>CAXKVW010000032.1:0-616556 GCA_964058825.1 Carex arenaria | reverse complement strand
GAGAGTGGCCCAATATTTTTTACTACCAAAAATATAAATTTATTGGAATTTGTTCACATAGTCAACAAAGACCAATCTATTATGTATATAACAGGGTCAATAGATTTATCAGTTGAATTGATATTAGAACTAGATAGAAAGATCTATATGAATCAAAAACAAAAAGATCTAAATTCTTGACTCCATGTGGTTCCTCACCTGACATGGATTGGACTAAATTAAAGTTCAACATTTTGATATATATTATGAGGATACAATTGCCTCCATTTAATTTCTTATATATTTATTTTAAAATTATAATAACTAAAAAATTAAAATCTCAAATATCAAAATTAAATCGTTGACCTAATGACCTACATAATTTTTCTCCGTATATAAAAAATATGTTATTTTAAACTTATTTTTTATTTACATTAAGTGTTTGTAAAAAAAAAAATTGATTGATGTAGATAAATTTTGAGCATTAACTTTACAAAATATTGGATTTTGTAAGAAGTCTAAATAATGTGGTTTTCATAGTGTAAAGGAAATAATAACACCTAGCAATGAAAGGAATTGTCTGACATTTGTCTTAAATTTTGATGTGAATGCAACCACAATCTTACTAGGAATGTCTCTCGTTCGGTTGTTGTCAAGTTGAAGTCAAATTAGCTCGGTCAATATCTTTTATCTCAAGTAAAATCTGAGCCGTTAGCTATCGATGAAGATAATGATCGTAATAGTGCTTCGTTAAGGATAAAAAAAAATAACAGATCGGCCCCTCAAGTGATGATTGCTTAGAGGCTGAGGTTGAGAGCAATCATAGCCAATGAATAAGGACCGCACTTGACGGTCTCAATCAATCTAGGCATGTTGACAAAATACAAACAATTCCCATCAAAGCTGCGCTGTCATTTGCTCTTCTATGCTATGGCATGAGATGTTAGCAAATTAAGCTCAACATATATTGTTGTTCAACCACAAAAGATTTTTTTTTTTTCACGGTTTAGGAAAAATCCTTTTTCCCTGAAAGGAGGAATTAGAGACGTATATTGTGTGTTATACTTTAAGATCCGTTCATTATGCTTTAATATTTGTGTGCGTCCATTTTAATTTTAGTGCATATGGATTTTAAAACAGAATAGATGATTTTGGAACTAATCTAATCCACAAGTAGATGTGATGTCCATTCAACCAACTCCATACGCTCTACATAAATTTTGTTTTGCTTGTGAAGGTTTAGCATCTAAAATAAAGTTGCTTAAATTGCGAATTTGCAGAGCCCAAATTATAACAGAGAGAGTGAGAGAGAGGAAAAAGAAAAGCAATTTACACTTTTCTTAAAATACACAGCCCAAATTACAATAGAGCCCACAAATTTAAACAGCCAGCTTATTGACCACAGCCCCAAATGGAAGGGAAGAAAGGACCGCATGACATTAAAAACAAGCCCTTTCTATCATATACAATTCCCTCCCTGCCAAACAGATAATAATAAATTATAACTTCTCATACTGTCATACACAGAAAAACCGTTAAAAATATGCACAATTACTTTGCAGAAATCCAGTCCCAGTATGTCATCTTAGACAACCTGCTCATATGAGCTAGATGCAATAAAAACATCGCCGTAAATCAGCCCGGCAAGCCCGCCGCCGATAAGAGGTCCAACCCAATAAACCCAATTGCCTGAGAAGTCACCGGCAGCAACAGCGGGCCCGAAAGACCGAGCCGGGTTCATGGATCCACCGCTGAACGGGCCGGCAGCGAGAATGTTGGCACCAACAATGAAACCAATTGCAATTGGTGCAATGGTACCAAGTGAACCCTTCTTTGGATCTGCTGCGGTTGCATAGACAGTGTAGACGAGGCCAAACGTGATTACTATCTCGAACACGATTCCTTCGATTTCGCTCATGCCCGCTGCCACTCCATGAGTTGGCACAGCCTGTTTCAATTGGTTCAAATCAGTCAAGTTTGTCTGAGCTGTCCGTAGTTTTTTATTTTGTATAAAATTAGGTGATGGATTTTTATTCTCAAAATTGTAGGTATCTAAATTCAATAACCTTAATGTAAAAGTGAAAGTACTTTTCCTTTACTTCTCTCTTGCGTGTTATTTAACATTTCCTCAAAGAAAACATCTAATTACAATGATTTATAAAGCAACTACTTTTGCAATTTACCTTTCCACCAGTAACAAATTTGAGGAGAAGGCATGCGACAGTGGAGCCGAGCAACTGTGCAACCCAGTAGAAGATGCCAGTTAGAATAGTAATATTACCGCCAATAGCGAGGCCGAAAGTGACAGCGGGATTTAGATGGCCGCCAGAAATATTCGCAGCTATTGATACACCGACAAAAAGGGCAAAAGCACGAGCAACAGCCACCGACACCAAGCCAGCTGGGTCCAGGGCTGCATCTGAAGTTAGCTTGCCTGACATCCATATCACAAATAATTGTTAGCAGAGTTTTTGCTAGACTGGTTTCATCTGACTTGACATGATCATACATATGCATTGGCTAATTAAATAATTAAATAGTACAGGAACATGAGTGGATTAATTTCCATAAAATGAGGTGAATTTGAAAAGACATTACGATCATGCTTGTAATTTCATTAGGTATATTTCTCACCATAAGCAATAGCAGAGCCAACTCCTGCAAAAACAAAGAGTAGTGTTGCAATGAATTCGGCCAGGTATGCTTTGATCCACATGGCACTTAATGAGTGACCGCAACTTCCAAAAGCAATTTTCACCATTTTCCTTTTGCTAACTATATCTTTGCTCAATTAATGAAGGGGTCTTCTAGGGTTAAAAGAAGAGATATTACTTGGTGTGTGAGCTCTAATGAAGTCACCCTTTATATACATTTTAATTCTGGCATGGATGAGGTCCAGTGAGATGAGATTGTAGTTGAAAAAGTGCTACAATATGTTGGACGGCTAAGGATGACGCCAATGAGGTACATTAGGTATAGGTACGTTAATAAAGGAAGATAATGGAAATTTTGACGATTTCTTCTGTGCCCATCTTCATATGGAAAAATATGGATATAAGGGGATAAGATACACCCAAAGGTCTGAGAGTTCGATTTTCTCTCGTGACTTTGCAGCTTTTAGAAAGGTTTTCAAAAAATAGAATGGGATAAGATATCTCAGATATACCGCTTTAGAAACATAATATTACTAACGCCTTATTTGAATAGATGGCAGCTGAAGGGACAAAATAGAGCTAAAGAAAACTTAATAAATTGATCTTGTTTGGTTAAATATTTACTACAAGGTTTGGATTAGTTAATACAGATTATTTATCCCAGTTATAGAAGAAAGACGCAAGATAAATTAAACAAGAGTACAGAATAATATGATAACCTCTCTTCTTAATTCTTATTTACATTCCATCATTTCTCCTCTCTATCCTCTTTTCTTCTTCCCCTTATGGTAGAAAATAAATCTGCTGTTATTCCAAAGTAATAACATGAACCTGTTATTCTGACCCCAATCGTTGATCTTCGTTGAGATTCGTGCATGAGAAACTTTCTTCCTTGAGATCGCACATGGAAAAATTTGAATGGTTGGATCGGAATAACAGGTTCCTGTTAGCAGATTTATTTCCCCTTATGGTAACCTCTGAAAACATTCGAATAGAAAATTAAATCATGCTAATCACGATATTAGCTTTAATATTTTAAAATTAATTTAATAAAAAATTCAGTTAAATAGAATGAACAATGATTAACTATAAATAACACTTGGAAAAGCAAATGGCCATACAGATCTCTCCGGTTTTTTATTTTCCAAGTCATGTAAATTAAAACTTAGGTCATGATTAGCATATTTAATTATTCTAATAAGATATTTGGTCGCTTCTTCAATTACTATAGGCAATTTGGATTTTTTTTATGAAATTGTAATAAGATTATATTTCCTGTTCTAAAACATGTTTCATAAGAATTAGTCTTTGATCTAATGACAAAAGTATACGTCTGTTATGTGAGAAGTCATGAGTTCGAAATCTAGATGAGAGAAATCTTTTAATACAAAGGTTGAAATAAAGAGTTTAAATGGCTTGACCTCCATTGCTCATTTCAAAAATACATGTCCCATATTTAGCACATGATAATATTTCATTTAGTTTCGTCAAGTGATGTCTAATTAATTATGAACAATGATTGACGACCGACCAAGTCCTTGTTTTATTGGAAGTTATGAACATAAATACGTGTATATTGATTTTAAGTATTAGTTTTACTGTATAAGACAAAGATAGATTAGATAATATAATGTAATGAAGCGTGTGTTTGTTTATGCGTCTGATTATTAAAAGCATAGGTGGGTGGCATACTGATCTTATGCCAACCAGTTGTGATTAAAGCCACAAAGTTGAAACGAAGATATATATCAGAAGTAAAATAAACTTGTAAGTTTAACACCTGAATGGCTGGGGCAGGCTAGTTAGTAACTTCTGATCACATCAGATGGTCTCAACGGCATCTTTCAATGAGCATTTAATTTTTAAGAAAAAAAAACTGTCGTCCAATTTGAGCTAATTTCAGGTAACATATAAAATCAGATTAGCAATGATTTTCTAGACAAGTCACAGTTGACCAAGTTATTTACAGAGGCTTTGATCCAAAGGGCTTGCGTTAGTTTAGTAATAATCATCTATTCATCAATAGTACCTACTTGCTTCAATAATGCAACGAACTCTGCAACTGCAAGCACTCCGAAAGTCAAGTTTAAATTATTAATTAAGTACTGCTGGTAGAAACTTCGATCTAATTAATGTCACTGTTTGAATTTTAAAATTTTAATATAAAAAAGAAAAAGAGGATTCGACATATACTTGCCAAGAGAAACAATAGCACATTTTTACCCAAAAAAAAACAGCAACAGCACATTCAAGTAGAACACATAATTCCAATAGAATGTTACTTTTATCTATGTCTAGAAGAGAAATTATATCTTTGGAGAAACAATATATATATATGAAAACTGACAGACTGCAAGGCTAGGCAACTGATCAAAGCTACTCTTTTTCTTTCAGCTTTTTGTTTGCGTCTGTGAATGGGTGGGAGCCCAAGTGTTTTTGTGTGTGTGGGGGGGGGGGGGGGGGGGCGGTTGCGGCACTAATATTGAACCTGACCAGATTTATCGCCAATTTTAGAACAGATATTGCTTCAGTTTATCTTCGTTTCTACAATTGCTCACCAGAAGCGAACCAAAAAGCAAGAGAAAAAGGGGAATATTTTGGAAAATAGACTTAATTATGAAGAACCTACACCGTATGCAATACAAATCTAAATACTGTAAATTAATCAAGATAAACTTTGACATCAATCCCATTATCAATCATGGACTGAACAACCGCCCGAATCTTCCCCTCGAACTTGTCCCTCTCCCTCGGTGTGTATGTGCACGCATACACATCAGCTTCCTTCGCTCTCTCAGCAAGAAACCGGCCAACAGCCAAACATGCAGGTATGTCACTTCTTGATTTTAAGGCTGCCTTGATGTCCTTGGAATTTGTGCCAGCCACCGCCACCTGTAGATGTATCAAAATATCAAAGTAAGCATTATTTCTATGTATAAAAGAGATACCCTCAATCCGAATGGTTTTTTAGTTCAAAACAAACAAACATCTAAAGGGAATTTGAAATAACCAAGAAACTTTTTTTTTAAAGTAAAAATAATAATAAACATAAAACAATACTAAAATACAAAAAGAAACCTAAATTAGAGAGAGCACCTGCTTGGATGTGACTCGGTGTGTTACGGAGGCTGAGACAAACCGCTTGGAGATGAGGACATCTAAACAGAAGGGTTCCATGTAGGCGATTGTACGGTTTTTAAAGGATACATGCTTTTGGGGGTTTTTCGATTTCTTATCCTTTTTGTAGGTGTATGGCCGGCTGTTGTCATCATCTAAGAAGTCTTCTACTCCGAAGAAGCTTCTTGTAGAGAAGCTTAGAACCTGATTGAAACAGAAGTAAAACAATAATGCCACTGATTGCCTTATCATGCTTTTACAAAAACCTAAAGTTGCTATGTACTTTCATCCTATAAAGAAATAAGAGAAGGTTCAAATCTCCCATGTTATAGCCAACCCAATGGTGATAAAACCCATGAACACTCTACTAAAATCCTACACTCTTATCAATTAGACAATAGGCTCAAAGTAGATGCATCTGGGTTCTCATTCATTATGAAAATTTTGTGTTATGCTTCCTTCCAGTTTTATAGATCATAATCATTGGTGAACACCGACCAGTGAAGCTTCTTGAATTTGCATATCACTTGATATATAAAATAATGCAGATGTGCATTTATCAGTGCTATAAAAACAAATAATACAACACAGCAGTTCTTTGATTTTTTTTTTAGTGAGGCCATGGTACTATGCATAGCGCAGATTGGTAATTACTACGGACCAATATTTTTGTTTCCAAAGTCCAAATAGTTGATATGCACCGTTCAACATGATCTCCATATGATAATGTACTTGCAGGCTAAATTTTACATATTTTAGAATCTTTTACTATTTTTTTAGATGGGTAGAAAATCACTACTTTTGAATGGTCTAAAATTTTTAGATCAAGTGATTTTTTACCTATTTAAAAAGATAGTAAAAAAATTCTAAAATATTTAAAATTTGATCTACAAGTACATTTTTATATGGAGATCATGTTAAACGGTTCAAATTAATTGTTTGGACTTTGAAAATGGAAATATGATCCATATTAAGTACGTTATGCACAATGCATAGTACCATAGCCTCACAAAAAAAAAATTTCAGGCAATGACGTTGTGAGATCTTGGTATATTCCAGGATTATTTTGAGCATAAATAGCTTCCCTTAAACCTCAATTAAACAATCAACAAACAAAAATAAAGCCAACTAATATGAAACCAGAGAAATTTCCAGCCTATACATAGTTCCCATTATGGAGAACAAGAAACACAACGAATTAACCTCTACAAGTCCGTATACCTGGCCACTGTGGAATCTGCTCTTGACAAGATACATTGCTGAGTTACTGAAATCCACTAAACATTTTCTCTTATTGCTTGCTTCAGTTATAATTTGCTTGTACATTCTCAAACAAAGGTGGTCTGAAAAGCGAAATCCTTCCTCTTATTGATGCCTAGTCAAAGGTGAAGTTTGAAAGCAATAAATATGCATATATCAAGTAAAAGAAGGAAATAGGATTATTTCTCATTTTCATCTTTTAAACGTCACAATTCATATTACTGTAGTCTTACTGGTTAATGGTTTCTGATTAAAGCACAGAGCTCTACTGATGCAACCAGAGATAAAGCGAGAGGGTGGCCAGTGGAAGCCCAGAGACAGCCCCCCCCCCACACACACACACACAATTCTATTATTCTGTGACATGCCTAACTAAAAAATAGAACCTTCTACCATAGCAAGTAATAGTCCATTGTTGCTACGTTTGGAAAATCTCGGCAGCGCACGTTTACTGGGCGATTTTCCTACTGGTGAGTTTTGGGAGGAAAAAGAAATGCTAGAATCGGAAGAGGCTCACCGTCGCAGTTCACGCCGGTTCTTCCTTGTAATTTGTTTGTTTGTTTGTGACCGACTGATTCTTCCGTTTTGGGAGGGAAAAAAAAAAGGCCAGATGTAGATTGATTGGTTGATGATCGGAATAGAGATTTGGGTCTAGCCTGAACCCTGAAGTAGGCGGGCAGCAGCGGCTGCTCTCCGAACTCCCTCCCTTTCGAGGTTTTAATGACGGAATTACCCCCGACTCCCTCGACTTTCTAATTTCTTCTATTGAATTTATTTATATTTTTTACTTGTATTTTTATATCTATATTTTTTGAAGTTCAATTAAGCAATTCATGTATAGTTATACTATTGAAAATGTAATATAAAAATTTATTTAAAGACCGGTTACATTTTTTTAATTTTTTACTATATTCTAGATAATAAAAAATTAATACTTTCGAATAGTTAAGAATTTTGATATCATACATTTTCTACTTATCTAAAAAAATAATTAAAAAATTAAAAAATATATATAAAATTTGATATTCAAATATACCTTCATACAAAGATCATATTTAATAGTCTGGATATTTTTGACATTTTACTCACTTTTTAGACACATAATATATAAATTTTCCTTCGAACTATTTTTTATGTGATACTTGGGAGACATCAAGCAATTTTTGTGGTTGTGGTTGTGGTCGTGGTCGGGAGGACAAGGATATGTTTGGATCTCTACCTTCATGTATGTCTTGTGGTCGATAAGGAGACATCGAAATGAGGTGATTTTTCGAGATAAAAGGTGTCCACCTTGGTTAGTTGCGAATCAAGCTGCTGAGTATGTGAAATTGTGGCAGCAGTTTTATAGAAAAGGCTGTTATGGATACATATGTTATTAACGAGAGAATTCTTGCTATAACATAATCTTGTAATAGAATTAATTAGGATGTGATGTTATAAACAACTCTATCAATATAGTCTTGGGAGTCACTACCAATTTAAAAAAAAAAAATTCAAAAATTAAATTGTATTGACCAGATCTTGATGAATAAGGCTTGATCATACTTCCTTACCGTTTACACTATGCATGACAAGAAAAAAAATATACGGAAAAGGGAAATCGGTTAAAGCCAGAATGTGATAAACTATCGTAACAAACAGATAAATTAATCTCACACCTTTTTACTTTGAATTAGTACAGTAATGTGATTTCTGATTTGAACTTAACAAGCAATTAAACTTCACAAGCTAATTGTTTCATCCTTTACAATTAATAGAATGGCCAGTGGGCAGTGGATCAATCAACAAAAGAATTTTTTTAATAATATATTGTTAACATAAAGAATATTATTATTGCAAAAAAAATTAAGCTATATATTTGCTAAACCATGAAAAGAGCAATAAAGGCAGAATTTATTTATTGTAGAATTTATTCAAAAATAATATAAGATAATAGATAGATTAGCTTGAAATTTTGATCTCATAGAAAGAACTGAGCATTATTTTTTACTCTTTAGACAATTATATAAAGAAACAGACCAAACAATTTTGTACCTTCAGTTTAAAAATAAAATTTCTGAGTCATGATGTGAGCGGTACGGTGAATCTTTAGAATGAATAAAAAAATTATGTTCCTTTAGGCAATTAAAAAAAAACCGAAGTTCTTTCTAAGTGATCAAAATTTTCATTCAATCAATCGATTATCCTATATTATTTCTATAAATGAAAAGAATCATGCAATAAAAGCTAGAAGCATCTACTTCTGCAGCTGTGCTTCCAAGTCCCAATCAATGAAATGCATTAAACAACGTCTACTGAGCCAAATCATTTAATAAGGAGCTCAAGCACCGTACCAAACTGACTGAGGCGAACACCGGCCTTATTTTGTTTTGCTGAAGGTAAGGATGATTACTGGTGTACTTATTTTCATCATAGTAAGAACACCTGTTATTTCGTACTAGTATGTTTATGAGTTATTTGTTTTTCCTTGCTTTTGTAACTGGGTGTATAATTTATGTACTAGTAAGAGTAGATGGGTTTAGATTATTCACTATTATGCCCTAGTATGTAATTTAGGCACGTATCAGATTCTCTTTTTTTTTGTGCATGCATGCTGCTAATGTACTTTTAAGTGTAATGATACGCCTACGGCTTCTTACAAAAAAAAAAAAAAGAAGAAGAAGAAGGCTGGCCAGAGGTGGAGGTAAAAAACAATAATATCCCTATTTTTTTTTCTTTGTTTTTGTATTTATGCATGATTTTGTATGTAATTTAAATTAAAATATCATGTTACGGTAAAATTGACCGTCATTCTCTACATGAAAATTTTATATGATTGACTTCATATATTTTTAAATCTCATAGTTCGAAAACTTTGCTTCGCTTTTGAGACTGGCGAATAGAAAGAAAACATTTAAATGCGATTTCAAATTCTCCATTGTGCATATATAGTTATGTACACTCATATAATACGTGGCATATACTAAAAAAAAAATACTCCGGCGAACAGAAAAAACATTTAAATGCGATTTCAAATTCTCCATGGTGCATATATAGTTATATACACTCATATGATACATGGCATATACTAATTCACAGCCATATGTAGAATTCATTATAAAGGTGTAGAGTCTACTAAAATGTTGAGCGAGTTCTATGCCCAGCTTGTGTTAATAAATACACGCACACACTCTCGATTGAGCTTTTGGTTATATGTGACACTGATATAGGATCAGAGAGAACACAGCTCAGAACTCACAGAGGGAGAGCTAGAGAGAGATGCTATAATTGTCATTAAAAATGGTTCTCAAGAACAAAAAAATTGTCATTAAATGCCAGCACAACCATATGTAGAATTCATTATAAAGGTAGAGCCTACTAAAAATGTTGAGCGAGTTCTATGCCCAGCTGGTGTTAATAAATACACGCACACAATCTCGATTGAGCTTTTGGTTATATGTGACGCTGATACAGGATCAGAGAGAACACAGCTCAGAACTCATAGAGGGAGAGCTAGAGAGAGAGAGATGCTATAATTGTCATTAAATGCCAGTATGCCACTATTGAATTATCCAACGGTAAAAAGCCCCTACAGCCTACATGCTTCATTTCTCACTGTAAAACGTGGCAATTGTTTCCTTATCCTCTGTTTCCAACCACCATGCCTCTATTAATATCAGACAGGATGCTCTTCTCTTCAGCACATACGCATTTAATACAAAAAAAGGTAAAACCTTTACAACACTGTAGAAGTCAGGGAGCATCCGATGGTGTTTTTCCATTGTTTTATCTCTCTTGTCCTGGTATCTAGAAATAAATGCTACTATAGTACTATCCAAGAGAAATTCATTTAGTAGAAAAGTGCATGTGAAAGAAGAGAGAATTCAGAGAAAAAATGGTTTCTATCGAGCATCACAGGTATCATAGACGATCAAAGAGGTAAGCATTTTTCATAAAATGATTTGGATATATATACCACTTTTGTGGCGTACTGGCGTAGCATTTTGACATGAACTGATTTGTTTTGGTGGTTTCTCCTTTCCATTTCCAGTGCCTCTGATGGATTCCAGAGTTTTACAAAATATGAATCTCCATATCATGCAAAGAACAACTGGAATCAATCTCAGGTTAAAAAAAATAAATAATGTTCTTCTATCTAATAGAGTTTTATTCCTTGTTTTCTCATGTAGAAGTTAAATTTATTTATCATCCTTTTTGCTTAATTAATAGACAGCTCGAAGCAAAATCAGAACTCCGCTGAATAACCATGTCTTCCTGAAAGATGATGTAAGGATAGGATAGGACTACGTTGGTTTTGTTGTCAATATTTAATTTTCTAGAGCGAGGTTGCAGAGAAAAATGGTAGTATCAGTACCAAAATTACTGCAAATGCAACTTAAGGCTAGAACTGTTCCCTGTATACCAAATCAATTGCATGTTTCTCAAATTACTGCAATATAACTTGGATTTAATGGGGTTCTGCCAAAAATCACAACAGGCAAAAAAATTACAGTTTGAATTGCATCAAGAAAGATCTATTCATGCCATGCTTGAAAAGACAATAGTCCGAGCTTCGACTGCCTCTTCTCCAGGACATGCCAATTTCTCTGCTCAGGTAATTAATTATTGGGGGAATTTCACGTATACCCCTCAAAAACTTCAAAATTACATATTTCCCCCTCTAAATTTTAAAATTACATATTTCCCCCTCTAAACTTCAAAAACTCACATATTTACCCATTTTATTATATTTTATATTAAAACACATTCTAAATTCATAAAATACCCATTTTACCCTTTATTAAAAATCATAAAACATCCATCTGACTCAAATTTGAATCTGAAAGTTTCCATTAACGTCCGAATTTCTTTAAGATCCGTGTGTACTACGTCAGCATGAATCTTGAAGCGAACACGCACGAATATTGAAGCAACGTGCACAGATATTGATGCGAGACATGCACATCAAAATCGCTTGAAGATACGTGCGCACTACATCAGCACAAATCTTGAAGTGAACACGCACATATCTTATTGCGATTCAGACAAATCAGACGGTAGAGGAACCCTTCAAATTTAAATTTCAGTTCGATGAAGCATTTTATACTTTTAATAAAGGGTAAAATGGGTATTTTATTAATTTAGAATGTGTTTTAATATAAAATATAATAAAATGGGTAAATATGTAATTTTTTGAAGTTTAGAGGGGGAAATATGTAATTTTAAAATTTAGAGGGGGAAATACGTAATTTTGAAGTTTTTGAGGGGTATACGTGAAATTCCCCCTTAATTATTTATCAATAACTACGATCATATGTATGTGAACGCACTGTGTATTTTTTTTTGTCATGTTTCTGTTGAGATAAATTTTCAGAAAATTTGAATAGGAATAAAATAATCAAAATAAATCAAATTAAATTATATTTTCCGGATTTTGATGCCACCTTCTTAAGTGCATTCTCTCTATCATTCAAGATTCGTGGAATCATCTTCAAAACTATTTGAGACAGTCGCTCCTTAGAGCACCACTATAGAAGTGACCCGCGATAACTTTATAATATCCATCAAGATTAATTGGATATATGAAAGAAATGGAATTGAAGAGGGAAATGATAATAAGATTGGATATATATGAAGGAAATGGAATTGGAGATGAATTATGGAAGAATAATATGTATAGCAAACGTAGTCATAAGGTAGAGCCTTTTCTTTTTCTCTGGTTTTGTCGGTGTGCTAAGGGATCCGACTACGCTGCTCTCCAAATAGCTCTCCCAATAGGAGAGCAGGACTTTATTATTTCAATTTCAGCCGTACATCTGTATTAATATCCGTACATGAAAAGAGTCTCATATAATAATAAATAACATTATCTAAAGTCTGCATTGATAACCTATTATGCCACATAGCGTTTCTTTTTTTTTTCTACAAAATTATATTATATATTTGTATTAAGTATTAACATTATCTAAAATCTCATATAATAATAAATAACATCAAATTGATTAAAAAAATATAATATTCATATTGGACCAATACAAAGTCTAAATTACTGTTCAAAATATTCCAATTTGGGAAGGTCACCAATTTAGAATTTTCACAATTTGAGTGACAAGAGTTTCTTTTCAACGGCAGCAACCAATCATTCATGATTTTGATTCGAGCTTTTATTTAACTTTTTACTTTTTAATTTACCAATGAGTATAGTACGTTAATTGTCCAAAAAAACTCATGGTTAAAGCCCAATTGAGTCTTTTATTTAAAGCCCATATAATATTCAAAAAAAGTTCATATTTCATAGCGCGCGCTATTTGCACTACACGCTATGCGCTATAGCAGACCGCTATTATCACTATAGCGGTCGTAGCTCAATTAGCGCATTTTGATGCCATAGCGTAGCGTTTAGGGTCCAAAAAAGTTATAGTGGCGCTATTTAGAACACTGATAAATATTATGAATATACTAAAATGATTAAAAATGTTGAAAATAATTAAAAACAAATTAATATTTTGTCAGTAAATGGAAGACAATTAACAAATTTATTAAAACAGAAATTTGGACATTTATTAGTTTAAGTTTTAACAATCCCTCACAAAGTTCAAAATATAATAATATCAAACGATATATAGATCTATGGAAGCAATTTGCTAGATATTTATATTGTGCACCGATGTATGTGTTTACAAACCTTGAACCTCATCCAAAATTGATGGCTTTACATTTGGAGGATATTAGAACATTATGTCTTGAAGTTGGTTCTGAATTTAAATTACACCACCACATATATAATATGAAGATTCTCGTTGCGGATTGTGCATTAATGGCCGTTCATTGTCACAAATATTAAATATGTTATTATTATTTTTAATTATCTTTTGGACTGTAATTATTAGGAGACTAGCAACTTTTGAGCCCTGAAATTATCTCATGTAACTACTGTTGCTTTCTCATCTCAAAGCTTCCCTCATTATGATTTTTTTTCTGTGCAGATAAAGGAGCTGATGGTTGAAATCGATTTGCTTGAAGAAGAGATTGCAAACCGCGAGCAGCATGTTCTATCACTATATAGAAGCATATTTGACCAGTGCATTTCAACTGCCGCCTCATCAGAACAAGGTTCTAGTATTGCTTCTTCTGTGCGCAGTATAAAAGAACGGCCAAAGAAGCACCCGATCGTGGTTTCAAGTGCCTTTTGCTCATCAAAGAAGCTTAATTTCAGTTCTTTCCAGATTTGGGGTGCTTTGTCGAAGCAAAAATTTATTTCTAAACCCAATATTAGGCAGGAGGGTTCCATTTCGAACGAACCGAAAGGCATTCATCTTACAAGTATCTCTTCTGACTTGAGCACGGTACGAGTTATGGTGTTTTGTCTGTGAGAAATGTTGATTTGAATTCTAGATCCCTATAAGCAAGGGGATCTTATAGACAGATTTCATGTAGAGCTAGCTGTTAATTTGAAGTCATGATTGTTCTATAATAGGTGCTCGTCTTGCGAAGCAGCAATTCGGGCACTAGTCCGAAAGATGATCTAAGCAAATGCCCAAATAAGGTGTCAGAAGAAATGGTCAGATGCATGGCCACTATATATTGTTTGTTACAATGGACCGACCCATCAGAGAAAGCCGAGAAAATGTGTGCTCCTTTCTTATCTAGATCTTTGAGAACTGCTCTTCCTAGGAGATCCAATGGAAGCAAAGATCACTTTTCTTCTAAAAGGCCATTTGAAATGTGTTCGAATTGGTCAGAAAAATATCAGAGTTCAGATGCGTCTTATGCTATTAATAATTCCAGGTACTTGTTTGAGCAAAACTTTTTGCTCTTCTCTGCGCTTATTTCAGATTCGGTTGCAAATTTGGGAACATATAGTGAGCCCAAATAGGGTTAATTCATGACAATTGAAAGTTGATATCACAATTAAAGATAAGCTAGTTAAACAAAGAACTTATTGTGCAATTTTAGAACTTAATTTGGTTAAATTGCAATTTCAATTGTAGAGTTATGAGCAGTAATCTATACACATGAAAATTATGTTCTGTTCTAATTTTGGTATATACTTTTCCTAATTAGGTTGTTACTTAAACAGCTGGAGAGAGTCAATCCGGGTGGCATAGCCCAAAATGCCAAATGCGCCTTCTGGTTAAATATCTACAATTCACTTGTTATGCATGTAGTATACTTATAAGCTAGATGGTTTACAATTTTCTTTTATATTTGCTTTAGCATCTTAATTACTTTAATGTTTTGTGCATCTAATGATTCTAATCTATCATTCCTAGGCATATTTAACATATGGTTTTCCAAGCAGTTCATTAAGAAGGATGATTTTGATTCACAAGGTATTGAAATTAGCTTATAAGATATTCATGTTGCGTCAATGATAAATGAGCAATGATTGCAATGAAAAAGAGAAACAACCAAATTAAAAAAAACCGAGAAAATTAAAAGAATGGAGACCAAGTATCTCGTCCTCAGTGGACAGTAGCATGCATTTCTTGCAATACCAGACCTGACAGTGACAGATACCATACAAGTCTACAACAGGTAATCCTTTAAAAAAATAGTTAAATCTGATCATAGAAGCACTCTAGTATTTACTGGGACCCAACTCATGTATGCTAACCTGTAGCATAATCTAGAAGGTAGTGTTTACTTGAACTTATTACAGCAATATAGAATAATTTGGTAACTCTGGTAGGAAAATTTCAAATTTCTTTGTCACTAACTTAGCAATTCAACCAATGTATATTCCTCTTCTGATGTGTTTCAGGCTGCATACAACATAGGAGGTCACATTGTGACAGCCAGTTCCATAGAGCACTACATACTGCACTGCCACACTCCCCGTACTGGCCGTGTATGACGTAACACTTCCTGTGTTTACTAATATTTATTATATTCTTGTAGAATTTATTTTCATCCTTTTTGAAGTATTGGAAAGTACTCTGCACAACTGCGTTAGAATTTATTTTAATATAGGATACCATTACCAAATTATGCATTTAAGCCCTCAATTGTACTAACTCTCCTTGATAAATTTTAGGTTCATTGATCCCCAACTCCAAGTTTCAGTAATCTTTTAACTTACATCAATAGCACTCGATTTTGAAAATTACTTTCCTCAATTTTTTGTTTTAAATTATTAGTTTGTTTCTTATTACTTTAATTCAACTGCAGTGGATTGAAACTATATTCATAACTGCAATGAGAAAGAAAAAGGGAGAGGAGAAGCACTTAACTAACTCGTGCTACGCCCTTGCGGAATGTGAACCACTTGTTCTGTTTGCCTTGTGCAGTGGTTCTTCTTCAGACCCCATGGTAATTAATAAAAAATTATCAAGTCTTGATTTCAATTTGTAGTCAATTTTCAAGAACTTTCTATTCCTTCTTTTGCTTACTATATTGTCTCTATGTGCCAAACAGTGGCAATTAGACCTAAACAATAGACATTTAAATGTTATATCCATAGAAGAAAAAATCGGAATCGGAATCGGGATCGGACTTTTGGCCGGAGGATCCGAATCAAATGAATCGGTCAAAATCGGCTGAATCGGATCGGAAACTCGGACTTTTGTGCCAGAAGCTCGTTTTATACTATAAAAATACACATTAATGTTGATACGCCTATTATATATATATTTTTATTATATTATTAAGACACATGTATACATTAACAATAATTTTGGAGTTCAAATACAGTAAATATCAAAAATTGTAAATGCAATACAATAGACTAAGTATACATTAAATAAAATAGCTACCAACTTTGAACAACAAGTGAAAAGTAGTGTAGTGGTCAAGAGTCATGGTGTGTGAACCACAGGTGCTGGGTTCGAATCCCACTGGGCCCAAATAAAAATTGATTTTTCTGTTCCGGACGAAATTTACTGAAATTTCAACGTTCCGGCCGAAATTTGACTGAAACTGGAGCTTTCCGGACGAAATTTGACTGAAATTGGACTGTTCCGGCCGAAATTTGACTGGAACAACACATACCGTGTAACTCGGACTGAAACCGGATCGGCTCCGTCCGATTCCGGTCCGGAACGGCCGATTTTGCAATCTATGGTTATATCATCATTTATTTAAAAAATATATATATAACTATTGTTTTATTAATGCAGCTTAGAGTGTACACTCCCAAGAACCTTTCAGATGAATTAAAGAAGGCAAGGAAAGAGTATCTTCAAGCGAATTTGGTAATTAAAAATTCAAAGAGGGTACTTTTGCCAACAGTCATAGAGAGATATGCTAAAGAAGCTTCGCTTAGCCATGACGGTCTCCTTAAGTTGGTCTCGAGCAGCTTAGATGGTAAATACCCAGATTTTGTGCAAAATTTCAGGAATTTGACTAGAAAGCAAGCTTCACAAATCATCGAGTGGTTACCCCACAATGCTAGGTTCCACTATGTATTTGCTAGGAATTTGACTCAAAAACCATGTCATGGGTGAATTCATGTAAAATTAATTAAGGACGGTCTACAATTGCTATAGTAATACTTTAGAAAAAAAAATTCAATGCTTGAGTTTTTACAATCTCCTCAGATATTATGATAGTAATAATACGGGTAGTCAGGTACAATTCATATATTGTAGTGCGGATATTGTTACCAACTCCCAATATTAAATGTATTAGTTTATCAGCCATAGTTATCTTCTTTTTTTCACTTATAACATCTCGCTAATAAGAAAAAAAAATATAGGTATAGGTATTTGGGATCTTGGGCAACTAGGGCCGATTTTTTTATTAATCGAAATTAAATTAAATAAATATCGAAAAGGAGGAACGATATCGGTTTTTTTCGAAATCTAATAAGACCGTTGTTTTTATTAACGTCCCTAGGGACGGAGACAAAATTAACGTCCGTGCTAATCACAATCCCTCCAACTAATCCAAACTCTAAAAAAAAAAAAAAAAAATTCAGGGACGTTGAATTTGTCAACGTCCGTGAACAGTAAAAAAAAATTAGGTTTGATTTTGGTTAAATAAAAAAAACTTAGAAAATTATGTTTCAACTATAAAAACAATAATTTATTTTTCAACTAAAAAACAATAATTTAGTTTAGTAATATTTTTAAAAATAAAATTTATATTTAAAATTTAACATTATAGACACGATTTATATTTTAGATATTATGTCTATCAATATGATGAGATTTGATTTATGTTTAGCTAAATCAAATGACTTGAGAAATATGTCTATGTTATCGGACACATAGATAATCTACCAATTA
This sequence comes from Carex arenaria, assembly GCA_964058825.1. Lineage (NCBI taxonomy): Eukaryota > Viridiplantae > Streptophyta > Magnoliopsida > Poales > Cyperaceae > Carex > Carex arenaria. The sequence continues at coordinate 598,339 of CAXKVW010000032.1, read as the reverse complement.
AATTCAAATTTAATGCAATTAATTATTGATTAATAATGTATCAACATCAGTGATATAGAAAAACCTATATTTATATTTAATTTAATTTATTGAGAACTCCATTATTAATTTATTAAGAACTCCATTACATCAAATGACAAAATTATATTTTTTAGAAAAATCTAAATTTTTTTTATTTTTTTGAGAACTACATTAACTATTGATTAATAAATTAATTGATTAATAATGGAGTTCTCAAGTCATTTGATTTAGCTAAACATAAATCAAATCTCATCATATTGATAGACATAATATCTAAAATATAAATCGTGTCTATAATGTTAAATTTTAAATATAAATTTTATTTTTAAAAATATTACTAAACTAAATTATTGTTTTTTAGTTGAAAAATAAATTATTGTTTTTATAGTTGAAATATAATTTTCTAAGTTTTTTTTATTTAACCAAAATCAAACCTAATTTTTTTTTCCTAAGTTTTTTTTTTACTGTTCACTGTTCACGGACGTTGAAAAATTCAACATCCCTGATTTTTTTTTTTTTTTTTTTTTTAGAGTTTGGATTAGTTAGAGGGATTGTGATTAGCACGGACGTTAATTTTGTCTCCGTCCCTAGGGACGTTAATAAAAACAACGGTCTTATTAGATTTCGAAAAAAACCGATATTGTTCCTCCTTTTCGATATTTATTTAATTTAATTTCGATTAATAAAAAAATCGGCAACTAGGGTGCGTGAGTTAAACAATTCAAATTTGAAAAATATGGCAGTTCAGTTGCAAAAAGATTCAAATAAATAGAAAACAATTATGAAGCATGATTAATTTGTACAAAATTGGTGATCTTTAGTTTAGTTGTTGGAGCCCTCAATAGTGACCAACTTGAATGACTTGTTCATCCTAATTTGAAAAACTAAAGAAGCATACTGAATCATATTAGTTACCAATTAAATATGGATTTTAATAACAATTTCATTTTGAACAGAAGATTTATAGAAAAATATCACTTGACCACGTAAGTTATGCGTCATTGAAATTATCATCTATTCTCGTTTTATGTCTCTTAAATTTGACAAGTTGCTTCTAGGGATCTAAAACAATCACGGCGTGATCTGGTTACATGTTATGATTCGCGTGTTCTGTGTCGTGATTATTCGCGTGACATGACTATCTTTTGAAAATTTGACGCGACACAACGCGCAAAAGATCTGGTCATGGCATGATACCTGGTCATGGCATGACATCTGATCATGCGAGTTACATGTAATTAGAACCATTAGATCTTGATCGAATGATGAATCTTAAGCAAACTAACTTAAATTATGAAAAATAGTTAAACATGACAAAACATGACCAATTACGTGTGGTCATGGCGTGACTAACGTGTCGTGACCATCCTTCCAAATTGAATCACGGCATGGTATGTGATCCGAATCACGACATAACTAATCACGACACGGCGTGACACATATTTATAACCCTAGTTGCTTGGCTTTATTTTCATTTTTCTAAATAATTTACCATAATAATAATAATAATAATAATAATAATAATAATAATAATAATAATAATAATAATAATAATAATAATAATAATAATAATAATAATAATATGTTGTATATTTTTAATAATAGTGGATGAATTACCGATTTCATATTGAAATCCTAAGTACCAGGCCTGATACCTAAAATAGATACCAAAACCAAATACAATAGTTCTTACATCTGTTTTAACAAGATATCATAACAACAACTAACAACACATAAGAACAAATAACAAAAACCCAAAGGATAGAACTGTTGAGCTAGACCTCCAAAAATCACAAACAAAATACTAACTACTCAAACCTAAAGAACTTAGACAATCAAGCAAACTCCTCCCAATTAACTTGGTCTTCCTCAACTAAGTCTTCTCCAGACATTGGGTTGCCAACACCAAAAACCGGAGTGGGTGTTTCCTCGCTTGAATCCTCGTGTGCCATGGACAAAACTAGGCCTACTGCTTGAGCCGTATCCAGGCTGCTTTGTTCTTCCTCTATAATTTGATATGGAAGATCCTTAACATCAAAGGGAAGCATTAGGCTTAATTTAAGTAAATAATTAGTTGGCCTAGATTTACACCAAAAATGTGTTAATAAAATAATCTTAGTTCCTATTGCCTTAATAGAAAGAGGTGGAGTTTTATTGAAACAAATTATATTTCGTTCCAACCAAATAATCCATAAAACGACCCCTCGTATTAACTCAACTAACAACCTATCTTTCAATGGAATGGCTGCATCAAGAAGACATAAATCATCTAAGGAATCACAATAAAAAATAAAATTATTAAAAGAGGCAATCCAATTCCAAATTGATCTAATGTAAGAACAGTGTATAAACAGATTATCTATACTTTCATGTTGATCACAAAATACACAAGTTGTATAAACAGATGATATGTACTTTCTTGCTCCAAATAATGTAAAGTAGCTTCAAAGCATGTTTCCTGTACTAAAACATAAAGTAGAGCAACAATAACATTTTCTCTAATAAAATAAACATAAAAGTGAGACAATAAGGCAAAACCTAAGCCAAAAATCTATGTAATTCACTATCATTTTGATATTGATCAAGGCCCAAATATCGTGGGAACCTAGCGTTGTTGCCAGTAACGTTTATGCAGGACCTGCCTTTGCCTATCCTCCTCCACTACAAATTGCATCCAATGATACCTAGTAGTTCCATCAGGACCAGCATATAGCATTTTCCGACATGGTGGAATATCATATCGTGCTGAAAGCCTTATTTTCAAAAGCAAATATTTCAAGTTGTCATGAGATCTCGAAAGTGGATCAATTTGGATCACAAAACCACCCAGTTCACTAATCAAGCGCTCAAATTCAGCGCCTTGAAGCAAAGAAAAGGGAAGACCATAAATCTTGATCTAAAAAGTAAGAGGATCCCAACCCCATCAAACCTTAGCAGATCATAAGCTTCTAATGAAAAAACAATATCTCCCAAAAGAACCCTACCTTCTTGTAATGCAATCTGACGCTAATGAGGATGATAAGAGTTAAGTAAGAAACAATCATCAGTCAAAGATACAGTTTTTCACTGAAAATCTTGCACTAGAAAGCGATCAGTCAAGCTAGAAACAATAAAAACAACCCATTTGTTATAAGCATCCTTGATCACCACACCTCGTCTCAAAATAGCATCATAATCATGAATAAATTTGGTGCAAGAGAAGCGTATTACTAGAAGAGAGTTACCAACGAACTTCATCTCCTCAATCAGAGGAGGACGAGAAGAAAGAGGATGCATGGCAATCGATCTACACGAATGGTAGATCGAGAACGATGACCAAGCCTATTGCATGCAAAACAAACAATAGCGTTGTGACAAGATTTAGCCAAATGCCCAGAATCCCCACATCTAAAACAAGCTAAAGAACCCTTCTTGGAGAGAGAATGAAGAGAGTTAAGTTTAGAGCGGAGGCGAGCCGCTCCCTCAGGAGCCCTAGAAGTAGAAGACAAGTCGGGATTAAATGTGAGTGGTTTCGAATTATCAAGAGGTGGCTCGCTAGAACTAGTAGGGGCAAAAGAGGCCGCAACCACATAAGATCTCTTCTCGCGAGGAGCCTCTAGAGCCTTCCAATGAGAAAATGCATCTTTTGGCGATGCTGAAGAGCTATGAGGTGAAGGGAGAGGCGGTGGAACGGAAGACCCAGCAACAGGCACGGAAGAGAGGGTGCCTTGAGGCGATTGACTGGAGGGGAGAGGTAAAGGCAACGTTGAGATACACAGTGGATCCAAAGCTCCTATAAGGGATATCTCTCCTGAAGGAGACACCTGGACATACAAAAGATGGATCAGAGAAATCGTAGGCGAAGTGAGGCGGGTCGAATCAGCATCCTGTTTAGCATGGTAACAATACTCGCGAATAATTCGCGTTATATTTGTTTTTTTTTATGTTTCCGAACCGAACTACAAATAAAACGGAAAAAAAGTATAATACATTTTATTCACGAATAAAACGCGTATAAAACATGAGTCACGAATTATTCGCGATAAAAACGCAAAAAAAAACGGATGATTTAATACTCAAATTTGGGCCGGCCCATTGATTTCAAAATAAAAATGCGCTGAGCGTTGCTGACTTGCTGTCCATTCATTTCAAGCATGGGATCCGCTCCAATTAGTGGAGCACCCACATCATTTTTTTTTGCTGGTTTTTTTTTGCTTCGTTATTGTACCGAATCAACCCCGAATTATATCCGAATTATACCCGAATTATATCCGAATTATACCCAAATCACGAATGTTTAATCCTGCCAAACCGAATCCGAACTATTGATTTATTACTATGCTGTTTAGCACACTCCAAAAAACGTTGCCTAGAAAGTTTCATGTCGCGCAACACCGACGATATAGCCATTAGGCCTTCCGGGCCGCGTGTGAACCCCAGAAACAAATTTTTGAAAATCCGGGAACGGTGGCTGGCCCAAGCGCAAGTTAATAATATGTCGTATATTATTTTTAGTTTTTTTTAACGGAGAACTGTTTTCATTAAACAAATGTTACAAATCTATGCTCCTTTGCAGAATCTTTTTTCTAATTAAAAAATTGAAATCCGTCCAATCCAATTAATGCACATTCCTACTTTTGATTTTCAATGATTGTTTAATAATGTAAAAGTTTATTTTACGAGAAAGGTGTGACAAACGAACCTACTTATTTATTTTAAATTAGTAACTCGTGCTTTTTTTAAACAAAAATCTTAATTTTAATACGACTGCTAATTTTAATTCTAATATGTCATGTTTGACTGTTGAATATAAGAGGTAGAAATAATGAGTGGCTTACTTCACACTTAAATTGTTAAATGAAAAATAAAACATAAAGATTAAGATATAATTACACTATAAATAAATAAGTTAAATCATCTCTTCAAACTCGGGGTGCAAATGAATCAGATATGGATAGTGGTATTTTTCGAATACGAATACAGTCGGATATTAGATAAATACGGATCGAATATTAAACAGATACGAAATCGGATATCCGTTCTCTTTATAACAGTGAATAATATAATTTTTATCACAATATATATTGAATTATATGATTTATATCTAATATCCAGATTAGATGTTATTCACTGTTATAAATACAGATTCGCATTCATATTGGATGGATTGGATGTTATTCATCCTTATTCATATATCTATATCTAATTTTTAAATACAGATCCGAATACGGACGAATAACATCCAATCCATTTGCATCCCTACCTCAGACCAATTAATTTACTTTATACTTATCCCGTCTGTAGGTTTCGATTTCAAACAAAAAGTTTTTCTCGCTACAATCAAACAAAAACAAAAATAACAAGATGTGATCAAACAAAAATAATTGAGATTACTTTAAAGTTTAACTTAGAATAAGACCGGTTTGCTCCGGGTGCAGTGGAGAGTATCCCTCGTATTTGACGGTTCGGAAGCACTATGGCGTGCGACAGGAATTCACATCCTCTCCAATATTGCACAAGGAAATCTTTTCCGATTAGTGAATCCGGACCATTATTTTTAACTTGACACGAATTTCAAAGCACAATAATACTGTTCCCAGCGCTAGCCCCAATCCCAAAGAGGTGAGATTTAATCTGAAACCGTAAAGTGAGTCCCATCCTCTACAGTATTGGAGAGGAGTTGAATCCGTTCGGCAGTGCCAGCTTTTAAGCGACCTGGGGTACAAAGAGGGTGTCGAAGAGAACCGGTTCGTAGTCCAGAACGGGCCCACCAAACAGTTTTTTAGAAACTTTAGTATCTATAGTCCAGGTGTACGTAAAAAATTATACTAAGCGACGGGGAATAAAAGCGGGTGCGTATCCTCTGAGATATCTCAATTTTTGCGTGACCGACGTGTCCGGTACCTATTCGGGAGAACGTAGGGGGCCAGTATTATTTGTGATTTGAGATTCGTGTAGAACGTATTTGAACGATTGAGATATTCCAAAAAGACACGCAAAGTTTGAGATATCTCAGAGAAAGCGAATTCAATAAAAGCAGTTTCTAGGTCCTTTTAGAGGATATGGAAAATCCATAGGCGCAACTCCAACACTGACAAGTGTCCCTACACTATTGCAAGTACGTGGGGTCTATGCTCAGTTAATGATTCTTCTCTGACATCATCGTTTTTGCCACTGGAAATCCGAACTCCGAGGTAAGCGTCTGAAAAGAGTTGGTGCAGGTGTGTGTTTTGTGCGCATTACAAGTGCTTTTCTTACTATTTTTCCTCGCTCTTCCTCTCTCTCTCTCGACTTCTCAGTTCCTATAGTTCGGTTTGGTATTGCTACTAGTGGTGGTTTTTAATTTGGCAAAACGAGCTCTCATGTCGAGAATTAGCTGTTCTAGGGTTTTGGTCTTACTAGGTGATGAAACCGAGGAGAGCCGCTAGATTTAGGGTTCCAAGGACTAACGACTTAGATTTCTTCTACGGATGGAGCGGGGTGCAAGCATAGACTTCCTTCTCCAGGTATTAACCTTTTCAATCCCTTTTTCAGGAGTTCCTTTTTAACTTTTGTGCTCTACTACATGCAATTGCTCCCTGTTGCTTCAGAATGTTTCTCTTCCATGGTCGTGATTAGGTCCAAATTAGGTTGTTTTTGACGTAAGTTCAAAAGTTTTAATTAGAAATTAGGGTTTTGGTTTGTCCAAAGGATGCCTTTATTTTGAATTCGGGTTTCTATCGGTGGGAATTTCTATCAGCAGACAAAGGAAGGGAGCTTTGCCAATTGTTGAGCTGGCGATGATTATTTTAATTGCAATATTTAATTGATCAATGGAACTTCTTAATTGACGACGAATGCATTTGCTTTGACTGCAAGTTGTGCTTTGGATGCCAATTAATTACTTAATTTATAGGGCTTTGGTTTTGGCATGGTCGGACAATTCTAATCAGTTTTTTTTGTCCATATGATGATAAATGTAAAACACATCCCCTCCTGAACATGCCAAAGAGCACAAATTGAACACACGTAAAGTGAAAAATGAAGGAATAATTCCAGAGAAACATTTTTTTTTCATCTTAGTCTACTCCACAATAATTGGTTTTCCTGTATCAAATTCAACAGAACTTAATTTTTAAAATATTCTGATTATTTCATGACTGTTCTAAATTTTTGTCTGTTCCACCTTGGAATCTCATGGGTTTTAAATGAAAACCAAAATTAATGGAACTTAAATCCTTAGGAGTCTGATACTGTGATGCTATGAATTTATTCTGCCTTATCAAAGGACGTCAACTGTTTTGTGTTTTCAGGTCTCTATCCATGGATTATGATGAGAATGACTTTCAGAACCAAAACTTTGAACTAACTAAAGAAGACACTGGCAAATTTACTTCAATTTTATGCCCATTTTCTCTTCCAAAATTTGATATTGACGAGCCTCTTCACATCCCTGTCAGGTTTGATTCCCTACCTGAACCAGACTGTTTATTCACCATAACAGGCCTGTGCTCGGGTAGTAATTGGATCAACGACTTCTCACCTCAGAACAGCACGACAAAATCAAAAAATGTGTGGTCGGAGGCCACTTCGTCAGAATCCGTTGAGATGCTGTTGAAGTCTGTCAGAGAAGAAGAACCCATAATGGACAGCGGGGTTCCACGTGAGACTTTAAATGGTACTGATTATTCTCACATGATGGATATGGATCCAAGTGGTAGCATGCTTGACCATTCTGATGACCGTCAGATGAGGTCTAGTGCTGAGGAGTGCATTACCGAAGAGAAACATATAGAAAACTCTCTTGATTCGACCAAGTTGCCTGAGAGCTCTGAGGGTTTGTTAGAGGCTATTACTTACCCAATCAGAAATTTAAACAAGGAGATGCAAAACAAGGAAATATCTCCTTTAGCTGAGCGTTATGGTATAGATGCTCAGTTTGAAAATGTTAGCTACCCTCGAATAGGTACTCCTCTAGTAGGGTCTGGCGAAGAAAACAAGGAACTTTCTGATAAAATTTTAAATATGGAGGAAAAAGAAAAATCCCAGCTGGAGACTGAGCAGTTGGTTAAGGAGGATTGTGAAAATACCAAAGATCTTACCAGTTCCATTGATGAGAGAAAACAGAAGGATATGGCTGCAGCGAATGATGAACAGGGCGTAATTGGCAAAGAGACTTCTTCTAAGGAGAGAGATTTAACTTCTATTACTGACAATGTTGTTGTTTCTGATGGCATGGTACATGATTCCCTGAAAAGTCAAAGTAATGAACAGGTCGCGACTAGAGATGGCTCAGCGGTGGGTGATGCTATGAAGGAGCAATCTGGTAAGCTTATTTTCTTTGTGACTTCATTTATAAACTTCTTATCACTGTGTTCTTTAGTAATCATGTACATGTACAATCCGTTTTCCTTTATGCCCTCAATAGCTTATAGTTTGCACACCATTTGAACCTTTGATTTTTCTATGTTTATACAAACTTTTTGTACAAATGATATTCCTCTTCAATTTTTATTTGTTTATATGAAATTTTCGGAGCACACATCCAAGTGTGAATGATATTTTGCCATTTTGTAGTCTACCGATGCAAAAATGAAGATTTTTTTATATTGCATGTGTATAGAACCCTTTATAAAACACTATCCTTGCTGTGGAGATCAATAATGACATTTTAGCAGGATCTGATCATACTGCAGAAGTTGAAACACCACCATCAATGCCAGCACAGGATAGTATGAGGCCATCTGAGCATAGTTCTGGAAAAGGAAAAGAGGCTTCTACAGACCTTTCAGACTCTGTTATGGTTCCTGAAGCAGTTATTATTGGTTCAGTTTCTAAAGGAACCCTTCCGCCCCAAGCAGGTAATTTTTTAACTTTGAACTTTTCAATTTCAGTTGGTACTTGCATGCATATGATTGTGAGGTAATGATATGCTCAGTTTTTCACTATATAAATTAAGTCTCACTTAAATCTCAGTTGTTCAATTAAGCCTTAATAACCTACAATTGTGCAATTAAGCTAAAGATTATATGTTTCCTTAATGATGTTATGTTTTGTAATTTTCCATGAAATAAAGGATTAATTTAGCCTCTGTTTAATTGCAAGCCTTTAACAAGCACAATGGTTTGCCAAAAATAAAATCACAATAAATGGGGCAATAGTGACGAAGCCAGTGCCATTTTTTACCTCAATATTGACTAAAGGAGTCTTTGTTTTGTTGCTGTTTACACAGATGATGACAAAACCTTGACCCCTCCACCTCCATCTATGGAGGGCAAATCTTCTCCCGTGGTGTCTGAAACCAATCTGGATATTGGTATAGGCAAAGCTAATGCTATCTCAGTGGACGAGGCACAAGGATCAAATCCTTGTACAGAAGGTCTCTCTCCCCCTCCTCTCCTCTCTTTTCTCTCTCACTCTTACACTCTTCCTCTCTCTCCCTCCTCTTCTTCCCCTCTCTTCCTCCTCTTCTTCCCCTCTCTGCCTTTATTCACACAAATACAGAAATCCTGCTTTTATGGCAATTTGCAACTTTGGTTTGCTTTTTTTTCCTGGCTTTTTTGGGTTATCTTAGTCCAATATGTAGTAAAGTAAGAGTCGGTTTATCAAAAACTGATCTCAGCATGTCTTGCTCAAGTGTAATGCTATCCAATGAACTTGCTCTGAGAGCTTATGTTTATACATAATGTTTTGGTTTCCAATGATCTCAGATATTGCAAAAGATGACACCATAACAGCTGGCACAGGCACTGACAACAACCAAAGTTCTACTGAACTAACATGTGGTTCACCTACCATCATTAGTGGTCGTCTAGATGAGACTAAAGAAGATGGTGTTTCAGATGACCTTGCTCAGGATGCAAATAAAGCAAAACACGGTTTAGAGTGTTCAAACCGTGATACCATAGCTTCTGAGGATGATAAGAGCTTCTCCTTCAATGTGGTGGCGAATATACCTGAGAGAGAGACTGTGCCTAACTGGAAGCCTTTTCCCAGTATGAAGTCGCCTGATATTGCCTCGGTAAAACTCTCTTACATGCAAACATGTGAAATATAGTAGACATGAATTGTATTCTCTCTCATTTTCTGTTCACTCTTCTATAAAGGTGAAGATAAATGTTGAATTCAGACTCTTGTTCATGCTCAGGAGTTGTTTTGCAAAAGAATATGAAAAAAGCCTCTTGTTCCAAAATATATTGTCCGATTCCGACTTATTAAGCATGTATTCAAGAGTCTAGCTTCAACAACAGCATAATTTACCCTTGAAAAAATTACCTAAGAAATTCAGTGTCATCCTTATATCTATAGTATCTTGTTTTTATAACCTGAAAGTGCCTGCTAAGATTCATTCTAGTATGACCTAGCCCATTTGAAGGGAGGTTTAAAAATATGAGAGGTTAGTCCAAATGCTCTCTTACAAGTCTGAAAACTAATATATAGGAGAGTCCAATCATAGTAATTTGCTCTTTTGGCCAATTTTTTTCACTTTGCAAAAGGATGCATGAGCTTTTTGTTATGGAACAGGAACACTAACTACTCTAATTGCATTTTGCAAAAAAGTTGGTGCATGTGTGCTTAGGACTTTGTAGGCAGGTTCTTGGATACATGCTTTAAGAATTTTTTCCTGTATGATCATCAATTATATCTTCATATTTTGATGCATGTGTTCATCTATGATTGAAACTTGATCATAGCCTTCAAAGGGGAGTTCCAAAGGTGGAGCCCTCCCTAGCAACACCACAAAGAACAAATGTGAGGCCACAAACGACGTCAACACTCCCAAAACTGAGGAAAAAACACCTGACCCTTCTCCAAAGAAAAAGCGTGAGAGGAAAAAGACTCAATCTGCCCCATCTCCCATAAAAATGGAGCCAACGAAGAAACGTCCTTTAGGTAGTAGTGGCAGGTCTCGTGTTAAAACCCCATCTTCAGCATCTGGTTTGCCTGATCTGAGTGCTTCAGCTTCTTCAGCTCAATTGGCACATCAACCTTTCACTGACTTACAGCATGTGCAGTTGCGTGCACAGATCTTTGCTTATGGATCTCTTATGTGAGTGCGACTAGTTGTATTTTTTGTCACCAAGATTGGCTTATTTTTCTTTTACTGTCTTATCTTTTGTTCTTTTACAATGTAGTCAAGGGGTGCCACCAAGTGAAACTTATATGGTATCTGCCTTTGGAGATTCGGGTTAGTGCAACACTTTGGCCCTTTTTTCGTTTTGGTATTGTAAGTTTATCTTTCTTGTGTTTGTTTATTATTGGTGGAAACTTGTTAATGTCAGGTGTCGGAAGAAAAAAGTGGGAGGCAGCTTGGCGTACTGCCATGGAGAGATATCAGAATCAGAAGTCACCTCTGAGTGCGAGTTCTCCTGAGACACCTGGAAGTTCTCAACCAGGTAATTTCTCATATAAAAAGTATGAACCAATGATTGCAATTTCATCTGGTACAATAAAACTTTTGGCTGGTACATCTGACCCTCACTGGACCATCAATTTACCAGTATTGTACTAGATTTCCTATACTAGAAAATCAACTTCAATTTGAGACTACCATATCCCTGGTACATATAATGTTTTGTTTGTTATTTGTTGCATAACTGTATCATATGATATTTATTCATTCTGGACTCTATAGTGCACCGGTCAACTGAAAGCGCATCCAAGGAAAGTGCTGCAAAAAGAAAGTCATCTGCTCCTGGGAAAAAAGCTAGTACTAAATCTGAAGTCCCCGCAACTCATACCATGCCATCAGTATCTCCTATACTTCCTGCATCCCTGCCAAGGGGAACACACCTTGACTTCACCCAGAATGTCTCTCCATCTCCAATGTTTAACCCATACCAACCATTGCAAGTAAAACACCAGCCGTCTGGAACAGGGACACCATGGTTATCTCCTTCGCACCCAAACCCTTGGTTACTTTCCACCCAGAGCTCTGTTTTTAAGACTGCACCGGTTTCACCTGTTCCAACTGCTGCTACTATCTCTACCACTGCTGAAGCATCAAAGATAACACCCCGTAGAAAGACACCATCCACATCGGTACCACTGCCTCCACCTTTGCCAGTTGTTTTCCCGCCTACTAATTTTCCAGCAATCGCTTCTGCTGCAAATACTACTGCAAGCATAGCACCTGTTTCCGCTCCATCGAATGTTATAGCTTCAGTATCTCCTCCAGCAAGCATAGGGGCAACGGATGCACAAAAAATAACAGTTGTTTCTCCTCTTCTTACTGTATCCCCAACGACAACACCTAAAACAAGAAAGAGGAAGAAAGCACCTGCTACTCCAGCGACAGAGCCTGAGAAACCTCAAGTTTCATCACCTATGGCCTTGATCCCTACAAGTAGTTCTCCCTCGACTCAACCAAAAATTATTTTTACTGGACAGCTAGCTTCTGGCACATCTCTTGTTACCCCAACCTCACCTTTTCCAAGTTATCCAGTGGTAAGTGCTAACATCTCTGTGGGACCCATCGAGCATAACAAGACGATTGTTTCAGAAGATACAAGCTCTAGAATCGAGCAATCCAAGTTGCATGCTGAAGATGCAGCTGCACATGCGGCTGCAGCTGTCAGGTACAGTCAAAGTGTGTGGTCCCAGCTGGCTGCACGACGAAACTCTGGTCTTACCTCAGATGTTGAACAGAAGTTGGCTTCAGCTGCAGTTGCAGCTGCCACGGCTGCTGCTGTCGCCAAAGCTGCAGCAGCTGCTGCTAAAGTTGCATCAGAAGCTGCATTACAAGCCAAGATGATGGCTGAGGAGTCAGTGAGGCCTCCTCTCATGTCTGAAAAAACTGGGCCCCTTGGATCTGTGCAGGCTTCATTCATTTCTATGGCTAGAGAGACTGCAAAGCAAAGAGTGGAAGCTGCTTCTGCTGCTGCAAAACGAGCTGAGAACATGGATGCAGTGATCAGAGCAGCTGAGATTGTGGCTGAAGCAGTGTCTCAGGCTGGAGTTGTGGTTGCTATGGGAGATCCTCTGCCACTGGGGATAAAAGACCTATTGGAGGCTGGTCCTGAAGGGTACTGGAAGGCACATTTTTCTAAAACAGAGATAGAGAAGCAGCTTCCTGCCACAACTAGTCACCTCCAACTCGAGGTTGGACAAGCTTGGCCAGAGAATCAGGAAAAGATGAAGGAGAAATCTTCAAGTACTCAAAAGGTGCCGAGAAATACTGATGCAGGTAACATTTTTTGGCCATTCTGTCTGCTTTGTTTTGTAAAGTGCCATGCAGGCAAATACAGGCATTGACTGGCTCTTGTTGAGTGCTAGCATAAGATAATTGTTTTTAGTAGCATAATTGTCTTATTTTAAAAAAAAAAGGGAGGAGAAAAAATATCTTCGGTTTGTTCTCAATTAAACAGTTAAGACTGGTCATTATTGTATCTGTTGTTTATTAATTGTTTGAACCAGTGTTTTTAAATGCGGCTGCATGGACAGCATATGCCTATGCAGCCGGCAGCTGCGCTCAGAACATCATGCAGTCCCTCTTATGCGGTTTTTAATATGCGGCCACATATACGGGTGTAAATCTTAATATGCGCGCATGGAACCAAAATTTAATATGCGTTATGCGGACCCAACCAAAAATCTCAAATTCAATTGTTCTCTGACTCTCTCCTCCAAACCTAAATCTATCGCCTCTCTGGCTTATTTAGAATTGAATCCCTGTTAAGAAATGCATATCAGAGTGGATATGTTCAAAAGAAAATTGCAAGCAAATTAAATGAGCTGATTACTAGTAATGTCCAGTTTGGTCTGATATACACATTGTTTTTTTACACAGTTACTAGAAAGACAATTCTAGTTTCTGATATGCACATTGTTTATAATTTTGTATAATCTGTTTTGCTGTTTAGAATAAAGCCGCATATATAATTGCTGCTTGTATAAATTGTTTTGTTGTTTATAATAGATCCACATATATAATTGTTGCATACAAAATTTGTTACATGAATTGATGTGGAAATAAATTCAAATGCACACATATGAATATGTGTGTGTGTGTGTGTGTGTGTGAATCCTCATTTTAAAATCCGCATATGCGGTATGCAGTGGCCTTCCGCATGCATGAAGAAAACCGCATTTAAAAACATTGGTTTGAACATCTGTTTAAATTTTTACACATTTGCCTTTATGTGTTGCCTGTAACAGGGAAAACAACAGGAGATGTCCCAGTTGCTTCTGAGAAAGATATTACTGTCAATGAGCTGCCTTCAGCACAAGAGAAGGAAATTGGCTTCCAGAAAGGATCCCAAATTGAGGTTAGTAATTTCATACTATTATGCTTGCTTTCCATATATCTTTTCATGCTTCTAATTCTGATATGTTGTCTTGTAATGTGTGGTAGGTGTTTGCTGATGAGGCCGGCCACAGAGGAGTTTGGTTTCATGCTACAGTTCTAGATGTGGAAGAAAACCGGATACATGTCTGCTACACTGATCGCTTTGCTGATGAAGGTATTCTTTTTCCATCTAGTGTTTTCATTCTGTCATTTCACCCGTCTTTTTTTCTTTTAATTTATTATGGACCAACCAGCCTCATAGCATTACCTGGATTGAAGCAGAATTGGGGCAAGTCAAAGAGTGGATTGTACTCAGAAATGAAGGTGACAAGCCCCCAAGAGTACGTGCCGCTCATCCAGCGACTGGCCCGAAACCAGAAGGAACAAGGAAGCGTCGTAGGGAAGCTGTCGGGACATCTTCCTGGGATGTCGGAGATCATGTTGATGCTTGGATTAGAGATGGGTAAGCTGTTCTTATCTGGACTTTGCTTGTACTTCCTGATGCTTCCTCTGATTTGGTTGACAAATTTGAGGGTTATACGCAATCACATTAAGTTGATAATGGGAGGATGATTTTTCCTTTTTTATTTTAGAAAAAGTGACACACCAGAGGTGCCACCTGTTTCATTCGAAACATCAAACCTATGTTTTACAAAACTCAATTGCTACATTTGAGCACCATACTCAGAAATAACATCAAATCAACTACGGTACCCCCGGTACTGATAATCCATGTACCAGTAATGAACCAGCCTAATCCTATTCCTATATTTATAACATCTATAAATTTTTTAGATGCGCTTTCTAACTATCTAGCTAATACAGCAAACCATCAAACTTAGAATTTGCCACAAACTCCAAGATTTATTATAAAATATGCCAAAATATAAGTAGTTTTTATTTTAGTTCCTCATGCTATGATTTGCCTTGTGCCAACGTTGCCACCATGCTTGCTATTGTCTCTTGTCCTCCAGGTTGAGGCATACCATCTCTATCCATCAGTCCCGGACTCTTCTCTGTTTGCATCATAAAATCCTCTACACCATCTGGAATGATGTTAGAGAGTAATTGCCTCCAATTATCCCCTAAATCAATCAGCCAATAGTGTTGTAGTGAAATAACAAAAGCAGCAACTGACTTTCCAGTCTCTGGTACCCCTTTTTTAAACACTATTCGATTTCTCTCCATCCAGGTACTCCACAGGATTGTAGGGGTAAAAAAAACAATTTCATAGCATTTTTTTAAATATTAGGTTTTAGCAACTAAAGTAGAAGTCATCTCACAGTGATTTTATCTTGCTAACCAAATCCAAAATTTGATGCACAGAGGTCCATTTGAACAAACAGGTGATCAACTGTTTCTCTACCATCGCAGAACACATAAGTTTCACTATCTATCCACTTTCTTTTATATATAATATCTCTAAGTCAAAATCTTTTTTGCGAACCATTCAACAAAATTTTCTTTATCTTTAATGTCACCTTTGTTTTCCAAATTTTGCCTAACCAAGTATAACTGATACCACCAAAGTTCAGCCACTCGTACAGAGTTTTTACTGGAAACTGTCCACAACTATCCCATTTCCATGGCAGCTTATCAGTATCATTACCAAGGTTTCACTATTTTTGAGTTATGATCGGATCAGCCCATTCTTGGGCTAAACTCAATGTAAGCTTTTTCTAAATTGTAAATTGACAGTATCATTCCTTAAAAACAAATATGCAAGGATACATGTTGCTGATAGCACACCCTGTACAGTTTAGGAAACAAATTTGCAAGGGTGATATCCCTGCATTATCAATCCTGCCAGAAATCAATGTGTACCATTTTCCACCTGAAAATAACATCCCATTTGAACTGTCTTTGCAATCAATTACAGCTTTCCAAAAATAGTAGAAGCTACTTATCCTATTCCTGTACTTGTTATTACAATAATTTCCCACACACGAGAGGATTAAATTTAGTGTGAAGAATGACTAAATCGGACTTAAGCGCAGAAGTACAATATCTTATTTTTAGAGAAAGGTGAATATTGTCTAACAGTGCTGCTTGTTCAGCTTATAATTTGACTTTTTTTTTCTCACAGTTGGAGAGAAGGAATTGTGACTGAGAAGAGCGATGGAGATGGAACCAAGTACACCGTTCAGTTCCTAGGTAACTGCAGTAACTGTTCATTACCTCATAATCTGTATTTGCTGTCTGAGTAGTATTTAGGCTCTTCTGTGAATGCAGTTGCAGGTGGTTCTTCAATTGTGGAATCTTGGCATCTACGACCATCTCTCATCTGGCAGGATGGCCAGTGGTCTCTGTGGTCACGCTCCCTTGCCAAGAAAACTCATCCAAAAGAGGTTACTTTTAATTTCATTTAGTTAAACCTCCCCTACTATAACCTCAATTTCCTGCATTCTATTGGTTGGTTATGACTTAATGAGGGTGGTAAAAAGACATTATTCTGTCTGAGGGATTAGTAAGGCTACTGAATCGTGTTAATTGAGATATAATTTCACAAAATTGAGAGGTTCATTATAGGACGGGGGGAACAGGTATGGTTATTATTCTCTTGCTGCCGTAGCAAGGTTCAGCACCAGCTTGCACCTGATTTGACAGCACTTCTATTAAATTAAAGTTTAAAATGAAATTGGTGTTTATGCAGGGCGAATCTCCTTATGAAAAGCGTCAGAGGTTTGGCCAGCTTGAATCAGATCCTAATCAATCAACAACTGCTGCAAATGCTAACTCAGGGCCTGTTCCCCAGAAAAAGTCTGAAGATTCTAGACCGCTGAATTTGCCAGCTGATGACAAGGTTTTAACCATGGGGAAATTTACAATGGGTGAGCCAAACTCAAAGCGTGCGCGCCCAGGTCCCCAGAAGGAAGGTTCCAGGGTAGTATTTGGTGTGCCAAGACCAGGCAAGAAGAAAAAGTATATGGACGTGAGCAAGCACTATGATGGAGGGAAACCTGACAAGGGGGCCGCTACTGCCACTGAAGCAAACTCTAACCCTAGTGTTAAACTTGCAAATTATCTGATGCCCCAAAATAGGGCACCCAAATCAAAAGCCGAGCCGAAAGCAAAGGAAGCAGCCGACTCCAAACAAAGGGCTGGAGTTAAATCTGGAAAATCTCATGCCTTGAACAGCAGTGAAACTAGATTAGATTCCTTGTCAGAACAGCGGGTTCCGCCTAGGAAGAAATTAGGCATGTCCCTCGAGCATGATGTAGGAGGTAAAGGAAAGGCCATTTCTTCTGCTGCTGGAAATGCTGATAGTTCACTTGCTGACCCGTCCGAACCACGGAGGTCTAATCGTCGTATCCAACCCACTTCTAGGGTAAGTGTTTTTTTTTTAACAAAGAAAGCTGTTACTTTCATGTTTGTTGATGTAGATACAACTTTTAACATCATATTGTGTATATTTTTTGGAAAATTATTTTATTTAGTTGCTGGAGGGGTTACAGAGTTCTCTCATGATAGCCAAGGTGCCAACTGACAAGGGTACACGAACTACCCCCAAAGGTGGAGTGCCTTCAAAAGGTACATGTCCAGTCTTTTTCAATAACTTCTCTTTCTCATTGATTAAATTATGTAGATTTTTTTTCATTAATAATTTACTTTGTTGGTTAATTTCGGTTTTCTGTGTATTTGATATTTAAAATACTGAAGCAGATCGAGTAAATGGCTGAAAGGAGGTCAGAAGCAGTGTTAAGAATCTTGTGTACATAGAGGTGTACCCTGTTAAAATTGGTGTGTAGATCTTGGGTTGAAAAGCTTTGTTTTTCTGGTTCTGATGTAAAATGTAAGTTAGCTTAAGTTAGGTATTTTTCTATTTGTTATAATTAGTTGGTGTCGTTTAGTTTACTGCTGACATGTTGTATCCTAGCTAAACAGAAAACTTAGGTGTAAGCAAAGGATGCAAATTCCTTGACGCTAATGCTCTGGTCGTGTTATGTTGAATCAGCTTCGGCGCCTTTAATAACTTGAAGAGGAGTGTATTTTAGTTGTTAAATAATGGGTCTATTGTTCCTATAACTGCAGATTGTATTAAATTTTAGTGTGTACTTTCGTATAGTCGTATTGTACATGCTGCCCCAGGCCGCCATAGGATATTATTTTAATTTATAGCCCGTTGTCTTACGTTTATTTATCCCGTAGTCTAGAGCTCAGCTGCAGTTGTTTTGTTATTCGAATGAATGATACAAGCTGTTTTGATTTTGAGAAGTACTGCGAATCCTAGATGTATGCTGACATGGTGCGTGCAAACTAATCGATATATGCTGTCCCTCGTTTCGACTTATCAAACTCGTACCTTGGTTGTCAATCGCCTAATATACTCTATATCTGAACCGTTCATTACGAATCATGATTATTCTCTTCTCAGTATCTATTTTCATGCTCAGATGGCGCTACTCTCGCGACTGTGTTGCAACACATTTGTACCCTGAAGGTGGACCCACATACATTTCTATGGACATTGACACCACACAATTCACAATATTATAAAAAATATTATATAATAGACAATATTTCCCTTCAATAAATTTCTTTCATCGCGAACAAATTTCTTATATAATTGCTACAAGCTAGATCATTTTAGTTATTTAATTGAATATTTTTATATTTTTAGTCGATAAGCCAAATCATAAAGAATGCTTTTATTATGCACACGGTAAATCTTTTTAATATGTTTTGAAAGTTAAAATATGCATACGGTAAATCTTTTTTATATAATTTTAGTTATTTAATGCTTTTATTATGCATACGGTAATTTTTTTTAATATGTTTTGAAAGTCAAAATATGTATAAAGAGTTTAAAAATAAAATATCCAATATAACTACATAAACATAACAACAACTCCAAAACGATTAGAGTATTACTCCAAAAATCTATCGGATTGTTTTTAAACAACGAATCTAAACCATTTAAACCCATTTACTTCAGGAGTGAAATTTTTAGAAGTTTCGAATTCATTTAGTATAAAGTCAAGCATTAAAAACAATAAACATTTTATAAGTTGTTTTATATATTCATTTTTCATCATTTGCTTGACCACTTGATCTTGTACTAGATAGAGAAGAAAATTTGTCACGGCGTGACGAGTCACGTCACGTGCACGTCACGCGACGTCACGTCACGTCACGTGTGTCGATTACGTGACGTGACTCGCGTGTCGCGTGACGTGACTGCATTTTATGAAAATTATATGTCACGTCACGTGATCACATATTGTCACGTGTGATTACAATTACGAAGATTATGAGTACAATCTGTACAATCAGGGTTGGGATTATTAATTTATCTTGATGAATATTTATAATTTGAATTTTTAACAATATTATTTACTCATTTCAATTTTTTTAGAATTTTTCACATTTTTTTATTTTTTTAATGAATTTTTAACAATATAAATTAAAATATAAAAAAAAGTTTGACGTGACTAATTCACGTTATGTCACGTCACGTATGTTTACGTCACGCGTGATCACGGCGTGACTACGCGTGACGTGATCGTCTGGTGCTATTTTAGTCACGTTACGTCACGTCACGTGAAAAAAATAATTAATCACGTCACGTGACCAAATCACGGCGTGATTGTCACGTCACGGCGTGTCACGTTTTTCCTTCTCTAGTACTAGATGAACTTGAATTTTTTTAAAATTTTGCATGCACATGTATCACGCATGAAGTTGATAGATTTTAACGGTTTAGATTTGTCGTTTGAAACCAATCTGATAGACTTTTGAAGTTGTGCTCATCAATCCCTCTTGATGAACACATCACACCTTTGCTTTGATCACTTAATTATTATATATCATTATTGCATTTTTTTAATTACAAATTTATTCGGAAACATACAGACTTCAAAATATATTTAACCAAGTGATAGGACCATGTACTGCAGGCCCTAAAAAGCCAGCTTCCAAATTGGGCCAAAGACTGGCCGAAAGGAAGCCTCCCTAAAGCCCCCATAGCGAGAACACGCGAAGTGGGCCTAAGGAAGCTGTTGTTTGTGGCCCAGTAAAGCCTTTCGGCAAAACAACTCAACATGGAACTCGAAAGGGCCAACATGGGAAGGCTTGGCCCAAACCCAAGATCACTCACATGGAGTGATCTCTGCAACCGTCTCCATGTTGTCTGGCAAGAACAATGTCAGACCTCCCAGTCGACACTAAACGACATCAAATGGGCCGACCTATAAAAAGCCGAAAGCCAGACCAAGGAGGAGTTCGCATTTTCACACACTACACGAGGTATTGAAAAGGTTAGAGTCTAAATACTTTACACATGTACACTCCTCTCATCCTGTCTTGAGCCGGCCTGCTTATCTTAAGTAGGACATATCACCAGGTATTTTCACAGAAATAAATCACACAGAAATTGCGTTCACCCTGTGAGTTGCTCCAGACGATGCGTATAAATGCGTCGTCGGGGTCCGTACCCCGCATGTATCCGAGGGTGCAATACAGAATGAACGGAGAGGGCTTGGTTGACATGACTTCTTTAAAAGTAAAGATTAAATTTTTTAATCTTTCTTAAGAAATACTTGTTTGTTTGAAAGTAGAATTAAGAATAAAGAGTGAAATATATATTATTTGTGATGAAATACTTGTTCGTTTGAAAGTAGAATTAAGAATAAAGAGTGAAATATATATTATTTGTGAAGAAATACTTGTTCGTTTGAAAGTAGAATTAAGAATAAAGAGTAAAATATATAAAGAAATTCTTGTTCGTCTGAAAGTAGGATTAAAACTAAAGAGTAAAATATATATTATAGCATGTAAAGAATGTAATATCCTTATATATATTTTTCTTCTCAATAATGCTGAATTCGGTAGTGACTTCTTTTACAGTGATAAGTAACGTTTCATATTTGTTAGTCTGTTACTTATTTAATTTACTTGATTATGGATATTTAAAGCTTAGATTATGTAATTATAGATATTAAAAGCTGAGAGCAAGCTTAGAATAATATAATTAAAGGAATCAAAAGTGTCTATTATTATTATAGGAGTCTGCTCAGGTTATCTGAGGACAGATGCAATGGAAAAAGTCGGATTGTTCTTTTAATTCTGACATAAATTTTAAAGCCGACCCTCTATAGTCATTCATAATAGGTATCACATTCTTTTAATCCGGCTAAGAGACCGTATCCCTCAGGTATCTGAGCGGCTGAGCCTATTGTATGAAAAATCAACGGTCTGGATTAATTCCAGCCGGGTCTCAATTCGATGCCTATGGAAACCATAGGAGTTCGTTTTGAGATTCGTGCCAGATTAAAAGAACGGTCTGGATCTATTTATTGCATATTGCGAATTCGACATCGTTACCCAGAATGACGAACGCGTATCCTCGGCATTAACTCAAAAAGGAATCTTTTGAGTTAATGAATCTCAACCGTTTGATTTTAAACGGAGACAATCCGGCTCCGGCCTATGACATAGGGGGCTTTTCAATATTAGTGCGGATCTAGTTTGCACGAATCTCGAAACAAATCGGACGGTTGAGATTTATTAACGCAAAAGATTCCCTTTTGAGTTAATGCAGAGGATACGCGTTCCAGAATGACTCGCACCATCGCTGAATCTACAACAGCAGAATAAAGAAAAACATTAATATCGCATCAATCAGCGGGGGCAGACACGAGAGCGGTCACCATCTCCACTGGCCACTGCCGATTCACCCTTCCTCTGCAGTAACCATGAGTGCCATGAAATTTTGTCGTGAATGGTAGGTCCCCACCCCTCTCTCTCTCTCTCTCCGAAGTAGGGAGAGGAAAAAACTGGGTTCGGACAATCCTTAGGCTTGATAAAGGCTAGTACCTAATATGGGTCTTTGTGGTTTGGGCACTCGGGGTACTAAGGTTCTGACCCTAAGAGCTATCTGTATTGAAATTTATTTTTGATTCTAAAAGCATGTGCTTCCTATTTTAATTTTGAATGTAACCTAATTTCTAAAGAAATTTTAGAAAGATTTCTTTTAAAAAATAGCTTTCTAACTACTTCCGAGTTCGGATAGTTCTCATTCTCTCTTCTGTAGTAATAATTGTAATAATTGTTGACATAGTTACTAAAATAATATAGGGTTCTAAATAGCGCGCTATATTGCGCCATTATAGCATTTTCGGACCATAAAAATTATGGCGCTATAGGGGAACAATACGGGCATAGCGCCGTTTTTTCAGCCGTTCTGCTATGATGCGATAAATGCTATTTAAACCTTTGATAAAAATTAATTGCGCAAGCTTAGAGGTTTAAAAATTAAAATTAACTGAACTTCTATTTAGTGCTCAATAGCTGTTTTAATTTGTTCTTAATTTTACTGATGTAGATATAGTTACTATGATACTTTTGTGCAGTAACAACATACTTTACCCCAGGGAGGACAGGGATCAGAAGATCCTCCTTTTTGCTTGCCGCAATTGTGAGCATCAGGTCTCCTCTTCTTTCTTCTTTTGGTTCAATTTATACATACAATATTGTTCTCAATCATCGCCGCTAAATTAACCTGAAATTGCACTTGTCTAAAGAACATGTTTTTGGGAACTCATGTGCAGGAGGTGGCAGACAACAACTGTGTGTACCGAAACGAGGTGCACCATACAGCAGCTGAGCGGACTCAAGTGTTGCAGGACGTTGCAGGGGACCCCACCCTCCCTCGCACGAAGACTGTCAAGTGCGCCCAGTGCGGCCATCCAGAGGCTGTCTTCTTCCAGGTATGTACAAGGAGCAAAACGGCAAAATTTTCTTGGTCTCAGTCTGGTACTGACCAGTAGGGCTGTTTTCTGATTTTTTAGCTAGAGAAATTAGTTTGAAAGGAATACAAATTGAAGATGAGATGAGCGAGAATGTCATGTTCTGAACTTTGTTGGGCTAATGGGTTGCTTTTGTTGGATGGATACTTGTGTTTCAGAGCGAAGTATCAGTATCTTGAACTGTAATGTACCCATCAGAATGGTAGCGCTACAGGTTTTTTTGTCCAAAGTCTTGCTTTATATTTTGATTTTGTATTTTCCTGGCTTATTTTCTTGGTCTTATTTGGGTTGAATTGAGGATAAAGTAAAGCTGAACTAAAGGATTAGATGTCTGTGTTTTTCCTGTCCTTGGTTGAATAGGATGTTTTGCGACTTAGTTTTATGTGCCTGAAATTAATGTTTAATTCTCACTTGTTATTAAACCATAAACCCTAAACCCTAAACTGTAAACAAAAAGAATCAAAATGCAATTGTACCAGATCTTTTGCATGTGTCAGGTCTGGCACAAGTATCATTTGGTGTTTACCAGACATCAGGGTTCTTGATCTGATACCAACTTGAGCAATTTGATCCTTTTTGTTTGGGCTAAATTTTTTTTTTTGGACTTGTTTGCTCCTTAGTTGCATGTTGAGGGTATGTTGAGGGTACGTACGTAGATGCTTATTTGGTCTAAATTGATAACTTGTGAAGCTTTAACCTAGATGTAATTGCACAATTAGGGTACATTGAGCTCTTTTGGGTAATGTTAGAATTTGAGTATGCGTACCATCCATCTGTTCTGCTGTGATGGAAAGATTCTGTTCTAGTATGTATTTTACCAAACCAAAAATTGTTGGCCTTAGCAGTGCTTCTGTGGTTGTGCCATTTGACTCAACTCAATTTACCCTTTTAATATAGTGTATTGATCAGAGAAATAATTTCTTTTGGTTTTCTGATATGCAGGCTACTGCTAGAGGTGAAGAAGGAATGACACTTTTCTTTGTCTGTTGCAACACTAACTGTGGCTATAGGTGGAGAGATTAGAGGTCATTTGATGATTTCAAGTTACAAAAATGTTCGGCTTTAGTTTAGTTTTGCTGTTGTCATTCTATATAAAGGGGGAGCTGTAGCTTTTGTGGATTAGGCTGAGAGAGCGTACTTTTAGTTTTGTCATTGCTGAGCAGTGCAAGTTCTTAAATTCTTATTTGATACTGTGAATGGACTCATTTCTAACATTACCTTCAATTTTGACTTCTGCGTGATTTTGTTTTTAATTCATTAATTTGGATGTCTTAACGTGATAAAAAAAAATGTGGAAATGAGCTAAGATTGTGACTTATTTCCACAGAAGATGATGCAAATTCTGACTACAATTTCCTGGTAGTTGGTATATTGTGTTTCTTTCATTTGTAATAATCCTTGATGTTTATCTAGGCGAATGGATTTGAAGTGCTCTGAAATGCAACAGTTACATGTGGTTCTGAGAAGGTTTGTTAATGTTGGACTAATTCTGGATCGGAAATAACTCAAATTTTGAGTTTAGATCCGGACTGCCTGATCAGAATTTGGGCCAATTCGGTCCGAGGTGGAATACATGGTACTTATATTCAACAAGTAGGTGAGAAATAATAAAGGATTACTGAGGAAACTGCTGGTACCGTACATTCAAAATTTTGGCATATTCCCTGAAACAAGTCACTCTATTGGTGGTGTTAATTCTTTTGCTGGAGATGTCTCAGTTAATGTGAACAAAGAGGTGGGAAGTGTTGCAGAAGTGATTTTAGAGACGAGCAATCCCATTCATCCTACTTTTAGGTCGGTGTTCTTTTTCTTTTAAATCAATTTTAATCTTTATTTCATATAATGCATATTTTTTTACTATGTTATACTTTTGAGTTTTTCTTTTAGTAATTGTAGACTGAATTGTCCTTATCAAATAAGGTTTCTTATCAAGGAACTTCAATTCTAAATCAACTCCTTTTTATTCTATTCCAATGAATTGAAATGAGTTTTTGTTAGATTTTTCTTCCGATCACTCAACTTCTTGTGGCAAGCAACCATGGGTGTCTTCTTGTCACAAAAAGGAATGCGGTCTTTCTCGAGTCTTGCACGAAGCAACTGCTCAAGTGCCATGCTAGCCAATAGCGCTTCTCTGTGTCTCTCATAATATCAATATGCCTCATGCCAACAATCATTGGATGTGGGCCCCAGAATTCAGCTTTTCATTACTACTAGTTCTTTTGCTCCATTGTTTTTTGCTCATTTCTTGAAATCGTTTATCATGGCCTTTCTTTCCTTTTCTGAGGGCAAAACGTTATTTGAAGACAAGGGCCATAAGCTCTCGCACTGGGTGTATAACGAGACATGACCAGTAATAAGAGGTGGCAAATGTAAATTTGTTTCTTCAATTACTGGTCTCGCTCTTGTTATACATCCAGAGGGAGAGCTTGTGGCCCTTGTCTTCAAATAATGCTTTGCCTTAGCAAAAAACAATGGAGCAAAATAACTAGTAGAAATGGAAAGCCGAATTTTGTTGCCCACGTCTACTGATATTATGGGAGGCACAGAGAAGAGCTATTGGCTGGCGTGGTACTTGGCCAATCCAGTCTCATCCAACGCCACGCCAACGGTGGAGATGCCATCCCTGTCATTGATTTTGCTAGGCTGATTGATTCCCAGCTCTCATTGATGGAGTCCAGCTCCTAGCCAAATCTTGTGGGAAAGGGGGCTTTTTCCAGGTTATTTAGTCTTATTTAGTCGTTTTCAAGTCCTATTTTGTCAGAATTAAGAGGCTAAATTAGGTTCATCTATGGAAAAAGATACTGATTGCAGCTGATAAATTATAGCGTTCTAACTAAGCAGATTGAGAGAAGGAAGACTGTGATGGAGGGGGGGGGGGGGGGGGGGGGGGGGGGGGGGTGTGTGTGTGTGTTCAGATTCAGAAGCTGGATTGAGCAGATGTTGTGTATCTCAATATATAGTCGTTTGATAGTAGAAATTTGACATTCTGCCGGATCTACCTCCTATTTTTAGGTCGTAAATTCATTTATATTGGATTCCTTTTGTATTTAAACTTGTTTATTAGTTGGGGGCTTGGGGCACACTGCTCAAAGGGCAGGTCAGTAATCCTCAGGGCATAAATTAGTGGATTTAAGGTTTAGCTCTGGCCTAATTCTATTTTGGTTGACCTTATTTGACCTGAAACGTTAGGAGCTTGTTTACAGCTTTCTGCAGTTCATTTTAATTGCTTCAAGTTGGGCTTTTCTGGTACTCTCTTCCTACTTTAGTGTATATTATTTATTTTCTAATAAAACAGTTTGGCATATGCTTTTTGCTGTTCCTACAAGTAACAATTGTTCTCGTCTCAAGCATCACGACCCTCCAAGTAACAATGTTCATGGCCTTCAATTAAAGAGAGATGATATCTGGATCCTTGCCAGACTCTTTGGAGGGGCTTTTATACTCGATCTTGGAGATTACTTTCAGGCAAGGATTCTATGTCGAAATTTGAATAATTGAACACAAAATATAGCCCTCAAACTGAATACATGATCTATATTCAATATTATCAGCAGAAAAATTTTCAGTTTTTTATTTTCTATATTCAATACTAGTAAAGTTGCATCAAAAGAAAAAAAAAATGAACTGAAAATTTTCTGCTGATAATACAATGTAAAGAAGCAAAATTGGCTGGTATTAAACTAATTGGACTTGGGGCTAGTAAATACAATGTAAATAAAAATCCTTGTCTTTAATGTGTTCCTTACCAACCCAAAAAAAAAAAAAACACTATCTTTAATTTTAACTTGATGTTTCTTTTTAACTAATTGGGTAATTCTGGCACATCCAAGTTTTTATGTACATCCATTTTTAAGATACATCCTATAGGTAAAATTTAAACTTGAGAAATATAGACTGCCATTTTTTATTCAAGAAAATGGTATTTTTCCTCAATTTACATTTCTGTTGATGAAAAAATTAGTTTGCATTAAATCTATAGACGACCTAAGATCAAAGATCAAGATACAATTTTCCTTATATAAAAGATATTCAATTTGATCTATTGGAAAGAGTAGAATCCCTAATTGAAAGTGTGGCCTGTGCACTCACTCTCATTCTTTTCCTCAAGGTTAATGAAATTACTTTTCTGGCCTAAAAATTAAGTGCTATTATTTTGGATGTATGCTTGAGACATTATGTGCACAAAAATTAAGTGCTATCATTTTGGATGTACGCTTGAGACATAAAAATTAAGTGCTATAATTTTGGATGTACGCTTGAGATATTATGTACATAAAAACCTGTATGCACTATAGAATTACTATAGCATGTTTAATTAGTTCACGTGAAACCATATATAGTCAATTTGTTTGTTTCCTCCTTGATCTGTGTACAAGACCTACATTGTACCTTCAGGTTAAAATAGAACCTTATTATTTTACAAGAAATGGTAAGTCTTGTGGATTTTAACAAAAAAAATTGTAGGATTCACTCCTGTACTCTTCCACTTTTATCTGCAAATCTAAAAAATTACTAAAATTGTTAATCTATTTTAGAGAAATATTCTCCTGCTCCAAAAGTCTTTTCCTGTGCAATTCCCCCCGTGTAGTTTCCTTCTATCAACATCTTTTCTTTTCAAGAAACTAGTTGAGTACTTACTTTTCACATTTACTGTTTTCTCTGGTCATCTGGTTCTGTCCAAGACCAGTGACTGACTGACTGCTGCCACCTTTTACAGTTTTACTGGCGACTTAAAGAGACCATCTCCTTCTCCAGTGTCCTTCTTCTCCTTTGGCATTATTTGATTCCTCCGGCAACAATCTCTTCTGGAATGCCTCCTTTTTTCTGGTAGGACAGTCTGTCTCTTTGCTAATTTTTGCACGGTCTCCTTGTAGACAACACCGACACAGACAATCTCTGCTTTCTTAGGCAATCATTCAAGTCCTACCTCCTTATTTTGTTTCTCCTAGCTGTTGCCTTCCAGACCTTTATGGTGCCACTATATCATGTTATGTAGAAGGGGTAAAAGTATATTTACGGATTTGTCCTAACAAAAATAATTGCTTGTCTATAATCACTGCTGTGAATTAAATAATCACTTCCCTCATTCGTATTAGGTTCTCAAGTGAATGTTCAATTTAGTATAATTGTGTTCAAAATATTCTCTTCATAGAAGCAAAACTAAAGTGCAAAATATACAATTAATCATAATTACTTGTTCTGACCAGAACAGTGAATTGTTATGGCAAAAAATTCACTTATTTTGACCAAAATAATCACTTTCAGAGTCTCTATCTACCTTAGTATTGAATCCATGTTCATCATATTGAAGTTGTGGACAAGTCCATGGGATAAAATGGCCAATGAAACATTGGCTTTTTATTTCTAAAGGATCCATCATGTATTTTCTATCTCTGACCTTGGAAAAATGTGAGAGAGAATTCCAACATTCAATTAAATTAACATGAGCAACATCAATAGTCCTGATTTTAAAAAATTGTGAATTAAGAGCAATTTACTCTGTCAAGAACCAAATAAATGTAATTGTCCGGCAAAATTGATCTTTCAATTCTAATATCTCAAAATTTGAATTTGTGAATTCGTTTTCTGTTGTCGATAATAATATAATTGGTAATTTGGTATTTAAGAAATCTAAACTTACAATTATTTTGATACATAAATAATAGGATCATTTCATCAATTTAATTACCATCCATCTTTCCTATCCTCCAGAAATAAACTCACAGTTGAACCAAATCCTCCTAACATTTGCTACTATATCTTTATTTCCACACTATATCATTCAATTTATCAATTAATGACATTCCAATAGTATAACAATTTCTTTTTTTGTAAAAGAAACTTCCTTCTTTCGCAACTATACATGACAAATCAAAATGCAACCTTGCTGCGCAGCACCAACAAATTGTACCCCTAAGGTACATGCATACACACCAACCCTACAAAAGGATATTAAGGGCAAAAAAACAGAAAAAAAATATAATCTTATCGATCCGCAGAGAAGATCGATCCCCATTTCCACTACCAAATTAAACACAGCAGTAATAATGAATACTATGAAATTTTGTCGCGAATGGTACGTCTTCTCTCTCCCTCAAAAACCAGTCGAGGATTTGAGCCTTAGGACTGAACAGCTATTATCTAGTATAGGTATTGGGAGATTTAGGAATTAGGATTTTATATATTATATTGTAATTTTGTTATTGAATTGGTTTCTTTATTGATTAATGTCTGTGCTTTATTTAGTCAAAACAGACTGAATACTAACAGAGAAGGTTACTAAAATACATTCATGCAGTAATAACATGCTTTACCCAAGGGAGAACAGAAGGAACAAGATACTCTATTACGCCTGCCGCAATTGCGACTATCAGGTATCGCCTTCTTTTCCTCTCGTTTCAATTTAGACAAACAAGATTTTGGCAATCATCACCTGTAAATCACCCCTTAAATTGCACTCATCTAAAATCATTTTTTTATGAACTTGTGTCAGGAGGCGGCTGATAATAACTGTGTGTACCGAAACGAGGTGCACCATACAGCAGCTGAGCACACTCAGGTATTACTAGATTTGATGGAAGACCCCACCATTCCTCACACGAAGGCCATCAAGTGTGCCAACTGCGGGAAATCTGAGGTTGCCTACTTTCAGGTATTACAAGTGGGAATAAGCAATATACATCGTAATCTCAGTCTGGTACCAGTCAACAGGGTTATTTTCTGATTCTTTGGCTGGAGACAATAATCCTAAAGGAAGGACACGAATATTGAAACTAAATGAAGCAGTAGAGTACATGTTTCAAAATTGGGGCTATATGAGGTTTCTCTTAATGGACGGACACTTATCTTAGTAGTGTTTCAGTTAGCGAAGTATAGGTATGCTCGACTGTAATGTACTACCATATGTACCAGCACAATCTTTTTCTCCCAATGTTGTTCCTTTTATTTTGAATTTTGTTCTGGCTTTTTTATGTTTATTTGGGTTAATTTGAGGACAATTTGAAGCTGAATTTTCATCCATCACCTGTTGAATAGGGATGGTTTGTGATTTCTTTTGGTATCAGGCCTGATATTGATGTTTAAGCCTTACTTTGAGGTTATACAAAGTTGCTTATTTGTAGGGATATGCTTTTACCGAAAAGATTGTGTACTTAATTTTTGGCATTCGGTAAGGTCTGACACTTGTATACACAAGTGTGTACCAGAAATCAGGGTACTTGTTCTTTTACTGGTTTGAGATATTTGTTCTTTTTGCGAGTTGATTTTATTTCTTGATTTGTTTACTGGTTAATTGCATAATTGAGGGTCAATTGAGGCTGATCTCGGTTACATTAGTAACATCTAAAACTAAAACCTAGTATAAGCTAAAGCTCAATTGGTCAGGTTAGGGATAGCTGCAGAATTTAGGGCCCCATATTATGAAAAAGGTTCAGTATAAGGACCCACCAAATCATAAATTCTTGACCTCATCAGCACTTCTAGGGTTTATCCACCAACCTTAGTAGCACTTACTAAGGGTTTACTCATTTGACTTGGCCCATTTGACCCTTTTGATGAAGGATAAAAAGTACTATTTCTTTTCACTGAATCCTCCAATATCTCAGAACAGGGAGGTTTTAATTTTGCTTTTCTGATATACAGGCTCCAGCTAGAGGTGAAGAAAAAATGACACTTTTCTTTGTCTGTTGCAATACTAATTGCGGTTTTAAGTGGAGAGAGTAGTGGTCATTACTCAATGAGTTTTATGTCTTCAAAATATTTATTGCTACTTTGGTTTTGCTGTCATTGTTCTATTGCAAAGTGAAACTTAGTTTTCCATAAAATGTTGATCAGTGCACATTTACTCTCTTGTTGAGTGGTGCATGTTGTTAAACATTTGTTGATAACTTCAGGTATCAAACTCTTATGGGGTACTTCAGATGTACTCATTTCTAATATTACCTTCATTTATGTCTGCGTGATAGTGCGATTGATTCATGAATTTGGATGTCTTGACGACGTAAAAGATATGCAATTGAGCTAAAGTTGCCCATTCTGAGTTTGAATTTGCTGGTAGGTTCTGTATTGAAAAGCAATTAAAATGTAAATTGTGCCTGTGCATATTATCATTCACTTGGTGGTACTAATAAATAGAAAATGCGGGCGAACAAATGGGTAGGCAAACCATTGGAGAAACCTTTTATTGGTGTACTGAATTTTACTAAATTGGGCTGAGTCTGAATTAGTTCTGAACCAGCAAACAGAGCCGTGGGCCTAATTTTGAGCAATCTGCGAACCCAACTTTGGGTCACAACACGCAGTAACCCAATTTTAAGTTGGGTGTGATTACGCAGTCTGATGTTTAAAATTCAGTTTTCGTTGCATGCTAGGATCCGCAGATAGTATACTATATATGGATGTATGTTTCGATCAACTTTAAAAACTTACGATTTTAATAAAAAAAGTTTTTAATGAATTTTAGTTGATTTCGTTGAGTTGTGTTCAGTTCGAGTTTGATTCATCAATAATTAAAACTCAATAGCTTGATTTGTTGAGAACTTAAAACCAATTCAAACGAGCTAATTGCCAACCATTAACGAATTAAATTTGAGCAAGCCGTGAGTAGTGAATTTTTTCTAACTATCAAGCTAATCAGATTTTCTTGGAAATTTAGAAACAAGGATGGTGTTTCAGAACATTAACCATTTTTTTATGGTCCATATTAATTAAATCGCATGGCTACTTTCAGAAAGTTTACGATTAGAGAAATTAAAAAATTAATGTAAGATAATATAAGCTGTACCCTACCGCATCTCACACATGTCGGCTGGAAAAAATGGTATTTAATTATTTTTGTTATTGTCGGCTGGAAAAATTTACAATACTTTGTTTATGAAAAAATAATATATTCAAGTAAAATTTTAGATATAAGAGGATGATGGTTTTTATTTTTCTGCCAAGAGCTTGAAGTTGTTTTTTTTTTGTAAATTTATTTTTTCAGCTAAAGATACATATCTAATAAGATTGATTCTAAAAAAAATAGAGAGAGAATGTGATCCTGTACTCCAAAAGAGGATATATATAAGGATAGGGTTTCTGAGAAGAAACCGAAACGTGTTCTTGTTTATTTGTTCCATTTGTTTCCCCTCTTTACCTTCTTTTTCACTTTAATAAAGATATTTACTTATAGGACTTCTCTAATTTTCCATATTCTCCTGTACTTCGCTTCTTTAATAAATACACACACACACACACAATCCTGTACAAATTTATATCTAATTTATTAGACACAAACAACTCTTTTCTTTTTACCCATATATAATAATTCTGAAATTAGTTATAGTTAAATCTATAATTAAAATAATAAAAGACAAAAGTATTGAAAGAGGATATTATGTTTTCTTGTTTTCCGGCGCTCTCCTAAGCTCTTTCGTTTTTCGTCTTCGCCTCTTGTTTCTTAGTACGCATCTTGTCCATTCTCTTTTTTCCTTCTCCTGCACCCTTGATATTTTTTTTGGTTGCTCTCTACAGTACGGTGAAAAGTAAACTCGACCAGATAGGTGAACGAAGAACATTTTTCGTTTTCACTGAGAATGGACTTCTTTTAACAATTTTCTTGCCTATTACTTATTGCCAGAGATTTCCTTGCCCTCATTTTTATTTTCTAGTCAGAGTGTAGACGTAGTCAACTTTTTAATTAAAAGCAAGGTTCTAAATAGCGATTATAGAGGCGTAGCGGGGAGACGAAAAAAAAAGCTATAGCAAATAGCGGAGTTATAGTAAAAGATTTCCTACGTAGCGTTTTTTTTTTCTTTTTAAAAATTATATTTTATATTTCTATTAATAATGAACATTATATATGTAAAATCTCATAGAGTAATAAAAACACCAAATTAATTAAGAAGTTTTAATATTTATATTGAATTAGTACAAAATCCAAATTGTCATTCAAAATATATCTAATTCTATAATTCATAAACTATCGATACATTTTTTATTCAAAATATCATACTATCATATATTAATAGGGGTGTAAACGGAGCAGATTCAGAGAGGATAATGCTAATACCATATCCGCATCTGTTTTTCAACAAGCGGATACGGATACGGAACGGATAATCCACGGATACGGATTCAAATACGAATATGGAGCGTATAATTGTCAGATATTGAGTAATTCTACTAAATTTCATAATTTTAAATTACCTAAATTGACAAAATTTTAATAGACTTTTTAAGTTTGCACAGTAATGATTATGCATGACTAATTGTTTATTAATTTAGAGAACCAATCCATTATCCTAATAGATTATATAATTTTTCTACCAAGATTCTTGGACTTAAACGAATATGCATGTTTTTTTGGGAATTTCGCAAGGGTGAAATGAATTGAAAGCTGCTGAAATATTAAATTTTGGATCCGGATATATACGGATATCCGCTCCGTTTATATCCTCACAGAATTATACGTATCCGTATCCGTATTATTTTTCCATATACTAAAATTATCCGTATCCGTATCTGCAAGTATCCGTATCCGTTTAATCCAGATACGGATAATAAGCGGATTCGGAGCGGATTATCCGCGGATAATCCGTATCCGTTTACACCCCTATATATATTAAGTATCATTTTACTATATATTCAAATCAACCATTCTTTAGATTAGTCAGACTGAGACACAAAGCTCATTTAATTTCGGTTTGGACTTTAAAGCCCATTTAAATTGAAAAAAAAAATAGAAAAATAAGCCCATGCAGCATAGCGGGCCGCTATTCCGCTACGCGCTATAGCGGACCGCTATTACTGCTATAGCGGCCGTAGTTCAATTAGTGCAGTTTTACTCCGTAGCTTAGCTTATGAGGTCCAAAACTACTATAACGGCGCTATAACTAGCTATTTAGAACACTGATTAAAAGTTAATGAAAGGTAAAATATTACTTTATTTTTTAATTAAAAGTTAATGATTAATTGTATTAAATTATTTTAATTAATTGAGAACAAAGCAAATATGAAACATTTTTAAAAATAGATTGAAAAATAAGATGCATTTTCTATTATTCCCCTGTTAATATACTATTTTCAAGCCCGACTTCAAAATACTAATCTGCTCCTACTTCAGACCTTGTCACTACTCAATAGTAAAATGGAGTTGGTGGGTTCACTTCCAGTGGCCAATGTGCAGGCTCTCGCTGCCGCTTCAAACGGCGATCACGTGCCCGCTAGGTACATCCGGCCAGAGGCCTCGGCCGATCCAGTCTCATCCAACGGTGGAGATGCAATCCCTGTCATCGATTTCTCTAGGCTGATCGATCCCCAGCTCTCGCCCACGGAGTCTCAGCTCCTAGCCCAAGCGTGCGAGGAATGGGGCTTTTTCCAGGTTTTTATTAATTCTTCAATCCTGTTGTTAATTGAAGGACTTGGTAGGGGTTGTTCAAACAGTTGGATCGGTTAAAACCATTAAATTAGTCAAACCAAAATTTTATTAGGTTTTTAAAAATCTAACTGAACCAACTGAATTAAACTTGTCAATTGAACCAAAAAAATCAAAGTAAATTTCGGTTTGCTTGGTTGAACCGAAATAAGAGAGATTAAATTTCAAAAGGTCAAAACTTAATACATTTACAAATACATTTAATAAACATAGAAATAATTATCAAGATATATATTAGTCCAACAAAAATAAGCGAGATTAAACCGAACCAAATATAAAAAAAACAAAATAATTCAAGTAAATATCAAGAAATTTTTGGTTTGTTTGGTTGAACTGAAATAAGAGAGATTAAACCAAACCAAATATGAAAAACCAAAGTAATTAAAAAATTCAACCGAACCGAACCATTTAAACCGAAAAACCAAACTATTTAATCTAGAATTTGTGGGATAGGTTGAAGACCAAATAACCTGGATCCAATGAAACCCCTACTTAAAAGAGGCTAATTAAGCTCATCTTTTGAAAAATAATAAAAACCTAATGATTGCAGTTGATCAACCATAATGTTTCAACCGAGCTGGTTAAGAGAATGAAGAGTGACGTAGAGGGGTTCTTTAAATTACCATTGGAAACAAAGAGGCAATTTGCTCAGCAGCCTGGCCAGCTCGAGGGTTATGGCCAGTTGTTTGTGGTTTCAGAGGAACAGAAGCTGGATTGGGGTGATGTTCTTTATCTCAATACATTGCCTATTGATAGTAGAAATTTGAGATTCTGGCCAGATTTACCTTCTAGTTTCAGGTTACAATTTCATCTTATTTGAATGATTGTTTATGAGTTGATGTCAGCATTT
The DNA here is from genome assembly GCA_964058825.1 of Carex arenaria. Lineage (NCBI taxonomy): Eukaryota > Viridiplantae > Streptophyta > Magnoliopsida > Poales > Cyperaceae > Carex > Carex arenaria. Next base: position 563,063 of record CAXKVW010000032.1, on the reverse strand, counting down.
GGAAAATGTCAGGTCATGGATCCTTATAGCATAAATGGATTGGTTGATTTTAACTTTGAGATCAGTGTTAGTCATTTGGTTTGGCCTTACTTGACCTGAAATAAAGATGTTCAGAGCAGCCTTTTGTTTTTCATTTTAATCTCGTAATTGGCTATAGTTAGGTGTTTTAGGTACTTACGATTTAACAATACCTTGATTTGAGAGCCTCATCCAGTCTCCAATTCATTGATGGCCCGAGCAACACATGGACATGCACAAAAATAGTAAATGATGATGAAACTAAGAGCAATTATATGTCAAACAATCCTGCAATTTGTTCTTCATGTAGTTGTAAGTATTTTTTGTTGCTATTGTCTTATAGGCCTACACTAGATAATTACTCGTCAGAGTTGAATCAAATTGTGCATTCTCTCTTGGCTATAATTGCCAAGAACCTAGGACTACAACCTGAGGTCCTCACTGAAAAGTGCAAAGATGGCGTTCAGTCAGTAAGGATAAACTACTACCCCCCATGTCTCCAATATGATAAGGTTAGATATTATTAATTTATATTAATTTTTTTTTTCATTTTATTCCCCTACTATTTCATTTCCTTTTTCACATCTAGTAAATGAACCTATTATGTTTGGGGGAAAAAAAAGGTAATGGGATTCTCACCTCACTCAGATGGCGATCTACTCACCATGGTGCTCCAAGTAAACAATGTTGAAGGCCTTCAAATAAAAAAAGATGGCACCTGGGTTCCTGTCAGGCCTCTTGAAGGGGCTTTTGTGGTCAATCTTGGAGATTGCTTTCAGGCAAGAATTACTATACTAAAATTTTAAACCATTGTGCACAAATACCAATCTTGTACCAAATCTTTTTTCAATTTATTGAAGGACCATATTTTGAGTTGTTCATTACCTTTCATGCACTGATATGGGGATTAAATGGATTTGTGGCTTAGATAAGGATCTACAAATGAAGTTCCAACAAAAGTGTAAATAAACAAGTTTGGCTGGTACCAAACTGATATTAAAATCCTTGCTTTGTAGAATGTTCCTTGCACTCAAAAGATCAACCAAGTTTTATTTAATTGTTCTTTCTAATTTCAACTATCCAACAAGTTCTCTCAAAAACAATATATTACTACATTTGTTTGTTTTGCCTCTTTATCTGGATACAAGATCTCGATTGTTGTTAAGGTGGATAAACAACAATTTTTATTTTTGTCTGCAGATCTTTACAAATGGCAAATACAAGAGTATTGAGCACCGGGCTGTAATAAATCCAGAGAAAGAGCGGCTCTCTATAGCAGCATTTCATAGCCCAAACTTGCATGCCTTGATTGGGCCTCTAACTGAGCTTATCAAAAATGAATACGAGATGTACAAGACTGTCGACCATGAAAATTATATGAGGCTCTTTTTCTCCTCAAAGCTAGAAGGAAAGAGATTCTTGGACCAAATGAGGTTACATTCCAGTTAAACTCTGTGGCATATTTTGATTTGATCTTTATCATAACTTTTGCTAAAAGTTCTTCATGTTTATCCTTCAGTTCAAGGATGCACTTGGACGACTCTTAAATAAAATAAAATAAAATAATAGCACCGCTGAGATATATTTCTGGTGTTTACATGCTTTCTAATTTGACCAAAAAAAACCAGTAAATTTTACCGAAAATTTTTTAGTTACCACCTCAATATTTCAAAATTCTGACCTTACCATTGATTTATAAAAAAAAATCAAAACTTACCATGTGCGCATTGTGGAGGTGCGCATGACCCTGAGGTGCTTAACCTCTGAGGTAAACAATTATATGCTTAATTGTTTACTTTGCTTTGTAATAAGTAATGCGCACCTCCACGGTTTGCATGTGGTAAGTTTTGAATTTTTAAGAGATAGATGGTATTGTCAAAATTTTGAAATATTGAGGTGGTAAATAAAAAAATTCGGTAAATGTTAGCTTGGTTTTGCCCGAAGCTATAGAAGTTCTAATTTAAGCATGAAATTTGGACCGACATGCATATTAGATACTCGAGAAAAAAAAAATTCTCATGTAAAGAGAAATTGGTTGTCCAAACCTTATATTTGTAAATTAAGGGACAATTTATAATGCAAGAGAGAGCAGTTGGTCGCCAGAAGGAACTTTGCCCCCAAGTTACAAATTGTCTTTTGATCAAACATCTGTAAATTTCACTGATGTTACGGAACTTTACCCATGTTATAGTTGGCCGATTTTTTTATTAATAAGAAAATAAATAAAAAAATAATGATAATGGGGAAGACTTCGGTGAATTTTGAAATCTAAGAAGATCGTTATGGTTTATAACGTCCAGCACTGTAGCTGGACATTATAAACCATAACGTCCAATTAATCTGATTGGATAATTGCTAATTAATTAAAAAAATACTGTAGCGGGACGTTATGATCCATAACGTCCAGCTACCGTGTTTTTTTTCCGACCATACTGTTATAGAACAAAGTAAAAAAAACATTGTAGCTGGCCGTTATCGTCCATAACGGCCAGCTACAATGTTTTTTTTATTAATTAGCGATTATTCAATTAGATTAACTAGACATTAGGTTTATAACGTCCAATACATTGTCCTAGACGTTATAAACCATAACATTATTCTTAGATTTTGAAATTCACTGAAATCATTTTTCATTGTTGTTATTTTTATTTTATTTTTCCTATTAATAAAAAAATCGGGATAGATGGTCCCTTCAATTTTGTCTTCTAAAATCACTGGAATTTCATTTTTCTGAATCAATATATTATTTTTGTATGCTTTTCATCAAACAAGTTAATGAATGTGACGTTCTCTCATTTGCCCACCCGCCTTTCCCTCCCCATACTCATCAATCATCATCTTTCATAACCTTTTCTGTTTGTTTTCACCTTTTTTAGTACTTTCTCGTTTTATATTTATCTTCCAGAAACTAATTAGGGAAACCTGATAAATGAAATGAGTATTCAAAGAGGCGTCACTGTAATAGGATAGAGGTGCCACTAAGAAACTAAATGCATAATGAATTATTTGATTAGTCAAAATGATTAAATAGTGATAAATTCGATTAAAATAAATTGTTGGCAAGTTATAAAACTTGTACAATATTATTGTTGTTAACATAACTCAATATTATTGTTGCTCATCATCAATCATAACCTTGCCATTCCATAAGAGTCAGACTGCCCTTGCTGTGCCAGTCCAGCAAGAAATGATTTCGCAAACACCTCCATTTGCCCTCCGGCAAGTGCTACGGTAATTTGAACTGAGCCTTTCTCCTTACCAGCAAACATAGACACCTCTCCATCACAGTTCATTGAAACCAGCTCCACCCGACTCGGTCTCCCCCAACCAAAATCCATCTCATAGGCTCCCCACCTTGCGGACCCTGCCACCATGACATTCATCCCAGCTGGTCGGTTCTTGACCTCTTCGGGCCATCTCTCCACCCTATCTAGTGGCCTCTCCCTCACTTCTTTCACTGCACTTGCAATTGCTAGGCATGCATTTGCAAGTCCTTTTGGTGAGGTGAGGTCTTGACAAGTTGATCTGGCCTGTACACCGCGAATGCAGTTACCAGTGAATAAGACATTGTTCTTGTGGTGTTTTAAGTATCTCCGGAGGTCAATGAGCAGCCAGAGGGATGTGGCATCGTTCTCTTTTGGAAGGCGCTTGGTTTTGGCTAGATTGACCCAAACATGAGCGGCAATTGCGATGGAGGTTGATGGTGTGGAGATAGTTTGGCCATTGGATTGTATGCTGGCTCTTTGCTTGAGGAATTGAATTGCTGTGTAGTCAAGCGTGAAGGTGCGTCGTGCAAGCTTGAGGTGATCTTGTAGCAATGGCATCGGCGCTTGTGGCAACTGTAGCAAGGATGCAAAAAGTAAATTTGCTTGAATAAATCAAAGCTATTATAGGTGCATAAAATATGAGAAAGTTGCATGTTCATCCATGATTCCACCAACATGTTATGACTTATATTGGATGTAAATGATTTGTGGGGAAAAAAAAAACCAAGATACCAACTGAAAAAAAAATGGAAGAAAACAAGTACAGCGCCAAGAAATTAAGTGCTTATCTGGCAGCACCAAGAAATTAATTTTGTATAGAGTCAACTGGTCAAAATTAGAATGTTTATAAATTATTTTAATGCATTCATTTTTTGGACACTTTTGACCACTTTGACTCTATACAAAATTAATTTGAAATTTTTTGCATGTAGACGCATTACTCGTAAGTTAGAAAGATTTCAACAGTTTGAATTCATTGTTTGAAGTCAATCCGATAGATTTTAGAGTTGAGTTCACAAAAGGTCTTGGTGAACTTGGGAGCACCCTAGTTCTACTCAATTCGAGTAGAACTAGGGTGCTCCTAGGAGTACCAATTCCCTTTGTACTCTTAACTCTAAAATCTATCTGATTAACTTCGAACGACGAATCTAAACCGTTGAAATTGTTCTACCTTACGAGTGATGTGTTTATATGTAAAAATTTTAAAGTTTTGAATTATTTTGGAATAAAGTCAAGTGGTCAAAATTAAAAAGTTTCTAAATTAATTTTAATGCATTCAAAATTAAAAGGACCACTTGACTTTATACTAAATTAATTCGAAACTTTAAAATTTTCACATGTAGACGCGTTACTCATAAGGTAGAAGGATTTCAACTGTTTGGATTTGTCGTTCGAAGTTAATCCGATAGATTTTATAATTAAGAGTACAAAGAGACTTGGTACTCTTAGAAGCACCCTAGTTCTACTCCATTAATTCAACTTATAAAAAAAAGATATACAATTTAGAAGTCTGGCACCAGTTAAAATTGAGACTTTCACCTTAGGTAAACCTGGCGCCAGAAGTCTCATGAACCGCCTAGCAATCTCTTCCTTGTGCGGATGCAGAATCAACCCCCGGTCATGTGAAGTCTGAAAGCTAGGACGAAACGAGATGCTACACTCACGACAAACCGCTGCCCATGTTTCCATGAAACTCCAAAACCCAATCCCATCCATAGCACTGTGGTGGAGTGCGGTCCCCACCGCAACCCCGCCACTGACAAACTTTGTGATTTGAATGGCAAAAACTGGCGTGGGAAGCTTATCGATACTATAATACGGTACAAGCTTCTTGAACACTTCAATGTCAATGGTTTCTTCACTGATGAGGCGATGGATGTCAAGATCTGAGTCTGCCTCGATAACAGAGACACCACAATCGGGGGATGAAGTATCAATGACAAGTTGATCTGTGGAATGCCAGTAGGTGAGCTTACCGGCAAGAGGGTGGAAGAAAGACAGGGCTTGCATGAGGGAAGTTTTGAACAAATGTAGAGAAGAAGAGGAGAGGATGGAATCAGGGTAAAGCAAGAGATCTTGTACCGGTTGTTGTAGGTGGATCCACCGGGCGTCCAAGAAAGAAAGCGGTACGATTTTGCCAGGCGAAGGGTAAGGCCCTGGAGGGAGCGGTACATGCGACATGTCAATTACGCGAACTTCTGGCATTTTTGGGGTTGTAGGAGAGCCTCAGTTGGTTGAGGGGTGAACCGAAAGCCTAAGTTGATGTATAAGCCTTTGGGTTAGCACCTGATCATAATGCTTGACCTAATGACCTAGAATGCGCGGTGTATTTATTAGTACTGGTCATTCCATTATGGTTCTCTTGTGCATCGACACTGACACCGTTGTGCTGTTTTGAGTCAGCATCAATAGATAAGAATGTGTTGTACCTATTAATTAGCACATGGTCATAATACCTAATTGACCTAGAATGTGTCGTGTATTTATTATATATTGTGCGTCAACACTGTTGTGCTCTTTTGAGTCAGCATCAATAGATTAGAGAGACCATTGGTCCCTTGATTTCTTTTATTTATATATATTATCAATGTATGTATATACGTGTCGGATGGAACTTGGAAGAGAAGTCTAACATCCAAAAATACACTGTTTACACAAGCCCAACAGGCCCGACAGCCAACAGACATATAAACTTCAAAATTGTAAGCCTAAATAGAGGTGTTTTACCTAAAAAATAAAGAGATATGATGTTTGTGTTGTCAGTTTTCTACCACAATTATACTATTTAATTTACTAATGTAAAATGTTTAAAATTTTAAAAGGGATTATTGATTTTATTTCATTCTAAAATGCATTCACGTAAAAAAAAAGGGTAAAATTCGGAATTTGTTTTATATAAGATCGGAAGCCCGAAATTAAATCAACCATTCGTTGTGGTTTCTATTTTTCATTTTATAATTTCTAAATTATTATTAAAAACTTACTTTGAAATGGATTGCAAAATGTATGATGGTATATTCAAAAGCCATAATAGTCATAAAGTACAGTTGAGTTTAAGCACACAATGGCATATGATGATTGTTGGCCAATTGCTGTAGTATTGAGGTTTCTGAATAATTAATATCAATGTTATATATAGGGCTGTCCAAAAAGCTCGTGGCTCGCGCGCGACTCACATCTGGCTCGATCGATAACAGCTCGTTCGATAGTGGACCGAGCTATTAACGAGCTGGCTCACTAATAGCTCGGGCCAAAATTAATGAGCTGAGTTTTTGCCCAGCTCGGCTCGCCAGCTCGCGAGCTAGCTCGGCTATGCATCAATTTGTGAATTTGTATGAATTTGTGTGTATTTTATACTGTCAAGCTCGGTCTAGCTCGATTCAGCTCGGTCCAAAAATACTTGTAAAATTTATTTTCTTCTTAAAACAAGGTCCAACCAAACCCAGCGAGCCAGCTCGTGAGCTGGCTCGTCACGAGTTTGAGCTGAGATTTTAGCTCGCGAGCTGTTAACGAGCTGACTCGCTAACAGCTCGGTCTAGAATTAACGAGCTGAGCTTTTGCCCAGCTCGGCTCGAGCCAGCTCATTTACAGACCTAGTTATATATACATGTATATGTTATTCTTTTCAGAGCAACTTCCAGTATGACAAAACGAATAAAACGGGTGCTCATGAATATAATTTCTGTGATACCCATATACGAATTAAATAAATTTATGAATAAAATATGTGTCATCACTTACTCGTGTAATAGACTTTTGAATTAGCTTACTAAATATATACCATTATCTTGTTATATTATTTACATTATGAAAAAAACGAATATTATTTTCAAATTATAGTCATATTATAATCAAACTTTGTATTTTTGTTAAAAATAACGGCTAGTTGTAGGGAATAGTGTCTTGTAATTAATAAATTAGGAGATAGTGGTTAATAGTTGTAATTAATAGTGTAACGGCTAGTTTTTAATTTCTTCTATAAGTAGAGACAAATGTAAAGATGAAAATAAGATTGCAGTATAATTTGTTTTCTTAAATATCTTCTCTTCTCATCTTACAAAAAAATAACAATTTTAGACCTTATAATATTATTTTTTATTTTCAAACTTTATTAATATGCCTGGACAAGTCATCATTGTTCTAAATTTCTAATTATTTTGTTTGAGACTATGCTGCTGGCCTGTCAGTCACATACTCCCGCCATTTTTATTTATATCCAAAAATAAATATAAATTGCCAAATCCATCAAAGTTAGAAAATTTTAAACCAACCCAAAATGCCTATTGATTGGGCGGTTCTTATTTTTTATTAGAAAATGCCTAATAAATAGGTGATTTTTATTTTTATTAGAAACCGCCTAATAAGTAGGCGGTTCCTAATTTTTATTAGAAAATGCCTATTTATTAGGCGGTTTCTAATAAATTTTTTTACACCGGAAATCATCTGATATTAATACTTGAAAGATAATATTCTAATCATATTGGTTAATAAAAGTTTAAACACTAGATTTTGCAACGATTAACACAAAACATTTAGTGTTAAAGAAGCATGAAATCAGAACACAAGTATATTTAGCATTTAATCAAAACCGTCTGATTTCGTGGATAATTTGGAAAACATTTTAATCAAACCATATTTGTCCAAAGTACTGAAATAAACCAGTTCTTAGATGCATTATAAATTATGTGATTCAGGCAATGATACTATGCATGGCATGAATTGGTCCATTATGGATCAATACTTTTGTTTTCAAAGTTCAAATAGTTGATTGATATGAATTGCTCAACATGATCTTTGTATGAAACCGTATGAAAATATACTTGTAGATCAAATTTTACTTATTTTACAATAATTTTTTTAGATAGATAGAAAATTACTTGATTTAAAAATTCTTGACCATTCAAAAAGTAGTGATTTTCTACCCATTTAAAGAATAATAAAAAATTGTAAGAATTGTAAAATTTAAGTTGCAAGTACATTATCATATAGAGATCATGTTAAACGGTCATATCAATTATTTAAACTTTAAATGAAGATATTTAAACTTATTAACATAACATAGATATAATCTTTTGACATTTTCATAATAAATTACAATAAAATTGTTAAATAAATAAGTTTATTGAATTAGCTTTAAATGAATAAGATATTGAAAATGCATAAAGATGGGTATATCTTATTCAAATGTTTTTTTCATATATAAAAATGTAAAGATTATAAAGTCTCTACTTAATTTATAGACAAGCAAAATGTAAATAAATTTAAAATTAATTTCAATGAATAAATATAAGGAGATGAAACATATTTTTTTGGAGAAGTTTTGAAATAATTAACAAGAGTTGTATACATCAAAAATTGCAAATCAAAATTCATAATTATTAATTGCATAACAAATTTTACATTCATTCAGAGCATGTTCTAGTGTTTAAACTTTTATTAACCAATATGATTAGAATATTATCTTTCAAGTGTTAATATCAGATAATTTTCGGTGTAAAAATATATATATATATATTAGAAACCGTCTAATAAATAGACATTTTCTAATAAAATTAGGAACCGCCTACTTATTAGGCGGTTTCTAATAAAAATAAGAACCGCTTATTTATTAGACGTTTTCTAATAAAAAATAAGAACTGCCCAATAAATAGGCGTTTTGAATAGGTTTAAAATTTCATAACTTTAGTAGGAATATTTGACAATTTATATTTATTTTTGGATATAAATAAAAATGGCGGCACATACACCCCATTGCACCTGTCTTCATATATTGAACACAGAAAATCAGGTTCCAAATAGAGCAGCCACCAAAATTGTCAGAGGTTTCTTCTCTTTTCCTTTAAATGTACGTAGGCTATTCTGTGCACCTACATCTGTTAATTTCGAAGAAAAGCAATGGCAATGTGCTACTGGCAGTAAAAACTAATCATTGACTACTTCAGGTCGTTGGTTTCTTTTGGTGGGCTGGTGGCCTTTCTAGCTAGTTTCTTGTATGATATGATGTTTTTACAGTTGCTAGTTTTTGCAAAAGAAGCAATGTAGTACAAATAGTGCTGCTGTATTATGCAGCAACTTTCTACAATATAGTACAACAGTTGCTATTTGATCTCTTTAACTAGTGGTGGCCTGCGCCGCCATATGCTGCAAAAGCATGAAAATAGGATGACCACATTTTTTTTTTTTAAATTGGCTTCTATTTTTTTTTAATAATGGTTTCTCTGGAAATCTCATTCTTAGAAGTTGTTGATGAAGTACTTGCATATTTTATTTCTGGCAAGGATTAGCTAAAAAGAACTTCATACCGTTGGCCGTATTTCCAAAGTCATTTATATATAATGTAAAAATATATATAGTTTTCTCAAGATCATTGTTCAAATGTACTTTATAACAGTGTTAGTACTAAATTTACACAATTTTTTAAATTAGCATGTACGAGCAATTTAACTTTAAATATGCTACATATATAAGTTCTACATATATTCCTCTCAGAACAAGAACCCCATTAACAAATACTACGCAAAATTTGTGGTAAGACATGAAAATAATCTCAGGTGGAAAGAAGATTGCAATTTCATTGGAAGCCGACAGTAGATACTGACGATCGTTCAAATAAAATACTAAACTTGATTACAATCATATAGACACTAAATGAACCTTACAATATCATCCACGTTGAACTAATCTTAAAACATCACATTAATTAAGAAACAAAGGGCTCATATATATTACTACAAAGCCATTAGATCTGTCTTAATGCTCTCTGAAGCACCAGCCTCCAAAACATGCGCTGTGACCGTGATACGCGTGACACCAGAATCAGAAGCAATGGTGGCCATCAAGACATCTGCCAAATTCTTCACAAAAACTTGTATTACTTGGGAGAGCAACACGGGTCGGGAAGCAAAGGACATGCCGAAGAATGTCATATTTCCTGATACTGTCACCTCTACTGCGGATCTGTTATTCTGCTGAGTCAGCAGAACTGGCTTCACTGGAAGTGTCCTTTGCTGTTGTTTTAGAAACACAAGTTTACTCTCAAGGTATCGTATGTATTTGATCGTTTCATCAACTACCTTCGACCTTGTTGCCTGAAATCAAAGTGATTTATATGAGCAGCAAAATTTCATCAATCTCTATGTTCAGTTCACAATAAATTCAACAAACGATGGAATGTGAAAATGTATTATATATAATAGAAGGTCTCACATGTATTTGCGAAAAGGAGTATAATAGAATGATGTTAAATTCCAAGCAAGTAATGTTATTACTAGTACACCTCTACGATGGACTACCAGACAGAACAAAATAAACTTTTACAGAAAGCAGAAAAATAAAAGTACCTCTAAGATGAAAAGTAAGAAAAACAAAGGATGTCTGAGAGAAAGAGAACCTTCGGGAAAAGAGTGGGAACCAAAGACTGAAGTACAGTGTAGTACACGGCTGCCTTCTCTCTTCTCAACCGCTCGGTGATCGGAGCATCATTTTGACCTCTCTTTCTTTTTGGCGAGGTAGAGACCTGCTCCATTCTCTGTCTGCTCTTTTTCTTTGGAAGATGTTTTGCAATTTTTGAGAGAGATCGGAGGAATAAATATATAAAAAATGACTAATGCCTTGGTCAAGAGAACAGTTTGTTGGTCAAACGACCACTTGCTGTAACGGCTCTAGAAAATACAGTTCAAGCTAGCTAGCATTGCTGAGTCTGAATTAAATAACGAATCTTCTCCATGATTTTTCCAATTAGACGGTCTAAAATAATTTCGAGCCGGTTTTTCATAGGAAACAGTCGGTCTCCAAGGGGTAAGCAACCGGTTACCTAATATGTCCTCAAAAGAATTCCAGTTATACCCTTTATATATTGCTTTCAAAAGAATTAGGTCCTCATTGAAGCAAAGCTCACTATTGGCTACTTCTGGTTAATTCAGCCCAAGTGACTTGATTTTGGATCATTTACTGAAATAGGTTAGATTGGCATTATGATCAATTGGGATTATTAAGTAAACCAGGAACTCACGGATTCCATGATAATATATTATTAATCCAATCAGCTTATGTAGTTTGGGTTTTGGAAGATGATCAATTAATGCAATATTAATAAAAAAACAAAATAAGAGGTCTAATTATTTAATCATTTTCCTGGACATTGTAATATGTGTGCATCATCCCGGGCTCCCGGCACCGTAACATTTTTTTTAAGTCGGTGGCTAAGAGCCTGCCAACAATTGGATTGATAGAAAGTTATTTACAAACCGGAAGTCCGGACTACACTAGTTACACATGTTAATTATAGAGTAAATAGCACACTAATCATTGAACAGAATAGTCTCGCATGATCTCCTCTCTGTTCCTTCGAAGTTGCCATCCGAGGCCTGTCAGCACGATTGGGACCATAAATGAATTTCGAATGTTGTTTCATTTATTTGGATTGGCTCGATTTTTTGTCGTTGCGAGAAGAGTGTCTTATTTCTTTCGCGCCACAACGCCCGCACACCTGTTGCCCATGATACATCCCATCTAGCTCGCTGTGAAGAATCCACGTTGCATCTGTGTTTTACCCAGATGTCACCCATCTTTGTTAGAGTATCTGTTGGGAATGGAAGGTTTTGGTGAGCGAGTAAGCCTCTTCAGAATCGTCTTGAATAGGGGCAGCTCCTTCAAAAATGATTACTGGTTTCGACCTCTACATTCCACATACCGCACATCCCACAGATATATTGCATCCTCTCGCAATGAGGACTTACTCATGAGTTAGGATTTTATTCTGAAGGAGCAACCAGATAAAGGTCCTGACTTTGTTGGGAACCCTCGACTTCCAAATCATGGAATGGAATGCACAAATTATCCCCGTGTTGTGCATTGTGCAGTATGCTGAGGCAGTTGAGAACGCACCTGATTTGGTCACTAGCGTTTTAGCCATACAATTAAGCTTCCTCATCAGAATGTCAGGATAGTAGTCTAAATGGTACGCCAAATCCAGGTACCATTAGTTTTCTTTCTGCAATATTTAACTTGACAAGTTCTGATTTCTGATACGCTGATTTGCCATATTATGAAGTTTCGACTTTCGATAGATTAGCTTTGAAGCGTTAGGAATAATTATTAGCCTGGTAAATTTCTTTTTCAGAAAAGGTAACATATCTTTGGACAGATAAATGGTCTCTCCAGTTCAGTAAATAATTTTCTCTTTTGAATTTTGATCCCAGCATTAGAGAATTCATGGCATGTCTATCACCCACTTATTGTATTAAAGCACAGTCAATATTTTCATTTGCCGCAAAAATTAATTTGAATGGAAATTGATATCTGGTTCAATTAAATGCCATATTGCAGTAAGTAACCGTGTTACCCATAAAATACCTTCAATTAGGTTTTAGAATTTTAAATATTCAATTCGATTTGTGTATTGGTGTAATAGTGTATATAGTAAAACCTGATATCTGAGAACAGTAGCAGAGCTTGTTCCGTGTCTTAATTTGAGGAATTGTATTGTATCTACTAAATTTTTTTCATGGATGGATGATATAATTCACTAATTATGATATATATCAATTATATAAGGATTTGGACCTCCTTTTTAACGCATAATATATTATTAAAAAAAAGGGCTACAGCCCCCATTGTCCCAACTAAAATACTGACTGTTTGAGAATCTTGATTTTTTCATTGATCCGAGTTACAATTGAGCAGAGACAAGCCTTGAAAAAGCCCAAAATAGATCTCAATCCTAGAGCTGAAAATATACATAAAAAAATGAAATGAATTAAATTTGGATAGGCAATTAATAAATTTGAAAGCCCAAAGTACATCTGAATCATATGCCCATGAATTCACTTCTGAAAATCGAAGCAATTTGCAAGACCTATTGAGGCACGGAAGAATTTGCATAAAGCAAGCAATAAATTTTTACGCAAGTACAAAAAAATTAGTATTCAGTCCAGCATTTTGTAAGTTCTTATTAGGCTGGTTAGTCAATTAATTGTTTAGTCAGAAATAGCATCCGTGGGGTAGGGTGTCAACGGGTATAGTAAGGATAGGGTGCAAGTATTTTTATATCCATATTTGTTACAAATTGTTCTTGTTCGTATTTTATATTTATCTTTATCTGCTACAAATTATCTTATCCGTATCTTACTCTTACCCGTTATAGTTATCCGAGAACAAAACAGTAGCGGACGGTAGCAGATGGAAAACGGGTAATGCTATTATAATATGAAAAAATTATTATTTACTAAATAATACATTAAAACACATTCATTTGATCATTTCACAAATATATATACATATTTTAAAGATCTAAACTTTATTGGAATTTGCTGAAATTTATTTACGTGTTTTAATAGTTAATTAAGCGTAACACTACTATCAAAAATAGTTGGAGAATAGGCTTAATTACACATTTGCAGTGTGCAAGAGCCTAGATAGAAGGTTCCATACGATTTTTAGAATGAATTTCATGGGGTTAAACTTAAACCAGTGTTCTAAATGGCTAGCCTATAGCAGTTTTGGACCTAAAAAACTAAGTTACGGGGTAAAACTGAGCTAATTGAGTTACGGTCGCTATAGCGGTAATAGCAGTCCACTATGTTACATAGGACTTTTTTTTTGTAATTTGAATTATATTGACTTCTTTTTTTAAAATTAAGAAGCTATACCAATAAACTTCAACATTGTGCGTTGGGCATTTTAACTTGCTTACTCAAAAGAAGAAATAACTCAAATTGCTTTGTCTCCAGAAATTGAAACGAAACCAAATCACCTTGATCGTTGATTGTTAAAAAAAACAAAAAGGTAAATAAAGAGGAAATAAGATTTGGTCACAATGGCTTTGGATCGGACACCGTCCAAAACTTCTAAAAATCATACGATTAAAGTCCGAATAGTCGATTCAAACCGCTCAACATAATTTCCATATTAAAATGTGCTCAGAGAACAAATTTTATATTTCTTGGAAACTTTTTACTATTTTTTAGATACGTACAACTAGGGCTGCAAACGAACCAAACCAAATCGAACTTGGGTAGATTCGAATTCGAATTCGTTCAACTTCGAATCGAACTGGTTCGAACTGAAGACTCTGTTTCGAACTGAAGACGCAGGTTCGAATTTGATTCGGTTCAATTCGAACTAGATTCGATTCGATTAGTTAAGATTCGAAATTGAGACATGGCCGGGGAAGCAGAGGTTGAGCGTGGAGAGCGAGGTGATCACGGCCGAGAGGGTGCGAGATGGAGGCAGCTTTGGTTTTCTTGAGCTTTCTCTTCTCTTGAGTAACACTCATCCATGGCGGAGAAAGACAGAGAAAAGGAGGAAGATAAGAGGAAGAGAAAGATGATAATAAAATAAAGAGGGTGGGGCCCAGTAGGGTCAAAATATTCAAACTTTAAGGTGCCTTTTGGTTTGGATATATATTAATATATTATATATGTTTTTCGCGGCGTAACTTTTCCACCGTGGAACGGATCTCAAAGCTCAAATAACACTCGCACACGCATCTTAAAGATAAAAATAAAATGGTTCGCGAACCTATTTCGAACGAACCTCCCTGGGTTCGAATTTGGTTCGTTCCATTTCGAATCGAACTAGTTTGAATTAATTTCGAATCGAATCTAATTTCGAATCGAATTTTTTTCGAATTTTTTCGAATCAAACTCGAATCAAATTACGAATCACGAATATTTTGTGCAGCCCTACGTACAACATCACTATTTCTGAACGGTCCAAAAACAGTGATTTTGTACGTATCTAAAAAAATAGTAAAAAAATTTCAAAAAATATAAAATTTGGTCTCTAAGCACATTTTAATATGAAAATCATGTTGAGTGGTTCAGATCGACTGTTCGGATTTTAATTATACAATATTTAGAGGTTTTGGACGGTGTATGGTCCAAAGTCATTTGGACTAAACCTTATCCCACTACAGAGAGGTACGAAGCTAATGCGAAGCAAAAAGTAAAAGTTAGGGTTTTTATGAACTAGCTCACTCCGTTCTACTGGTAAGTGCATAGAAAAATTCTCCGTTGCTTGATATTTTCTTCATTATGTAATATTTATCTTATTTCTTTCTTTCTTTCTTTCTTAGAACCAGTCATTTTAACTAGTAAGAAACGCTATGTAGGATAGATTTTGTTATAATTACGTTATTTGCGATATATATATATATTTTTTGTCTCGTTGTTATGACACTGTAATTGCTTTTTAGAAACTCGAGTTATACACAAACCTCGAAATAACATGGATTGTCACATCCGTACCACCAATTTGGAATCATAGATTAGAAAATTGATTGTTACAGATACATTTTTGGGCCATTAAGACAGTACAAGTCGTCCTAACGGAATGTAAAGGGTCACTAAAGCCTCATACATAATGTTATATAAAGGGGATCCATTGGGCTGATTGGGTATGATGAGGAGCTCAATTGAAATAATAAAAAGAAACTCTTTATCCTCCTCTCCCAGTGCTTTCAAATTTTCATTAGAACTCTTCAGCCAAAAATATATTTAGAAATAAGTTACAAGTTACAACAAAATAACATCAGGAATTAATCGCAAGGCAAAATCTTAAATTTTTAATTTACCTTATTGCCTCATTTTGATGATTTATTGAAAACCGTGTTCTAATTAATAATTATTCCAAGGTCCATAACTTTCTTTTTCCTATCTCCAGACCTGGCGGTGCTTAGGATTGAGATGCTTTTTATTCCACAATGGATTCGACTGTAGCTGAAAAGCACTTCTCTCTCTTCCGAGTTGGTTATTCTATATCTCCTTCTTGTTACCAACTTATTCCTCTTTCATCAAGGCGAATCTACAAATTATCACAAACATCATTTTGTAATTTTTTTTGCACTAGAGGATATATAGCAACTAATAGCATCCAATTTTTATGAATATGTTACTGTACTTAAATCACAACTAAAATACTTACTAACCAAGGCTAGAATATCTAGCACACAATTTCAATTGGTCAAGGAAATTAGCATATATGAAGTATAAATAACATCATGTGTTCATGTGTCATATCTTTGTTTGCAAAAGCAAACAAAAAGGTTGGTACACTTGCACGCCAAACATATAACCGCCCAATATCTGAGCAACACCCCGGGGCAGTGCCATCATTTTATAAACTAACACGGCCCCACAGACCTAATTTTATTTGGTGGGCCCTGTGGGTCCCACCTGCGGATAACGGCATTATTAGTTAAATATATATATGTTGTATCTTGTATTGTGGATCATTAATATGTCATGATTTTTTATTGTAATGAAAATTAGTGAATAATGATTAAGTCTTTCCTCCGAAATGAAAATTTTCAGTACAAAAAAGTTGTTCCTTTACATATAATTATTGCATTTGTAAATTGCAAAAGATACCATGTCTTTAAATTAAATTATTTTTGTTGAAACTAGATGATTTTTTATCCTAGAGAATGTAATTTGCAATGTGTTTTCAATTTTGTAGTGTTATATAAGACAGCATCTGGTTTGTTTATCAAATTAATTTATTTCCGAAATTTTTTAAGATCAATTTATCAATTTTGATGTTTACTTCAATTTGAATTTCATTAAAAGAATATGAATGGTTCAATTAATGATAGAATTAGTATAATTTAATTAGAAAAGAAGCTGCCATGTGGGTTTCATTAATAATATTAATATCTTACTAGAATTAAAAATTCTGACAGCTGTGTTTTTACTTATTTAACAAAAAAATTAACTTAAATGTTACCTATGATCACTCTAAAAAAATCACATAACTTTATAAACTAGGTAAATATTTTTATGTATTTAGATATAGTTGTTTTTTTATGTTAAGTACTCAAATTACATATAAGATGCAAAACATAGTGTGTATGAATTATTTCTCGATCAAATTTAATATTTTTACTTAGTATACAAAATAATTAGTTTTTGATCTAGTGACAAATAACAACATTCTGAACATTAAATGAAAATAAAAGACTAAATCTTTATCTTTCTTTTGAAAAAAAAAAAAAAAAAAAGGGACACGCATTGGAGTTTCTTTTTTTTTTCTTTATTTCCCGTAGGATTTCATCGCCAGATGTCCGTCTCGGTTATTACTTGTATTTTAACAATAAAATTAGGTAGTTCCGTACCGGATTGAAACTGGGATAAAGTTTTCCCATACGGATAAATTTTTTTCTGGTACTATTTTCTACTATATTTTTGAGAAAATACTGTTTCTAGTATATAACAGTTGAAAACCGGTAGCCATAATCTATGTTAGTTGTGTTTGGTTGGGAGACAATCATCATCTCTTTCTGATAAGATTTTTCGTCATATTTTGCCACGTGGATGGATCAACCTTTTCCTCTTGTCCTTTTTCAGTGATAAAGGCTTCCGGGCCCGCTCCCCTGTATTAATTTGAAGCCACCCTAATGAATGAATTTCTTATTTTGAGAAACAAGATTTTATTATTTTAATCCAAAATTTAATTGTTCATCATATTCGTATATCAATAAGGTTGTCCTTCCCCAAGAATTGGGAGTAATTATTAATTTTGTCATGAATTTTTTTAAACTTCGGATCATTCTATCAGAATTCATATCAATCCGGACTAATCTGGTCGGAAATAAAATTTACGGAACCTCTTTAATATTCGTGCAGATTCCGGTTTATTGGTCCTGATCTAAACATAAATATTATGCTATCTTAGATGACATGAATTCAAGAATTGGAAGGGTGTAGCTTTATGAAGTTGAGTTTTACTAATTAATTCATCTGTCAATACTTTATAGTTAGCTTAAAAAAATTAACTGTAAGATAATTTTAAATATTAGTATAAGATAAGAATTAATTTTATCGTCCTTAATAAAAGTGAAGTCAACTGTATTATGTGTGATTCCAAAAAAAAAAAATAACTAGTTCATTGAATAATTTGAGTTAACTTGAGAAAAAAAATCAGCACAAATTGATTTGGACTAATCAATGTCTCGGTGACCACACATACTTTGTTATCGCCATTATATTCCAAATTAAATAAAATGTGTTACTAAAGAGTGAACACGCTAACGAAGTCAAAATCTTTGAAGGAATGATAATCAATTTTCATGACTCATCATCCACCATTACATCATGCCTTAGAAATATTGAAGAACAAATATTTGGTACTTAAATGTTATAAGTCACAAATTCACAACGAAAATATCAGAACTAATACAAAACATCAAATCAATCTAAAATCTGAAAATGACAGGGGCGGCTTGGAAATTTTCGGATTTCAAATGAATTGCTCTTTCATTGAGTTTATGCAATATAATGTGTTGCCAGAATAAGCACGGTTTGGAATCCGAATTTGAGTTTTAGAGCCATGTATTTACGCTGAGCCTATGAAATCACTTTCAAATTGGAAATGAATATGGAGCAAGTAACTGTCAAGTTGGGCCCGCTGGTCTACATCCAGTCGACACATGACCCGTGCGGCACACTATTGGTCCAGGAGAAACCAATGCGGTGCACCGTGTGCACCACAAAGTTATGATAAGGGGCTCCGATCCTCTGGAATTTTAACAGGTGGATCTTTTAATCAAAATATCTTCCCACTCAAAAAAAAAAAAAATTCCCCCACACCAAATCAATTAGATTGGTTTATGTAAAAAGATGTTTGCGCCATTAAGAAACGATATTGGCAAATTATATCACACCATAATATTTGCATGTTAGTATGTTGCACAATTCTTTTGATAAAAACATACACACTAGCCTAACTTAAATGCATATAATTTTTCTAACTAATATTTAGCAATCATAATGGAATAAAAAAAATATAAAGTCGTGCCTAAACAACCGTCAATGTTTTTTTTTAATGTATTTAAGTACCGAATAATAATTAACTAGCATAGTTTATATCAATAATTCAATATAATGCATACTATATAAATATTAATCGACTTTGTAGACTTTCATGAAAGACGAAGAAATTTTACGATGATCAATATTATAATTTATTGTCCTCAACAACTCTCTACTTCTTATTCCTTGTTAGCTATTTAAGAAGAATATTTTTAGGTTCACTGGCTACAAGTTTTTTTTAGATAAAGATAAGAATTTAGCTTTCTACATTTAAATATTCATAAAAGATCTCTATAAGAAAAACTAATTTACAGAAACCTGCTTGTTACCGATATGAACACCGCTCGAATTTTGTAAGTATTGTAATTATATCATAAACTTATTGTCGTAAGTTTTTATAAGAAATTTAGGATAGATAAGTTGAGCTATTTTGCAACGAGCATCTGTATCTCTGAAACTCTCAGAGTTTCAAAATAACTGTTAACATAATTTTAGAAATTTCAGACTCTCTGAATTTCTAAACCTCCACATCTCTGAAATTATAATTAGAGTTTCTTAATTGCCACATCAGCATTTAATTAAAATAATATTAAAAATTGAGCCAATAAGAATTGATTATTTTGTCATGTCAGAGTTTTGAAACAGTTTCATATTTAGAAACTCTTGAACAAAATTGCTAAATATGAAATCCATCTACATTCCTAAAACTGGTTTAGAAACTACCATGTTAGCTTTGAAACTCTAAGAGTTTCAGAGATGCAGATGCTCTTAATAGGAAAAAAATAAAAAGAGAAGGGCTAAAACATTCTACCTTTAAGTATTCTAGAAAGTAGATTAAGATAAACCCATATCAAGTGAAAGGACCAACACAAAATAAAGGCAAGTCTCTCTTGTGCTGTTTTCTCACATTTTTATAATACATAATTGACCAATCTAAAGGAAATAACCGGCCGTAGTGACACGGCATGGGTCCATGACATAGTATAATTGGAACTTGGAACCTTCTCTGACCAGAGGACTCGAGATTGACCCGGGTTATAGTCTAGGTGGGGGCATCCATACCAGTCAATTTCAAAAAACAAATTTTAAGGAAAATTTTTTTTTATTGTATAAGGAAAATCAATTTCAAGTATTCAATAATGAATAGTTATCCGTGACCGTCATCCCAATAGACCGCAGCCCAACTGTTTTAACGGTTTACCAATATAGAATATATTTCACATTATTGACAAAAGAACTTGGCACGAATCAATAGAGATACATGATTTATGTACTGTGTAAAGTCAAAATAGCTTTGTCAATATCAGTGTTATATTTCGTTTCACATATATTTTTTTTAGTAAAGTTGAAAATCAAACTATCCAACTAAATTAATATTTACAAAAAAAAAAATCATCAGAACCTCACCGGATCAAACTCTGTTTTTGGATGCAACAAATTCTAATCAAGTGCTAACTTTTGTAATTAAATGTGAATTAGGCATGAAAAGACGAGACACTTGTCAGGATGACCAAGATTAATTTTTTAAATTATTATTGCAAGAGAAAGTCGAAGTATTAGAATGTCAATTATTGTGTATTAAATTATCATTAAAGAAGGAAATTCCAATACTTTTCGGTATTGCGTGTGATACTTGATTTTTCTGTGAAATACAAATAATTCAATCATCTTGATTAAAGAAAAAAATCGGAATAATTCAAATCTGAACTGCTTGGCCCTACCAAGGTCAATTATATATGCATACTGTGCATATGCGACCCGAATTGCACTGAAATACTAGATTTTCCCAAGTACAAGTTGGGGGCTTCACATCTTATGCATGCAGCCAAAACTTCAAACATACTAACAGAACCAAAATTAATATATAATTGTAGTTCATTAGAACTTGATAAAAACATATCATGAAAGACCATAAATAGAGTAGGCACAAGCAGCCTTTAAAAGCTAGTGCTTTTGTATGGTAAGTCAGTTGGTCACCAAACGCTGATCAAACCATAATCTGGTCTCCTTTGTGCCTTGTACCATATATCTATCTCTCCATCAGATTCTCCCCTTCTATTCCCCGCACCTTTCCCCAAACTAACCAAAATTATACCAATTCCAAATAACGAGAATAACCATCTTTATTCTCAATTACACCTCCTGTGCCTTCTCCCTCCTTAATTCCCTTCAAAACCAATGCTAGCAGCATAGCGCTTGATGCCCCCTCTTCTCCTCCTCATCCCCCATCTTCTCTTGATACCGATAATTTTCTCATGTCATGTGACTCTTGCAAGACATGCACCGGAGACCACTGCATGGCGATCGTTCAGCCATCTCGTAGATACCGAACGTGGGAGCCATGTGGCAGGCTTGTCAGAACTAAAACAGTATTTCGCACAGTTCGGATACCTCCATATGCCCGACCCGAAAAACCTTACTGATTCATTTGATGATCGGTTTGAATCTGCGGTCAACCTGTACCAAAATCGTCTCGGCTTACCGGCCACAGGCAAGCTTGATGCAGCTACTTTGACTCAAATCATGTTGCCACGGTGCGGTATCAGCGATTTTACCAGCACACCGGGCAAGTTACATAAGGTGCAACACTTTGCCTTCTTCCCAGGCGAGCCGAGGTGGAACCAGCCGGGACCATTTGAATTAACATACGCAATATCTCCCACTGCTACTATAAACTATTTATCACATGATGAGATCAGGGCTGTCTTTAGGCGTGCTTTTTCCAGGTGGGCACAAGTGATCCCGGTTCGATTTTTTGAGACCGAAGATTATCAGTCAGCTAGCGTGAAAATCGGTTTTTACCAAGGTGATCATGGTGATGGCGAACCATTTGATGGTGTCTTGGGGATTCTCGCGCATGGTTTTTCGCCAGAGAGCGGTAGGCTGCACCTGGATGCAGCCGAGACATGGTCGGTCGACTTCTCAAAGGAGAAGTCGAGTGTGGCAGTGGATTTGGAGTCGGTAGCTACGCATGAAATCGGGCATGTGCTGGGCCTGGCACACTCGCCGGTGAAAGATGCCGTGATGTACCCGAGCCTATCGCCACGCTCAAAGAAGTTCGATTTAAGCATGGATGATGTTCAGGGTGTACAGATGCTTTACGGGTCGAGACCGGGCTTCACTTTTAGTGAACTTATGGAGTCTGAGAAGTCATCAGCCGGTACCAGGCCGTACCAGGGCTGGTGGGGTTTCAGTAGGGGTCTATGTTTTGTGTTTTGGGGGGTGTTAGTCAAAACTGTGTTACTGTGATTTTTTCTTTTTTTCTTTTTTTGTTTGGTTACAGAATGGTAAAATTAGAAATTATATTAGGAGGAATTGAAGAAACAATTTCTTCCTAATTGTTTGTTAGGTTAGTTTTGTATAGAAATGTATACACAGAAATTGAAGGGCAGTAAATTAAAATACTTTTGAGTTCATGTCAATTATGTGAACTTTGAGAAAAGAAGATAAAGGTGATGCAGATTGATGTGTAATTAATGATTATATAATTTTTCTATTAACTCTTGAAAATACTTACCTGGACATAAGGTTTTAGGTAATATAATAATACCGATACAGGAACAACCAATTTTTTTATTATACTTTCACTCGAACTTTGTTATAAGAATTATTATTGACTGAACTATTTTAATATGAGGAGAGTTCAAATGCCTCTGTTTTTTTGCCTCCATAATGTCTTCATTTTGAAGAACTTTAATATTTCAAAATTTAAAACTTAAAAGTCAAAATAAAACCGTTGGATATGATCTACATCATTTTATCTATGCATATATAAAAAATTGTGACATTTCAACTTTGATTTGATTATCATCAAAAGCTTGTAAAAACGTATTAATGTAGATAATTTCTAGACGTTAATTTTCAAATGATTGATTCACATAAAAACAAAATGAAAATGTGATATTTTTTTACGAGCACATAGAAAAAATAACATAGATCAAATCTAACGGTTTTATTTGACATTTATAATTTAAATTTTGATTTATTAACGTTTTTAATAATAGATGCACAAAAAATAGAGACATTTGAACCCTCCTCTTTTAACACAGACCAATTAATTATGATTTATTTTGAGGAATAAATTATTATTGACTAAATTATCTGTGAACTTCCATGGATTAAAAAATTATTAATTAATATAATATGTGTTTATTCAAAAATACATGCATTACACTTCCACGTAGGATCACAAATCGGATGGATATATTTGTAGAAGATTCCGTTGAGATTCGTATCATCGATCCCTCCACCTGTCTCCCAAGATCAAATGGCTTGCCAGTGAATTGACAAAAAAAAGTTATTTCTTAAAAAATAAAGACTTTGCCTGTCAAATAGGGTGCAAACGGATCGGATATGGATCGGATATTTGACGGATATGTACGGATCAGTGTTGTAAATAACGGTATGCGGTCATCGGACGGACATAGTACAGCTAAGCGATTAATTGAGAATAATTGGGAATAACCGGCTATAATCGAAAATAATCGACCAATTAGTCATGAAAATCCGTAACGGTTTGGTCACCGCTAATGACTAATCGGCTGATTAATCGGTCTAAACGGACATTTTTTACAACACTGGTACGGATACGGATTGAATATTTGACGGATACAGATTGAATATCGGATATCCGTAAATATATACATAAATATTTTCCTGATATATATTTATTATTCGAATACTGATAATTAAAATTTAAAATTATACATGTATCCGTATTTGTATGGATATTCAGATATCGAATATTCTTATTAAATTTTCAAATACATATTTGGATACGGTCGGATATTGTATTTCGGATACGGTCGGATATTACCTGATCCGTTTGTAATGTCAAATGGTTGTGTATTTTACTAACCAGACCGAATTCGGCAAGGACAATTAAATCCAAATCCTCTAAATGGCACAAAAAAAACAAGTGTACTATCAACTATGCCAATTTGCCAATTAAGAAACTGCGGGGTTTTATTTGGTTACTTCGTCAGGACAAGATTCTTACTAAATGTAATTTACGTACTCGAGGGTGGCAAGGTAATTTAGATTGTGTATTTTGTGGTGCCCCTGAAACTGTAGACCACCTTTTTGTTACTTGTCCGTTTATTTCTACCTTGTGGTCTTGGATTGGTAATCATAACAATTTTG
Organism: Carex arenaria; assembly: GCA_964058825.1. Classification (NCBI taxonomy): domain Eukaryota; kingdom Viridiplantae; phylum Streptophyta; class Magnoliopsida; order Poales; family Cyperaceae; genus Carex; species Carex arenaria. Next base: position 538,828 of record CAXKVW010000032.1, on the reverse strand, counting down.
TTTTTAATTGTACCCAGGTTTCAGACCTTTGGCATTTTGAATATTGGATTCCTCTTAAGGATTCATTATTGGTTGAGTTAATTAGGTCAGCAACCTTATGGATTGTTTGGTTGTCCCGAAATAAGATTTGTTTCCAAAATACACCAATCCCGTCTATTAGTTCTGTAGCATCTTCCATAATTGCTTTAACTTCTTACTGGTGTAAGGCTCGTTTAGATAACTCATATTTTAAATTATCATTGATTATGCCTTTCGATGTTTCTTCTTTAACTCAAATAGGCCCCTTGATTGTTCTATCGGATTCGGATTCACAGGTCAGTCAGGATACAGACGGGGCCCCTACTCTTGGGTTCGCCGTGTCTGATAGTGCGTTCTCCGAAGCCATTGAGGAGGCCGCTGGTTTGTCTTCTCCTGACTGGTCTTTGGTGGATACTGGGTCCTCCTCTCCTAGTATGATTGACATTAGTGATTGATATTGATGGATTTTGTTTCTCTCATTTACTTTATGTTGTGATAGTTACCTATTGATGTTAGTTGGATATTTGTTTTTCTCTAGTTTTGAATAAGTGGATTTTGGGTGCTCTGCACGGTTTTGTAAGTTTTGTAAAAACAATTGTTTCGTAATGAAACCGGTGGATATTCCACTTTTGCAAAAAAAAAAAAAAAAAACATGTCCCTTTCTTAAATATTTCTCTTCGATATGGTGGGGATGGGCCCCACGTGGCGATTTCTCATTCAATTTTACTCGTAAGCCTCGTTCTATGCGCATTTCTAAGAACTTTTACGGTACTTTGAGAAAAGCCTCAAGCGGGGTGAAAACGGAGCGAAGACGTGACAGATAGGTTCCGGACAGACATACGAATCGGATATAAGCCGGATACAGATATAGATATGAATTGAATTAAATATTTATTAAAATAATATTAAAAAATATTAAAATTCATAATATTTATTTAATTTTAATAATAAATAACATTAGTTTTTATAATATATATTAAAATATATGATATATATTTGCTATTCGGATACAGATAATTGAAACGTAAAATTATATCAGTATCTATATCCACATGGATATTTAGATGTTAAATATCCACATCTAATTTTTCGAATACAGATCGAATATTATTCATATTGTTTTCAACCCTACTCAAGCCTCATAATTTTTTTTATAAATTGTAATAAAAAATAAAAATATTAACAAAAGAGAGTTATTTCATTGAAAGTTACAAAGCTATAGGTATCAAAGGTAAGATTCAGTGCAATCCAGAAAGTACTAAATTCTTCTTTCAGAACACCCTTATCATAAACTGCACATAAAACCACACCCAATTTTGTTAAAAAATGACTGTAACGAATCATAAATTCGGTCACCTGAGAGTACCGAAAATTCGGTCACCTGAGAGTACCGAATTTATGGTTCGATACACCTCATTTTTAAGAAAAAAATATGGGGTTGTACCGAATCAAGAGTTCGATTGTATCGAACCCTTGATTCGATAGATCTTGGGGTGTATGGTGTGCCGAATCTCACACTCAGTATTGATGATTTTTATAAAAGACCATCCAATCAACATCTTATGTTATATTTTTTATTTGAAGTTACGTTTTATAGGAAAAGGTTCCTTAAATGAAAGATTAACATTACGTACTCTAAAGAGTTTTCATTTCTTGTCTCTTTTTTTTTTTGTATAATTTTAAAATATCATTCTAGTCCTTATAAATTTTAAAAAAATTCATCAGATCGTAGTGTCATCTTTTATAATTAAAACAAGTGTAGATGGGGTCACCAAACAATACTAATAATATGAAAATTAATATAATTTTTCATAATGTCAAATACCAAATAAATTGATATTGGCATCAATGTTTGTGCCATCATAAATTAATTAAAAATAATCTTACATACACGCATCTTATCATAAATATTATTACCATATGGATGCAAATGCATTCTTTATCTAGGTCTTTAACTGGTGATAATGACAGGACTATTTGTTCAAAAAAAAAAAAAATTAAGGATCAAATTAGTATTTTTAAAAATTTAAGGATTAAATAATAAACAAGCTATTCGTGTAATTTACTCTATCATCCTTTGTAAACAGACAAATTCGAAAGATGATAATAAAATCAGTTCCATCTGTCATTTATGAATGGCCACAGTTCCTTTCACAAACCTTTGGTGTCACCTTCTGACCTCACAACTCTGAAATCCAGACCAAAATTTATCACCCCATCTCTATCATTCATTTTTATTTTATTTTTCCTTTTCTTGCGTATCTTGCGTGTTTGGGTCTGTCTGACTCTAATCCAATTTGTATTTGAATTGTTCAAATAGAATGTTAATAGCGTAAGAGTTGTGACAAGTGACAACATTTCATTTCTAATTTAGTAGAGCAGTTGATTGGTCAATGGTCAAATATGTCAGGTGCCAATTTGAGATACAAACTTGCGTGGAACAATACATGTGATGTTAAGCATCGATCCATGATGAAATGTTTAGAAATCAGAAGAGCACAAATTATTCTACAAAATTTGGGGCAGTGACTTGCTATACAATTGGACATGCAGTAACCGCCACAATAAATCCAGTAAAGGAGATTTCTTAACGGCTATTTCATGTGTAAAATTGCAACTAGGCGAAGTCTTGGCCACCCACTAAAGCTAAAGTCGTGCCTGATTACATCATTAGAAGAGATTAAAACGCCTCCAATTAATTAATCCACCTATTAACTAAGGAAAAATAGAAAAGGACCAAAAGATTTGGTACCAACTCTGGCAACAAAAACAAAACAATGAAGCATCCTGCTGTGAAAAATATACAATAATATAAGTAATCTGTATATACCAAGAATTTACTTGTATAACTTCGATTGTTTAAATAAAAATATTCGTTTTCCTAATTTAACAAACAACTCGGGTAAGTTATTTTGCCACCATTTTATAAAACGAATTATAACTTAGATATAAATTAATTAGTCAAGTAAAACAGGACTCAAATGCCCATTGCTTTTATGCTCCAATCATACTCTACATTTTTATTTTTAATTTTAAAGTCTAAACAAATTATATGAATCGCTCAATGTAATATCCACATTAAAATATATTTGGAGATCAAATTTTATATATTTTGAAAACTTTTTACTATTTTTAAGATAGATAAAAAATCACTGTTTTTCAGAAGAAAAAAATTTGAACCATCTAAAATAGTGATTTTATATATATCTTAAAAAATAGTAAAAAATTCCCAAAAAATATAACATTTGGTCTCCAAGTATATTCTAATGTGGATATCATGTTGAGCTTTTTGGATTATTTGTTTGAACATTGAAATCGAAAATAAAGATATATAATTTGATTGGACATGAAAGTAACAATATATATGAGCTCTCCTCTAACAATTTAATTCTCAACGAGATATTAATATTTAAGTCAGAATTCGGAACTCCAAAATCAAAACTTAGAAGGTACCATTTATCCATTGGTATATGCATAGCAATGTCCAAATTCTATACTTTATTTGTTTACGAAAAAATTGATAATACTATTTTAAATTTTTAAAAAATTACATTTATATCAAAATAGTGATATCTTTAGTTAAATAAATTCTTAAATACTCGAATACAAATAACATAATAAATTAATATTTGTAGCGGAACCCTGCGAGATCAACTTAAATAATTCTAGCAGTCAAATTTAGGCTTGCCAAATGTTTTATTTTTCTATAGTAAAAACCTATCCAATAAAAAAATTACACGATTGCTAAAATTAAAATGTTTATATTGTTAGATTGGTTTGATTTATTCTATATTTTTATGCACAAAAAATATATATTTACTAAGACCAATTCAGTCCAATATAATGATCTCCATTAATTGACTCAATTCAGCAAGCTCCGATTATCTTTATATTGCTAGATTTATTTAACCCAAATTTAATTTCCAAAAGAGTCCTATCATAAGAAAAGAAAAAAATAACTTAGTTATTTTTGCTAAAATTATAAAAATCCATTGTATTCTACACGCATTATTTTACTTGTGCAGGAAGTCTCAGCCTTAAAATGGCTAAGAGCATCTTCAATGTCTTTTATATCTAATTTCATAGTTCGATGTGTCAATTTAATTTCATCTCTTATAGCGATGCAGACTTTTTTTTAATATTTTGGAAGATTTTATTAAATGAAAGCCTTCATTTCAGCTTTCTCCAGTGTCTAAAGAAATTTGTTATAGATATAAAGATTTATAAATGAAAGTCTGCGTAGAGAAAATAACAAATTAAGGGACAAATCAACTTAAGTCATTTAATGAAAATGTGCATTTTATTATCACATAGAATATATCCTGATGTAGATCCAAAGGTCATAATTTTTGGATGACGTGGCTCTGTTGAGAGGATAAGAAATCTAACTCTCTTCATGAAGTAATATATTTCTTTTGTAAAAGCCACCCAATTATATATCAAAGCCTGTTACAACTTTTATCTGACCCTTGGTAAAGTATACTTTAAATTGAAGTAATAAACTGTGATAAAAAATCTAAGTTCGAAAATTTAAGGACCTTTTAACTAAATTTGAACAGCTTTTGTACATGACCTTCAAAAGGGAATCTTGTTTAATCCGAGCAATTTTTCTTTTTATGAGGAATAATCCGTGCAAATTTACATGAAACAACAGATATATACTTCTCCGTTAGGTACAAGAAAAACCCAAATCCAGCATAGAACAGCTTCTTTTCTCATGTCAGGCAACTTGTCAGATTCATCGGCTATGCATGAATTCCATCCGTATGCTACACAAACTAATTTGATACTTTGTTCCATACAACATAACTAGAAGAGGAATCACTGATTCAGCAGATGTACCTTTTTATTTACATTTAACATAGGTAGTAAATTTTAGAATGGATGTAACTTCATTTCTTTTTCAAATGTATGATCAAATGATAATTAACCCCCCAATTCTCTCTCTCCAAAAGTACAAGTTTAAATTCAAAGGTAGATCTAAAGTTTAATTACAGGTGACTGAGTCATCACAATGAAATAATAATTAACAATTTTGTCCTTTATATTTTATAAATTTTATAAATATTTGTATTTTTTAGTCCTCATAAAATAAATTATATTAAATTAACATATTCGGTATTTTCAATCTCAATTTTTTTTGGTTCTGTCATGTTTAATAAAATCAGGGTTTCACATCTCGGGTGACGAGTTTGTTATCAAAGCTGTTGAATTAATCAACCAAAAAAGGAAAAGGGAGCTAAGTTTTTTTTTTTTTTTTTGATGAAAAAAGGGCGCTAAGTGGGTTAACCTTCAGATACACACAAGCTGTACACTTTGTGGGCCTTTTTTTTTTTTTTTTTCTAATTACAAAGTGTACAGCTGTAATTTTTTTTTCTAACCTTCAGATGAACATCTAGATCCGCTAAGAGAGAGCATGCCAAATCACCAACACGGCACAGAGTTACAGGCTAATTTTTCTAAAGAGACCGAAATTTGGACTTATTTCAATATTTTCAAAATTTTAGGCCCATAAATCCGGCCTTATATAAAAGACCGGCTCAATTATTTTTTATACCCCAATAAAGCTCAATAGTTGTAATGAAAACGGAAAAATCGAAGTCCATACACATTCATTTAGAAACGAAATAACGCTTCTATGTATGATTAAAAAAATGCAGGACGAGATTACTAGCAATTTGGAATGCATAAAATTATAGTATGATTAATGAAAGTCTGAAAGTGATAGCCTTGATTCTCTTATTTGTGAATTATTTGTCACTTGACAAATTTTTATTTCTAACAAACTGGTCATTTTTTTAAAAACGATTTACTCATGATAATATTATATAAATTTTTTTTAAAGTAATTAGGAGCAAAAATATATTTCACGACCCATAATCGGAGCAAAAAATATTTTCCGGTCCATAATAGAAAATGAACTGTTGTAAGGGAAAAATTGATAGAGATGAAATTTTTATTGGAAATGAAGTCGCATTTGATGAGAAGTCTGAGGACCTTTCATTCCAAACTACCGACGCAGTAGATGTAGATATGGCATCATTTTTATCGAATGAAGCAAGTCAGACGAGCAATGGTGAGGTCAAGGTGGCTTCTCCTACACAGCCAAAAACTCAAATCAAACATTACAAGTTTTGATGCATATCGGACAATTCTGATCTGGCATCAAATTGATTTTGATCCAATGCCCATGGGACCACTCCGGATTCCTTTTAAAATTGAGATGAAAGAGGGACGCAATAAAGAAACTAACAATGAATTGCAGAGTCCAAAAAAGAGCAAGATGTGCAAAATCTCAGAATCCCAGTGAAACGCTAGAATCAGAAAAGGCAAAAACTCGAAGGAAGGATGTCAACAAAGACACCAGTGTCCCATGACTCACAACTATCAATGAGCCGTGTAATTAACATTATACATACTTCACATTCCAACAGAATTATTCCTCAAACAAGTTATGTTTATTCAAAGTCCTTGGTCGAAAGAAAGAAAGAAATTGGATTGCATTCAGGTATTATCATTGTGTACATACATACTTAGGGCTGCAAACGAATCGAACTTACCCCGGTTTGAGTTTAGTTTGAATTAATTTCGAACTAAGTTTGGTTTGAACTAATTTCGAATTGAATTTTTTATGAGCTCAATTTCGAATCTTTTACGAACTTTTTTACGACAATGAAGAGTGATCGTAGTTTCTAAGAGCGAGAGGTGAAAGTCGTCTAGAGTTTCAGAACCGAGAGCGAGGGTTACAACTTACGAGTTATGATTTATGACTGGGCGGCCTTATGTTTTAACCTTTAAGTCATCAGCGTAAATCAACTGTTCACATTACTTTGAGATTCGAACTAGAATAGTTCACGAACCTATTTCGAACAAATCAGGTCCAGTTTGAGTTTGGTTTGAATTAATTTCAAACTATTTCGAAGCGAATTTTTTACGAACTTTTTCAAATCAAACTCGAATCGAATCACGAACTACGAATTTTTTGTACAGTCCTATACATAATAACATTAATCTTCTATAATTAAGGCCCAAATCAGGCCTGCTCTCTAGCAAACACCAGTGGGCTGAAAAGCCAGAAATATGGAGAGAATCCAACATATTAGATGTATAAATGTATAATATATTATTGAGTAACAATTCTCTCTTTTCTGCACCCCCTATTTACAATCCAGGTGTCTTCATTTTTTTATTCCAAAAATATTTACATTTAATAAAAAAAAAAGTGTTTATACCATACGTTAGTAGGATTAAAAATCTCAGAAACTCTATTTTTTACTTATTCAACAAAATCTCTAACAAGAATTTTCCTACAACATTCAGTAAGAAATGATAAACACTTTGTATATTTTGTATAAAATTTTTAAAATTCAAATATAAAATAGCAACTATGAATAGTTTTGAACTACAGAAAAAGGAGTACACAAAATGGAATATAAGAATGATTCTTCTAATAAAATTTCGGCTCCTTTCATAAATAATATCATATTAAAAAAAAGAGAGCCCCACGCTGATAATCTTCTATACTGTATAATTGTAAAAGTGCCAATTTACATGACCAAGTGGTCAAGTGGAAGTATTTGATTCTAGTTGGGTCAAACAAAATATTTTTTTACCAAGCCTATACTCTTCCAACGAGCCTTACCTATGCCCATTGTTTAATTGATAATTAAATATATTTCTTAGTGATAAATTGCTTCGACTTGAACAATGCAAAACTTAGTATCTACTACGAATGCATGACGTATTGACGTTTCCTTAAAAAAAAAATAGATATATAAATTATTGTTACGTTGGATACAAACTTGCATAAACAGTGTCCAAGGTCAACACCACCAATGGCTTTGCAGAAACCTAGAAAATAAAAATATTTTAAAAGCCTCGGTACCTAACATTTGGGGGATAGAGTTGCATGCATTGATTCTACAAATGTATTCTTTACATTTTATCTAATGTTGTCAACTTGTCATTTACTGTTTGTGTATTTGGCGACAAAGCAGTATGGTGGATAAATTTGTCTAATTACAGTATTTTTTTTATGAGTTAACAGTAATAAATTTTAATTTTTTAATTCGTTTCTTACATGCCGTGCTGGTATTTTCACATGCGTATGTCTTGTACAACATTTTTTGAGATATTTTATAACAAAAAATTTAAGCTAAAAAATAAAATAAAATAATATTTCATTTTATTATATACATGTATCAACGACATTTTAATTATATGGGATGTTGTCATTCCTCTCAAGTCTTCTACAATTCAAGCAAAATCATAGTACCCTAGTCTTAACATACAGTTATATATATTGAATAATACCTTTCTCAATTACAGTTAATTGATTTATCTTTTGTCTTTTAACCTGCCAAACACAATACATTTACTAATTAAAACTAGCTCATTAAAATGAGTAAAAGTTTTGCTAACGGACACCTCAGCTGGTTTAGTGAAAGCCTCGACAGACAACTAATTAACACTATTTATTAGTTTTTGGTGTAAATATATTAACAATACTATTTTAATTTCATACAACTCACAAACAATAAAATCAAAATGAACAAATATATGACACGAGTAATGTATAAAACCGAAAAAGCGCTGCCAATATCTTTACTCAGTATTTGCACATTGTCGTGAGTTTTTATTTTACCCTTAATGTAAGCAGGGCAACATATCATTACGGTAAATAGGGTCCCAATTAGTTCCTGATGTCAAATTTAATCTCAATTTTTAATGGGCCTGAAAGTATCCTAATATTATGAGCCTAAATAAATATTTTATAAGCCCAATTTAATGCCACGTGACAATTTGGATGGAAACCATCAAAATCAAAAGAAAGCAAGAATAAAACTAAGCTTCGAGGCTTTATTCGGTGGAGAAATGTAGTGGAGGGATAAACAGACCTTCGAGCATTCGAGTAATATTGTCGTAGGCTTCATATTTTAATAATTGTTGGAGGTAAAGTCATTGAATTATTTAATATTTATGAAAATTATTCATTTGAATTTCAAATCTGGACATATATTGACATGTCAAATCTGGAGATATAATTGGTCAAAATACTTGAGAGGAGTAACAATAGCAATCATGATATATTGACTCGTCGATAAAAGAAAAGAGTTTTATATAACTTAATATGTACAATATTATTTCTGTTTGGTTACAAATTTAGATGCTTGATCTAATTATATAATGAGAAGGGTTTCAATATCTCATACCTCATTCATATCTTATTTTATATATCTCTATTTTTAAAGTCGAAACTATCGATCCGAACCGTTCAACATGATATTCATGATAAACTATGCTTAGGGATGAAATCACTATATCTGGACCGTTCAAAAAACAGTAATTTTGTACCTTTCTTTAAAAATAGTAAAAAAATTATAAAAATTATAAAATTTCATCCCTAAGCATATTTTATCATGAATATCATGTTGAACGGTTCGGATCGATAGTTTGGACTTTAAAAATAGAGATATATAACATGAGGTATGAAGAAATGAGCATTAGAACCCTCCTCTTATATAATAGTCCTTTATGAACTGCTCATTTGGCGGGTTAACGAACTTCTGCAAACTTTATCCCAGTTATCCGGTACCGTTAGTTATAATCATAATCTCATTTTTAATATACAAATATGATAAGGCCTACCAGCCAATAGCACTCTTCGGTAGCGACGTACTTCCCTAGAGAATCCAAATTCTCTCTGTTCTTTTTCTTCATTTTTCTTTTAATTAATGCAATGCAAAATCCTCAACTGAAGCAAAGGATGTCAACGGTACCAGCTTAAACGCATTGGAAATGCAGCCCATGGGCCTTCTAAATAAATAAATAAAATATTAAAGCATTGGAGTCGAGAAGGTCAGCGGTCAGAGAGAACTTTGCTGCCCGAGTCTTCCTCTTAAACAATCTCTCTCTCGTATCTCTTCATCTTACGTTATAACTGGACTTTACCAATTGAATTTTTCATCGGATTCAGTGCTTAGGATTTTATTATTTCTAATTTAAGGTGGCGGTGAGTTGTTCCATGATTGAAGGAGCTAATTTAGACTAGGCAGGCTACCTCGCCTTTGTCCTACGTACGGATCCGACTCTGCTGCTTTTCCGATCTCAACCATTCAAAATTTTCAATTCGCGTATCTCGATAAAGCAACTTTTTCAAGCACAAATCTCAACAAATTTGAATGGTTGAGATCGAAAAAGCAGCAGAGTCTGATTCCCTACGTACTACGTACTACGTACTACTAGCTAGGCTCGAGTTAATTAACTAACATGAGTAGCATCTGTAGAGTTTATTTAATTCATTGTCAGATATATGGAGCAAGTTTGTCAAATCTTTATGATATGATTCTCGCTCTGTCTATTTCGGTGAATATCCAAGGAAAGGCATGTGCTGTTAGTGTTTTGAAAAAAACCAGGGGTTCAGGAACTGGACCGTGGGAACCGTGGACCGCAACCGTACCGAACCGGACCGAGGTTCAAAATCGGACCGGACCGGACCGATTCAATTTAAGATTCTAGAAAGGTTTTTATCTAATATTTTGGACTAGAACCGAACTAAACCGAACCCTACTAAACCGGTGAACCGTGGGAACCGTGACAAAACCGGACCGGACCGAATCTCATACTCACATATTCTTATTATTATTAAACTTTTGCCCTTTTCATTATTCTCAAAATTATACTTCATTGTTTCAAAAAAAAAATTTAGTTGCAAATTTATTTCATTCCGCAAAGACGCAAACGGAATTACGGATAACGGTTACAAAAATTTGTTTCTTATTATGATTATAAAGTGTATAATTTATAAAAATCTTATAAGATGGGTGCAAAAATTAAGCAAGGAAAATTAACATTCAAATGAATAAATGGTAATAGGGGTTGGTCTAGGACCGGAACCGAACCGAACCGAACCGAACCTAGAACCGGACCGGACCGTGTGAAATTGGACCATGGTTCTAGCAAGGTTTTGAGCCAACTATTTCAAATTAGAACCGCCGGAACCGAACCGTATAGAACCTTGGACCGTGAGAACCGTGACCCGTGCGAAACCGTGAACCGGCCGAATTTGAACCGGACCGGACCGGACCGAACCGTTTGGTAAACACTATGTGCTGTGATGATTTTTTTTTAATTTTTTTTTTATGTGACGTGATTGAAATTGTTGTCTCAAATCTTAGAGAATTTAAATTTCAAAATTCAACTCACTTGATAATTTAACATACGGCATATATATAATTAAAAAAATACATTTTATTTCTTCCTAAATTACACCAACATTATATTGCATGATAATATATATATATATATATATATATATATTATGTTCAATTATGTGGTTTTAACATCCTTTTCTGAGGCAATAGTACGTACGGCGAATATAACACCACTCAGTAGCTCAGTTTATTCACTATATATATTTAGAGTGATGCTATCATGCTTTGAGAATTAAAGCTACTGTTTTACTTCTTGCTCATATCTTTATTTTCAAAGATCAAACAATTAATTCGAAATTCTCAACTTGATCTTCATATTGAAATGTGCTTCGAGACTAAATTTTATATTTTTTAAGACATTTTTTACTATTTTTTTAGACATTTTTTACTATTTTTTTATTTTTGAAAATCACAGTTTTTCATTAAATAAAAAATTAAAAAATCATAAAAACACTTATTTTCAAAAATTAAAAAAATAGTAAAAAATTTCAAAAAAAAATGTAAAATTTAGTCTACAAACTCATTTCAATATGATGATCAAGTTGACAAGTTCAATTCAACTATTTTAACTTTAAAAATAAAAATATGAGCGAAAAGTAAAACACCATTCTTACTTCTAAAAACACGATAACATCACTCTATCTATATATCTATATATATATAGTTAGTAACAAAAGAAACAAGCAAATAAAGGAAAACCATGAATGCTTCATGAAAATAGATACACGATTGACACTGACTAGCGGAGTACAATAATTTTGATATCTGAGCTTTCACGGGAAATCAAAGCATGCGGTATCTAATTCTTCCACGTGACATTGATTATCCCTCATTTATTAGCTTTTATTAGCTGTTAATCCTATCGATCTAATAGTCCCAATTCATGGTCAATGTCAACTTACAGGACTCCGTTGAAAAAAATACAGTAGCATCGTTCGGCTATTAGATAATTAGACTGTTTGTGTACAGTTCAAGTTTCTCGTAATTTTTTTAGTTAGCATCTGAAAACAAAATAAATAAATAAAGTTGGCAGTGTATTGGAAACAAAAATCCAATTTAGCTAGCATGATGGTACTAGATTTCCAAAGTATGTGATGTCAAACACACAATAAAAAATCAATCATATAAAACTTTCATACTAAAAATGAAGATTAATTTTACAGTACTCGTGATATTTTATTCTAAATTATATAAAATTTTATACAAAATACAAGCATTTTTTTGAAAAAAAAAAATGTTCGAGACTTGCCCCTAGGCAACACGCATACAATATTTGCATACTCTCAAAAGAGTAAAATCCGAAAAAGATATTCACAATAAAATTTAAAAACAATGCACCAACATATGTTATGTGTGATGTCCAGGAGCGACAAGTAGATGTTGTTAGAAATATATTTTGAAAACCCAAAATTTTATATAAATAAATACTTATTTTAATATTAATGTTTTTTAACTTTATGAATTGTAGAGCTATTTGTGAATTAATTTCATTGATTCAATTTCTACATAAAAGCTCACTTTTTATCGCCACAGAATATCAAATATCAAATCAAGTATATTAGACATGAGGCATCAGCTGTGTGCCTGTGTCCATGGTCTGAATACTAAACATTTAATATTGTCAGTTATAGGCAAAGAACTTTATGAATTAGCATATACAAAATTGATATGCAATTCAGTGCATTTTTCCGTTGAGCTTGTGCCCATCATTCATGCCGTTTATTTGCTTAATATAAAAAAACGGTAATATCAAAATAAATATTATTTTAATTGTCATGAATGCACAAATTTATTGGTGTCTATGTTATTTGCCTATAAATAGTACTTGATATTTGATGTGCAAATTAATCAAATAATCATCCAACAATTCCATTCTCTTATTCTTCCTCTTAGCTCTATAATTCATAAAGTATATTCTCCCACAAATATTTTCTTTATAGTAAAACTATTATTTTGCTACCATTGTTGAAAGAAGCTATATCAACCTCTACCATGGTTGCGCCCGCAGGCAGAGGAATACCGGCGTAACTTGGGGCAAGCTTAACCGATTATTCCTGCGCTTAGGACGGGAAGTTGCCTTAGGTCCGCATTTTGCAGCTCCGGGTAATAAAGTTTTAATTATATTATTGATTATATTTTTAATATAATTGTTATTTATTTTATTGATCAAAATTCAGATTTAAAATTAGTTGGTTAGTTAAATATTTTCCAACAGATGTAGTGTAAATAGCGGCTAACATTGAAAATTTTTAGTAAAGCTAAGATAAAGTTAGATTAATATTCACAATTTTTTTTTATTCTAGTTTCAAAACCTACAACTTCTAACACAACGGTATTGTCTTTATCGATCGTTAGATCAAGTGCTAATTTCTATATTCTTCCGATCACTCTTAGTTTTCTTTTTTGTTCTAGTTTATTTTAACTATGGTGTGGACGGTAATAATCAGTCTAAAAAATACTCTTTTAAAATCTCACTGACAAAATCAACGGCAATAATTTTGAAAAACTCAAAAATTTCGCAATCGTTGATATTCATTGCAAACTTGAGGACTAATATGAAAATTCTATGCATTCCCATCTCACTTTCAGTACGTTGTTGATGTTTTGTGGTAACCTTCACCTTATTGATTAAAAGAAATTAATAAATACAAATAAATATATTGTACTGAAAAGGCCCTTATCAATTCAGTACCATACTACCATCTAATCACAAAATGCATGTACGTACACCTTCCCGTTTTTACTTGTTCCATTTATTTTTTAGAGAAAATTAGTTATTTGTCACTCTAAAACTTTCAAATTTGAAAAATGTCATCACAAAACTATAAATCTGAAAAATGTCACTCTAAAATTAGTTAATTCTTAAATTAGTTAATTCAAATACACAATTTTTATACTTTTTTATTAAAAATTAACTGAAAAATACAGTTTTGAGATACTTACAATGAGGGGTCTGAAGGGTATATAGGGAAATATAGAAATATTTTAATTTTTCTTACTGTTGTAAAAATCCGGCCTAAAAAATATTGATCCGGGTTATTTGTTGCAGTTTTTCTAATAAATCAAATTATATAGTATTCTATCTATTTTCAAATATAAAAAATATTTATAATATTTTAATATAAAAAAACAAGTAAATCATAACATTTTCTTAAAAAAAAGAGAGAGGTCTCAACAGGCAAAAAATGGCCGATTTTGAAAAAAAAATTGGTAACCGACTATTTTTTGGGCGGTCTAGACATTTTTATAAATAGTCCGTTTTGATGGGTACATTTGATTTTTTTTTATTTAACTAAGGATATTAATAAAAAAAATCTGGTGGAATAAGTTTGTCTCAAATCTCAATTATTGATGTTTCCGTGGTATCCGTAATTCATATGAAAATTTGTATTATTTTTGTGTTGTTGTTGGTAATATTTGTGTTTATTGGCACTGTTAATTTTAGTAAAGTTGAAGGTCAAGTTATTCAATTGTTTTAATATCTATAAAAGATTTTTTATGTGAGTTTCGAACTTGTGATTTTTTATACGGAGAGCATTACTTTAGTTATTAGACTAAAAATTAGTTTTATGTTTATTAGCAATGTTATTGTTGTCTTTCTTGATATTATTGCTGATGCTGAGTGGTGTTATTATTATTGTTGTAATTATCTCCTCGTCAGTTGCATCAAAAAAAGATACGAAATATAAATTTATTGTGGTTATTCTTATATTGCAGTTGACAACAAATAACTCGAGAATATTAATACTATTCCAGCCACAGCTTTTTTGGGAAAATTTCAACCACAACTTAAATTTGCATAATTCTTTTTATGTTGAGTATGTTAGCTATGTTGTTTGCAAAACTAGTTTGAAGAGCTTGTTTGCATAATATCTTAATAAGTACATTGCCAAATTTGATATTTAATTATAAAAATTAATTGTTACAAGTACGTTGTTGGGATACTAAAAAAATGTGTGGTTCAACAAATATATAACTGTACACTCATTAGATAATGCAAAGAGGGTATGATTCAATGATTGCAAAGTGAATAATGGAGCTTAATCTTATTTTTCCTTTTTTTTGCAAACTGAATAATGGAGCTCATAGTTATACCGAGTTACTATTTTTTTTTTGTTTAGGTGGAAACACTTCTTGATATTTCTGTAAAATCTCCAAATTAATACCACTCAATTTAAAAAGAAAATATTTACCGGTTAATGAAATGTGTGGGATTTATTTATCTAGAAATAAATAAATGGATTTAAACAAAAGAAGCACCTTGGGCACTAACTCGATGGAGCGGTTTTTAAAAATTTCAGTTAATCAAATGTGTGGAGAGTTTAAATTTAAGGTTCATGGGTTAATGGTATATTTTCACCTTCCACCGAGGCAGTGTCTTGGTGGAATTATTTTTTAAAATTCCAGCATTCAAGATGCTTGTTTCGTTTAAATCTATTTATTTATTTATAAATAAATAAATCAATGTGTGGCGTGGCCCATATATATTTCTCAAAATAAGAAAATATATTAAAAGCTATGTCCAAAACACCATGGTCATGATTATTATTTACTTAAAAAGTTCATTAATTGATAACAAGATTTTTATTCTCTCCATATAATTTATATTGTAAGTTAAACTTGCTTAAGTAGGAGAGTAGAGCAGAATTATGACTATAACTTGTGAAGTTTACACAAAGTAAAATAAATTATTTCTCATTCCATTATTTGATGAGACCCGCAATTATATATAAAAAAAAATGCTTTATTGTTGTACTTGTATATAATAGGAAGAGGAAAAGACAATATGTTAGTTCATAAACTTTTCTTCAATAAAACAAGACAATAATTACATAGATTTTTCAAATTGATCCTTAAAATGTTATATATCATATTTGGTTCAAAATATATAATCAATGATCATATCAAATGGGGATGGTTAGTACATAATATATAATAATCAATCAATTGGAGATTATGAGCAAATATATTAATTTAAACGGAAATTTTGATTTTTCTAAATTTAAGTTTCAACAAGATATAATATTATAGCATAAATAAAAGCATGATTTTAAAGATGGAATTATAAATGCTGAATTATATACAAATGTATTTTTTTTATAACAACTATTAAAATTGCTAAATTATAATTGTTAATAGAATATGATTTGTTTATAATATAAACAAAGTCGTGTATGTGATGTACAATTAAAAGAGCTTGGCTTCTTTCCAATTGTTCAGAATAGATCTTTCTTTCTTTTTTCTTTTTTCTTTTTTTCTTTTTGTTGAACGCTTTAATTAGATTACACCATATCAAAATAGATATTGTCCAAGCTACATGAAAAACTCTGGGTTGATCGAGCCAAAAAACACTCACGAAATTGAAAATTTCTAATGATATATATTCTCACAATTAAAAAATAAATATATTTATATACATTAAAAAAAATAATGTAAAATCGAAGACAACCTGGATCCTACATAAGATGTTAATTAGACCATTCTTTCTTGTTATTATATTTTCTGAGGAGGTTAGTCAAACCAAAAGAGACAATTATATGAAGCTATTAACCTCATTATATTGTTCGGGAAGTTAATACCAGTTGGACTCTTTTCTGGCAAAACGCCAGAAAAAGTAGCGCGCTATACTTCTTTCTCATATTTGTTGTTGCATTGATACAGTGAGTTATATATACAATGGACGGAGAATCCATATATATATATATATATATATATATTTGGAAAGATTGAGGTCAACTGGTCAAGTCTCCAAATTCTATACTTATGTTCAGAGACAAAGTTAGACTTTCAAATTATAAGGATCAAAATATGAATGTGGATCAATCATATAAAATTTTCAGTGCGCAAATGGGAGTCAATTTTATAATATTCGTAGTATTTTACTAGAAACTATATATATCAAAAATTATTTATAAGTACATAAATTTTGAAAATAAGTGGCAATCAATTGATCCTAATGGTGTGGCCCATGTTTTTACAATAATAAAATCTCGAACCTATTACCTCCACATTAGAGACCATGTGTTTTTGTCATTAAACTAAAAACTTGTTCTTCCATATCATTTTATTTAATGAGGTCGAATACTTCAAACTAAACTAAAATTAATTCGCTGTCTATTTAGAATGTAGAAGGTCTATATTTAGTATTGTGACTACTTGAAATGAACAATTCAAATATCATACTGCACAGTTAGTTGTTGTATTGGATTTGAATTCATGGAGACTTACGGTTGGACGATTTCCACTTTTCTTAAAGGATTGTAAATTGGTAAAGATATACAGTGAGAATATGCAAGAAAGTTTATAATATAAAACTTAATAGAATGTAAATTTAAAAAAATATATATTTGCAATCAATTTGCCCTAAATAATTTCAACGAAAGAGTACAAAATGTATGTGTTGCAGTTTGCTAAACAAAACAACATTAAGTATGTTAAATTCAGATTCTACAAAGTATGAGATAATATGTGAATATAGTTATCAATATTTTAAAACTAAAATTTTACACAATATAGTTAACAAGATATAAAGAGAAAAAATATTAAAAAAAAATGACTATCAAGACAAAATTTGAAAGTAAGAAAAATAATAGTTAGATGTCATAATTCTTAAAATATACATGAAGCAATAAGAATATATCAAATTTGGTTGAGAACAAACCAAAATTTCCTTTTAGATGAGGAGTCTCTACTGTAATTTATATTTTTTTTATCTACAATATAAATAAATTAATTTTATTTATCAGCATGAGAATGATAATTTTTCTGATAGCACAGTGACTCGCTACACGCACTACAACATTGGATTGCAACAGAAAAATGTTTGTTTTCTAGATTTTTCTTCCTTCAATGGGATTACGCCAAGACGGGAAACACAATATTTCATGAAAGCTACAATACAGACCGTGGTCCATGTAGACCTATATGGCGTGGAGCATGCTGAGTGGTAACACGTAGGCCCATACCAAACTAGGGCCTTTATGGGCTAACTGAGATTAAACAGGAAACCATAATCTATTGATTGAGGAAGCACTGTTGTAAAAAACAGTCTTGACGGTCTATTAAATATTTTTTTAATTATTAACAACGATTAAATTGTTACGAATACACTAATTGAAAGTCTATTAGTGTATTTTTCGACTAATTGGTCGATTATTCCCGATTATTCCGTCTATTCCTGTTTAATCGTCTGTTTATTTTTGTTTATTCCCGATTATTTCCGTTTATTTGAATATTTATTTTCACATTCTTTTTTTCGTGACTATGTGTGATAATAAATTTTATAAATAATGTATTATAGTTATATTTGTGCTTGGATATACATCCAATATTTTTTATATATGTTTTTTCTTCTTACTTTGAAATTGATTAATTCTTCTATTATTTATATAGCACATATATTTCTTACTTACTGATGTAATTTTTTCAATTAGTATGACGTATTCATATATGATATTTAGTTGTTATTATAAACTAAATTTAGTAATTTTTATGTTGGAATGTTTGATTTCTTTCAAATAATATGTTATTAGTATTTAAAAAGCTTAATTTTTAAATTTATTTTTGCATTAAATAAATGTGTTACTTACACATGTTAAGTGCGTGTATGTTGTTAAGAAGAAATAAGCATAATGTCGTATTATAATAATAGAACTAAGTTAAATTAAGTTTATTTGATGAGTTTGATGAGTTAAATAAATCACTTTCAATAAATTATGAATATATACACATATTTTAATGAAAGTGATTAATATGCCACATACCGATTAATCGCCTGATAGTACCCATCCGTCCGACGAGCCATACCATTATTTACAACACTGTGTGGAAGTATTAATTTATTGTTTTCGTGTTTTAATTATGTCTCATATTATTATTTTTATTTTGAAATACCAAATAGTTGATATGAACCGCTCAATGTGATCTCCATACTATAATGTGCTTGGAGACTAAATTTTTTACTTTATAGAATTTATTTACTGACTTGTTAGATAGGTACAAAATCACATTTTTTGGATGGTAAAGATCTTCTGAAAAAACAGTAATTTTGTATCTATCTATGTACATTTTAATTGGTCTCTAAGTATATTTTAATATGAACATCATTTTAATTGGTACATATTGACTATTTGTACTTTAAAAATATATATATATATATATATAAATAAAAATAAGAATGTAAGACATAAATAGAAAATAAAACAATGAGACATTTTAATCTTATTCACAGAGCGTGCCATTACTTATTATGTGCTATAATAAATTAATGATTTAGACATGAAAACAATAAAATAATTTAACTCTACTCATCATGGGAACGTGTATCCTCGGCATTAACTCAAAAAAGAATCTTTTGAGTTAATGAATTTTAACCATTTGATTTTAAACGGAGCCAATCCGGCTTCGGCCTATGACATAGGGAGCTTTTCAATATTAGTGTGGATTTAGTTTGTACGAATCTTGAAATAAATCAGACTGTTGATATTTATTAACTCAAAAGATTTCCTTTTGAGTTAATGCAGAGGATACGCGTTGCTCGTCATGGAGGAAGCGTGCCTTTACATGTTTATGTGTTATAATAAATTAATAAGTGGACAAAAATAATAAGACGTTTTATCCACACTCGTCCATACAAAGAACCGAACCTTATATTATAAATTTAATTTAAAAGTTATATGAGTACGTGGGCCTACAATTTTTTTAATGAAAAACTTACAAAAATATTTTTTTGTTACATTTAATGCGTACCGGCTGATATTAACCCCGGGTCCTGTTTAGGGTATTAATTTGGTTCATATAATTTGATTTCAAGGGGATCAGATTTTTGCAAAAATATCTCATACGATCAACTATCTTAGAAATTTCTTTACTAGCAAAACATAATTCAGAACATTCTTTTAAGTGGATTCAAAACTTCTTTCATTTATTTCATAATAAAAATTTTAAAAAATGTTCACACTTGGAGAAGATAAAAGAAAAAGAAAGAACTGAATTTAAATGTTGTTCACACATACGTAGTGACCTCTCTGGCAACACATTATAGAAGCCGATTATATGAGATATTTTAACCCTAGAATATAGGGAGGCAAGCCTCAATTAAGCGTTTTGAAGTTTGTTTTAATTTTTTTTAGTGCTTTAATTGTACCCAATACTATTTTCTTTATAATAATTAAATCCTCTGTACTTTAATTTCATTAGTTGCCTGGACTTCATTCCTATCATTTCACTTAATTAATGAGCCTTTATTCATTGATTAAAATCCATTCTCTTTAATCTTCGTAGAGATCCATCTCATTAACATGTTATGCCAAATTTCCCTGCATGGATTAAAAACAATTAAATCAAATTAAAATAAAAAATTTTGACAAAGTTCTGACGAGAAAGCCCAATCATGATTGACAGGTGGCAGCAATCAGCACCATTCCTTGGTTAGCAGGGAAGAGAATAATGAGGTGTCTCCTTCCTAGTTGTTACTTGTTACCATGAGCAAGCTTAGCTTAGCGAGGGGAATAAGTTAACTAACGGTGCCTGAGTTATAACCGACACGTGGCAGTCATACGAAAGCGGCATGAAAGCAACTACCACGTGCTTTTCTGCACCCATGTCAGAAGCCGAAGGTGGAGCAGGACCCATTCTATGATTCTAATCCCCGTAAAAAGCCCCCCTGAGAAGTTTCCAACCGACACCTTCACATTTCCATATCTCTTCTAATTTACTGTGCCAGTTTCAACGAATCACAGGACGCTCAATAATAAATATTATTGACGCCATGTCTTCCATCAGGAAATCTTTTATCAATAGAAACTATAAAATTCTGACACAAATAGAAAGAGTATTTTGATTGCAACAAATATAGTAAGATCAGAGTCACTGATTCCGATTCATAATTTTTTTTTTAACTTCACAAAGAATTTGCAAAAAAAAAAAAAATATGGATCGTGAACAGTTATTCTGATCCATAAATGGTTGATTTTCTGCGGCACAAAAATATATGTAACTATTGTTTTTTTATGGATACAAGAGTTTTGTGACACAGAAAATCAATTTTTTTATGGATCGGAGTTAGTGATCCGATCCATAATTATTATTTTTTACAAATTCTCTGTGCAATTAAAAAAATAAAAAATTCATTGATTGGGATCACTGACTCCAATCTTACTATATTTGTTACAATCAAGATACTCTTTCTATTTGTGTTAATCATAATTTTATAATTTCTATAGATAAAAAATTTCCCCATCAGTGATGTAAAATAATAAGTGACTTGTAAGAATGTATAAGATATTTAGTGTATTTAATGTGGATATATTATATACGATATATATCAAATAAATTAATTAATAAGACTGCCTAAAATATTTTAGTATATTTAATGTGGATATATTATGGACGAAATATATAAAATAAAGGAAATAACAAGAATAAAAAAATATTTAGTGTATTTAATGTGGATATTATAGACGATATATATCAAATAAAGAAATTAATGTAAGATGGACAAAACTCAAATAATAATGTCCCTATGGCCTTTATATATGCACGTATGAAAAAGAATGTCATTTCGATTTTGTTTTGAAAGAATTTAAGAGCTTGAATTGTTCAAACCAAGAGCATCCTGATTTCATTGATCAAAATTAGATGAATTGTGTATATAATCATTTTTTATTTCGCAAAGAAAATAGAATAATTGCGAATACTTTTGAAATCGGAATACGCAATCCCTGTATTAATATATTATTTGAGTTAATTTCTGAATTGTAAGATTAGAATTTAGACCAATCCAGTCCACACCTATAACGCATGGAGCGGAGCCCTTTAATATTAGTGCTGATTTAAAACAATAGTCTAGATCTTAATTCAAAATTTGAGTTAACTCAGAAAATAAGAATTCTAGAAATCGTAGGTTTATTATGTGGAAAATAAGAACAAATCAATTTAAGATTTACCATGATTTGTCTAGAAGAATGCCTTATTAGATTGATTTTTTTTTTTTTTTTGCTTTTCTCGGGCTCCGTATAAATGTTCGTACAGTTTAGTTTATTTATATGCATTGTTGGGACTTCCGGTATATGCTAAAAAAAAATATGATCATTTTAATTTTTTTTTTCCTGTATAATTGTGCGTACTGTTTGGTACTTAATGTAGATATGAATTATTATACTGACCTACAAATGAGAAAATATCAATTTTTGTTTTTGTTTTTTTGGTCTGGCCCACAGATTTATTACCCATAAAAAATCTACCGAGAAGGGAAACATTTTCGGAGCATATGCTAACATGATCTTTTGATTGGTCCCAGCCTGTTAATTTACAGGTGAAACTTTTAAGTTCCACCATATCAGCAGATTAGTCAGATTTTTTAGACATTGAGTCTTATAATATCTTAAGATTTTTTATCGTTAATTACCCGATTTAACGTTAGCAAATACCGAAATGCAATGAGACTAAATAATGCTCCCGAAAATATATAACCACTATTATTAAACTGTTACTCTGATGTAAATAATTAGTGCTGCTTTAAGAATCAATTATTGATTTAATGGTTAAAGTAATGTCAATCGTAGTATGAGGGTCAAATTTGAAATCCAATTAGAGGATTTTTTTTTTAATGTATATTTAAAATTAGAGAATATTAAAAAAAAAAAATAGTTCCCTTTCAAGTACTTCTATTACAAAAGAGGAAGGCTACTACCTCGGTTAAGAATAAAGGTAACTCTTTGTTACATTCTTATCCATATACTAGGCTCACTGTAGAACAAGTTAATGATATATTTAGAGTTTACCAAATAAAATTAGGAGCAACTCCTCATGACATATAAATTATCATTTCTGCAATTAAGAATATGGGTAGATAACAATTTGAACAAGTTAGATTCCTCCCCAAAGGATGTTGATGGAAACTCTTCTATTAGTTTAGATCAGGAGATTTCCAGCAACAATGAAATAGTTTCATATAAGGGCAATACCCAGTTTACGTGAATAATCTTAACTGGAATATAAGGGGTATGAACTCCTTAGAAAAAAAAAAAGCATTAAATGAATTGATACAACAAAACCAAATTGACATTGTTACCATCCAGACAACTAAAAAAGAAGAGTTTTCTCACAGAATATTGCATTCCTTATCTAATAAACTTGACTTATGGATTTATCTTCCCTCTAAAGGTAGATCAGGGGATATTTTTTGTTTGGCGGGGATAGTAACAAAATTAACATAGTTTCACACAATCAACATTCATCTAGAGAATAAACTTGATGATTCTTCTTGGCAACTTACTGTTGTATATGGCCCAACACTTCCTTTGGCCATAGGGACACCCTATAGGATCAACTTTTGGCTAATCACAGATCTTCGTGCACTCTTCGAGTCAAGTCCCGTGGGAAGTCTGGATTAGTAATGTGGTTGTGCAGTGCTAGCAGCAGCCACTAAGTACGGATTAGAAGCCCCCTTACAATAACTGAAAATCTATATCAAACAGAACATAACAATTAAAACGGTAGAAGTAACAACGGTATGCCAAAACACTAGGAATTCGCTCTATCATCTACTTGCTTATTTTGATTTATATTAATTACTTTTTATCATTGACCAGATCTCAACTCTCAAATTTTCAGATTTTGTCTAGCCTTTTGAATGATTGTGGTTTAATCGCTCAAGACTATAGATCTTATTCCCGGTGGATTGATACTCGATTATACTACTTGACAGGATTGTGCACTTGCAGTCCGACCCGATAGAATACCGAGTTTATAAATATTAAAAGAATACATCGGTGCATTCCGCTCCGATAGGGTTCTTACTCGGGTAAACCTACAAGAATGGATTCACATACTTTATATTATTAGCACTTTTTCATTTACACATGCATATGATAAAATAGCAAGGTTCTAAATAGCATTTATCGCGTCATTATGGGAAGGCTACAAAAAAAGCTATAGCGATAGCTATGCCACATGGCATTTTTTTTTAGAAAAATTATATTATATATTTGTACTAAAAATCAATATTATCTAATATCTTATATTACAATAAATAACACTAAATTGATTAAAAAATGATAATATTCATATTGAACCAATACAAAGTCCAAATTACGGTTCAAAATATTCCAATTTGGGAAGGGCGCCAATTTAGAATTTTTCTAATTTGAGCGACAAGGGTTTCTTCTCGACAACAACAACCAATCTTTCCATTGATTTTGATTTGAGCTTTTTTTTTTTTTTATTTACCAATGAGCATAGTACGTTAATTGCCCAATTGAGTCTTTTATTTAAAGCCCATATAAAAATAAAAAATGTCCAAATTTCATAGCGCACGCTATTTGCTTTACACGCCATTCGCTATAGTAGACCGCTATTACCGCTATACCGGCCATAGCTCAATTAGCGCATTTTGATGCCATAGCTTAGCGTGTATGGTCCACAAATGCTATGGCGCGCTATTTATAACACTGTAAAATAATATGGAGATGGGAAAAATCAGGGAACTTTTCAGTTCAATCTCTTTATAAAGTGTTGATTTTTGAAGGTATTAGTGTAGCTAACCATATGACTTGGTGGAACACTCCATTGCCACACAAAATAAAAATCTTTATGTGGTTAACTTGCAAAAAAAGAAATTTGATCAAAGATAAATTATGCAAAAGAGGATGGAGTGGAGATATTTCTTGTAGATTCTATAACCAAGTAGAAAGAACTGACCATCTTTTCTTAAATTGCCCATTAGCTCAACAAGTGTGGTTTTGGATGAGGAACAACCAATTGTATTTTAAAAACTGACATTCTACCAAAGATATATTGACATTTGCACACACCCTTAGGTCACACCAAAAATAGGCATTTTTAATAGTTTTTAGTGGTATTTGTTTGACGCTTTGGAAACATCGTAATGAAATATGTTTTCAACAGGGATCTATAAAAAAAAACAAGAAGGCATATAATTTTCATAACTATGTCTTTGATTGATTATTGGAGAGGTGGATCAAGGACTAAGAAGCAAACAAGGCAATCAATGTGTGAATGGATTGTAGGTGATGATCAAATGGTGTTATTTCAAGATCAGGAGGCCCCTTCCCACCTCACTCTCCCTAACGACCTCCTCCGTCAGCCTGAAGAAATATCTAGTTGTAGTGATTACATTAGTATTGTAATAGTTACCTCTTGGATCTCTGTGAGCTTAGTATATGGTATTAAGTTCTTTTTGTGTCTTGCTTCAGCTTCTAACGAAGCAAGAGGGTCCTTTTTGTTAGACTCTGATTTGCTCTGAATTTCGGAAAACTTGGATTGTCGCTCTCATTAAGCATTTGCTTTGTAAGTTAACTATGTTTCTTAATGAAACATGACTTTGGCCTTTTTAACAAAAAAAAAAGAAGATATAATTGAATTTATGGTCTAAATATATATATGAGATATGATCCAAAATTTATTTTAATTTTCATATATTTTCCAAATACCAACTTTTGAATTTAAATTCCCACCCGACACAGTAAAAATCAGAGTTTAGATTTAATAATAATCTTATCTAATTTATTAATTTTGTACTTTTTCAGTAAAACTTAAGAGTCGTATATAATTTAATTACAATTAATTACACGTTTGTATTTTGAATTTATATTAATTAGCTAATATATATGTGTAAAAATAATTAGTTTTTTTTAAACAATTCAAATTGAAAATGCCCATGAAATTTGTTTATCCAACTTTTACGGTATTCATTCATTCGTACCTTTAAATTTGGGTGATAGAAGTATGGGTCCCCTCGGATCCCATGGTGAATATCCGAATTGTCCAGACAATTTTCATTTAAGTACTTGAAGTTAAGTTGCTCGCTCCTAGTCCTAACCCCCAATAAATTATCTTTAAATAAAAAAAATGAAACACGATTGAGAAACCTAATCGAAAATATCACAACTAATAAATAGAGCATGAGCGCGCCGGAGCTAGGATGGGGCCCACAATGTCAATGGCAGCGCGTGCTCTTATCTTGTTAAAGGTCTCATTAAGGAGACAAAGCTGGCTTTTTGAAGGTTAATAATTGAAACAATATAACTATATAAGCAACTCAACAGGTTCAGTCACGTGCGTGCAACAGTGTGCACGAGAGAGCACGTGACCCGTTGATTCCGGGCCCCCGCTCCTCGGGATCCTCACCCTCGTCACGTGATTCGATGCCCCCGCTCACAGACAATATCCTCTACAATTTTATTCCCCATCTCACCAATGAAATCAAAGAATTATTAAATAATTATTTCTTTTTTTCTTTCATAACATCTTCCCCTTGGTAGGATATACGTACACTGCGGGACTAGGAATCTCAAAACAGGAGATTAAACAACAATAACAATGGATATCTAATTCCTATTCAATTTTTAAGAATTAAAATGCCAAATTATGTAATTTCAGAATTCGATATTTGGAGGAATTGGAGAGAAGACATGGGCTTAAGTCCACTAGAGTAGACGGGGGTAACCTGCTGCTCTGCCGAGAATTAATTCTAAAATACCATTTTTTATCATTAGTATTTGTCAAAAGTTTGTAATTTAATCACATACTGTACGATAATTCTGTCGTAAGTTTGTCAAAATCGGATTTAAAAGTTAGCCATGTGCAGGAGCAAAATAAATTTTCTGATGTGAATTCCCGTACCTTATTGCATCTGTTACTCAACAAGTTGCAGAGACCCTTTTATGTTATGAACATTACGAAACCTGATTAAGATTGGAGTTGGGTTTAACTAGAATATTCACCGGATTTTGCTGCGGTAAAAAAAAATATTGTAAAGATCATAATCTAAAAGTAGATGATTTTGTAAAATTAGTTTTATATTTAGTAAATAGGTCGTAAAAATATTAAAAACATATATCATAATTATAAGCACTACGGTTAATTGGCGGAAAAAAAAATTGTATTTCTCAAGTGATTTTGCATCATAGGTATATCAAAGAAATTTTTTAAACTAAAAAGAGGGAAATTAGATATATGAGTTATCTAACTAACTAAATAAATAAAAGACAAACCGAATTAATGAGAACACATGATGTGCCGTTACTAAAGAGTTTGAAACTTAAACCCTCTATATTTATTTATTATTATAAATTTGAGAGTCTAGTAATTGAATACATCTAGGTTCACAGAAATTTCAGCAAGCAAAAGATTAATGGTAACCATTCATGTATTATGGAGCAAATATAGTCATATAGTTCTGTATTTTAAATGTCATTAGCGCGCGTTACTATGAAAATACATTAATTAGTTTGTGGTTTTATGACAACTAGAATTTTGTCTATTTATAAAAAATCAACTAGAACTATAATTTTTAGTGCATATATTGATGCTCCAATATTGTAATTGAAATCTTAATTGGCAAGTTTCTCTATTTTACCAAAGATTTAAGTCAAATTTTTTTTGACAATTTGGAATTTAACTTACCTTCCTTGTTAAAATGTAAATTATAAAATAAGGCAAATTTTATGCACTGTGTGTTTGTGTTTGCAGGGGTGGAAGTAGGTATAGAAAAAGGGGCGCTAGTTCTCCCTATAATTTTAATTTTCTTTCCTAAAAATTCAAATTTATGGAATATATTTATATATAATTAGTTTATCTCATAAATAAAATTACATAATACTTATTTATCCAGCACCTCCAATCACAATTATTTGATTTGTCACGCGTGTGTTATAATTAGTTTAATAATAGTGATTAGGACATTTTTCTAGCTAACTGATAAAAAAAACCTTAGCAGTGTTAAAGTAGTACCACATAAAATGTCCGTCGGTAGCCCTATCTAACAATACTTGCTCAAAAAAAAAAAATGTTGTACACTTGTACTTAACCATCACAGAGTCAGAGTGTATCAATCGAAGAAGTCCAGTTTAAGATGAACGGATGAGATTAACTGAATTTAAAAAGGATATCGGGGTTTCATGATATCTTTTTGAGCAAAGTAATAAATAATAATACTACTTTTGTTGGAGGATTTTGGAGTGGTCCTGGACCGTACAACTGGCGGCCCGATGCGTCTACGACCTATGAGAGGGTAAAATGTGGGGCCCGCTCTACTAGTGGTCTCTCAAGTTCCCCTTTGCATCATTTATTGGCTTAAGTTTCTCAGGATGTTGTTATTATCTGTGTAAACTTTTGTGTGGTATATTGGTCGTTTAAATTGAATCGCTGACTGGGTGGATAGATACAGAAAGTAAATTGAACATAATCAAGAAAATATTCACATGCAAAATGTTATTTATGAAATTAAATCTATATAAAATATCAAATTTGAACTCAAATTCTAAAATAGAATAACTAGAGTTTCTTAATTTACTTTTGGCAAGTAGAATATATAATGGTTATTAATTTCTCAAATTTTAGACATAATAGCTAGTGTTGAGTTAGACCCTTCAACAATACAATAGTTCAGAAAGCTACAACAATTTCAGTCTGTTTAAATTTAAAATCAAATTTGTAATGTTGGAGTTAAATCTTCTGAACACGTTAACGACTAACTAGATTCCAAAGTAAAGTTCATATTATTATTTTTTCAAAAACTCTACAAATTATTTTTTAATTGTACGTGCAACAAACTAGTTATCCAATATTATACATGAATTAAAGAAAAACTATTAATTTAATTTTCAAAAATGTCAATATCTATATAGAGAGAGAGAGAGGTTGGCTAATATCAAATCGATTGTTCTTGAGGTCTCGTGCAACCAAGTCGTTTCTAATTTTCGAAGTCCAAAATGTCAATCCAAACATTTAGATATAATCTCTATATTAAAATGTGCTTGAAGACCAAATTTATATTTTTTGAATTTTTTTTTACTATTTATTAAGCCACTTTAAAAATCGTTGATCCAATAGTTCAGATTGGTTTTACTATTTGGTTAAGCCACCGTTGGATCAGCGATATTTAAAGTAGCTTAATAAATAGTAAAAAAAAATTTAAAAATGTAAAATTTGGTCTCCAAACAGATTTTAATATAGAGATCACATCTAACGGTTTGGATCGACTTTTCAGACTTTGAAAATTAAAAATAATTTAGTTGCACGGGACCTCATGAACAATCGATTTGATATTAGCCAACCCCCATCTCTCTCTCTATATATATATATTGATAGCATTTTGCATAACAAACAAACGAAATATTTTCATATAATCTATATTCTAATTCTAAATTGGACTTAATGGATTGATTTCCCAATCACAACTTGTCATCATGATTCTGAAATATTTTAATAGTTGCAGCTGTGGTCTAGATGCCAGTGACTCGGTGCGTCAGTGTGGTCTCTTTACCCCGCCACGGAGGATAATGCTGTGAACAGGCTGTAAATGTCGGCGTTATCGACCCAATGCAGGGGAGCAGCACACAGCCATTTCATTGGTGGAGACCTGACTGCTATGTTCGGATTAAGCACGTAAGCTCCTCGCCATTTCAGAGAATCACTTGTGCCTCTTTCACTCGGGTTAAAGTTGTCTTAGTGTAATTTTAAATCTGATCTCTGGTCTCTGCTAAACTGAGCGACTCATTTACCTTGCGGGGACAAGGAGAGCAAAAGAAAATGGAGAGAACCATTAAAGGAGGGAATGGCGAATATTAACAAAAGGAACTCTTACCGCTGGAGCCAGTTGGCGCGCGTCGGGACTTTGACGTCGGATAACCAGTGCTTAATTTGATAAACTGCAATTATTTACTCCTGTGGTGCTCCCAACGGAACTTTGGTATGGGGATGTTGAAAAAAAGTATACTATTACTCTACAATAGTTCTTGGTAGAATTTATAAGTTCTTCAATTTCTCTATGACAATCAAAATTGTGTCGTGGAAGTCGTTTAATTATAACATATGTTTATTTTACTTGAGCTGCTTCCATTTATATCTTAGAAAAAAAAAATAAAGTATAGATTTCTTATTTGTAATATTTTTGTACTTGCGAATTTCTTCTAAACAAGAATTCAATTGTAAAAAAGTGCAGAATTCGGGAATTAAAGGAAATTCTAGAAGGAAGAATTCTACAGCATGCTCTGACAAGGAGTGGGCCGTGGTCACTTGGGACAGGTGAAAGAAAAATAGTTAAAATTAAAAGTAAACGCTGCGGAGGGGAGTGAGGTGCGGCGGTGGTCCCAGCCCGCGCCGACACTGTCCACGTGTCGTGACGTCAACATCCTTTACCTGCGGTAACAACCTTGGTATCTTCTTTGCTCTCTTGGCCGGGTACCAAACAGAGAATAACACCAATCAGACACCTCATTTTTTTCCTCAATCAATCGCGGTCCGTGACGTGTCGCATAGTGATTTGTGCGTTTGGTGTTTCTAGCTCTACAGGGACATTTTCAACCAATGCTTAAACAGCATTACCGCCGCAGTAACTGCACAGCCAGCAATAGCACTGCCAGTTGGCGTCGCCACTATCATTTTGTTGTCAGAAGTAAATTGGATGGTAGATTGATAAATGCACACCGTCCTTAGCCGTATATCTTTCACATTTTACCAATGTCTAAGCAATCAGCGGTCATTAAACTCTTTCATGCAATTTATATTTTTTTTTCTTTCTAACAAATTTATAGCTTCTACACTACTCCAGTACTCCACCCTGCTCCTTTCCAATTTTAGAGTTCGTATCCTATAGTACCGCAAATTTCAAGTAGGGAATTTGGACACCGATTATAATTCGAATCAATTAAGTCCAAATTGAAAATTCAAGAGGTCTCGTTAATATTTGTGTCAATACGAATCAAACAGTTCAAATAGTCAGTGGTACGTATAACTAAGATATCTATTGATCATCTAGCCTCTCCTATCTCAAGTTTCTAGTTGGACCTTCCAAATACTTTTTATAGTAACTCAATTTTTTAATCACCGCAGATGATATGAAATTTTCAAATTTCATAGGTCATATAACTCAGTTCCCGCTAGAACTTGAACCCAGGTCCATACCATGGAAGAAAATCGTTATTATACTGTAGTCAATAGCGAATTTTTATGGGATCAATAAGAGTTGATTCATCCCCATATCTGTTTTTTTTTTTTTTTTCAAATCTGATGAATTGCATTGAATAATTATTTTAAATTTTACTTTATATATCTAGGTCTACCACCATATTTTGTACTAAAATTCTCCATTTGAACAACTTACTTATAAGAACTATTATTAAATAACTATGGAATTCCAAATTTAGTACAAGTATATAGTTGGCTTATTGAATTTTTTTTTGGCATCCGTACCTGACAATATATAGAATCATGAGTAATGTTCAAGTAACTCACCGTAATCATATTATTTAAGGTTAACATATACAAAAAAAAAAACTAGGGAGCAAAATTGGTAAATTTGTCAGTCCCCATAATGTATCCCTTCATCTCATTAGGGAGTCTTTACCGCTCAATACTGCCTCAACTTTGTCATTCACTACACTAATAAACAATGTTCTAAATAGTGTGCTATAATGATGCAATAGCAGCGCTATAGCGTTTTTAGATCTTAAACGTCACTAAGTTATGGGATAATTTTTTTTTCTTTTCAACTATGACCACTATAGCGGTAATAGCGGTCCGTTATTTGTGCTACACACCATAGCACACGTTATACTACATAGGCTTTTACTTAAAGGTCTAAATTGAATTTTTTTTAAGGGTCAATATTTTTCAAGGTCCGGATTACTTTTGCTTTTAAATAGAAAAAGATAGATAGTTTATGCTATGATGCTTGATATATATAATTTAAGTCATGAAACTTAGTTTTTTAATGAAAAAGATAGATAGTTTATGATATTATGAGGGGTAATTTGAATACAATTTGGATTTTGTATTGGTTCAATATGAATATTCTAATTTCGTAATCAATTTTGCGTTACTAATCGCTATATGAAACTTTAGATAATGTTGATAATTAATAGAAATATAAAACATAAATTTTTAAATAATAAATGCTATGTAAGATAGCTTGCGCTATAGCTTTTTGTTTAGCTTTTCCGCGATGACGCGATAATCGCTATTTTGAACCTTGCTAATAAATGCACTACTTGTCCTTGTACATTGACAATTATTGTACCATCTTGCGTACCAACCTTATAATTATTGGGATTATCCCTACAAGTCTATAAGGTATTAAAAAATGTCATTTTCTAATATATACTTCTGTGTAGGAATTGACGTGGTGGTATGTTTAAGGGAAATTGTATTTAGGCTAGAAAATAAGTTAACACTAAACCCGCATGACTACTAATCTTTACTCTCTCTCTCTCTCTCTCTCTTTTTCTCCTATTGCACTTAATTAGTTAGTTTGAATGCTTAACAAATGTTTAAAGTACTTTATATAATCAAAGCAATTCACACAATTTTAATTTTTTATTTTGTCAATAATGGATTATTTATTTTTTTAATTTAATTGTTGTATATTTTTTCTGTACCTTTTGGTAAAATAATATTATTAGTTAATTCTAATATTGTTTGTGTGGAATATAATACTTGGTTTGAGTATCACGTGATATGGATGACCCACAAGGAATTGATTTCTAAAAAAAGGCTAAAATGTTATATCCCCAAAAAAATTGAACTATTTTGAGTATTTTTTTACTTATTTCGAAAGACAAAGAATTTACAACAAATATAGTTTGGATATGTTAAATATATTTATTATGGTATTAAAGAGAGTCGTAAATGACCAATTCTAGACATTTCTAGTTTTATCTTATACAAGTCTCTTTACTCAAGTCAACCACACAATGATCACTGTATACTTTAAACCGAATTGACATGTCACAACACCTTAAAATAAAAAGTGGCGAAGTAAAATTAGTACAGAAAACGTGACATAATTAATGATATATATGCATACAACCATGGGAGATGTGAGTAGAATTGCAAGTAACTAGGGTGCATTTATAAAAAATAGTATAGTTTGATGGCAATTGTCCCTGTTAGTTACCATTGATCACATCATGCATGTGCAATACTTGCACTTTTTATACCAAAGTGAACTCTGAAGGATAGCAAGGTACGTAAAGGCCGGTGCTTCATAACCTTATAATGTACTCCAAATGTTCCTCTATATATGCTTCTCCCATTCATGCCCTTTACGGTAAGCGACAGTTTGACAATTATATAAAGTTACATGATTAATAGCCATGCAACTTTGTTCTGATAATTGAGCTTTAGAGATTTTTTCATACCAAATGTGTTATTTTTTCATAAAATTGCCCCGTTTCTGTTTGAGACTTTTGGATAGCAAATGTGCATAAATAATTGAGAATTTATGACATTTCCAGGAGATCACACTAGTTCAGATATTTTTAACATTTTTTTTCCAAGGTCTTTTCCACATTCATTTGTATTCCAATCCATGGATGTATAAATGATAAATCCAACAAGAACTATACATTGGACTTTTCTTGAACTCAATAAATTTTGTAACTATTTCCATGATTTGAGTGGCAACCGAAGAGTCCTTGCTGAAACCAGTAAGAAAAGGGGATTAATTTTGTTGGCTATAGCTAGTAAAGGTAAATTGAAGGGTGCATTGTAACGTACTTATAGTAGTTAGAGTGTACAGTCAGTGTGCCAGTACTCTCAGCTTCCTAAGAGGAGCCGCCCCTATGTAGCTAAATTCTTTAAAGGGAAAAGCGCGTTAATAAATTAACCTAAAGTCATGCAGTCACATGGACAGAGAGATAAATAAATTTATGAAAGACAGAGAATCAGAGAAGAGAGAGAATAGAAGCGGTGAAAGTAATTAACTAGAATTTAAAGCATTGCATTATGAAGGAGTTGAGAAAGAGAATGGGACTTGGTATGGATGCATTGCATGGGTCACGTTGCTCCTGTTCTCATCCTGGGTTGCAGCCTCTTTTGCTCCAGTATTACCTCATCCTTTAACCATTCCCTTCATTCTCTCTCTTAAATTTATCCACCATTATTTTTTTTTTTCCTTGCCAGCTCAATTTAAGGTGCCAGATTAAAACCCCCCAAAGCCTCTCTCACTATTTCTCCTCACCCCCACTCTCACTCCCACTAGGGGAAACAAAAGTAAAGAAACGAAAGCACAGTCGTAGCTTGAAACAATTATGGCTCATCAATGGGAAATGCAAATGACAATGGATCACTATGGAATGGGCTTGGCAACGGGCATTGGAGGTTCCTACTCAAATTACTCAAATATCAACGCTGCACAGATGAATAGCGCTAGTGTCTCTAATGTGAATCCAGCTTACTATTATGGGGTGCCATCAAATAACGATTCTGTTCGCGTCGACGAAATGCTGGATTTCTCCCATGCCCAGGAGTTGTTCCCCATTGCTTCTGCCTCGCCTTTGGCCGATCATAACCATCTAATTGCTGGGCAGGGTGACCAGTCTCAGACCGCAAGCGCCAGAAACTCAGTCTCCTCCTATGATTCCTTCGCCAATGAATTTTACGTACCCGTAAGTATTAATTGTTGCAAAACCCTTATTCATGAAAATGTACATCGTAACTAAACAAACTCATATTTCTCTGTTCTAAGTTCTAACGAATTATATTTTTTTGTTGTCCTGAAATTGTAGAGTGACGAGGCAGCAGAGCTAGAATGGTTGTCAAAATTCGTCGATGATTCTTACTCCGACATGCCTTCCAACATGGGTGCCAACATGGCCAACTATATGAATGCGTCAAATGAGACAAGCCAACTCGGTGCAGAGAATTCATCTGCCTCGGCAGGCCGCGGGGCTCGCAGCAAGCGCTCCCGGGCCACATCTGCAATAGCAGCTGCATGGCACTCACTAATTCCACCGCCACAGTCATCCCCCTCAACCTCTTCCTCTTCTTCCGATTTACCCACTAAACCCTCCAAGGGAGGCTCTGCAAACCGAGGCAAGAAGACCGGCATCGGCAATGGAGGCACCGAGGTCGGTCTTGAAGGAGGCGTCAGGCGGTGCACGCACTGTGCGTCAGAGAAAACCCCACAATGGCGAACCGGGCCTCTCGGGCCCAAGACCCTTTGCAATGCTTGTGGTGTCCGGTTTAAGTCAGGTAGGTTGATGCCCGAGTATCGGCCAGCGGCAAGCCCAACTTTCGTGCTGACTCAGCACTCCAATTCGCACCGCAAAGTAATGGAGTTGAGGCGGCAGAAAGAGATGATTATGATTCGTCACCGCGACAATCCTTCTGCGGCAGCAGCCGCTGCAGCAAACGCAGCTGCTGGAAGGCCTGAGATGCTCTACCACGACTATGGCGTATGTTAGTGTGTTCTCAGAGTGCCTTGGATACTTCTCTTGAGTAGAATTGAGTTCGTTTTTCAATTTTTTTTTTCCCATCTTGTTAATTGTTATCTTTTTTTTTTCTAATTTGTGGTGGAACTTTTATGTCAGCATAAAATTCAAAATTTCTGGGGGTTTTCTTGGACGATAAATTGTAATGATCCGACGAAGGAAATTTTTTTCGCGTATTTTGGCACAATTTTCCATAAATTCTAGTTTCTTGTCAGTTGTTACATATGGTGTTTATTATACGTGCAGCATGTAAACTAATTTGATCTTAAAACTAAGAGGACTCTATATTGCTCTCCAACTTTATTTTTTTTACTTGTGAAGGGGAGAAAAAAGTGGGAGTTGAGTTCAATAATGGAGAGAGAGACGGGGCAAACGGGTGGGGTGGGGAAGGGGGAGTGGGAAGGCACGTGATCACGTGACTTGCTCCAGTGGGGGACTGGAGCCTTTGTCAGGAGAAAAAGGCGAAATAAAAATTCTGGTCACGTGATAGGGCCGCTGATGACGATAGATAGGAAAAAAAATCGAATCTGAACCTGGCGTGTCCTCTCTTGTGGCCAACTCTGTGGGCTGTGGCTGCCACTCACACTCTTTGTTCCCTGATGTTGTAATAACATACATGGACAAAAACAAGTACGGTAATTTGGTGTAAATAAAATACATATATATAGATGGGATGCTATTGGTCCATATTGAAATTTCCTTAAATCATGACGCCACACTTCTTAATATTATCCGTTTAATTAAAAAAAGTAGGTCAAACTTGTATATGTTTAATTTTGAAGTGTACAAGTTTACATGAGAAAACAAACTTTTTTAATAGTGTTTTTCTATTGCCAAATGCCAAAAGGCTCCACACCTAGGAATTATCATCACTGGACGGTGTTAAATACGCTCTCTCTTCTCATCATGTTCATCTTTTAAAACAAATTACACTAGTAAATGCTAGTTTACCAAATTTTACATAGTGTTAACGTACACATATTACATTCTTAGCAAAGTTAATGTTATGTTGTGCTTCCTCCTATAACGGGCATCATAATTTTCAAAAGACGCCGGCATTGCTAACGTCTTGTATAGTTTTATAAATTTAACAAAAAGTTTGCCTGCATATTATTTCTTATATACTGTAATTGCTTAAATTATAGAAATTGGCTCACGGTACGTACATTTTTTTTTTTCTAAGAAGCAACAAGTAAAGATTTGAAGGGTTGGGCCTAGGCCTTGCTAACGTTGGGCCTTGATAATAAGCCATTGATGGAAAATTAAATTTGGAGACAATATGGTGCACAAAAGCTGAGAGAGTCGGTATAAATATAATTGATCAGCCTCTAAAAGTCCGTTGTTAGTAAAAAGCATTTTCACTTTTTATTTTTTATTTTTTTATGATAACATGCACATGTACTGTCGTACTGATGTACACTTGGATAAAGATATTGATAGAGCTAGATTGACATAATACAACGCACGAGCTATAAAGTCAAAATAAAAAAGTATATTACCGTTGCAGTACAAGAAGCCAATACAGCTCTGTCAATATCTTTACCCTGTACACTTGCAGAAGCAATTCATATTATCAGAATGCATTACCAGCTTTCTTTTGAGCTTTGATGGGTTCATTTCAATTATTCGCGGCGCACTACGAATTGGGCTAACATCAATGTATTATATTAGTTAGTTTCATAAATCTTAAGATGCCAGAAGTTGAAACAAAAATTGGCTAACTTTTTTTTTCGTTTTATCTTTTCTTGAAAATCACATTTGCCATCACCGGAACAGGTTAGTGGAGCTATTAGGTCATAGATCATCTTCTCTTTGAAGTGGTTACGCAGGCTTCCAGTTGTTTGCTGCCGGGCTTGGTGAATGAACAGTTTGACACGTAGCAACTAATTGTCAGGTATGGAACAGATTTAGAAGTATTTTACCTGGTCACTTCAAGAAAGAAAAACAGCAACAAATTTGAGTACATTCCTTTAATTCACCTTCTAAATACTTTATAGCACAGGGAAAAGAACCATACAAGGTACTGAGATGGGTGAAAGCGTACCAGAATCAAATGCATGAGCTAACTGCACAAGCTGGAACGGTAGTTAAGGAGAACCTCATGCTGTCATTCTATTTGATTGTTGCTTTGCAGCTGAAATATTGCATCATAAGTAGTTCTGGAGCTCTAGCGTGATTTACCGATTTCATAATTTTTATTTACTCTTATAGTCTTATGCCCCTTTTGATATAGGTTATTAGAGAATACTATAATTTATGTAATTAAGGTCATGAGCATTTTTATTTCGAAAAGGCCCCTGTACTGAAAGGTGGATAAATATTTATCTTTGCAATTTTGAATGGATCTGGTTATCTAATTCCACAGAAAAGTGATTAGCTTGAACGAACTTAGCCGTATCTAACTCAAACTATGTCAACCTGTATGTACAATTTGATAAAAAATATATTAACCCTCCTTTCCTTTCTACACAGGTTTTTGAGTTTTATAATTTTGAAACAAAAAAAAAAAACAATACTTGGACTTAGCAATTTGCCTTGACAAGAAATAGAGGTGGTCTTAATCAAATGGGGGCTTGACCCTTATTTTTACTCAAAAAAAGAAATAGAGGTGGTCTCCATCCCAAACCTAAAGTCCATAAAATAAGGCGAAAACATTAACTTCTAGTGAGATCATGATTACAATTTACAAAACCATCTCAGTGACATTGTACTTTGAGGAGCCACCGCGAAACAGAGGTAAGGAGATCTCTTGCTAGACCATCTAAACAGCCATTTGGTTTTGATTGCAAAATTGGTTTTCACTTTTCACTTTTCATAATTTGACCTCCATATTTGAAAATTGGAATTAAAAACAGCAATGAGACACAATGTTGTGAGCTCCACTGGCTTGGTTTCCATTTGGTTTTATCTCCTCATTGCAGTTCAAGTTATGCTTTATAAACCAATGATCGGCAATAGCATCAGAGAGAAGAAACCGAGGTAGATGCCTATCCATTTTTATATATAGCAAGTAAGCACATATCATTTATCAGAATTCTAAGATAATCGATACATAATACAAGTACTCAGAAATGATTGTTCGCTTGATCATCCCAACCACATTAGGGTTTCTAGTATCATATTACTTGGGAAAAAAATAAGTGAAGATCCAAACTCTTGCTGTTAGATTAAAGCATTACCTGCCTACACAAGGTAAAATCAATACAACAGGGAAAATTGAACCAAAGCAAACCATCAAATCAGGGACAATCTTTCTGATAGTATAATTGTGTCATATTTGGATTCGAGTGTCTGATTAACATCAGCCACTTGGGATCTGATACAAACTACTTCCCTATTGTGAAATTTGTATGTTATAGATCAATTCAGATTAAATCAGACAAACCAGACTCAATAAAGGCACAAACAGATGCACTGTAGAAAAAAACATACTACAGATTACTGATAAACATTTTTTTTTTGAGTAAAGATTGGAGGTCTACCGAGAAGCTTATTATCCATGCTTATAACGAAAGCAGCTTGATATATTAATATTAGTTGCAAATACATGTGCAGTCAGTAAGTATAATTGTGAGTCTAGTTCAGGTATACTCTGAAATTGCAGTGGTATGCTCTGAAATAACCACCAGTATACATCATCAATATAAATATGTCATTGTTTTTCCGCTTGTGATAATTAAAAAAAAAAATAGTTAGATAAATTAGAAATCAATGCTAATAGACACGGGCATCGGACTTAATGTCATGTACCGATGCAAAGCCAATGGCTTGGATAAGGCAAGCTTCTCGTCCTCTGATTTTGTTGTTTGAATCAAGGTTGCCCTTAAGCTTAATTCCTCCATCTGTGTGAGAGGACAAAGAAAACGAACTTAATTTGTTGAGGGTTTATTTCAGAAAGTATTAATCCTCGTTGCCTTAACCAGTTCAACAGTATACCATTATCGACTACATCATGTTTTACCAATTGTTTTGAAGAGAAATTAATTTAAAATATGATAACTCAAGTATAAAATGGAAAAGAAATATCTGCATCATTGTAAGAAAACTATCTGTGTTAATTATAAGTATCTAGGTTCTCGACTTTATTTGGAATAGCGCAACTTAGGAGGAGCTTAAATTAATCTTAAATAAGAGAGAAAAGCAAGTCTTAAATTAATCTTAATCTTATCCTTAAAAAAAACTCTTTTTGCCATTTTTTTTCTTTTCAATAAAGAAAAATATGCTATGCAATAAAATTTAAATTATAGGAAAAACTCAAAGTTTACTTGTGGCAGAGTTATCTTTTGACATAGATTCGTTAGCTGCTGTAAGCCTTCCATCTCTAATAGGATTGTCTTGGTTAACTCGACGAACATTAAGCTGATAGTTTCTGCCTACAATTTAAAAATAAATGAAACAAAATTGGCTATTGTTTACAGAAAGATGAAATTAAAATTTTGAATTCGATAAAAATTTGCATACCATAGAATAGAATATCTTGGCTTTAGCTTCAATATCTTTCATTATGTCCATGGATACACGCAAGCATCTGTGCAGTGATACAATATTTGCCTACAATATATTAACATCGCATGTCGATTTTAGAAAAAAAAATAAACAAAGTAATTTCTAAATAGTAAATTAGTAAATTATTTTCTTTTTCAATTTTGCAATAATTGAAGAAGAATGATGCTTTTGTGTCTCTGTACCTGAGCTCCCTGTACCAAAGGAAGAGAAAGACATGTGACACCTAAAACCTTGCCAAGCACAGCCACGGCATCGACATGAGGTCGTGCCACTTGCTCCCATTTCATAAGCAATTTCACTTGTACTATAAGCATTGATTGCAGCTTCAACTTTAACCTCCCTCTCTGCAAAAGAACCCGCTTCGCTGTCACGACATTTCTCATTTCTGCAAGTCTCAGCCAAGCATAGAATAGCTTCCTCTGTCCATACAACCCATATGAGCATCAATTTTTTGAAACTCCAATACTTGAATCAATATATGAAAGGAAAAAACTTAGAAGTAAAAGAAAAATGTGACCCTGTGTTTTCTTTATGGTACAACGCTTAAACAGGAATTTAAGGACTTGTAGAGTCACTAGACCTTCGATTTCACTAATTAATATTTATATAAAGTAAATAGAAGCGATTTTACCTTTCAAATATATTGTTTAGTGCTGCATAGTAAATCAGCCCATAATTTTTAAGAAGTCCAAACTTACAGCCCATTTTGATATACGGGTTCCTGTATTTATTTCATATATCTCAGTTTGACCCGCTAAAATTTAAGGGCTTAATAGAAAACTCAACAACTAAAAATGCTTCCCACGTAGTGGAAAAGACAAATCTCGGATTCCTCCGAGTTCCTTTTCTCTACAGGAATATTAGTGAATTACTGTATTAATGATTAATGAACTTCTATACAACTATTCACATAATTTCTGCCACATTGATATCTAGACATTCAACAAACGAGGCGCGCATATATGGGGCTTCAAGCGCTACAGTCCAAAAAAAATCGATTCATGCCAACAGTCCGTTCTCAAATCTCAATTCCAGTACAAAAATTTAAATCACATAAACAACCCATTAACCATAAAAGGCAACATTATTGATAATCAAAATATTAGTTGCATCCGTCAACCTATCTCTCAAAAGTCGACATTGCCTTCTTTCTTAAAACACCGAAAGTTGTGATAGATTAATTTAATTGGAAGAAAACCTCCCTTGCACTTGCCATGCCACGATTCTTAATGCGAGTCAATGAATTGCAAATATAAAACTTTGCATAAATTAAAAAAGAAAGACAGCATATAACAAATATGCAAATTTGAAACATTCATCCAACCTACCTCAGACACAAATCGCTGGCGATTCATCACCGCGTCGGCACGGGCATTGACGAACCTCCATTGCACCAGCTGCGCCAAGATAATCCTCAACCGATGCACCATCTCCTCCTCTGCCGGGTCCACTTTCTTCCTCCTTGCGAACAACCCCATGACACCTCCCATGCTGCTTCCAACTCTTCCTAAGTCGACACTTTTTCGCTGTGGTACTGCTGTCTCTACCATATCCAATGACCGGCCTGGGGAGAGCGCCCATGCAGAGGCGCCACGTCTCGGGCTTGGCTTTCGACATGAAGTCTCGGTGCAAAATGAGCGCCGCGGTGAAGAATAAGAGCTGCCTTTCAAAGGAGAGGTGGCAGTTTTCGGGAAAGAGCGAGTGATATAAGATGCGAAAGGAGAGGAGGTCTGATCAGGAGAGGAGGAGACCGAGTGGCGATAAGGGGATGCAAAGCTACAGTTGATCGTCGGGTCTTCTTGTCGTTTTTTCTTCTTTTTCTCTGATGCGGTCTTTGACCTGAAATCCATTGTGGGGTTTGTAGTTGTAGATCAAATTGAATTTTTGGTTTGGTTTTGGTGCTGAGTTTCTGGCGGGAGGGATTGCGGAATGGGAAGAAGGTTCCTGTTGTTGTTTTATTGTTTTTGTTATTTCAAGTAATGCTTTGGTTAATATTTAATTATTTGATAAACTCAACCATTTTGGGGGTAAGTAGAGCGCGGGAGGTATACAAATAGGTGAGATATAATCTCTCTGTACTCTCCAACATTAATTAATTAATTAATTAAAAGATAAAGACATTTGACAATTGACATCTCTTTCTCCGAATGTAATTTTTTGTAATGAGTAGCCTTGATAATCTTCATTACAAGCTTCTATAACAATGACACGACACACTAACATATAATAATATATTATAAAGAGTGAAACTATATTATTTTGCAATGCGCATCATGTTATAGATTCATGTTATGAATTCACAGTTCTATTTTTAAAGTTTAAGTAGTTAATCCTAAATTCCAAACTGATTAACATAATTTTTATATGAATATGTATTTATAGACAAGATTTTATATTTCTTAAAAGAAATTGCTATTTTTAAAATAGATAAAAAAAATTACATGACCTAAAAATTTTAGACCATTCGAAAATAATAATTTTCTGCGTGTCTGAACAGATAATGCAAAATTTCTAAAAACATATAAAATTTAATCTCAAACTACATTAGATCATGTTAAACAGTTCAGATCTTTATTTGGACTTTGAATGAAAAATATAAATCTATTATACGTACTTGTATGCGCATTACAAAGTATCGTAGGCCCCCCCCCGTAATAAAAAATGCATTACAGCGACTCGCTGTACAATCTTCAGTAAGCAATTGGAATATCTAAAAGCAGAGCTCTTGTAATCTAAGGGACAAAAGAGTTAAAAACGAATACCTCAAAATTTTCATTAAAGGCAAGGTTAATATCTAGGTTGACTGTCAGCACGAATAACTAGATGTCAGGTGTATTTCCAATCTTTTATTTTGTACAAACTAGGATAGTGTTGTATTGTTAAAGCAATACAGTATTGGGGAGCAGGAAGCACCCTGGCCTAAGAATAAAGTTTTTATTTCAATGTTGCATTTATGAAAGGAGCGCTTTTAACAATGCAGGTAACGATCGATTGTGATTCCAGTATTGAAGTGTCTGTTGTTAAGAAATAATTTTTTTGAGAAAACTGATAGTAGCTATCAGCTAGAATGTTGTTAAGAAATACTTAACGGCGAGATAATTGAATAAACTGATACATAAAAAAAACACAGGGAAGGTGACTAGAGAATTTTCTTCAAGTATCCGATGGTGACACGGTGGAGATTGGAGATGGTAAATGGGTCCTACTAGAGTCAATTTGATTCTTCTACCTGATATAGAAAATTGCAAATATTGCAAAAACTGAAGTTGAAGTATGCTGTTTTTTTAATTTTACTAAGAGGTTTGATGAGCTTAGTTTGAAAATTTATCGGATTGATTTCAAACGACTAATTTAAGCAGTTGAAAATCATTGACTTCACAACTCAAAATTTAGTGTAAAGTCAAGCGGTAAAGAAATATTTATAAGTTAACTTGCTTTATACTAAATTAATTCAAAATTTTATAAATTTCGCGTAAATGATGTGTTTACATCCAAAACTTATGTGTTTAAATCAATACGATAAAGAAATATTTATCATATTGATTTCAAACGAAAAATACAAGCAATTGAAAGCAATCGATTTCACAAATGATGTGTTTACATCCAAAACTTATTTGTTTTCAAATTGATTTAGTATAAAGTCAAGCATTCAAATAAACTTTAACTTATTTTTTATCATTTTTTACTATTTGACTTTATACAAAATTAATTGGAAAATTTATAAATTTGCATGTAAATGCATTTCTCGTCAAATAGATCAGTTTTAATAATTTGGATTATTTATTTGAAGTTAATCTGATAAGTTTTGAAGTTAAGTTGATCAAGAAGCTCGGTGAGATTAAAAACACCCTATTCTATTAAAAAAATTATTATTCATATATATTATAATACTGTCCAATGCTGCAGGTATATGATGCAAAGAGAAAACAAAAATAAAATTTTAAAAAATCTTCTTGAGAAAGAAAACCACTAAGATCCCAATAGGTCATTTTCTAATTATGAGTAACTATTAAAATATATTTCTTTATGCCTCCCCAGCTCTGCTCAAACAGAAGTGTAAGCATGTGAAATTTACACAAAAACTACTTGGTAGTCAGTAGTCACTATCAAGTTTCTCAAAAAAAAAAAAAAAATACACAAAAAAATATACAATTGATCAAAACGTACCCTAACTGACTGAGTTATTTACAAGACACTCAAATCAATATAGGACGAAATCAATTGGCATTTGGAAAATACCCTGATTGATGTTGAGAAGGATTAAAAATAAATATATTTTAATCGACATCAACATAGCGATAGTTAAAAATGTAAAAATAGAACAATATTCGAGTCACTTGAAAAGGCAGCAGTCAAAATTGAGAGAATAAGAAGTTCTAGAATCATAATTTTCATCTCGCCATGCTAGTAAGAGAATTCCAATCCCCTAAAATAATTCAAAGATTGTTCCATCAGATTTGTTACGAATATTAAAGAGATCCGTAAATTTCTAACTTGATTAGATTGATCCGCATTATGAGTAAGTTACTTTACATCTTATTTTGATGGAGAGTAAAGGGAAGAAGGAAATAAGAGGAAAGAAAATCTCATGACTAATTCTTGTTTGG
Organism: Carex arenaria; assembly: GCA_964058825.1. Lineage (NCBI taxonomy): Eukaryota > Viridiplantae > Streptophyta > Magnoliopsida > Poales > Cyperaceae > Carex > Carex arenaria. The sequence goes on along the minus strand of CAXKVW010000032.1, from coordinate 494,248 downwards.
TTGAATATTTAATGAGAAAGTAAAATTAAATGATATGGATGTTACTATTTTAAATTTTTTTAATCTTGTAAAAATTTTATTTTGTTAATTTTCAAATCGAAGTGTAACATAAGTAAACAAAATGAATCAAATAAGAGAATGAATTTTTTTTCTTTCTCCTAGTTTTAACCTACTTTCTCTCTCACTTTTTTTTTTTGAGAGAAATTCTCTCTCACTTTGTATGAACCAAATACAATGTTTGAAGATCCGGATTCCTAGTGATGAGAGGAATCTAGCAGGACTTTTTGTCATATATGTACCTAAGCCTATACAAATACAATTAAAGAAAATAATAAATAAATAAGACTTAATATTTTTTAATATACAGGACCACTAAATTCAAAATAATACCACATCAAACCACAATAGTTGCAAACCTTTTTAGTATTATTTTTCATCTTCATACAACAAACAATTTTCTTAATTCACATTATTAGCCAAAAGGCTCTAAACCGTTGACTCCAGGTCACCACCATTCAAGTAATTAACGTAACATTAAAAAAATTAATATTTTAACGATTTTTTTTATTTCTTGGTATTAAAAGCATATGAATGATTTAATTAAGACTTTCAACTATTCTAAATCCGGCCTAGAGATTTGTAGATTTTTTTTTATGAGAAATTGGTTTGAGGGCCATTATCTTTAGAGTTGGGAGTACAAGGACCTCTACTCTGACACTCTACCTATACTTTTAACATTTAAATATTAAAACGAAATATATATTAGACTGCAATTAACAATCTATGATGACAAGTTCATGAAATTGAAGAATTGCTTGTATTAATTAGATTACGGACTTTTCATTATAAATGTGGTGAACGACACCTGTGACCAAACAAATTTATAAAATCAAAATTAAAGGAAAGAAGCATGACCTGCTTACCTCAAAAAATTAAATGAGAGAAAAATCATTAATTTAGCGTTTTATTTGTGTCTTCAATAATTAGAGACAGAGAGAGCTAGCAACATTGGTGAAGGAAACATACATGTTTCCAACTCTACCTCTCTCTGTTTTTTTTTTAGAATAAAATCAAGGTTACAATTTTCAAATCACTCTAATAATTTTGAAGTTACAAAGTTTACCGTAAAAAATAATATTTTAATTATTAAATAAGACGTGCATTTTCTCTCATTTTTTTATTGTACTAAATTTTGAATTTAATATATTGTATTACTTATGTATTAATAAAGAATGAAAGATGGCATGTCATGTTGGATTTCGAAAAGAAAAAACACAACACGTAAGTGGTATGTCACGACTAGTGTTGTAAATAACGGTATGTGGTCATCGGACGGATGGGGTGCTGTCAAGCAATTAATTAGTATGCGGACAATTTAACGTTTTTATTAAATTTATGTATATATATCATAATTTATTAAAAAATAATTTATTTAACTCATTAAACTTATCAAATAAACTTAATTTAAGTTAGTTTTATTATTATAACATGACACTATGCTTATTTCTTCTTAACACATAAGCATTTTGCATGTGTAATTAACACATTTATTTAATGAAAAATAAATTTGAGAATTAAGCATTTTCAAATACTAATAACATATTATTTGAAAGAAAGGAAACATTCCAACATAAAATTACTAAATTTAATTTATGATAATAACTTAATTTCATAAATAAACATGTCGTACTAATTGAAAAAATTACATCAATAAGTAAGAAAAATATATGGTATCTAAATAATAGAAGAACTAATCAATTTCAAAGCAAGTAAGAAGAAAAAAAAACATATATAAAAAATATTGGATGTATATTCAAGCACAAATAAAACTACAATACATGATTTATAAACCTTATTATCACACACTATCATAGAAAAAAAAAAAAAGCAATGTGAAAAATAAATATTCACTGGAATAAACGGAAAAAAAATGGGAATAAACAGGAATAAACGGGAATAAACGGACGATTAAACGGTAAAACGGCCGATTAATCGTTTTTATCCGCTAACAGGCATCCGTTAAGCATATTCATAACGGTTTGACAGCCGTTTTTAATTAAACAGCCGTTAACACTGTTTTTTACAACACTGGTCACGACATACATATCTAACTCGTTAAGTTAAATATATGTTTGAATTTTTTAAAACCTAAACAGTATAAAGTATAAAACAAATTTAATTAAAACCATAAACAATACATATTTGAATTTCTTAAGATTGCACTATTACAACGATTTGGAAATGAGTTGGGTGACTTTGAGTCCGGTTGGGATTGGATGCGCGACTCCATGTAACTCGAATTGGGGTTTGCTCGTGCTCAGCTCATTAAGTAGCTAATTCGAGTTAATAATGAGCGAGTTATTAGCAAATTTGTAGCGAGCGAATTACGAATAAATCAAGAGTTACAAACTATTTGTACAACCCTACTCCAAAATATGCACTCTGAAAATTTTCGCAGTTATTTGAAATTATGTTTGAAAATACAACGTAAAGCCTTCGATATTTTTTTTCATTTAGAAAATACATTTTCTTCAAATATTTTCCAAAATTTTGGTACATTTTCAATTTTATTCAAGCATAACTTAAAAATAATTAATCGTGAAAAGTCATGTCACATGAGTCACAACATAACTAAAAGTAATGTTTTTTTTCCTATTAATTTTAACGTGACATCACGTCACGTAGTTGAGTTACGATATATTTTGACACATAATGTCATGCTAAGAAACATTTTAAAACACTAGACACTAGACTATATCTGTTTATTCTCTCTTTTGCGGGTCGTACAAATTATAACTACATTGACATCAACAAAAATAGAATTAAATTTTAATCTACTCTAAGGTCCGCTTTTTATCGGTAACAAAATTAGTATTAAATTTTAATTTATACTAAGGAGCTCATTTAAGTTGCCTTAATTCCTGGATAGAAACTAGGAAATCTAGAGATAGAAGCATAGCTTAAGGTCCGAGCAAAGATTTAGGGGGCATTTGGTTCGCGCTATAGATCATTCCAGAGAATAAAAAGATGTCAGAAAATGAGATGCCAAGGAATGGGATGCCAGGGAATATATAATTACCATGTTTGGTTCGCGCATGGCTATAACTTTAGCATTTCGGGAAATGTTTCATTACCGTGTACTAATTGTTTTATATAATTGGTGAATTGTATAGGTACCTTAAACCATTTTCATCTTTCATCAATTGAATCTTCCGGTATTGGTGTTGGCTTCTTAAGCATAACATTATGGCATCTAATAACGGCATTAAGCACATTACGAAATTGCCTGCTTATTGATTCTCCGGATCTAACATATTGTCTCTTTATAGAATTACCAAATGGAGTAATCTTGATATCCGTTGACAAATCAATATTTTAAAGAATTAAGACTAAGAAAATCAAAATAAATGTTGCCGATCGATATCAGAGGATGCTTCACCATCCAACCCACACATCGAGTTTGAACTCAAAATTTGGGCTGGCCTTCTTGGTAGATACACAAATTTTGTGAATGTCCAAGTTTGCTAAATAAGTCCAAATTAAGAACGAAAACAATGAAATGTGTTGGAAGCACGACTCAGACTGTTAATTCGATGAAAGACATGGAAACCAGTTTGCAAAACAAAAAAATGCACACACGACCTAATTAATTTGGGATCATACTAGAAGCAGAGCGCACGTCATTGTAAAATCTATTTTAATAAATGTCAACATTACACTAGGTCTTCTATCGTTTCGATTGGGACTTAGAAAGAAACACTGTTTCCATCCAGGGACCTACAAAGAAAGATACTTTAAACTTTTCTTTTTATAGATTGAATCTTTGAAATATTTTCCGAATTTATTGGGAAAGTTTAAAATGAATGCATATTTGGTTAATTAAAGGGGGGAGGGGGGGTTTATTTATTTCTTAAATTTCTGAAGAGATTTTGATTCCTTTCCACAGGCAAAATTGGTTTCATACCCAATACAATTAAGTAGCTTTGCCTAATTTATTTGCATTAATTGAGCTATTTTCTAATGGGTAAGTAATCAAAAGTCTTCCATGTTTTGCACATGAATGATAAATTAAAACTTATACATCAATACTAGGGAAATTACCTGCTTATCTTAGATTGAAATTGGCATCTCATCTTTCAAAGCACTAGTTGAAAAGTATCACCCAATGAACCGACGCTTGACTACGGACCTTTTTGTTTATTCTTTTGTACTTAACATAATACCCCACATTACATTTACCGCAGATCAAATGTGGCCCAAATGAAGGTTGTTGGTACCTTCATCATTGTTTCATTAAAATAAACTGAAGTATATAAGAATGCTCATATATGTTTTGTTGACCTTTTATAAAAGATAATGTTCTAAATACTACCGACAACCTGGTCTTCTCCCAAGTTCGGTTGGGAGTGACTTGAAAGGTGGTATTTTGATAAAATAAATTATGTATTCAACAAATTATGAATACAAATATTTACTTTTTAATATATATACTTAAAAGCGTATGTATTGATAACAAAAAAAATCTGTATTTTCTTAAAGAGTTATATTCCATCCCAAATATATCGAATATAAAAAAATTCATTTAAATTGAAGAGAAAGAATTACACATGAGCAATCCAATTAAGATATATGATTAAAAAAACAAATTCATGAATAAAAAAATTGGCTTGAATTCTCTTTCGTGTATTACAAATAAATTAAGGATGGCATTTTTCATTCACTCATTATGGTTCAAATTTTCTTGGAGGTCCTGAATGATTATGGGCAATTTTAGCTCCAAACAGGCTTAAGTCTGCATCTAAGTAAAAGATCATTAAATTTATGTAAAGGAGAGCTGGGCTAGGAATACTTCCCGTGTTAAATCAAATTAAAGGAAAATTGAAGATGAAATTAATTCTTTGGTCCGGCCCAATAAAATGTGAAAAAAATATGAAGATAGGCTTTTATTGTACGGCTCAAAATTAGTTAGCCCATTATCACTTGATTATTGAACCGGGTAATTTCTGTGAATTAATATTTTTTTGGGTTGAAAATTGGAGATGAAATTATGATTTGGTCCGGCCGAATAAAAATGTGAAAAATATGAAGATAGGCTTTTATTGTACGCCCCAAAATTAGTTAGCCCATTATCACTTGAATATTGAACCGGGTAATTTCTGTGAATTAATATTCACATAAGCATCTCATTGTCAATTAGAATTTGACAGCTGGTATACTACTATCTCTATCTCTATTTTTTTTTTAAGAATTCACCAGGTAACATTATTATTAAATTTAAATGACTTCCCTATTTGTTTAAATATTTTCCTTCAACATTTCAGTTCAATAATAACAAACAAATGCCCAAAAAAAAGGACGGAACAAGGCACATATTTTTATTTAATCACTCACAAATTGAGAGCCATTAATTTGTAAAATAAGGCTATATCTGCTATACCTAGTACTTTTTTTTTTTTTTCTTTTGTTATGAAAGGATATTTTTATCAGATACAGCGACGAGTCAACTATGAAGCACGCCACCAACGAGAGGGTAATTAATTTTGTGTTAAGTGGATGGGCAACTAACACAAACCACATGGAGGGTTGCTCATGGTCGGCGAAGGCCATGCCATGTGTGCAGTGAGAAATTAATTCAATGTTTTATGTTCCTCCCCGATCTGCTTGCACTTGCTTCTCTGATAATAATCAATCCATCTCATGACCCAACCTCGTTTTGTCTATTTTTGTATGTGCGGGAATTTCATGTATATCCCTTCAAAATATCAAAATTATGTATTTTTTTTCTTTTAAAATTTATAATTTCTTATTTACTCTTTTTAATTTAAAAACTCATAAATTTACTCGCTTTATTGTCTTCTTTAAGTTTATACCTAAATGGAACTTTGTATGCGTCATAAGTGAAGAAATAAACCATTACCCTCACTATTCACTAATTGGCCACTTAGGTCTTTTATACATGTACATTTTTTTACAAAGAGTAAAATAAAAAATTTATAAATTTAAAATGAGTAAATAAAAATACAATAAATTGGATAAATTTGATGAGTTAATAAAAAAAAAAAATTGGATAAATTTGAGTTTTTTTTTTTTAAATTTAGAAGAGTAAATATGACATTATGAATTTTAGAAGGGATACGTAATTTTAATTTATTTCTTTTAGGAGTTTATATGAAATTGCCCCCTTTGTATATTTATTTGCCAACTTGCCTCTCCCAACCAGCTATTGGCACAATAGATAAATATGAAGCAAAATTTTATACTATATTACCAGAATCTATCCACGCACTCTTGTGTCATCGAAATTGACAGAATATAAGATATTGCTTGCAGTCTAACTTGAATAGTACACGCGGTAACATTAGGATCTTTTTGTAAAATAAATTAAAAAAACAAACAGTCTCATTGGACTAAAAATTATACTGCGAATCAGTCGTGAAAAGACGCATGGAACTATCTTTTTAGTTTTTTGGTAAAATTAATTCAGTCTACTTAAATTTAGCAGTCTAACTTGAATAGTGCACACTCTTAAAAAAAAAAACTTGAATACTACATGCGGTAAACGCGTATTTACATTAGGACCTTTTTGTAAAATAAAATAAAAAAACAAACAGTCTCATTGGACTAAAAATTATACTGCGAATCAGTCATGAAAAGACGCGTGGAACTATCTTTTTAGTTTTTTGGTAAAATTAATTCAGTTAACTCATATATATATAAACTTTGCAAAAGAAAATTACATTCGTTGTTTACATATTTATCTCAAATTTTGTTTGGACTAATAAGATTGGACCTATTTTAATATATTAAAATAAACCAGAAAAATCTCTAGGGGGGCGCATAATATATTACATTACATTAATTGCATGAAAATAACATGTGATTTCAAGGAAAGCACAGCGCATCCAATGAATATCGAATTGAAAATAATCGGTTCGATACTCACTCAAACTCATCCGATTTGTTTCATGATCTATAAAATATTGAAGCGGTGCGTACAATTATAAAAAGGTATAGAAATCAAAAAGTAAATTGGACAGTTATGAACAGACATCAAACCAGTTTGAGTCCGATGCCCACGAGACGCGTCTCGCTCCCGGTTTCAAGTAATGTACCAAAGTTCCAGGAGCAGAGTCAGACTTTCAAGTTATGAGGGTCAAGTATATAAAAAATTTTACTACGAATAGGAGTCAATTTCACCTTATTCATAATATTTTAGTTTAAATTATATTAAAAATAAGATATAAAAAAAAAATTGCAAATAAATAGAGATCAATTAATGCTATTAGCTCCGCCACTTTAACATAACACCCACATCAAGGAAACAAACAGGATGATTTTACTAGTGATATGCTCCTTTCCATTGCGGACATTTCGTGTTAGGTCACAGTTGGATTTGCTTGGAGCCTTTGAGCAATAAAGTAATTGACCATAAAGGTCGGCCTTTCTCTTTATTGAGTGATAGTGCTTTTAAATATTTCATGAGAGCTGATACAGACTGATCAGAAAAGAAAAAAGAAACCAGATATACGGACGAAGATAAGTATAAGCAACGTGTGCGGTGTAAAACTACATTGCTTGACCAAAAAAGATAAGGGCATGCCTCTTGAAAGTTTGGATAGAGAAAGGTAATTTAGTTTATGGTAAAATAAAAAGAATGTAATTCATATTATGGATTTATATTTTTATTTTTAAAGTTCAAACAGTACATCCAAATTGTTAAACACAATTTCTATATAAAAATATATTTAGAGATAAAATTTTATAGTTTTAAAATTTTTTTACTATTTTTTAGATAGGATGAAAATCACTATTTTTAGATGGTATGCCAAAACACAATATGATTAGATCACTATATGTAATTCGTCAATAGGTGAGAGAAAATATTATTTTTTTTGAAGGGCGGTGAGAGAAAATATATGTCATGTTGTATTTAGTCATGTCGTGACTTATATGACGTGTCTGTTGTTATCCACATTTATAGTTTTCTCTTTAGATTTTGAGGTCGTGATTAAATAAAATTGAAAATATTTCTGAAATTGTTGAAAAAAAACTGAAAAACAATGATTTTAGAATGAAGAAAAAATGCTGTAATTTTTTTCCTCATATTTACTTTATGAAATAAATTTTAAATTTTGTGTTGAGCCAAAAAGAAAACAAATTGACTGTGTAAAAATGTGTATAGTGTCTAAATGCGACAATTTATGTTTTCTGACGTGTCATGTTTCGTGTCGAGTATGTATATATCCTCTACTTTTTTACAAGGAAGAAATGGGACCATATATTTATATTCGAACCATGCTATTTAAAAACAAACGCACTGAATCAATCCGATTTAGATTTAGAATTTAAGGAACCCTTTAACATGAAATTAGTTCGCTCAGTTTGATCGGACAATCTGATGTGAGAATGGAGAATTTTTTATCAATATAAAATAATAGAAAAGAAGAGAGAAATAAAAAGAGTGCAATTGATTTTTGATTGGGAGTAAGATTAATTGGTGGCAGAGATTTTTTTTTTTCTGTTTGCTGCAATTTTTCTATTAATAGTAAGCTCTACTGATCCAAAAAATAAAATATAGAATTCGTGGTAACGCTACTGATCTTACTATTAATGAAAATTTTCATGCACTCTTTCTATTTCTCACTCTTTTTCTATTATTTTATGTGAATAAAAAAATCTCCAGAGATAGTATGATCCTTGATTTAATTTACAATCTCATACAATGTATTATTTTTTACTAACAAAAGTATATCGCATGAATTTATGTCACATGACATATCAGTCACATCAAATCACGTCAAGTAATAGAAACATATGTTGTTACGTATCATTTATTTGTTATTCATGTTGTTCTCCCGTAAACATGAAGATGGATATACTCATATTTGTAATGCATTACATTGAAAAGCTTCAGAAATTTACCTCATAAAATACAGGGAATTTAGAGACATAAGCCCAAATTAATTAATCCTGATGCTGATGATATTAATAGGTCATTGATCAAATCCATAACAGTTTCTACACCTTGCTTTTCTCCATGTAATTACTCAATTAAAGATTGTGACCTTATGCTGCTAAAAAGATTTTTCAGTTTTCTTTTTCAAGGCCGCTCTTTTCAAGCAGCAACTCAAAAAAACAATACTTCAAAACTCTAGTAGCCACCACTCTTCTTCTTTTTCTCTTCTTTTTTTTTCTAGTCCGTTCCTTTCACTCTTCTAAATCACCTTCGATATAGCTCCTCCCCTTTGTCACGGCTTTACTTTCTTGATTGGAGAGAAAAATGAGAGAAGGGAGGGACCGAAGTCAAGCGGAGCCGAGAGCGCGCTATCATCGGAGCTCGGAGTATTGAGTCTCTACGTCATCTCGATTGAAGCATGGATGAGTAGATCCCGATGTCGGAGCGCGGCGTCAATCAAAAGAACGGATTCGGTCGTAGAGAGCTATAGAATTTAAGGTAATAGAGTAATTATGAGTGTATATAAGTGAGATTAGAAGATTAGAGTTATTTAGAGTAATTTGGATAATTTTGTGAGAATAAAAGTTTAGATTTTGTATCGGGAAGTTATTTGACTTGTTGTAAATTCGTTTTTCTTATCAATAAAATTATTAGTTGGCATTTAAAGCCGCTAACTTTTAAAAAAAAAATTTGTGACATGTCACGTATCGATATGGTCAACATAATAAATAATTCTCATTAATTTAGGTGTCACATAGACACATATATATATGGTCAACATAATAAATAACTCTCATTAATTTCAAGCTTTATAATTCTAGTATACAATGTATGATTTGTGCCATGGCTATAAGTTATATTTTTGTTTTCATGTATTACTGTGTCTATTTTTATCCTATATTAATATATATTTTTCAATCATAGAGCTTCAGTCCGTAGAAAACAGAGATATTTTCATAGAAATTTTGTACGGACTGCATCTCTATGATTAAAATAAAATTGAAAGTTTATTTCATAATAAATATATGTTTGAGAATTGATTTTCTAATTTAATTATCCATAAAATCAATTTTCAAACGTATATTTAATACAAAAGAGCATGATGATTGTCCCTCAAATAAATGTTTGAGCTGCATTCTCCGAGTATTTAATGTTTAACTTTTATTTCCAGCGTTCATATCTAAGCATTTAAAATTCTGTTTATAACATTTTACAATGCTACTCATAAACACTTTAACCTCTATCGGCAAGTTTAAATTTTAAATCTAAGTAGTTTTAACTGCTAACTATTTTTGTCTTCAAGCTCAAAAATGAAAAGATTCCTTTCATCCATTTTTTTTTCCTCTGATCATTATCGTTTATTTTTTCGACGATCCGTGATGAAATTTGCGAATCTAAAAATACAAATATTTTTTACTCGATTTTCTCTTTCAAACCAAATCCATGAAGAAATACTTTTGAGTTTTGTCAAGTCATTTTTATTTTTTTAAAAGTAAATTCCATGAGCACTTTAAATTCTCAAGATTTTAAACCTGCCATGAAAACAATTTAAATGTTTAGCACACCTACTTTTAACTGTTGTACACAGAGATTTAAATGCTTGATACTATATGATCGATCTTAAACTGTTGTAGTTTATATGGTGACATCAGAGGTTTAATTGTTGTAGACTGAGATTTAAAAGTTTGAAAATTTAAAGTGCTAATGGGTTTTACTTTAAAAAAAGACTTCAAAATAACTCAAAAATATTTCTTCATGAATCGCATTTGAAAGAGGAAATCAAGTAGAAAACATTCGTATTTTTAGATTTGTAAAATTCATCATGGATCGTCGAGAAAATGGACGAGAATAATGAGAGAATAATAATAAATAAAAAAAAGAGTTGGTAGAAGGAATCTTTTTTTTTTTAGCTTGAAGACAAAAATAGAGTTAAATGCAGATTTAGAATTTAAATGCTTACAATAGATGTTTAAGTGTTTGTGAGTAATATTGTAAAATATTATAAATAAAACTTTAAAAACTTGAATATAAGCGCTGGAAATGTAAGTTAGGCAAAGTTGGAAGAATTTTTCTATTAAACTAGTTGGGAGCGCGCTCAGGTAAGATGGCTTGGGAATCATAACATTTCTCTAATATAAAATCAATATACGTTTGAGAATTCATTTTATCCGTGTGTAAAAAATTGAATAATGATTGATTGTTAATTTTTTTTTTTGGTAAAAGCTAGATGTTAAGCCACCCAACTATTTAATATCCACAAGGGATTTCTATATTCGGGTTTTGAACTTGCGATCTCTCTTAGGGGCGGCATTGTTTTTGCCACTAGACCAAAGACTGATTCTCGATGATTGTTAATTTAAAGATTAAGTGTATTAATTAGTGTAATTATAACAATACAACATGAAATTCCCGAAGGATAATACATACAAATTTTTTTGATGAAATACATACAAATTTTGATATCAGGATGACAAGAGAAGAAGCTAACTAATGAAAATAGAACATTTTAAGGCCAAAATAAATTATATACAGTCTGGACTTGATTAAATTAATTAAATATTAAAACCGTAATTCAAGGTAAAAAAAAAATAATAAGATGCAACTACAAAGGTTCTTCCTAGTATTTTCCTTCAACCAGATTACCAGACCGGTGTTTCATAGTATCTAAGAAATAGTAAAATTATTTTATTTTTAAAGGTCAGTTGTCGATTGTTCATCAGAATAAACAGTCTTACATAGTACAAAAAAAATAATATAATAAGAAATACAGATGAGAGAAGATAACTACAATAAATGTAGCGGCTGTCAATTTAATTATTAGAAAAAATTATTCCCCTCATTCCATAAATGTTCGACATCTAACGATCAAAAATGGAATTTTATTTGCGTATTGCATCAGCAGATAGTGAAGGATGATTTTTAACCATTTATTTTCTGAGAAATTAATTGTAATAATAGCAGAGGTGAAAATTGGAATGAGACACAAGATCAGCACTCCAAAATATCTTCCATAACTTGCAATTTAAAAATTAGTTATGATCACTTTCGACGTACAATGCACACAATTTACATTATTAGCAGGAATTCATTTTATCACAAGGACGTTTGTCCTAATAAGTAAACTATTGAACTTTTAGAAAGAAAAATACATTAACTAAAAATTAATTTTTTAAAATGAGACGAATTTTGTAAATTAAATTGTATTCAACAAATTTTACGTATAATATTTTTTTTCGAAGCACTAAAGATTTGTATAAAAAAACTAAAGTTCAATACTTTTAGGGTATGTTTGGATGCACAATAATAGCTATTGTTTTTAGAATAGCATTGCTATTCGGAACAAGGTGCATCCAAACGACTTTTAGAGCTATTCGGAATAGCTACTGTTTTTAGAATAGCATTGCTATTTGCTATTCTTACAAAAACATGAAATAGCATTTGTTGATGTCAATATTAATACTAATATAATATTTAAACTAATATTATATTACGTTTAATATTTAAATTAATATTATATTGTATTATATTTAATCTAATAATATATATATTTAATCTAATATTTTATTTAATACTAATATAATATTTAAAATAATATTACATTTTAATATTTAAATTAAGATTATATTATATTATATTATATTTAATCTAATATTTTATTTAATACTAATCTATTTTATAAAATAATATTATATTACATTTAATAATTAAATTAATATTACATTGTATTATATTTAAACTAATATTTTATTCAATACTAATCTAATATTTAAAATAATATTATATTACATTTAATCTAATATTTTATTTAATACTAATCTAATTTTTAAATTAATATTATATTACATTAATATTTAAACTAATATTATATTACATTTAATATTTAAAATAATATTATATTACATTTAATATTTAAACTAATATTATATTATATTTAATCTAATATTATATTTTATTTCATATTATATTATATTATATTTAATACTAATCTATTTTTTAAATTAATATTATATTATATTTAATATTTAAACTAATATTATATTACATTAATCTAATATTTTATTTAATACTAATCTAATATTTAAAATAATATTATATTACATTTAATCTAATATTTTATTTAATAATAATTTAATATTTAAAATAATATTATATTACATTTAATCTAATATTTTATTTAATACTAATCTAATTCTTAAAATAATATTATATTAGATTTAATATTTGAACTAATATTATATTATATTTAATATTTGAACTAATATTATATTATATTTAATATTTGAACTAATATTATATTATATTTAATATTTGAACTAATATTATATTGTATTATATTTAGTCTTACACATGTTATTAAACAGCAGTTATTCTCTCCAAACTCTATTCCAAATATGCAATCCAAACAACATTTTCACTGTTCTGAATAGCACTGTTCTTAAACAGTAGCTATTCTTATTTACTATTCTAAACAGTAGCTATTCTAGCTATTCTAGAGTGCATCTAAACGTACCCTTAAGTGTTACACAACATCTTAAGCATGACGAACGCATATTTCTTAAAAATCTAATTAGAAGAACGACACATGAATTATTTGATTGAGATAAATGAATATTTAGAAATATAATTAGAAGAGCTAATAAATGAGTGCAGAGGGTTTCGATTTATAATAACGATAAAAGTGTGCCACTTACCCCTAGTAGTGCATTAAGCACAATTAGGATTATAAATAGTAGTTAGTATTGATAAACACAGCAATAAATGGGATTAAAGTTGGTCAGCTTTTCATGCTCGTGTAATGCATCAAAACAGAATTTATTATGAAAAAAATATATTATTAATTTAAGTGATAAGTTAATTGTAAATAGTATTATTACTAATATCTTATAATTAACTAAATATAGAACAATAAATTTTATTAAATACCTCACAACAAAGCATAATAGACAAATGTATGTATTAGTATAACAGAAATTAACCATCAGTAGTTGATCATATCACTGCCTACTTTGTAGAAATTAAGTACTGCTAAGGATATTAAAGGAACTTGGTATTATAATTGGTGCATTATCCCCCAATTTAAATTTTATAATTGCTGGCTGAGTAGATGTCCTGAAAGCTAACGACTGGGGAAAATAATAATATTTGAAAATTTGAATACATCTTCAATTAGTAGGTTTTGTATGGTAATTTTTCAAAACCCTATATTTGACAGTCTTTGACTCTTTGTTTAATTTTTTCTTTTTCTTTTTTTAAACTTGGCAAAGGCTGCCAGGCTAAACTTTGTTGAACTTTTAAATGCAGTTTTTGGTGATATTTATACAAACAAATATATAAATTACGATGAGGCATCGTCAGGCGGATCCGGACGGAACCAGAAATTTACTATAACTGAGATTTAATTTAATGAGAATTAATATTAAAAAAAATTAGAGTGTGACAAATTTATTGTTTTAATTTAACAAGTCCAGAGAGCAAGCTATAGAATTTTATGAAAATAATTGCAAACTAGCCAACTACACATGAAATTTATATTTTTTCTAACTACTGGGAAAACTTAGTCATTAATGTCTTGGTTCCCTTTAAATCTGTCCCTGAATTCTCGCTAAAAATATATACATTTCAATTAGAACATTTTAGCTTGGTGGGAAATTTTTTTTTTTTAAATCTTCGCAGAAGCTGCGAAGTCGAACTAGGTGGGAAACATTAAGTAATTAAGATGAAAATTAAATCACTCAACTATTTAATATCTAAAAAAAATTATTTTGAGTTTTGAACCTACAATTTTCAACACAAAATACATTATCTTTATCACTAGACCAAAGACTGATTCTCTTATTATTATTTTCTTCTTTGACATAGATTTAAAAAATAAGAATCTGAAGTTCCGAATCTTTGTTGATGTTTATCGATCTTATAATCCATACACACACTATCCTCTTTACAGTTCGAGTTCGCACCATCTCTATTTTGTCATAATTCCAATACATAATTGTTACGTCCAAATTTTTTATATAAATGTCAAATAATTCATTTTTGACTTAATTCTTAAAATTAAAAAAGTTTTAAAAATTAAAAAATTCAACTTCACCCACTAAAAGAAATATTACTGCACTTCGCCAACTCTTTTCGCTTTTCGTTTAGAAAAATAAAAAAGAGAACAAACCTTGCACTGTCCAAAATTTGTACTCTTACCCCTTTATTCATACTCATTGATCCAAAATTTGGAGTAGAACTCGGATGTTCTTGAGTTCACCAATCTCATTGTGAACTCTAACTCTAAAACTTATCGTATTGACTTCAAATGACAAATCCGAACAGTCAAAATTCATCTACTATACGAGTGATGTGTTTACATGCATAAATTTTAGACTTCCAAATTAATTTAATATACAGTCAAGTGGTAAAAATGAGAAAAAATATAAATTAATTTTAATACAATTTTTTGAACGTTTTTTTTATCACTTGATTATACAAAATTAATTTGAAAATTTAAATTTTCTGCATACACAAACTAAAATTTGTATTGTGTACACAAACTATACAAAATTATAATTACTTCATTTTTAACACAAAATTAATAACCACTTGTTAGAATCAAAACTCAAGAATGAAAATATAATTTTAGATGTTTTGAGTTCTTAAAAAAGACAAATCTTAGAATTATGCAATGAAAATGGGTCCCCCTCATAGTGTCCAGCTGTAAACAGTACAAAAAAAATGAAATAAGCGCTCACTATAATAAAATAAAATAAAATAAAAAAGTGCTAAAAAACAATGAAAATAACGCCGGGAAATTGATGGAACACACGTCCATATATCATTTGGAGGCGAATCTGACGGTTGAAACCGCTGGCGAGAAAAAAAAACCTCTCTAAATTATAATAATAGAGACGTTAAAAGAAAGTTTACCAAGAAAGCAACAAGTAACAACAACTCTCTATTTTAACTTTTTGTTTTTTAAGGGGGCTTTTGTATCTCTCCATAAATACATGGACTCTTTAGAATTTTCATATTTCATAAAAAGATTTGTTGCGTGGATTAAATTACAAGGTATTAGTACATTAACTCCGAGTTTGGATCTGATCATGAAGTAACTCAAATTTTTGAGTTTGGATTCAATCTGTCCGATCATAATCCGAATCAATCTGATCGAAATAAAATATACATAGTTCTTTTAATATTTGTATCAATGTATATCACAATCTGGGTCCATAATAAAAATTTGAGGTACCTGATTTGATTTATTCAACAATCTAATTAGAGAATTCAGAATCTTTAAGTAACTTAAATTTTGATTTTGAATTTGAAGGTTGGATTATCTTACTTTCTCTCCCCTTTCTCTCTCTTTCTCTCCTTTTCTATAAAAAGAGAGATAGAGAGAAAAAACAGAATTGCAGAGTCATGCTATCTGTTGAATATAACATAGTAATATGCAATTTTTTTTCCAAGAGTAACATCATAATTTGAATATATTTTGGTAACTAAAGAAATTTCGTTGTATTCAGCCAATACTTTTCAATTTTCATATGAACTAAAATTATACTGCACTGGATTATCCAGCTCACAATATCAGATTTAAGGTTTTGTTCCTAAATATACTGCAGTTTCAAATGATATTTTTTCCCACTCACTTTTAATATCAACATTAAATTGCCTACAATTTCTTACATAGAGATTAATTCCATAGTCACTAGTCTAAATATTATTTTTTTATTCTTCTTTTAATTAACATAATTTGCAAATAAATGCTGTTTTTAATTCTTGTTTAAATATAATTTGCAAATAAAGTTTAAAACCACGATAAATTTTCTTTTTTGCAATATTCTTAGAATTGAAATTTTCCACAACCTGTTACGAAAAATCGCTCATTCCTCGCAAATAAATCAAAGCACAGCTCATGAGGAGCAAGACCTGTTCCAATATATGATGCTCATAACTGGTCAATAGAGACCCAAACCCCCCTTTTGCGACTTTCTCAACCGTCGATGCTTCATTCAATGACTTGTTTCTACATACATGCCTGTCATGCCTACGGCTACAACAGTACAACCCCACAAGTCACTATTATTTTTACAAAATATTCAATTAAGAATTTCGTACGATTCGGTCTACGCACATGTACTCAGCGCGTCCGGACACCAACTATCCCATCTGGTTGGTTTGTTTATATCTTACGGTCAGAGACTCGTAGCTACCGAGTACCGACTTGACGGAGAAACAGATTGTAAAAAAATTATTGGATGATTTCGGATAAATGTGAACGTTATTACAAATCACAACCAAGCTTTGTTGCCTGATCTTCATTGTTTATATACCACGAGATTTTAGATCATAAGTTTGTTTTAAATGAGTGATCGAGTCTGATTGCAACATCGTCCTTAGTCTTGTGGTATATTTATTTATTTTTATATAATGTCAAATTGGATTTACACAGTCTAATATATAATAAATGATGGATTGCATTAACAATATATTAATTTAACAATTTTAATAATGATATAATTAATTTATCATTTTAAAATGCGGTCTTTAAAATATGATCTATAAAATAATTATATGTACAGGAAAGATGATGGAATTTAATGTAAACTTTATAATTAACGATTTATATTTGATGGGTATTTGGATGAAATCTGAAATTACACTAAATTTGCTTGAATTCGTTAAAAAACAATCCATAAGGTCAACATATAAATTTAATTATAACTCAATAACGGACTTAAGCTTGACTTTATTTTAATTTTATGGAAAAACAGAACTTTTATCTACTTTTTATTCTAGAATGAGATAAGAGTCACACCTTGGATGGAAAGTAGAGAAAGGAAGGAGAGGCGAAGAATAAAAATGAATGGAATGAAATAAAAAAGAAGATTAACATATTTAATTTTTTTATACTTAGATGGTTAATGAGGAAAAATAAATTTACTTTCTTTTCCGTCTTATTTTTTGTTTAGTTAATTAAATTTAGAAAGTTAATTAGAAATTTGGTAACTGTTGTAGGTTTGTGACAATTAAAAACTTGTATGAGAATTATATAGGTAAGATATAGAGTTGGACATTTGTGTTATTTTTTCTAACAATATTTGTAACAAAATTTATTTCCATCCGTTACACCTCAAATTGAGAGGGAAACCGATTCTATTAATTATAATGATACAAGAATAAACTTTTTACCTCTGACATAATTTTGTCAACCAAATACAATTCGACAGAAAATTTTATTTTCTTTCCATTCCCTCATTTCCTCTACTTTCCATCAAACAAGATGTAAAGTTCACATATCACTTCAATGACATGCACTAAATCTTGAACTTATCCATTTACCATACAAATAATATTATCTCAATGAAGATGCAGTTTTTGTAAAATTATACTGTTAACCCAGCCCATTAAAAATAACCAGACTGTATTATATATCAATGATCTAATCCGTTGATTTTATAATCAGCAAGGCCGGCCGCTATTGGTTGCATTTTAAAATCAACAAGTTAAAATCATCCACGAATACCGTGCTACCATTATATAAGTCTTCTTTCTATCAACTCGTATAAGACTCAAAGATTTCATAAAATTGAAGGGGAGAAACCAAAATCTAGGCGAGGTCAACATGAAAAGTTATATTTAAATATAGATATTTCATATTTCTTGTGGTGTTATTTAATTTATAAACAACTCTGGGAAAACCGCTGAAGGAGAAAATCCTGATATGATAATTGCAGCTTAAAATATATATTTTTTAAATGCTAAAATCCGTGACATTAGATGATATCTATACCAGTGTTATGAAAAACGGACTTAACAGCTTATTAAACGTCCGTTTAATCGTTAATAATGATCAAATAATTACAAATATATTAATCGGTGGTCTGTTAATGGATTTTTCCGATTAATCGGCATATTATTTCTGATTATTCCATTTATTCTCTTTTAATCGTCTGTTTGTTCCCATTTATTATGTTTATTTTAGTAAATAATTATTTTCACATTTTTTTTCTGTGATTGTGTGTGATAATGAGTTTCATAAATATTGTATTGCAGTTTTATTTGTGCTTTGTGCTTTGATACACATTTAATATTTTTTATAATATTTTTATGTATGTTTTTTCTTCTTACTTACATTGAAATTGATTAATTCTTCTATTGTGTGTGTGTATATATATATATGTATATATAGTATATATTTTCTTACTAATGTAATTTTTTCAATTAGTACAACATGTCCATATATGAAATTTAGTTGTCATCATAAAGTAAATTTAGTGATTTTATGTTGGAATGTTTGATTTCTTTCAAATAATATGTTATTAGTTTTTAAATTTTTAAAATTTATTCTTGCATTAAATAAATGTGTTACTTACACATATAAAGTGCATATGTGTTGTTAAGAAGAAATAAGCGTGGTGTCATGCTATAATAATAATACTAAGTTAAATTAAATTTATTTGAAAAGTTTGATGAGTTAAATAAATTAAAAATATATACACATAATTTTAATGAAAGTGATTAGTCGATCACAAAATTTTAATTAATCAGCTGTATATTGATTAAATACCGAAATTTTTATAAATATACAAAACATGAAATTAATTTAACAATCTATACAAATTTTGAACATAATTTCAAAACTATCTATACCGATGACAGACTGATCAGTTTCATAGCCTGAAACCGCTGACCTACTCATCGGTTTCAGAAAGGTTCTACCGATGACACTGTCATCGGTTTAAGCCAAGCGCAATTTTTTATGCTTTCTGCACACTTTTTGAAATAATGAACAACTCAGATTAAAATATTGTTTGTAATCATTACAAACTTGCGCAGATATGAGATATTTTGTTAAATTTAATTTAAAATAACTTTTCATTTATTTTTTTATTTAATTAGAAAATGTTATAATTTATTTATTTATTTTATTAAAATATTAGAAATATTTTTATATATTTTTTAAATTAGATAGAATACCATATAATTTGATTTATTAGAAAGACTTAAACAAATAACCCGGATCAATATTTTTCAGATTGGAATTTTTCATGGCTGTAAGAAAAATTAAAATATTTTTTTGTGTGTTATTAGAAAAAAATAAAAATGCTTTGAATCTGAATTATTGATCTCGGTTCAAAAGTCACTTCTAAGTAAATACAGAAAATATTATAGTCTTTCTATTTTTGAAAAAATAAAAAATTTGACAAAAATATCTCATCCAAACAGTATTTTAATAAAACCTTTCTGAATGATTTAAAAAATATCTCATATCTGCGCAAGTTTGTAATGATTACAAACAGTATTTTAATCTGAGTAGTTCGTTGTTTTAATCTGAGTCGTTCGTTGTTTCAAAAAGTGTGCAGAAAGCATCAAAAATCGTACTTAGCTTAAACCGATGACATTGTCATCGGTAGAACCTTTCTGAAACCGATAAGTAGGTCAGCGGTTTCAGGTTATGAAACCGATCAGTCTATCACCGGTATAGATAGTTTTGAAATTATGTTCAAAATTTGTATAGATTGTTAAATTAATTTTGTGTTTTGTATATTTATAAAAATTTCCGGATTAAATACTGTTATTTACATGTATATACAAGGGTCTAAAATCTAAACCCTATTGTATGCTTTATACTTGCTTTATATAATAGTTAACAAAGTCAACACAATCGGCACCATCCAAGGATGTGCCGTGTGTCCCTTTCAGTGCCTCCAAGTAGGGCTGTAAATGAGCTGGCTCGAGCCGAGCTGGGCAAAAGCTCAGCTCGTTAATTCTGGACCGAGCTGTTAGCGAGCCAGCTCGTTAACAGCTCGCGAGCTAAAATCTCAGCTCAAACTCGTGATGAGCCAGCTCACGAGTTGGCTCACGAGCCACGAGCTGGCTCACTGGGTTTGGTTGGACCTTGTTTTAAGAAGAAAATAAATTTTACAAACATTTTTGGACCGAACTGGACCGAGCTGAACCGAGCTGGATCAAGCTTGACAGTATAAAATACACACAAATTCATACAAATTCACAAATTGATGCCTAGCCGAGCTAGCTCGCGAGCTGGCGAGCCGAGCTGGGCAAAAGCTCAGCTCGTTAATTTTGGCCCGAGCTGTTAGCGAGCCAGCTCGTTAACAGCTCGGTCCACTATCGAACGAGCTGTTACCGATCGAGCCAATGTGAGTCGCGAGCGAGCCACGAGCTTACGAGCTTTTTGGACAGCCCTACCTCCAAGAATTTAGTTCGTGAATTCGACGCTATTACGGCATCTAATGGTAATATGCTTTGTCACGAGACATGTACCGCATCATACAGGGTACGAAACTGGGAGATATGAATCATGTCATTTACCTTTTATTGTAAAAGTAGAGTGCGAAGAACAATGGATATTTGGAATCAGAATCGGCTCTTTTTCTTAAAAAAAAAGTTATAAAAGGAGCACCCTTCTGTTCTCAAATTTGAATCGTTCAAAATTTACTGTACGGTCTCAATTATTTTTTATTTTTAAATTAATTTAATATATTAAAATAATTCATATTTAATTGAGACCGTACGATGAATTTTGAACGATCTAGATTGAAAATAGGAGGGTGCTCCTTTTCCAAAGAAAAGGAGTAGATTCTGATCCGGGTATTTGATACATTGTCTTTAAAGCTCTTTAGAGTTTTTTAGGGACCAAAGAATCTTAAGTTTGTTAAATATTTGGTCATTTACAAAACTTAAAATCACCTTTTTAAACTTATTTTTGCATGCTTTCTTAAGTTTGTTTAGTTTTGAAGCTACTATTCTGCGTGATTTAAGCAACCGAACTCTTTAAAAAAGCCACTAAAGACTTTTTTTTTTTAATTTCTTTTACCAAACACATCTTCTTTAGTGAAGCTTAAAATCAGCGTCACATCATCCATAATTTGAAAAAAGTTTATGTAGCGCCTTCGACACGTTCAAAAGCAAAAAAAAATCATTTTTAGAAATGTAAAAGCTATTTATTGAAAAATGAATCGATAATTTTTTTGATATATAGAAGGAACCGAACTAATATGGGTAGAGGTCGAACTATTGATTCGATCCTTTTCATTTTCACATTTTGGAATATTAAAGAAACATAAATATTTGTGCAGTTCCTTTAACCTCTGTTCAAAAGACCAAATCAATAGTTTCATCTCTTTAATTTCTGCAAATTTAGGACGTCTAGATTTTGATAGCTTCTATTGAAACTGAATAAATGATTTAGTACCTATAATTTTCAGATGCTTTTTGGCTTTTTGTTAACAATTTATGAAAATGATAAGAATTGAACCATTGATTCGGTCTAAAGAG
This sequence comes from Carex arenaria, assembly GCA_964058825.1. NCBI lineage: Eukaryota > Viridiplantae > Streptophyta > Magnoliopsida > Poales > Cyperaceae > Carex > Carex arenaria. The sequence continues at coordinate 472,008 of CAXKVW010000032.1, read as the reverse complement.
ACTGTGTCACCGTAGCTTCAATCCCTTCCATTAGATAAAAAAGAATAATCCATCTATATACCTATAAATTTAAGTTTTATATTTCTAAATATAAAATTTTTGAAAGCCACGTGAAGCATTTTGGTGCGGATATCGAATCTGGGCTTTGAGTTTTTGAGAAGCAACGGGGCAACGGCGGAGGGATTTTGAATTTAAGAAAAATGCGTAACTCATGGAGTAGACAATATACGAAAGAATCATTGTGTAAATTTCAATATTTCTCAATGGTAAAACAATGAATGAAAATTTTTTTAGGACGTGTTCGGCCGCTCCACTGTTCCCGCGGGAAAAAAAAATTCAGTTCAATTGAATTTTTTTTTTCCACGTGAACAGTATTTTTTAGTTCAATTTCCGTGTCCATGCCCATTTCCAATGGCCCGCCGAACAGGCTCTTAAGGTAATCTCATGGTCATCGGTCAAATAAATTCCCATTCCCTACCAAAAATATCCCAAAACAATTTCCTTCCATAAATCACATACAATAATTTCCTCCAAAAAATAGGTCATTAATCTTATACATGTACTATTTTGGAAAACCTAATTTGAAATTGGACTTCTATTAAAAAAAGTGATCATTTGACCCCATTTATAATGTGATTCCATAATTATAAATTTTCATATTGAGATCCTTGAATCATTGGATGATACACATCCAAAATACATTTAATGATTTGTTGATTGTGGCCATTTCTTTTAATTGGAATTTTTGAACTCTTCAGAAAGGAGAATCAAGCTTTCCTAGTCTTCATTATTATTTTTAAATCGTTCATACAATAAAAAATGAAATATGTCTCGCATTTGCACTAAACATAATTCAACTCTTTTTTATACCTAAAAAATATTATAAAAACTATCGTGCTTGTTTCGTTTCATTTTCTTAAATTATAACAACTTGGAAGTATTTTACAAGAAACAAATTGTGTCCTTGGACATAAACGCTATCCCCAAAACTTCTTCTTTCAATTTTTTTTAATTTTAAATTCATCAATCAATCATTTTCATTTTAAATTCATCAAAAACCAAGTATTAGATAAGCTCATGCACCTCAGGTCCTCAGCTACCCAGCAGAAAGCGCCGGTGACTTAGCAAAGCCTGGTTCACGATGAACCGAACACCCACGGTCTGGAAATCAGGAGAATAGAAATCCCGGGTTTCCTTTTTGCCACCCTGATTGTACCATAAAATATCGTATTAATTTAATAACTATTGTTATTAATAAACAATAAATATATTAGTAGTTTCATTTTTATAATGCGTCAAATTTAATAATCCATTTTAATTTTTTCTTTCTAATTTCGTCGAGATTCCTATTAGAAGATATTTTGGACACATTTATCAGATAAGGTCGGTAATAAGCACATAAAAAAAGGAGGCATCAACATCTATTAACCATTTGCCAAATGCACTGGATATGGACCGCGTATCCTCTGCATTAACTCAAAAGGGAATTTTTGAGTTAATGGATCTTAACCGTTCTATTTTAAACAGAGCCAATCCGGCTACTATCTATAATGTAGGGGTCTTTCAATATTAGTGCACATCTAGTCCACACGAATCTCAAAACAGATCGGACGGTTCAGATTCATTAACTCAAAAGATTCCCTTTTGAGTTAATGCAGAGGATACGAATTCCTGGATATGAATATAGGTTGTTTAAAAAAGGTTAGGCTTGTATGTTATGTTATCCTCCCACTTTAGAAACCATTTTATTTTACCTCAATTCTATTATAATATTATAATAATAATAAAAGCACATCCAATTGCCTGTTGCGGGCTTCCTAGTATAGCTCCTCCCGTATCATTACAAATATCTCATATATACCCCTTCTTCTCTTTCCTCAGAACCATACCAAATTAATTTATTATCTCTTACATTACACTTCGCCAGATCTTCTTCCTCTTCCCTCTCTCTCTCCCCCCCGTCCGGCGAGAGGAGAGAAGAACCGGTATATTCAGTTCTATTTTATCCTTGTTTTGATTTACAAGGAGAGGGGAAGAGAAGCGCAAACCTTCGATTTCATATCTTGGTGGTGGGGAGAGAAGGAGAGGGGAACGAACATCTCTTTCTCTTTTCTCCCAAATTTCCGGTGCTGAGGAATCAGAAATAAAATTGTAGATGGCAGGAGGCACAATTAGGTACTTGGTGCTGGTGCTGGCAATTTTGCTCTTGGTAACAAATGTATTGGGAAGACATGAATTAGAAGAGAGGCGGCGTGATGTGAAGCACCGGCATGCCTATGCGGCAATGATGTACATGGGCACGCCGAGAGATTACGAGTTCTACGTTGCATTGAGGGTAATGATGCGGTCGCTTGCCAAATTTCAAGTTCAAGCCGATCGCGTCGTCATCGCCTCATCAGATGTCCCTGATCAGTGGGTCCAGGCAATGTATGTTGCTCCTACTCTATTTGCATTTTCTGTTATTTCACTCTAAATTAGCTCGGATTAAATTCCGTGAATTTCAATTTGGATTTGTCGTAGTCTCATCCTTAATTAGATTTCTTCTTTTGAGTAATTATTTTGTGCCCGTTTTAATTTTGGGAAGAGAATTAAAAATAGATTATGGGATTTTGGATCTTCTGTATTTTACAGAGATATTTTGACCCGTGTAGCGCCTCAATCATCAAAATAAACCTCTGGCAGCCACCAATTATCTTTAGGCTTAAATTTCGACTCGCTACGCACTGTTGCATCGTCGTTCTCGATTTTTTCTCTTTTTTATTTGTTGTGGACGGTTACTTATGACTTATCGCCATGGCTCTTGCGACTTTGTCTCAAGAACACACGTTTTTTGCTTTTATCATTTTAAGCAAATTCATTTTACTTTAGGGGTAAGCAAACAAAACGACAAGTTCGTAATATACACTTGTAAAATCGAAGCTGCTGCCTGCTGGCAGTTTGGTTTTGTAAAATTTGAGTAACAAATACTCCAGAGTTTAAACGGACGAATTAAGTCTTAAAAATTTGACTTTCTCCGTTTGCTTGCCATTTGCTTGCTATTTTCTTAGCTCTTGGAAAATTAAAGAGACGCGGTTGGACAACTTTTGAAACTTGCTTATTATGAAAGTACCCCTTGGTTTGAGATGAAATAACGGAATCTGCCACCAGTAATAGCTGGAGCTGGAATAAAGCACCGTCGTACTATGTCATTTTGACTTGGGTGTCCTTGGCGTTTTGCTTTGCTGGTAGGGACGTGATTGATTGCTGCCTTTGCCTTCTCGGATATTTTTGTTTACAAGTCAAACTAATCGTTTTTTGTTTTCCTATTATCAATCTCTGTTTCTTTGCGTGTACAAAGTCCAATGTCAAATCGAATAAAGTATTTCTGAAAATTATGATCATGACGAGGTTATGCAGACTGCAGTTGGTGCCTGCTAAATATTAAAATATGTATCTATTTTTTTTTTTTTTGGGAGGGAGGGAGTGGGGCGGAGTTTGTATCTTCTATAAAACGTAAAATTTGAATTTAAAATTCTGACCGTCCGATGAGAATTGGAGTTGATTCAGGTCAATTTGAAAATTTATGGAGTTGCTTTGAAATTCGTAACAATTTATAAGGACTGTTTCAAATTCAAACTCAAACTTAGGCTTGTTGACTAGAACACTTACAAGTATGACAATTCAGTCTTGAATCTGCTAATAGATATTGATCACTTTGGAAGTTCTGTTGTGAGATTATAAAATATGAAACCTCCATTGTGAAATGACTATGAGGAAGCCGATAAAGCTTGAGATTGAAAACCGTAAGACCTATTTGTTTTTAACATCCTCCTCTTAATATTCTTGCACTAGAGTTGAACATATTAGTTACCCATAAGAAAAACTTTAGGAATATAAACTTTATAAGGAACTGGTCCACAAAATCAGATTTATCTCTTTTCTGTCTTTTGGAGAAGAGCCAAAAAATAATCATATTAAGTTGTTGCCTGAAAACAGGGAAAAGGAGGATGGTTTGAAGGTAGTGACGGTGACAAACTTGAAGAACCCGTATGAGTTCCAAGGTGGCTTCAACCCACGGTTCAAGCTAACCATGAACAAACTCTATGCCTGGAGCTTGTTTGACTATGATCGGGTTGTCATGCTCGATTCCGACAACCTTTTCTTGCAAAACACTGACGAGCTCTTCCAGTGCGGCCAATTTTGCGCTGTCTTCATAAACCCATGCATCTTCCACACCGGCCTCTTTGTCCTTCAGGTAATATCTAGTTCTTCATCAGTACATTTACTGATTCCAATAATGGTCCATATTTGTTTCTGCTGGTCTGTGTACTGCAAAATTGAGGGTAATTTCACTAAATATTAAATTGGGACTAAATTGTGCCTCCGTTATGCACTGTTTCAAAAAAAAAAAATTAGAAAACTGGGTGCAAAATTTTGTCCAGTTCAGGTTCATTTATATACTCGGGGGTTCTTACATAGAATAGGGAAACTGGTACTTCATCATACAGAATTATTACGCAGAATAGGGAAATTGGTACTTCGTCGTATGAATGTAGTTTATCAGTTGACAGGTACCAGTTAACTTAGAAGTTTGGCATTTTGATCAAATCTAGTACTTGATTTAGCATGAATAAAGGAACTAAATACAAATGGAAAAAGTAATATCCTACCAGTACAAGTCTGTTACCAGTTCGATACTGACCACTGGTTTGATATGAAAATCCATGACAATGACAGGTCTGTGTTTACACAATATTGGTTGGAAACATCTTGCTCATGAGATTGATTATGATTTTTGGGTACTCTAATGTTACAGCCTTCAAAGGATGTGTTCAACAACATGGTTCATGAACTAGAAATTGGCCGCCGCAATCCAGACGGTGCAGATCAAGGTTTCCTTGTTAGTTACTTTCCCGATCTGCTCGACCAGCCCCTGTTTCATCCACCTGCTAATGGTACCAAGGTCAATGGCACATATCGACTGCCTCTTGGTTATCAGATGGATGCTTCCTATTATTGTGAGTATTAACTTTTATCCCACTTTAGTAACTCAGCTTCATTTTTCTTTTTGGTCTATCTGCTCAATTATATGGATAATATTAATTTTGTTGCAGATCTAAAGCTTAAATGGAATGTTCCCTGTGGACCAAACAGTGTCGTCACATTCCCTAGTGCACCATGGTTTAAACCATGGTACTGGTGGTCTTGGCCAGTGCTACCACTTGGCTTCTCATGGCACGAGCTACGGCGCAGTAACCTTGGGTTAGTTATTCTGCAAAACAAATTAATCTCTTTGTTTTATCTTCAACTCATGTTTTCTAAAATGCTTTAATTTAAATTTGAACAGCTATGCATCAGAGCTGCCACTGGTACTAATTGAGGCCGCTCTGTATATCAGCATAATCATTGTTGCTAAGCTGGCTAAGCCTACATGCTCAAAGCTATGCTATAACCGCCGTCCCGAGAAATGTTCAACCTTCATGCAAGCAATGCTCAAGGTGCTAGTTTTGTGGTCTATGGTAGCCACATACACTGTCCCCTTTTTCCTCATTCCACGCACAGCTCACCCCCTCATGGGTTGGCCTCTCTATCTTTTGGGCACCTTATCTCTCGCCACTGTTGTTTCCAGTTTCTTCGTGCTTCCTTCCCTAGCGGTTTTGACGACTTGGATAGGGTTGGCTGGTTGTCTTTTCGTTATGGCTTACCCCTGGTACTCAAATGGAATTGTCAGGGCCTTGTCAGTGTTTGGTTACGCATGCGGTGCTGCGCCATTTGCCTGGGCATCATTGGTTAAGATCATGGACTCATTGCAGACACATCTTGAAAGAGAGCCTTTCTATCCCAGATTGGGGGAGGTCGCACAAGGTACTGAGTTCAGCAAGTTGTACTGATGTGCTTATTAGGTCGGCTTTTGTTTGATTTTTTCCCAAAATTTTCGGTTCATTTCACCTTGTATTGTTTGGGTGGAATTCTTTATTGTGAGACCTGTACATTTAATGGCAGTTGTATAGAACACTTGGGTCACAACAGGAGATTGCGGGACACTTTTAGGGGTGTAGAGGGGGATTTGGAATATCAGTTATTTGTTACAATTCATTATGTCTTGTTACCTTTTCTTCTTTTTGACTGTTTTCTACTTGATAATCTTTCTAATGTACTTATTAGTCCAGTAGATATTGCATCCATGCAACAAAAAAAAGGGCCTCACCAGTCAACAATCTACAATGCAGAGAAAGACTGAAAAAATAAGCTTCTTCAGTGCTCTCTCTCATATGAATTTGTTACCAAGTTATCCATCCTCTACATAGTACCGAAATTCAATTTAAGTAGTCTGTTGGAATAGGAATTTGGCATACGATGGCTAATGTCAGCACTATTTACAAATAATCAGAATTAACTTGAAGCCATTCGACATACAGAAAAAATGTTATTATAATACTTAAAATAAGTCAAAGATGTTCCCTTCTGACTTGACGTCATCCTTCCATAAGCGATCATTCAGGGAGGGACGGGACTGCACTCCAGCCCGTACCTTTTTGCGTAACTCAGGTTGATTGGGAAGAACAAGCTCCACGTGATAACCACGCATCTGGAAGTACCTCTCTAATAGTATCTGCTTAAGAAAATATTATTTTTACTTGCAATTGTTATGTTTAAAAGGAATAATAGCAAGTAATTACAATTTCAGATTCAGGGGTTCCATTCCTCTCCAAGTAAATATTATTGTTACTTGCAATTGTTATGTTTAGAAGGAATAGTAGCAACGACAATTTCAGATTCAGGGGTGCTGCTCCTCTCCAATTGTATGAATATCATTAGGGTCTCACAAAGATCCAGACTGTCCATTTAAGATCGGACAGTCCAGAGTAAAGCCTGATGTTTCACAGGCAGAGCAGACAAACAATGATAAATATACAGTCAATATTGATGTGTACTGTTCATCTGAAATGATGGCACAAACCACCTGGGGGCTGGGAGTCTCCAATTAAATCCATACATTTGGAGAAGATAACAACTCCAGATTCAGTATCAACTGTCGCTCTCAATTGCTACCGGCTGTTGGCCGGGATGTTTCAAGAGAAATCACCAAAATAAAAATAAAAAACAGAGAGAGAAAGATAAAAACATTCCTTCTCGTTTCTTTTCTTATATTTGTCTTGAACCATTCTAAAAATATACACAAGCTCAATAGAATTTCAGGTGAGAAAAATTCAGGCTGATTTGTAAATGAGGTAAATTTGAGATAAAGTTGGGGGTTCAGTATATATAGCATATATATGCAGTATTTGGATAATTAAGAGCTTAACTGCATAGCATATGCAGTGTAGGCCAGGCATAATACCCACCTAAAATTTATGTATGGGCAGAAAATGCAACAAAAGTAAACAGAATTGTAAATCTTACAACAGCTGAATAAGCATCTGACTGAACTCTCCTAGCAGATTTTTTCACTCCGCTGTAATCAAAATTTGGTTTTACAATAACATTAGAAAATTTTCAAACCAATACCTTGATTAGTATCTTTAGACAAAAAAAAAAACAAAAAAAGAAAAGAAAAGAAAAAGAGCAGGACAGATGCTTACATATCAATCATATAGTCTAAGGCATCTTTTGATGTCCCATGTTCGTCTTGCAGGTAAACCCTCAACCCTCTGCTCTATTTTAAATCAATGCAATCAGTAGAAATTCAAGGCTAGTAATTATTACATGTAACTATAGCCCCAGAATAATGGCACGGGTTGCTCCTAAAATAGATAGTTTCCAAAATTTTACATGTTCCAAAATTCCTTAAAAAAAATAATAATGTACAACCATGTGCATAACATGAAAAAACAGAGAAAAACTCACTTGTCAGCAGCTCGAACTGCCAGTCCGCGGACAAAGCCACGGACCTTGTATGACTGCTGTGTTTCTGCACCAATGTTTGATGTTGGAAGACCAACTATTAGCTCATCAGCATCCTAAAATACATTTACATATTTACTGATGTAGGAGTAGCGAGAATAAATGTTGTTGCAAGCACACTCAAATGAAGTAAACGAGTTTTATTTGTTATTTTTTAGATAATTCTAAAAGATACATCCAAACGTCCCTTATAGGGCTGTGTTGGTATGGAATAACATAAAATACAAATAATGTCTAACTAGATAAAATAAGAAAATAGTGTCCTTTCACTGCCGGACCTCTGTTACACTCGCAAAATAGGTTTTGCAACCTGCAAAATATTTTACAGGCAAAACAGATACATTATGCAGCCAAGTATGCAATTTTGCATACCGCAAAATATTTTTGCTGGCAAAACAGTGAAATTCCAGGGAAACAGAATTTCATGTTCTGGATTTTGTCGGCTTGCTTCCTTCTTATTTTTGTCCTCCCCGGCACATATAATCCTTAACGGCCTGCCCTGCATCATTTACTAATTGCAGAAAACAATATTCTACTAGTAGCAAATAACCCAGCAAGTCAAGCAAATTTGATTGATTTACAACCAACCTCTTCCTCGGCAATCTCAACAAGTCTGGCCTCAAGCTCCCGCCCCTTCATCCTCAGAACCTAATACAAAACCAACTTTAGACCCTAAAATAAAGAAAATAAAAATAAAAAGACACACAATAGGACAAAGAAATGTAAAACACATAAGACCTTACAAAACATGTTTAATCGGTTGTTTAATAAGAAAATAATAAGAATTTAAACATGTAAAAGGATGTCGACTCGATCTGAAAGCAATACTGAGTCAGAAAAAGATAAAAGGAAGTGTTAATACAGTACTGTGAGAGGTCGAGGGAAACCAAGGCTCGTGCCAACAGCGAGGCCAGTTCTGACATTTCCCAGATCGACGCCGAGGCTGGACCCATCGCCTTCCCAGAGGGGGTCGTGTTTCCGCCGGCGAGCGTTAGGCATCAGCTCTGGTTCCAGCTGCTCCTTCCCCTCAGACTGCAGAAATCGAGATTGCGAGCGACAAACAAAACATGCTCTTGTTCGCCTGAGATGGAACGGAGATGGTGGGGTGGTAATCGTCCGTACGAGAAGATGCATCTCTTTGTTCTCGTCCCGCAGAGAATGCAGCAGCAGCTCGACTTATCTCATGTTACCGAGGCGACAGAGAATGTGGAGAGTATGAGAGGGACGAGATGGGCATGGCTGGATTGGATTGGATTGGAATTTAGCCCATGAATCAAGCCCATTTGTCTTAAGACTGGCTGCAATGGGTGTTTTTTTGCCTCAGTCGTCCGTTGGGTGCCTAACGAAAGCAATCACTGAACATGCAATAAGCGCATATAATAAATTTGTCACATTGATGATTGATGTTTCACTTGATACAAAACAAAGTTCTATTAACCTTTTTTTTTTTTTTTATCTATAAACACTTTTCAGTATTTAACTTCAATCAATGTCTATTCTTTTAACACTGGACAAGCAGTGAGACAGAGAGACTGGGACTCCAGAAAACTCGCCCGAAATTTGTCGCAAGGGTGCCCTGCCTTTTTATCTTGTGGGGCTGGCGTTTTATCCTTTTTTATAACGGCCCCAAGTTTTCTGTAGTTTTTTCTACAGGTTCGCATTCAACAAGAAGTTGCTGGAAACGGGTTTTTGAGAGAAAAATGCGGTGATATACTAGCCGAATTTCTGGTTGCTCAGAAAGTCGACACTTAAGAACTCAAACTGCAGTGCTCCACTGCAAATACGAAGTATTTTAAACATACAACTAGAAGAGCTGCTAACTGAGTTCTTAATTCTCATTAATTAAAATTTAAAAAGTAATCCACCCATCACAGTATTAAACCAACCATTCTAAGCCAGAGTAACTGTCATAGAGCAATAATTTGATACAAAAATCAGACTCAGCAGCTAAGTCTTAAGGCATGAACTACAATTAAGATACTACCAGTATAGTAATACATCAACCTAATATAGAGCGGGATGCAGACAATCACACTTTTAACAACAGATGCCAGACAAACTAAACAACACATTCCCAACCAACTACTTTTCCCCCACTACAGCTCCCACAGATACTTCTGCCGTGGTTTGCAATCCTGGCAGAGCATCATTATTACTAGGTCCTACTTTATTATCTTGATTCTCATCTACAGCAGTGCTTTCAACAGTGCCAGGAGTAGGTTCCACCACTGATTCATTCTGCTCTTTACTTTGCTCAGAGTTGGTTACGCCATTGGTCCCACTGTTTATCATTGCTTCATCCTGACCATGACCTTCAAATATCCCTTCTGGATTTTCATCCTGCTGACCGTCACCTTCAACTCTCTCTTCTGGATTTTCATCCTGCTGACCATCTTCACCTGCATCCTCCTCTTCTTCAGCCTCGTCTTCCATCTGGTCCTGCATTAACATCTCATGCTGCTTGATCAGCTCAGGTGTCGTCAGACCATAAAAGACCGGCTCGGGTCCATTATGGGGATATGGTGTCGGCTGTCCTGGAGGAATAAATACTGTAATCGGCCCGAAGACAGTGTTAGGTCCCTGCAATTTACTGATGCGGGTCTGGTGCTTCTTGCCCGAGACGTGTGTTTCAAATACTGCAGGTGTATCACAGCTAACATTGCACAATGTGCACACAATAGGTCGTACCCTTGGGAGGTGTGAAGCTGGACCAGGCATCGGCATAGGAGGCATCATCGGCATTGGCATAGGCATTGGAGGCCATGGCTGGAAATCTCCAAACCGTCTCGGACGCTTTCCCCCGCGGTCAAACCGTCCACCCCTCCTACCTCCCCGATCAAACCTGCCACCACCATAGCCGTACACAAAACCAAGGCCATATCCATCAGGCCTGGGCCTCTTAATGAAAGGTCGTTTACCAGAAGAAGCAGCTTCTGCCTGAGTAGTGTCTGAAGAAGGCAGTGCTTGTGTCCCACTGGCCTCAGCCTTGACAGACTCAGATGACCCCTCAGTAACAGGCTGGTTTTGAGCTTCTGTTTCCTTGTTATGTTCGTCAGAAATCTCCACCTTAGCAGGAGGGTTGCTTGTACCTGCCTCACTAGCTACTGCAGTACCTGATGCTGCAACAGGTGCTGGTGAAGTTTGAGGCACACTCTCAGCTACGGATGGACCTGTCTCAGTGGTAGTAGAAGAAACAACAATAGTTGAGTGATAACCAGCCAATTGTTTTTGTTGAGCTTCATACTCTTGGATCCGCTGAACAGTGCGCTTATGTCGCTTCCCAGCCTTGTGCTGCTCCAGGATCTCAAGGCTGTTGCAGTCAACACGGCAAATATCACACCAAGCATGGGGCTTGGGCTGGCGTGCTGGTTTGGGGGGAGGTGGTTGTGCTGGCTCTTGCCCCCTGCCACCACCCCTGCCACGGCCACGGCCTCTAAAATTGCCTCTGCCAAAGCCTCCCCTGCCCCCCCTCCTGCCACCTCGCCCTCTGAATGAACCCCTGCCGCCGCCGCCGCCCTGCAAATATGAAAAAAAAAAAAAATTGTGCGCTGTAAATCAAAATGTAGTGAACTGTTTTTTCAAGCTAACTAAAGCTGAGAGAGTTCTTTCTGCTCAGTTATTCAAATAGTAAACATTTTTTGAAGTTTACTGAAGCTGAAGATTCTCTGATTTTGCACTAGTAGTGTCGTTTTGTGCTTTCAGATGGTGCAAAACCAGAGAAACACAAGTTGATCAATAATTAGCAGCGCAGATGAGTGCTATAGTATTTTTCTTTTCCATAAAAATGGTATCAGTAAACAATCAAGAAATTTTGAGAAAAAACAGAGAGTTATTTTTCTAGGAAAAGAAGAAAATAACAGCTAGCTGCTTCATATTCCTGTTCTTCTCCCAACCATGAAAAGCCAGTGACTAGGAGAAGAGACAGCACTGAGACACAATATCAGAACCAACAGGAACTAAAATAAATAAAAGAACAAAGAACCAAATAAACCACCATTCTTAGGTGACATGCAGGACCTTATAACCGAAGTCGCACACACAAAAACCAAATCACAAGGAATCTACAAGAGAAAGAAAATAAACAGCAAGAGTCAACTTATATATTTAGATCTCTAATTTCACTGCAACTACTACATATGTTGCTGCACAGATCATAATCAGTATCTCAAATCAAGCACTAGATGTTAACTTTCTAGTCAAGGTGACAACAAGATTGGTCAATAGAATTTTTTGGAGAGAAGAATCCCAATCCTTCATTCCAGGGAGCAACAACAGCAAGGAAGCCAGCTATAGGGTTAATAGCTTGAGAGAGGGTAGGTATTGCCACTAGGTGTTCCCATGAGTGTTTCCCGGATAGTAAGCACTGGCTATTTGACTCAAAAACACACTTAGCAACACCCAAGGGCCATGCTGAAGTCGCCCTGGTATATCTTGTTTGAGTAAAAAACGGACCAAACTTCCAGCTATTTAGTTGTCATCATTTGATTTGAGAAAATAGACAATAGCACACAAAATCTCAACAATCTAGCAGGAGGTCCAGAAGGCAATCTATAGTGGACATGAATATAAAATTTAGTTCCTGCAAATTGAAGTAAAGGAGCAGGGTACCTCGCATCACTAGATTGTTGGATTAGGTCAAGTCTATGAATCACAGAAAATCAGTTGCACTGATGATATGATTACAAAATGGTTAATTGCTTCAAGCAGGTTCAACCAACTGAATCAACAACCTTATTACTGCATTCAATTGGAGGTCATGAAAGTGAAGGGAGGGAAACACTGGATTATTGGAGGGCAAATGTCAAATATCTTCGCATATAATACATACAAGGGCCTCCCTCTCCTTCTCTATCCACTACCACCACTTGGCTAAATAAGCCATCACAAAATTGCTGACTTACCTCAACCGATCGAGTTAACCGATGACGAAGCCATGCTCCTATCATATGAAGAAAGATATCAAAGAGTCTTTTATTTGCAAACAGTGACTTCAAACACCATAAATCCTTGAGTTCCTAACCTGTCAAGCTCGATAACTATACAAATGTACTTGCATATATTCATATTCTGTTTTAGCTTATTAGAAGGCTATAATAATTTTTATGATATCAATAAATGTAGGAAACTTGAGTAGGATTAAAACAAGTAACTAATTTGTGAAGATACACGAGAGCACTAGTCAACCAAATATTATTCAAGTGTCCTTCATTCCACAATGTTTGTGGCAGCTTATTGGTACAAATTGAATATAAGTTAGAATTCTGGAGGTCAGCTGAGTCTGTAGTGTAAGAATGACCCAAATACCTTATAGATACAGTAATAAGATTGATCATGCCAGCTTATAGAAGATGGAAGCACCACTGTTTAGTGTGTCCATGAAAAATGATACAGGGCTTCACCAAAACAAAATTTGACCTGACTCTATCATTCCCAAGAAAATAGCAGCATGAGGAATGGTTGACAACAACAGGGAATGGAATAGAAGAATTAAATAATCCTGAATAGATTTGATCGATCTTCACCTAGGAAACACATAAGTTTGCTTAATAAAAAAAAGGAGAAGGCCAAGAAATGCAGCAGTAGCACCTACAACTCAACTTTATTGAAACATAAATAAAATATTTCTTAAGCATTGGAAAGGAATATACTATAATGATCATCCAGGGAGAACTACATCCTTTGAATTTGGTTTATATTTATTTTAATTAAGGATGGACATATGGTGTTAGACAATGGATGAACATAACCCTAGTCCAAACATAACTATATAAATATCAAACAAAAGAAAAATATGACATCTAAGAATAATTACATTGGTTTAGAAATTTTGCACAAACCTCCCATTTCCACAAGGGCATCCACTGAAGGAGGATAAGTCCAACACCAGAATCAGTGTGAATACAAATTGGATCCAAAAAGGGCAATTGCATCACAATTGCAAGTGTCCATCAACAAATTTAACACTTATGGAGAGTGTACTAAGGTATTAGACAGAAATTTATAACTTTAAGAGGAAAAACACATTTCATATATCCCCAAATAATAAACAGATATGTAGGCGTAGGGGTGAAAACGGATCAGATATTATAGGTCAGGATCTGGATCCATATCCAGATTTTTGTAGACACAGATACAATTTCAGATATGCAGATAACTAAGTTTGCAGCTAAAAAACTTATTATAAAAAAGCTATGCCGTTAACCATTATTATTGGATAGATTATATGGATATTAATTTGTTTCCTAAAATTTATATTTGTTTATGTATATTAGTTCAAAAATTACTTCAAAATAAGTTGCATACATTGTATGATGTTTGTGCAAATTCTAATCAACATCCAAATAACATTCACATTCATATTCATATTCAGCTATTAATATCTGTTTAATATATCTTGCTCGTATCCATATCCGTTTAGTATCTGGTCTGATCAATCCATATCCGTTTGAAATGAATCCAGGACTGTTTGTACCCATATCTGTATCTAAAAAAATATACTGACACAATCGAAGTCTGACCATTATCCAATTGCATCTGATCCATTTTTCACCCCTACTGATAAAAGTACACTGAAAAGTAAACTGATATGCAGGCAATCAAATAAGCAAACAAAAAACTAACAACAAAAAACTAACAACAAAAAATTGAGAACGAAAAGATTACTACACCGTAAGGTGCCTCAATATCCTGAATTCTGACCAAATGTTTATATTATCACATTAAAAGCTACAAGATCCTGCTTGTTTTGTTCTTAAACTACTCAAGTAAGAGAGGGAGCTTGACATGCAATAACTGAAGAATCAAATAAACAACAAAAATGGTCAAAAATAAACCTGAGCGGCGCCACCGTTCCCCATTGTCGCGTCCATCGGCACAGCATACTCCGACGAATGGGGGAAGGCGGCGACCTCCATCCCCTCGTTCAGAGGGGCCGGCACGTAATGATGGTGCGTGGGGTCGACGCCGGGCGGAGGCGGCTGCTGGTAGGAGGTGGAGTAGTCGTAGTACTGGTGGGAGTAGGCGGAGGTTTCGTACTGGGGTTGAGGGTAGGAGCCATAGTAGGATTCGTAGGAATGGGAGGGATCGTAGGCCTGCGAGTGGCCATCGGATTGGGCGTATGGTTGCTGGTGGTGATGCAAATCCATGGCGATGGCTAAATTGGGAGAAATACGGGAATTGTTGGCGAATTGGTGTCGCCTTGCGCAGGGTTTTGCGATTTTTGTTTCCTAGGTTGGAATTGGGTCGGGTGGACTGAGTGCGTATCTTCTGAGATATCTCAATTTTTGCGTGACCGACGTGTCCGGTGCCTATTCGGGGAACCTAGGGGGCCCGTATTATTTTAGCTTTGAGATTCGTGTAGAATGAATTTCAACGACTGAGATATTCCAAAAAGTCACGCAAAGTTTGAGATATCTCTGAGGATGCGAATTCTGGTGGATTCGTGTCCGGATACTCTGAGATAACTCACATTTGAGATTTAATATAGACCGTCCGATCAGAATGCACTTCCTTTAATATTCGTGCCAAAGCAGATCGACAGGTCATAATCTAAACTCAAAATTCGAGTTACCTTAGGTGTTTTGAATTGGTGGGGTGGGTCCGAAGTCCGAACTCCGGAGAGGTGAAATTTCCGGAATTCGCATCCTCTAAGATATCTCAAAATTTGCGTGACTTTTTGGAATATCTCAATCGTTCAAATACGGTTGGCACGAATCTCAAAGCTCAAATAATACTGGCCCCCTACGTCCCCCCGAATACCGGACACGTCGGTCACGCAAAAATTGAGATATCTCAGAGGATACGCACCCAAATTTCCGTGGGCTCGACGTCGGATGGAGTAATTAGCGGGTCCCAGATGTCAAGTACGTAACGGCCCAATTGAAATTGGGGAAATGAGAGAGGGAGATGGGCTGATTTAGGCCTTAATTAGCTTGATTATTTAAGTTAATTGTTGGAATAAAGACATATGACAGGTTGAGGTATAATCCTACCAGGCTCCCCCTTAGTTTAATTATGCGCTAGAAATTATCACATAAGATTAATAAAAAAAAACTGAGCGAGTCTATGGGACTATGCATATCACGATTTAGTTCATAATACAGATTCATATTTTCGTTTTCAAAATCCTAACGGTCAATCCAAACTGGCCAAAATTATTTTCATATTAATATGTACTTGCAGACAAAATTTTATATTTTTTTACAATTTTTTTACAATTTTTTAATATAGGTAGAAAATCATTGTTTTTGGATGGTCTAGAATTTTCAGATCAAGTGATTTTCTACCTATCTTAAAAAATTGTAAAAAAATTCTAAAAAATATAAAATTTGGTCTGCAATTACATATTCATACGAAAATAATTTTGAACAGTTTAGATTGACCGTTATAATTTTGAAAATGGAAATATTGACCCGTTAATACGATCAACCGGTGATATGCATAGTACCATAGACTCGCTAAAACAACTCTTAATCTATCAGTAATACTTTTATAACAAATAATATTGTCACAAGAATGCAGCTGAAAATGTACATATGACGGATTGAACCGTGATATGAATCCATATATTCATTTTTAAAATATAAAAAGTCGATCCAAATAGTAATATTATCTTCATTTGAAGATGTATTTGGAGTTCAAGTTTCGCATTTTTTAATAACTTTTACTACTTTTGAGATAGGTAGTGAAACGAAAATGTATTTGGTGACGAAATTATATATATAGAGAGGTTGGCTAATATCAAAATGTTTGTTCTGGAGCCATGGTGCAACGATTAGTTTTCCAATTTTCAAAGTCCAAACGGTTGATTCAAATATTAGATGTGATCTCTATATTAAAATGTGTTTGGAGAACAAATTTTATACTTTTGGAATATTTTTACTATTTATTAAGTCATTTTTAAAATCACCGATTTTAATAAACAGTAAAAAAAAATTTGGATCATTGAAAACAACGATTTTAAAACTGACTTAATAAATAGTAAAAAAATTCAAAAAAATGTAAAATCTAGTCTGCAAGCACATTTTAATGTAGATTAAATATTCAACGTTTTGAATCGACTGTTTGAACTTTGAAAATATAAAAACCGAAGTATTTGTTCCACGGCCTAGAAACAAACGTTTTGATATTAACCAACCTCATTCTCTCTCTCTCTCTCTCTCTATATATATATATATATATATTAAAAAATTACTATTTTTTGAGATATGTAGAAAATCATTGCTTCGGTCTAGAATATTCAGATAAGGTGATTTTCAGTTTATCCAAAAAAGAATAAAAGAAACTCTTAAAAAAATATAAAATTTGATCTCGAAATATATTTATATATGAAAATTATGTTGAAAGGTTCAAATCAATAGTTGAACTTTCAAAACAAAAATATAAGTACATTGTACAGACAAATATAGGGATTGCAAAGTACCAAAGCCTCACTCTTATAACGATATAAAGAGTACAATAATGACAACAATATTATTTCTCATTAGACCCCCCCCCCCCCCCCCCCCCCCCCCCCCCCCCCCCCGCATGTGAAATCATCATCATCATCATCTTTGCAGCAGTATGCTTCAAAGCAAAATTCCAATTTAATTACCAGTTTCATGCCAAAGTCGTTCCAGTGCTCTACAAGGTGTGTGAACTGTGAAGGGACTCATGCCAGTGAACAAAAAGGGACTCATGCCAACTACCTGCACTTCTCTTTCAGTCATGGTCCCAAAGTTCATACCAATCTAACAACGAAAAAAAAAAAAAAAAATCCCCATCTCACAAAAAGCTCAATTAATTAAACAAACAACCACAATGCAACCACCACCAGCCAAAATGCCAATGTAAACGAAGGGTACAAGGCAAGAATCTATCTGGGCACAAAAGCGTTAGGAAAGGAAAAAAAGGTGCAAGTGACCAAATCTAAATGAGATGCATGCTGAAAGACTAATTCAGGTTCCCTGCTAGTCAATTTCTCATGTCTATTGCAAGAATCAAGTGCAGAGGAAATGTCTGTTCTTCTGTTAAACAAGTGCATAGGTAATTAGCCTGGTCCCAAAAAAATGGCACTTGTTAATCCAGTGCAGGAGTCTGAAGGATAAAAATACTAACAACGTTGTTTTGACAGAATTTTAATGTATTAGAAGAACTCAGAAACATTTTTCAGACAGAATTTTTTCCGACAGTAAAAAAAAATTAAACTATTTCTTAGTTTGTTACTAGAAAAACAATAAAAATATTTTGCATCTGAATTATTGATTCCGGTTCAAAAGTCACTTCTAGTAAATAAAAAAATTATCGTGGTCCTTCTAGTACATTCAAAATCTAAGTACTCCATATATTTTGAAAAAAAATCTTTGCCATCATTACAAAAGTCAAATCAAATATTATTTCGAAAATAGATAGAGTATCTCACAATTTAAATGTACTAGAAGGATCACGATATTTTTTTTATTTATCTAGAAGTGATTTTTGAACCAGAATCAATAATTTAGATCCAAAAGATTTTTATTTTTTTCCAGTAACACACCAAAAAAATAGATTAATTTTTTTTACAGCCGGAAAAAATCCTGCATAAAAAATATTTCAGAGTCCTTTTAGTACATCTAAATTATAAGATATTTTATCTATTTTATTTGATGTTCTTTTTAACATATTCAAATTATTAATTGTTATTTTTATTTTTGAAAATCATTAAAAAAAATCAATTAAAAACAGCTAACTATTTGTTTTTTTTTTTTTGCGGGACCGTAGCGACAAGTTGCGGCTCCAGTCCTGGAAGAGGGGTGCTAATTGTCATTGCGGTCCAAGTATTTTTTTAATTCTCTAGAAAAAATGATTTTTTATTTATTTATTATTTGAGAATGGTGTTAATAAAAATTTCGGTCCAAACCCTAAGTCCCAACTCCCATTCTAATTTGATCTTCCGTCTCTTCTCTCTCTTTTCATACTCTTTTTTCACAACTCACGAGGATCAAAGATTTTCAAAGAAGGACATCCACAGGCTCCGGTTCAATCAAATGAAAGATAAGGTTAGTATTTCCCCCCCTCATTTATTTTAAATTCGCAACTTTGATGTCTGTTTTTTTATTCTTAACAGAAGTATCTTTTAATTAATTTCTTGCGGACATTAAAGAGCAACAAAACAAGATGCTTAGACTATTGGGAGACAGCGTCGGCCATTGGGCTTTTTGCTTAGAACTTTGTATTTTGTGATTGAATTTCTCTTTTCGGTTTAACGGAACAAACTAAAGTTTAATTCGGTTTAATCGGTTTAGTTTTAATTCGGTTGGTCATTTTGATTCAGTCAGTTTGATTAATTTAAAAAGAAGACTTGGTTATTTAAGTTCGGCTTCTACTAAACTGACCTTTTGAACACCCTATATGTGCATAATGTTTAACTTGTCATATTTAATGTTACCAAAAGTTGTTAATAAAAAATATTCTGGAAATTTTATTATGGCCAGTAAAAACCAACCTTTTTATATACATGCATTGTTATTCTAATTTTAAAACTTTGTCCCGGTAAAAAAATGAATGAAAAAAAAAGTAGGTGACCAACTTCGGTCAAAACAAAATGCAAGGATCAAAATGGAAAATTTATAGTTTCATTGTGTCAAAATCCATATTTAAATCGTGAGATAAAAAGGGTGCACTATGTGGTTATGTTGGTAAGATTTTCGGATAAGTTATAGTGCAATAATTCAATTTAGTTTTTCAATTTGTTCACTGTCTGAAATCAAAATTCAAATGTAAAACTAATTTCAAGATTAATATAGAGTTTACAACTAAACGTGCAGCGAAAATCTTTGTCTAGTCGTAGGAACAGTCAGTCTCTTCTCTCCTTTCTCCTGTCAGATATAAGCACTAGTAACAACAAATGCGCCTCCACCAATATCCACACGAACCGGTTGACCAACTACTGCAAGTCGGTGTGCTAGTACCAACATACAGTTGCACTTCTTTATTTGTTTCTCTTTTTCGTTTTCTATAATTAGTGTAAAAATGAATGGGATACGAAAATTGAACTGATGCACTATATTTATAAAACATATGCACCAGTTCAGATGCACCTATTCAATTGCTCCACTTCAGAAATGCTTATATGATCAGATCAGATTAGAAAGAATAACAGGCCTATTTCGGACCAAGCCCAAAAAGAATAAATTCATATTTAACTTATGGCTCAAATCATTAGCCTGCTAGTACATTTCTTACAATGTTATCTTATTATAGCATAGGAGTATATATTAAACTTGCAAGCTAAATTAAGCTCCAAAATCGCTAATGTAATATGAAACTGATAAAATTATTTATCAATCGAGAGCTGGACTCATTAGATGTTAATCTAGGCCCCGTGAGTTGTCAACCTATAAAAGTAAACAAATGTATAAATTTTGTTCAACGACCATCTCGATCCTACTTGACTGACGTGCCAATTTATTAATCAGCCTTCTTGGCTGACTATTTTTTTTTAGATTAAAAGAAAAAATTGACAGAGGCTGTCAAGGATGACTGACTATTCTTAGTCAACTGGATCCCTACATGATTTATCTTATTTTTTCTACATGAAAAAAAATAAACAGATGAAATGTTAACGATTTTTCTTTTTAGCGAACGAAATTATTATCTGAAAAAAAAAATTGGAATTAATGCAAACATGCAAAGGGGAGAATTTTTCGGAATGTTTTTTTTCAGGTCTCCAATTATTTGTCTCGATCTTCTGTAGTAGAGATATGAACCGTGTGCACTGTGTCAAGTTACTGACAAATGGGATCCAGACACTAATTAATTTATTTTTCTGAGACTACTTATATTGCTACTTATATTGTGAAATTTGTTCGTCAGGGTCACCATATTATGGTTGGTTGCATTCATGCCGTAGAGGATCCGAACTCAAGTAGAGTGGCCTCTATCAGTGGTTGCCATTGATTGGTGGACTGTAGTTTTCTAAAATGAAATTTCCGTTAGGCAAAGATCTCGTGCAGCAATTATGATACACAGACAATATAAGCATGGCTGATATTTATATCCTAAGAGGATATATTCTTTTTCAAAGTGTGTGGGACTGTGGGTCTCGGATTCAAGCTCAGGTTATTACACATTGAAAATAATTTTAAAGGCATTTAATTAATGGGTTAACGAGTAACGAATGTTACTAAAAATAAAATTTATTAAATCTTAGTCACAAAATTTAGAAATAAATTCGGAGATGTCTAAAGTTCTGAGAGACTAGAATAATACGAGAATATTTCTATAACACAAATATTGATACTTATAGAGAAAAAAAATTAAAAAACATAAAAAATAATTGTGTTAGAGTTCACGAATAATACACATATAAATTACGTATTAATTATTTACAAAATTTGTTAGATCACAATAAAACTATTAGACAAATATTATGGAAAGATATGTCTGATTGAATATATATATGAACAGCTTTATAATGCACATTAGATAATATATAAAGAGTAGAACTAGGGTGCTCCTAAGAGTACCGAGCTCTTTTGTACTCTTAACTCTAAAACCTATTAGATTAACTTCGAACGATGAATCCAAAGTGTTGAAATCCTTCTACCTTATGAGTGATGTGTCTACATGTGAAAATTTTAAAGTTTTGGATTAATTTAGTATAAAGTCAAGTGGTCAAAAGGCTTCCAAAAAATGAATGCATTAAAATTAATTTAGAAACCTTCTAATTTTGACCACTTGACTTTATACTAAATTAATTCGAAACTTTAAAATTTTCACATGTAGACACATCACTCGTAAGGTAGAAGGATTTCAACGGTTTGGATTCGTCGTTCGAAGTTAATCCGATAGATTTTAGAGTTAAGAGTACAGAAGGACTTGGTGCTCTTAGGAGCACCCTAGTTCTACTCATATATAAAAATTACATTATTTTTTCATATTTATTTTTAACAATACCCCTCGGAGGCCAAATGCATCTCCCCAGCATAGGAATGTGAATTAGCCGTGTGTGTCCGATATGACAAGTTATGTAAAAAGTTGATCACATATTTACTGACAAAGAAAACCTCACTCCTCAATGCACGTGTTATGATATACATAAAAGTATGAGAATTTAACAATAGTGGCGACATTAATTATCTATGTCTGTACTGTGATACATGGATGTTATTGAAATTGAATTATTTCCTTAAGACTCGTAATCAATAATATCAAATTAACTGGTACTTGTCTTAATTAATTAATTTGATCCACACTTAAACAATACAAAATAGATCAGAATGATTTGTTGAATCAAGCATTGATGGAACTGGGTATACATGTATGACAGTATGAGAGAACAATCTTACAAAACGTTAGCAATTATTGAACTAATCATCTCATTTATTAGTAGCTAATGACATATAGATATTTAAAAGAATATAAATATAAATTATAATCCTGCCAATTATAAAAGAAAATATCAAACATTGTTTTGTTTTAAAATTTATAATGTACTTAAGCATCTTGCATTATACAATAATATTTGAATTTAACATATTTGATATATAGACAAGCACGCATGTACATTGTACACACACCTAACTGTGAACTCCGTACAAACTAACGAATGCATCCCTGATTATGAACGAATTTTGATATTTCATCTCATACACAATTTTTTTTTTTAAATTTCGAATGCAAATGAGAAAAAGTAGGTTGAGTTGTTTCTATGAATTACATAAGTTTATTAAAAAAAATATAAAAATAGTAAGTTGAATTAATTAAGTCAACTTGTGTTTAATAGTACCGACATTGCACGAGTGAATTGCATCTTACACTATAAAGTTCAATTTTTGAGCAACAAAGAGGAAAGGAGGTTTGTTACTAACAAAAATATTTTCTATTTGTCTCTCTATATTTCACAAGCACCATATAAAACTCCGAAAAATATTAAAAAAAAAAATACGGTTAAAAATGGCAACTATCTGCCATTTTTGGTGTGAAAGATGCAAAAGTCCTATTGGAAAAAAGAAATGACCAAGATGTTTATTCACGACATGAAGCGCCAGTTGAAAGGCGCCACATAATATCTATAATTGTATTCTCCGACCACCAGCCACCGCTCCTTGAATTCGCATCCTCTGAGATATCTCAAACTTTGCGTGACTTTTTGGAATATCTCAATCGTTCAAATACATTCTAAACGAATCTCAAAGCCCAAATAATATTGGCCCCCTACGGTTCCCCCAATAGGCACTGGACACGTCAGTCACGCAAAAATTGAGATATCTCAGATGATACGCACCCCCGCTCCGTCGCCTCTCAAACATTTCACGCATCGTCCTTTTACCAAATTTTTTTATTAATATTAACAATATATATAAAATTTATTCTACAGTCAAATTCAGAAAAATTTGAAATCTGCCATATCTGGAGAATAATTATACGGATCTAAAATTCTCTTTCCGAAAAATAATTCTCCAAACTAGTATTTTTTTTTAATTAAAATAAAAATATTATGATTTATTTATTTTTTATAATTCTTTGAAAATATATAGAATAATATACAATTGAATTTATTAGAAAGACTGCGAAAAATTACCAGATCAACCTTTTTCAGTCTGAATTTTTTACGACTGTAAGAAAAAAATTAAAATATTTATTTGTGTTTTACTAGAATTTTTTTTTAATCTAAGTAATTTATTCCGGTTCAAAAATCACTTATGAGTAAATACAGAAAATATCATGGTCTATCTAGTACATTCAAATTCTAAAATATTGCATCTATTTTGAAAAAATAGTTGATGTCAAAATATTTCGTCTGACAAATGTTAGATTAATTTTTTTTTTCTTTTTCAAAAATAGATGAAGTGTCTGAAAATTTGAATTTACTAGAAGGACCACAATATTTATTTATTTATTTAGAAGTGATTTTTAAAATAGGACCAAATCATTTTTATTTTATTCCAATAACACACAAAAAAATATTTTAATTTTTCTTACTGCTGTAAAACGGAGAATTATTCTTCGAATCTGCGTGAACTGAGGTGCTCCTGGATTCTGAGAATAATTTTTCGAAAACAATGTCTGAATCAAAAAAAATATTTTCGAATTGAACAGATTTCAAAATTTTTCTAAATTTGCGTGCAGAACGATAAATTTTATAATTTTTTTAAATATTAATAAAAATTTCGGTCCTTTTATCACAGGAAAAGTTTCCATGTATTGGACACCGGCCTACCATTTAAAGCCTGGACATGGAATATCTATTCCGTCAAACTGGGCTCCACCGCTCCAGCAGCACCAAAGTATCTAAAATTTGCGGTGGTCAATTGCAAAAAGAGCGGTTTATCATGCCCCACCTGTCAGTGAAATAGGCACACCAATCAAAACTCTCTCCAGCTAAACTAGGATCCTGCGATCTCTTCAAGAATCGCAGCAGATTTAATTTCTGTTTTGAGTGGTGTGGCCTAACATATTTTTTTAATATATTTTAGTGATGTTTTCTACGTGCTCGCGTCGTGGTTTTGTTTTTCACTTAATATTTGGAAGGATCTTTAAAAAAAAAATTTGCGTACAACATTTTCTAATCCGATGTGTTAATGAATTTCTATAATACTGATGGCTACCTCCAAAAACACATATCTATTTCAACATAAATAAAAAATTATAATAATTTCTATTAAATTTTAGCATAATAATAAAATTTATATATAAATAAAATAAATTGATTAACCAAATAGAAATCGTAGAAAACAAACAAACATATGGATGTTATCTCTGTGATGAAGAAATAGAGTACGAGAAAATATGAGTCAACTAGTCATATTAAAAATGAGAGAACAAATTCGGATGGATAAAATTGTTGATGATATGACATACGTGAATTTTTTTTGAATCATTATAATGATTTTATGACTTTTCTGAGACTACGTATGAATCTAATTTTAATTTAATACTACAAAAACATTAGAAAAATTAAAAAATATTAATATCACAAAAGTTTTTAATACCGTTAATTATCAGCTAAACATTATAAAGGCTTTTGGTATTTTTTTTGGTGTTTACTAATTTATATTTAATTTACTAATTCATTTTATGAGAAGAATTAAACTGAGAGGAAAATCATTGTTGAATGTACTGTAAAAACATTTCGGAATTATATCTATTATAACGTTGATGCTTTGTTATCTTGATACATCATATATGGTTCCGTATTGTATCTGATACGTATCGTCATATCAATATTTGTATCTTTGTATCTGTACCGTATCCGATACGATATACTTACCCGTATCCAAACAACATAGCATTGATGGCATCCACAATTTCAATTTGTAGTAAATGACGATTATATTTTTCGACTGCAGTAAACATGGCAATTAAAAATTAAAAATTAAAGCAGTAAATCATGACAGTTAAATATTTAAAATTAAAGCATGTTGAATTAGAGGAGTTGATTAGTCTATGCAGCTGAAAAAATATGGTAGCAGAGTACTTCGTCTCAGATCACGTGACGGGCCCACCGTAGCCCTGATAGGTATGCTCTCCATTTAATTGTCTTAGAAGACGACCATTCCAAAGTGTAACCTGGTCAATAGACAGACCGGACGAATTTTGTCAGCTTTGGAGAGTTGAGCTGACTGAGTACTAAAAACTGTACGGTTTCTCGGGGGGTGTCGGTTAATACACAGTGCAACAGTTTTTATAGTTGTTGGTTATATTAAAATTTATGGTTACATACTTCATACTTGCATCAAATTTTATGAATTTTTTATAATAGTTCTCATAAGTCATAACGATGAAAATTTTAATTATTAAATGATTTGGGAGTCTGTATGCTCAAAGAAAGTTGATGAATTCATGATTCCGATTTGAAATTTAATCCATTTAAATTGAAATGGTGGGGCTGATTACAAACCAGAAAATTACTTTAGGGGATCCTTAATTCAGACCATCCACGAATAATCTGAACCGTAGAGTCTAAATAGGAAGGTCTAAAATTCTCAACAATTCCTAGTCGTCAAAGGTAAAAATACAGCGGAAAAAACAAAGCAGCAGATAGGGCTCATAGGGCCCTTGAAAGAATGGAGAAAACCGGTGTTCAGTACTGGAGAGAAATCAATCGACTGGCGCGCAGATTACGTTTGACTGGACCCATCCAGCTACTTCCTAATCTAATCCATGACCCAACGCCTAAACGGTTGTTAACACGGAGACGAGGTGAATTTCGGACAACCAGCGAAACAAACCATCAACACACATTTACATTTGATACGGTAATTCACCATTAGCTATAATAAGTA
Source organism: Carex arenaria (assembly GCA_964058825.1). NCBI lineage: Eukaryota > Viridiplantae > Streptophyta > Magnoliopsida > Poales > Cyperaceae > Carex > Carex arenaria. The sequence continues at coordinate 445,879 of CAXKVW010000032.1, read as the reverse complement.
AATAATCAAAGAAAAAAAAAATGTCCAAAACAAGCCAAAGATGCTGAGACGTGGAAGCTTGAATGGGAAGCATCTCATTCTCTGTAGCCTCTGTTTTCCAAAAGCAGCCGAAGATAGCGAGGCTTTGCTATTCTGAAGATATATTATTCTCCAGTAATATTATTAACTGGACGGTCCTTTATCTCAAGTGATTATAATAAGAATATGACGGTATCTCTACCGGATGTACACAACTGGAGATGATTGAATCAACTGCTGGAAAGAGAAAAAGCTTGAAGGACAAAAGTACAAGCAACAGCGGAGTATTAAATAATAACAAAACTAACAACTATGAACAGAAGCAGAGCGGCTGATATGATCGACACTCTCGTCTTATATATATCGTTAGTAATTAATTACAAATGCAATAATAATGGCATATAAATGTCAAGGAATATTAAAGAAATTGGTTAAGGTCCAAGCAGGAGACGAGACGGCAGAGACAGTTGGTAAACAGCTGGACTGGAAGCTTGAAACAGAACATAAAGCAGAAATTGAGCTTAAAAATCATTTCAAAATAAAAAAGAAAGAAATGCAATTCAATAATTCTTGCACTGGACCGAGCTTATGACTTTTGCTTGGAAGTTGGGAAGCAACTGTAACTCGAGTTACAGTAGTTTAACTTAAACCAAATGCAAAGAGGAAGCAGGAGCTCCACTACTGTTAATCAGTACATCACCTGCTTAGTTACAAGAACTCTAAGCATTGAACATGGAAAAAAAAAGGATAAAGAGATTGTTGCTTAAGCTTTTACCAAATACTACTAACTAAGAATTATAAAAAATCACTACTAAAAAAGAATCACTCTTACTTTCTCTTTCTTTCTTTAAGCTTCACTTTTTCTTTGCTTATTATCTACTCTTACCTCAATTCACCTCCATGTCTTGAACTGAATTTCAAGCCATCTTAATTTGATCAAACTCGGCATCATAAACAGCCGACAACTCGAACTCATCATCAACTGGTGCTGGCAAGTTAAGATCAATAAAACCAACCGGAGAAGACGAAGATGAAGCGGGCACACTGTTAAAAATAGCATCACTAGAGATACCATTACCATTGTCATGTGAGCTTTTCATGTGTGACTTCTTATGGCCTCCTAGTGCCTGGCCGGAGCTGAACATCTTAGGGCAGAACGGGCATGGGTGGAGACCTGCCTTCGGACCATGCACATTGTCATTGATTAAAGCATCTGATTCGAATCCATTCCTGACCGTGCTCGGTTTCTCGCCCGACAACCCCACACACCTCACTCTACCATTTTTGTAGCCTGCTCGGTGGCCCCCAAGCGCCTGGAACGATCTGAATACCTTCTTGCACATGTTGCACTCGAACCGGGTCCTGGCCTTGTTGGATCCGTTATCAGGTTCAGGAGTATAAGCGGGTTCCGGGTCGGGTATGGGTTTCCAGCTGTCCCGAGAAAGCATGATCAGAGAGACAGCCACGTCCTCCTCAGGCGTTGCATCAGAGACAGAGCTCGCCGGCTCGAAATCAATTGGAGGAGGAGGAGATGAGCGACGCCGCCGTTTTGATCGCACGCGGCGAGCGGTGGCACCACCGCCGGCACTGGCACGAGGCGACGACTCGATGTCACTTTCTTGATCCTGCACAATAGACGACTCACCATGATCCACTGGTGCTAGAAACGAAGAGAAGTATTCTGGATCAGTGAACTTGATGCTCCTCTTCGGATTCTCTCTGAGAACGTAGGAGGCAGGGGTGGCTGGTTGGGGTTTCTGTTCGTCCCCTGAGGAAGCGGAGGCGGAGGCGGTGGAGGCAACGCCACTTCCTCCGGCAGAGATGACGTGGGATCGCATGTGGCCTCCGAGAGCGCGGCCGTTGGAGAAGTAGCGAGAGCACAACTTGCATGTGTGCTTCATCTCCATTACCGCAGGAGGAAACCGATCTTACGAGCAGAGAAAGGTATAATAAGATATCTGGCGAAGTGGGAAGTTGCTTTATCTTTACTTTTCTTGTCTAATTTTTGGTGGGTTTTCTACGAGAGAGAGGGAAGGTAGTAACTAGCAAGCGCTAACAAGGAGTAGGTGACAAGCATCCTTCCACCACACCAAAGCAGAGAGAGAGGAGGAGGTTAATAGCAGAATAGGTGGTCTGGTGGGATTAGAAACGGAAAATAGTTGTTTAGCAATAGCACATAATTTTAAGATCTAATTTCGGATTAATTCAGCTTGGAATATTTCTTTCTTAGACAACAGGGGTTTAATTGTTTATACTTAAATTTAATCGGAAATTAATTCGATTTTATTATTACAATATTCCAAAAGTGGAGAGTCTTGCGTCTATGACGTGCTGTGGAGTTCCATTCCCAACTTGTGTCGGGAAAAATATGCACCACGACCATATATTAAATTCACATTAACTGTGATAGACTTTTATAACGGGTCCGCTTCAAGGGAGGTTTAAAAGGTAATTTTTCCAGACAAATTGGTATGGTGGTGTTTGTGCTGGCACTGTCGTTTGGCGAAAAATACCTTTGGTGCCGCTTGAATTTTCTTACCAAATGGAAAGACGGTGCTTTATCTCGTATGCTTGCCAGAAAACATGAGAAATGTGATAACTGTCTCCGCCTGATTTTTTTTTGATAAATATAGTTATTATTCTCGCACTCTGGAAAGAGAATATTATAATTACTAGCACTGGTAATATTTTGAATAACAGTTAGCAGAATGCTGTGGACCTGTGGTGCGATCTCAAATTCTCAATTTAGACAAATACAGATAGCATTGGCCGGCTGTAACAAACATCAACCTATAAACTACTGAAATAAATTAAATCATGAATTTAAGACAATAAATCTTAAAACAAGTTTTATTACATAATCTAGTAGACAATATATTTCGGATACCAATGTACCATACCACGGTAATACTCTTTTTATAGAAAGTGTGTATCATGGAGATTATGATTTACACATTAATTGAGGCGATTGATAAAGAAATCGCGAAATATTGTAAGCTTTAATATTAAAGATGTGATTTGGAATTTAAAAAAAAAAGACATAATAAATAGAATTGGAGTGAGGCTATGGTACATTGCAAAACCCGGATCAGTCCGTGCATTGCATTCATATTTTTATTTTTAAAGTCTAAATAATCAATCTGAACCATTCAATATTATTACCATATGAAATATACTTGGATTTATATTTTTTTGAAACTTTTCTTTTACTTTTTACTAGGTAGGTAGAAAATCATCACTATTCTTGGATGGTTCAAAATTTTTTTATTGAGTAATTTTTTAATTGTCTAAAATAATAGTAAAAAAATTCAAGAAATATAAAATTTGATCTCTAATTATATTTTTCATATGATAATAATATTGAACGGTTCGGATTTATTATTTGAATTTTGGAAACATATATGAATTTAATGCATGGATCGATCCACACATTTACCATAGCCTCACGAATTGAACATTATTTGCTTAAAAGAGGGTAACATGAGGGTGGGTGGCATATTACATATTTGCTTGTTTGGAATAGGGATATTTGTTTTAGTGATAGCCCATTTATATTTTGGAGATAAATGATTTATAATTTTCTTACTTTCTCTGAATTTGGAGTTTCATCAAGAGATTTTTTATCGGGAGAGAAGGATTTATGGACGTGTTATGTGCTAGAAAAAAAAAACATAAAAGAGATAGAGCGAGATAAGTAGATTCTTGAAAAGGTTTAAAAAAACAGATTCTTGAAATTTTTGAAATAAATTGGTGTTTTTTTTTCTTATTTTTTGAAAATAAAAATAAACCGGAGGTCTAGACTTCGTTTTTGAGATAAAGATTTGTTCATCACCACCAAATTGGATTTTAAGATAAATATGAGACACAAGTTTTTAATCTTTAAATTTTCATTAATGACATTTTAACCGAATTTTAAACTGCAATCTCTCACTCAAATGATATATCTTTTAACTATTAAATTAAAGACTGATTTTTAACGTTGATTTTTCCAAAAGACGTACATTTTTTTCATCAACGATAACTGAGTTCAGAGTTTGATTCTCTTACTAAGTTTAATTTGAGCTAAAATCCAGACTCAATTTTATGTTTAGCCAAATTATTATATTAGTCAAAAAGAAAAAAAAAATACAATGCCACTATCGTTTTATGTTATCGTAGATTTATAGCGTTTGAACATGTTAAAAAGTTCAAGAAAGAAAAAACAATGCGAGAGCAATAATGAAAGAAATTCAGACAGCCAGAACATGGATCACTAGCGAACATTTCACACCTTCAAGGCATGTATTTTTTTCTTCTGAAAAAAATGTCAACATAATACATACTCGAGGGTCAAACGCAAGTATTACAGCTGTCTACTCATTTTTTTCCTCCAAATTGGGTCGGACCTATAACCGGACTACCCATTAGTTTAGAGTCAATCATATGCACACCGAATCTCCGATCCGACCTAGTTATTAATCTAGTATACTATTTATTTATTATTAAGGGCTATGCTACATTTCTAGGGGTGTAAACGGATACGGATTATCCGCGGATAATCCGCTCCGAATCCGCTTATTATCTGTATCCGGATTAAACGGATACGGATACTTGCGGATATGGATACGGATAATTTTAGTATATGAAAAAATAATACGGATACGGATGCGGATAATTCCATGAGGATATCCGTATATATCCGGATCCGAAATTTAATCTTTCAGCAGCTTTCAATTTATTTCACCCTTGTGAAATTCTCCGAAAGTATACATATTCGTTTAAGTCCAAGAATCTTGGTAGAAAAATCATATAATCTATTAAGATAATGGATTGGTAATCATATAATCATATATCCGGTAAAAGATCATTTGCAAACATTTTGTAGAACTCACCTGTCAGACTTTCGGATCTCGGGCTCTTGTTATTTGGCCACAATGCTATAACCTGCAATACTTCTTCTTGTACAATCGGCCTTGATAATGATTGAAAATTGAATTGGTGCAGGTATAAGAAACTTCAATCAACACTTTTGGTCTAGTGGCAAACACAACATTTTTCATGTGGGAGGTTGCATGTTTGAAGTTCGAAAAGACTAATTTTTTTGTGAATATTAAATAATTAGATGGCTTGATCACTGACTTTTACTATAAAACAATTGTTTTTATTCAGTACATATTTATTATGGTATGGGGCTGAAACGGAGAAAGTTATGCATTTAGAAAATGAAATTACAATATCACATGTTGTTTACTTATTTAGAATATCTATGCATAAAGAGAGATCAATTAACAATTATTTACTTTTAGCAATTTTGACATTTAAATTAAGGTTTGAATTTGAAATTTAATGTTTTATGTACGATTTACACGATACATATATCATGTCTATAAAAAAATAACGAAATTGGTATATGTTTTAATGTAGATCAAATGACTTGGAATTTCAATAATTAGAATTATGATCCCTTATGAATCATCAAAAGATATTCGTAGTATATAAATTTTAACTTATCGGCCTATTTATATTTTCAATAACTCAACTATAAATTTAGTGTAATTTAATTTTCGACCTTATTTAAATTAATTTATAAAATCATCATTAAAATTGTTATAATATGATTCCCTCAATTTCAGTTAAATAAATAAAAACAAATTGAAAATTAAAATTTCTCTGTTTTTTAAATTCAAATATAACTGAAATAAATAAGTCGTGGTTGACATTCCCAAGGCATCAAAACAAAGGAGGTATGCCTCCTCTCAAATCTATACAACAGTTGGACTTACTAGTTACAACATGTTTAATGGCATTTCCTTTATTCAAGACACCAAATCATTGTTATTCTTTTCCTGTTTCTTCTATTTCTTGGTTGATTTTAATCAATTATCAGCATGATATCAATTAAGATTCTAATTTTATCGAACCGTATAAACAAATTTAAATGCAGTGACTATAAATATTAAATATTAACTGAATAAATTATTCAACTATTTAATATCTATAAAAAAGATTCTCATTCGAATTTCAAACCTGCGATTTTCTAGCACAAAGATATTGTCTTTTATTATAAAAATAAATTCTCAGTGTTGAATTATAATTTTGGACGGTACAAAAAGGCCAAAAGCAGAACTGGATATGCATAATCCCCATTCTCATATTTTGACATCAATCATGAATCGTAATATTAAATATTAACTGAATAAATTATTCAACTATTTAATATCTATAAAAAAGATTCTCATTCGAATTTCACACCTGCGATTTTCTAGCACAAAGATATTGTCTTTTATTATAAAAATAAATTCTCAGTGTTGAATTATAATTTTGGACGGTACAAAAAGGCCAAAAGCAGAACTGGATATGCATAATCTCCATTCTCATATTTTGACATCAATCATGTAACGATTCATATACTATTCCCGACAGTCTCTTTGTTCTTCTGATCTTCTCTTCTCCCAACAGTAGGCTGTTGCCTTTTCATTTAATATATATGCTTTTGCATTGTTTCTGTTTGTTTCCAGCAGTCCATTTTAATTATAAAAAGGACAGTTTTGCTTTTGAGGACGTGACTTGCAGGTTGAGCGAGTTCATTTAAACTCGTATGTAAAATAAATAAATAAAATAAGGGGAAATTTTGATATATACTTTGAAAAATATTGAAATTACGCATTCTCCTCTAAAATTCACAATATCATATTTATTCTTATAAATTTCAAAAACTCACAAATTTATCTAATTTATTGTGTTTTAAAGGATATATGAATGCAAAAGCATATATATTAAATGATTCAGTCTTTCTAAGAAAAATATTCAATCGTCTAATTAGTCGTGTTTTGAAGGCAAATAATTTATTTCTCTACGTGTGACACATACACAGACATTAAAACCATACAATTGTGTGTACGCCACAACTAAGAACATGAATCATTTACCCTCACAACTGGCCAATTAGAAGACTAAATATTTCTCTTAAATATACTTACATTGTTGTTTAATAAAAGGTAAAATGAATTTTTTTCTAAATTTAAAATGAATTTTATAAGAAAAGACAATAAATTGGAATAATGTGATATTATTAATTATAGAGGGGAAATAATGATCAGAGTTCAAACTATTTAATTATTTAATATCTACAAAAAAAAATATTCAGATTTCGAATTTGTGACCTTTCACACGGAAAGCATTGTCTTTGCCACTAAATTAAATGTTGGTTTTCAAGTCTATGAAGGTTTGATTATTGATACAATTTTTGGCTGCATAAAATTAGAGTTGAAATTAAAAATGGAGTCCATATATAAGCTAGTTAGATGATGATGAGTCTCACCTCATAAAAAAATATAGGTTTAATTTTTGTCAGCATTTAAGAAAAATAATGTCGAAATTAAAGATGATTCTTATTTAAGAAAAATAAAAGTAGCCCCCTTAAAAATGTTGAGAATTAGCTATATTTTATTATGTGTTTGAAAAATTATACTATAGTTTTACTATACAGAATGATTATTTCATTATTCCAAACTTATTTTACTGTAAAATTGGACTTCAAGATTTTTATTTCATTCCTCCAAACTTATTTCAAAATGATTTGGCCTATTAGAGATGCCTGAGATCAATGTAGTCGCCCGTTTGAGTTACAACACATTTTTTTTTTTTTTTTGCAAAAAGAATGAATAACTTAATTTGCTCCGTAAGTCTGCCCAAGTATAGGTTTTTTGTTGCCTTGTTTAATTAATAAGCAAAAAAATATATAATAATTTATCACATCAATTATGAATGAAATGGACACCATGCTAAATAAATAATTGAATTGCCATAATGTAAAACAGAGGAGTATTTAACACGGACAATCATGGATCTCTTTATTACTATATCACCTAATGAAACAATAAATGGAGCCCTTTCGAGCAGTGATCAATGAATCGATATATTCTGTCAGGATCCCTGATACATACTTCGGTCGAGTCTTTGTTACAAAATTCTGAGAATACTACTATTCTTTTATATGTTTTACTCGTCACGAGTCTTTGTATGACAGGTAGTGGTGACAGGTGTCATGAAATCAGATCCAGTAATACCTAATCGTATAGAATGAGATCTGAGCCGGGGCGGACCAGATTTCCAACTCATGAAATTAAACGTCGATGTAGGTGAGTCATATAAAATTTTATGATTTTTTTATATTTTGTATGAAAATAAATGTCGGCTTATTTCTCATATTCTACATTAAAATTAATTCTGTTAGAAGAGTAACACGTTTGAAAAATGAACATAACAATGGATTTTGTACACGGAGTAAGTGCATAGTACATTAATCCTTCTAGAAAAGTACAGTAAATTAACTCACTTCTTACTTCTATTTGACTCTTCATTTGATAACATAAACACATAGTAAGAAGTTTACCCCGCCTCTTAATTCATAACTAAACATGATCTATCGAAGAATGGAGCAAGCAGCATAGTAATTGGGTGGACACAGATGAGTACCGCATACCAGACTAAGACTACGATTCAGGTAGAGATCATCAGACTGGTACGGGTAGCTTTTGGTAATTACTGGTACGGACAGACGGCTGGTGTGATACGATTCTGCAATAGAATTGGTACGGATCATTTTTAATTAAAACTGGTACGAACAGCTGACTGGTACGAGGGACTACAGACTGTTACAGAACAAATCTCACCATGCTGGTATGAAAGGCTTGCTCATATAGGAATACGCGTGAGTGATAGAGGTGCTATTAAGTTGTTTTGGATCACAATGAGTTGAAAGAGACGTTTTGCATATTAGGGACTTAGATGGAATTTACCTCTGTTCCCGTCTTTCTTTTATTTTAATTTTTGTTTATTTTTATTTTTAAGCTCAATTGTCTTAAGCGAATTGTATTATCTTAATTCGTAAATACAAACACTGTAACTACACTTATCAATTAAATAAATGTGGGCAGTAATTAGACCCACAATTTTAAAAAAAAAAAAAAAAAAAACACACTAAACGTGACCTAAATCCTCAACATTCTTATCCGTAGACAAACAACCTCCTTATCTCTGTTAGAATTTAGAATTGATGTTTTGATACCGGTTGATTCCAGTTATCTCTGAGTTTATCAAAGAAAACCCACCAGTTCATCTCCATTGTATAAAATTTCTTCATGTTGAAAGGAAATATTAATGTCATGCCTCGGCGGCCGGACCGGGGACACAACAGAATGGCATCCTCGCATCCTTCCGTCGTCTTGTCAATCTATGTCGCAACAAAAAGAAAATAAAAATTATATGAAGTCAGCTATAAAGCTCGGTTATTTAGCGACGCGCTTATCTATAATTGACTTAATTAAATAACCATTCAAACAAACTGGATTAATCCACACAAATTCACATCAAATTATGCATGCATATTTAATCGGTGATAGCACTGGGTCTAAGTTATCAATAAAACAAGTCACACAATATCTATATCATTTCATTTCATACAATCATATCATTTTCCAAATCAAATTCGAACCGAAGACCCGCTATCCTGTTAAATATGTCCTCATAATCCAATACCCAATTCAAACATTCAATTCAACCACACAAATCGAAAACACAGATTATAGAAAAATCTGATTACCTGATAGTGATCAATTCAAAAATCCAATTTAAAATGCAACAGCTGTCGGAATCAACGCGACGTAGTCGAAATTCCAATCGGACATATACTCAAATAATAATCAACATAAAAACTTATCAAATTATTTATTTTTCCATTTCTATGATTCTTTCTCAATTTCTCTCTTATTTATCCGATTTTACTTTGTTTTTTCCTCTTGATTTTAACCTTTACTACATAGAGAAAGTAAAATATAATGGAGCTGGGGCTTAAGCCCCGCAAAATGGGAGAACAAGGGAAGTGAGCCGCCTGGCCTTAGTGCCACGTTGGCAATCTTTGTTATTTTTTTATCTTTATATTTAAACCTTTAACATTTCTAATATTACAAAAAATCCAAAATAAATTTAAGAAAATTTAATAAAATTACCAGGGTGTCACAATTCATTTAAAAAAATGAGCGACAAAATACTTTGGAGGAAACTGTTGAAGTATCTCCTCATAATTAAGAGATTTAGTTCGTAATATTTTCTTATATAAAGTGATAAATTGTTACAACTTTAAACATGTGTGATTTTATAAAATGTTGGTACTTATATATTATATGTTTCAACTGCCAAAAGTGTGCGGCTCTGGATTTTATATATGAATACAAAAAATGCATTACTAAATATTATTGACATATATTGTATAATATCAGACCTCTAAACCGAATTATCCTAAGTCTTTCACGATTTTTTTTATTGTGTAATCCTAATTCGTGGACCCCCAGAGTATATATTGAATTTTTCTAGGCGTGCATCGTATATGTTATATATATCTACAAATAAAATTTTCCACTAATAGATAAATAGACTTTCTCTAGTACGTACGGAAAGACTTAATATTTATAATATATTGTTCTCATTGCGACTTGAATTTGAGACCTTTTAAATGTCAATTTAGATCAGCTGAGTTACTCGCTAGATTCGTAGATAACTCTTATTTGCATTTTAGAAAGCTATAAAACACATATTTTGGAAAGCATATAACATTTTAACTCAGGAGATGGAGACTTTTTGTAACGGTTTGTCTTGACAATTTTGACAATAATTTTTCAGATTTTGCAATTTTCTTTTAATAAAATTAAATCTATTTTAGACATGTTGTTTTTCGTAACAATTTTCATTTATTTATATATTATTTGATGTTTAATCGAATACTGTTAAATATGAACCATTGCTAAAAAAAAATCATTTCACAAATGAAAAATTTGTATATTAGTTCACATATTATTTTACATGTATATAGTATGTATATATTGTAGACTATATTTTTTTTGGTCAAATGTCAAAATCATAAATAATTATTTACCTGGCCTGTTGTCACAATTATCAAACTAATTGATTTTCAGTGAATTCCCACCCTAACTTGTGATAGTAATAAATCATATGAGGAGGTAGAGTTGGAAACTTGCAATCATTGCATTGCAATACATAATGGGAATTCGAAATAAAAATATACAATAATTAATAACTATAAATAAATTTAATATAAAGTATAGCTGATCTTTTTATACATCAAAACTAGAATTATGAATTTTATTTTTAATCCTCGTGTCGAATTTCTATACTATCACGCACTTCAAAGAAAACAAGAAAATAGTAAATATTGATGGAAAATAGTAAATACAAGTCCTAATGCAACAATGATGAAAGATATCAGTATACATTCCTACGCACAAAAAAATATAGATGTTCATTAACATTATGGAAACTCTCTTTCATAAATTGGCAAAAGGCAAGTCCATGTTTCAATTAAAAAAAATCATAACCTAATCATACTCAATTTAGTGGTGCCAGTGACCACCACAATCTATAGACTAAGTTTCAAGGAAAGAATTAGTACTTGATACCAACTGATATGGCATTAAAAAATTGCAATATATATATAATATCTCACTGCATAGTAATGTCAAACATAGATTTCAGTATATAACTAGTCAGCTGTAGAGAAAGCAAATTGCAAATTAAAGTTACCATAATATAAAACTAGATATTTAATTAGTTCGAAAATGTTACAAGTCAATACATTAAAACTCTTAATAGCATACATATACTCAAATGCCCATTGCTTCATGCTCCAATATTTTTATCTTGAATTTCATAGTTCAAACAGACGATTCAAACCGCTCAACATAATATCCACGTTAAGATATGACTGCAAACCAAATTTTATATATTTTTGGATTTTTTTAATATCTTTTAATATAGATACAAAATCATTGTTTTTAGATGGTCCACAATTTCCTCAAAAACAGTGATTTTGTATCTATGTTAAAAATTAAAATTAAAATTAAAAAAATATAAAATTTGGTCTCCAATTATATTTTAACGTGGATATCATGTTAAGCGGTTCGGATCGTCTGTTTGAACTTTGAAATTAAAGATAAAGATATTGGGCTACAATTGGAGCATAAAGCAGTGGGGCATTTGAGCCCTCCTCTACTCAAATTATCATTTAATAACTTGATGCCTAGTTTAATTTTTTTTTTTTTTTTTTTTGAAAAACTGATAGTGGCTAACTTGATACCTAGTTTAAAGGAAAGATAATTAACAAATAATGACCTACATCCACTTTCATTGTTTTGATTAAAGGGCTCAGTACATTCAGCATTCTTTAGATGCTATTCTCAAGAATTGAAATGTGTATCTTCGTATAGAGACAATGCTCGAGCCAATGCACTAAACTTGCATGTGATTCACCTTCATTTCCATTATATTACAACAATTTTGAAAATTAATGACTATATTGACAAAATTCATGAAATTTTTGAAAGAAAAAAAAAATCAAAATTGACTTATTAGCATTCACCATAAATTCAAGCAATTTCGACTTCGTTTAGAGCCTTACAAAATATATCATAACCGAACAGTGCCCAACTTCAAAATGCATAACAATTAAAAAATCATACATTTTATAAAACAAATTATTTTTTCAAGTATCCAATTCGTTAAATCAACGAGTTTTTACATTCATTTAACATAAAATACAATGTATGCTAAAGTATATTTTTAGACGATAGCGTACATAATCCTAATTATATTCTAATGAAAAAGAGCAAAGCATGTAAGAAATGATGAAGTGAATCTGATAATTAAGAGAACTTTTTTTTTTTTTTTGCTGTGCATTTATGATCTCCACCAAGATGCTAATTGAAAATTAATGGATTATAAGACAATGCGAGAATTGTGTTTCTGACTTGTTAAGAAGGAGACTTTGTGTAGGAATCGAAAATACAGCTTTCGTGTGTGCTGCATGTCTCATATTGTCAATATGTTAAACCGAGATAAACAAATAGTAAAATATAAGAGGTCGGGATCCAGAGCATGGACCAGTATCCTCTGCGGAGTTTTTATCTGCGGAGCTGTGCGGAGTTGATTGGACGGTTCAGACAGGGGCGGAACTAGAAAATATTGTTAGGGGTGGCTAAAAATTAAAATGCACAAATTATGGCTAGTGGGAATCGAACCCATGCTCTCCCCAATCACAACAGAAGCTCTTACCACTAGACTACAAGTAAAGATGTAATATTTATGAGGGGGCTAGACTATATAAATTGTTCCAAAAAATTAAAATTCAATTAAACTTTAATATACATAACTAAAATTTTAAAATTATAGGGGTGGCTTAGCCACCTTTTGAATGGCTTTAAATCTAGACCTTTAATCTCAGCCGGTGAATGCTCGACATGATAGAGGGGCAGTATTAATTTTTCTTTGAGATTCGTGCCCTAATCTTATTTGGTCCGTCCGATCAAAACAAACAGACCAAATTAAAAGAACCGCACAGCTCCGCAGAGCATCGCGCCACTCGGAAGAGACCGCCTGGACCGCCTGGTACTTTGATCCAGTGTTTTATCTTTATTTATTTATTAATAATCTCAAATCTGTAGAAACAAAAGAGGCCCATAAGATACATTTTGAAATTTTACTAATTTTGGGCCTAGAAAATTGGAAAGGCGAAACGGATGAGAATCTCGGATTCATATGTCTATTCATAGCCAACATTTTATGGGCTGAAATGTAAAGGAAAAATCAGGCCTCACTGGCTTGTGTTGCTATAGGCCTACAATTAAGCCTAGTCCGATCCAAGTCACTGAAAGGAGAATTTTCAAGAGAAGGAAACATAATCGAATTATTATGCCTGTGAAATTTTGAGGTTCATAAAATTATATGAAACTGGCGGGTAACACGTGCAGTCCACAGGGTTGTAAACAGAGAAGGAAATTTATCACGGCGTGACTAGTCACGTCACGGAACGTCACGTCACGTTAACATCACGTCACGTCACGTGTGTCGATTACGTGACGTGACTCGCGTGACGCGTGACGTGATCATTCACGTGACGTGACTACATTCTAGTGAAAATATACGTCACGTCACGTCACGTGAACCAGGCACGTCACGTCACGTCACGTGATCACGTTACGTCACGTCACGGTATGAAACATAGAGTATCTAACTTTTTTTATATATATAGAGTATTCAGATTTTTATTTTAGTGTAAGTTCAGTAATATTGGTACTCATGTAGTACTGATTTTTATTTTCTTTAGTTTAGTCTAATGAATGTTTGTAATTTGAATTTTTAAAGTAATATCAGATGCAACATTTCCTAAAAATGATAATCTTTACAACATTATTTACTTATTTTAGAATTTTTTATAACTTTTTTTATAAATTTTTAACAATGTAAGTTAAAATATAAAAAAAATTGACATGACTAATTTACGTCACGACACGTCACGTCACGTGTGATCACGTCACGTATGGTCACGGCGTGACTACGCGTGACGTGACCATTCGCGTGACGTGATCATCCGCCACCATTTTGGTCACGTCACGTCACGTCACGTGAAAAAAAAAGTTGATCACGTCACGTCACGTCACGTGACCAAATCACGGCGTGTTTGTCACGTCACGTCACGGCGTGTCACTTATTTCCTTCTCTAGTTGTAAATGTAGAATTTTGAAATACTGGACCCTGTTTGGAAGGGGAGCAGCTTGGGTCCGATGCCCATCGGACTCAAACTGGGTCCGATGATTTCTATCACCGTCTGATTGGCTTTAAGATATGTGCACTCTACTTTAATATCCGTGCGAGTTCGTTTTAATATGTGTGCACGGATCTTAAAGTGAATCAAAAGGTGATGGAACCCATCGGACCCAGTTTGAGTCCGATGGGCATTGGACCCAAGCTCGTCCCGTTTGGAAGAGGTATAACTCAATCACTTTGTAAAACATTAAGAAAAAAGAAAACGCTGGTTGTATACCCACAGGAAATTTTTATTTTCATACTTTAGATGTTTCTAAATTTAACTTAGCTACTATCTGTCTAATTCTTAAGAAAGATAATTTTATTACTGTTTGAAATTTTAGGCCAATACAACGTATCAACTGTGAGAGCAGTTTGGGTCCGATGGGCTCCAAAACCGTCCGATCTACTTCAAAATCCATGCGCACGATTATTGAAGAAAATTTGCACTGATGTTGAAGCGAGTAACACAGATCTTAAAGAGAATGGACGGTTATGAAACCCGTCGAACTCAATTTGAGTCCGATGGGCATCGGACCCAAACTGCTCTCATCAACTGTAGCTACAAACTTATTACCAAGTTGTTGACCGATAGATTGGCTACTGTAATGCCTACTTTAATTGATCCTTCTCAAACAACTTACATTAAAGATATATGTATTCTTGATAATGTGATATGTGCACATAAAGTATTGCACCAAATTAGAGTTAAAAAACACAATGGAGTCTTAAGTTGGACTTTAAAAAAGTTTTTGATCATGTTAATTGGGATTTCCTTTTCGAAGTCCTATAAGCAAAAGGTTTTGGTATTAGATTTCAAACATGGATTAGACATACATTATCTAGTAGTCAGATGTGTTAATTTTAATGATACTTTAGATAATTATGTTTATTGTAAAAGAGAGCTCCGGTAAGGTGACCCAATGTGTTTAGTTTGGCTGTTGATGTTTTGAATAAGATTTTACAAAGGGTTTTTTTAGAGGGATACCTAGAAGGTCTAGGTGATTTTGATAATATTGGTAATGTTTTTTAACTTACATTTTGCTGATGATATTTTGTTGTTCTTTAAGGCTGATATAGATATTTTAGATAATGTTAAATGGCTCTTATTAACTTTTGAAAATCTATCTGGTTTCAAACTTAACTTTTAATAATGACTTTGATATAACTAATTTATGTGAATAGTTATAATATAATGTTTTTAAACAGAATAAAATAAATTAGAAACAGCTCAAATTGTATTTAGTATATTATCATAATATTAGCTATTGAATCTTTAACAAATTTCGGATTCGATTTGTGTAAGATTCAAAATTTAAATCCAATAAATAAGGTAGATTTATTTTTAAGATCTATATACTAATAAAATAAGATATTGAATATATTTTTTAAATCCATATGTATATCTAGTCATACAGTAGTAGAGTCAGATCTCTGAACTATGACGATCATACACATAATAAAAATCAATTATATAAAATTTTACTATTAAGAATGTGGATCAATTTACAGTATCGATGAACATTTTATTCTAAATTATACATTAAATCACATATAAATAAAATAAAATAAATATATATATATATATATATAGAGATCAATTAATCACATTCATACAACTTGCATCGGCCTATCTACTCATACAAATTCAAATCGAATCATTCAGCTATAGATATTTATTAACAGATCCATATCCCCGTCATTTTTATTCATAACCAAAAAAATAAATAAAATAATATTAATAATCAGATCCCCAAAAAAATTTCATCCATGCCCAAACCGCCCCCCCAGGGGGCGGTTTACTTTTTTTTTTTTAATGCAATGATGGATTATTTATAATTATGTTTATAATTTATGTATTTTGTAATATTATGTATTTGTTTATATTTTTAATACGATGTATTTTATGATTTGTGAATAGTTTAACAATAACACAAGATATGGATAGATAACAATAATTGTTTTGTAATATTATGTTTTGTAATAACACATGATATGGATATGGATAGATAACACATGATATGACAAATAAAATAGTAAAATAAAACCGTTAGATTTAATCTTTATTATTTTCTTGGAAATTTTTTTGAAATGCCACTCTAAAACTTGAAATTTGTCAATCATGTTCGAGAAAATGAATTAATGGGTAACTTGACTAATCTGGGCCGTCGGCAAAATAATTTTCATGCAATTGACTTCTCAGAAATAATTTTCTCCGCCCCCCTGCCACCCCCCGCATAGTCTTAGAATCAGGCCCGGAGAAAATTATTTCTGAGAAGTCAATTGCATGAAAACCCTTTTGCCGACGGCCCAGATTAGTCATTTTGTGCATTTTACAGTGAGCTTAACTATTTTGTGCATTTTACAGTGAGCTTAACCAAATTACAGTGAGCCTAATTGTGCTTTTACTTTGCTATCCTCCAAATTTGTACGCATGAAAGGTTTATAATTTGCTATAATTCAATTAAAAAGGGATAATGGCAAAATGCACAAAATAATGACACCATCTTGCTATAATTTGTCAATCATGTTTTAAGCTCACTGTAATTTGGCAAAATGCACAAAATAATGCAACCATCTTGCTATAAGCATGTTTTAATTGAATTATAGCAAATTATAAACCTTTCATGCGTACAAATTTGGAGGATAGCAAAGTAAAAGCACAATTAGGCTCACTGTAATTTGGTTAAGCTCACTGTAAAATGCACAAAATGGTTAAGCTCACTGTTATGCTGCCTTTTTTTTTTTTTATACATGATTGCATATTTGGGTGTTTTCTTTTTATCTTCTGAACGTCTGTTAATATATTTTTTTTAGTTACAATAATTTGATGTTTATCTATGGTACGGAAGGTTAATAGTAGTAATAATAAGGACACAACGCTTAATTAATATTAACTGAAAATATGAAATGCCAAAAGTTGGGATGACTAGTCAGGACAAAGAAAGTTCAGGAGAAATTCATGTAACCTGATCATGTCGACTCTCAGAAATGAGATCAATGTGAATATAACTGGAGTACATATAATAGTACACAAAATATTATACAAAATGTTAATCTAGGTGGAGTTTATGTAGCCTTATTTTGCTGTCTTGCTTCGTCGCCGTAGCTAACTTGTAACTCCGCCATATGGAATTGGGAGGTAGAAATCCTATAGGTCAATCTCAGCCTTTTGACTATAGGTCAATCACATCAGAGAAGATATCTTGTGCACCTATTGTTACACCTATATATTTTACCAAAATAAATATCGAAACAATATTAATCATGGTGAACAGCCTTAATCGTGGCTATTTCAAGTATACTTTAAAACCATTAGTTCATTTCCTAAATAATGAGGGCCTCAGGTTCGAACTGCATTTTTTTTAAATAATGAGGGCCTTAGGTTTGTACAATGTCAAGGTGGCAACGGTGGGTAAACCGCCTCCTGGGGGGGGGTGGGTTGGTGGGGGGGGTAAACCGCCCCTGGGGGCGGTTTGGGCATGGATGAAATTTTTTTGAGAATCTGATTATTAATATTATTTTATTTATTGTTTTGGTTATGAATAGAAATGACGGTCCATATCCCCTCAGGTATACCCCAAGGGTGCAATGGGACAACAGCGGTCTGAATCTGATCTCAGTATGGCCAAAAGAATCAATCTCCTCTTGAATCACATTTGATTTGTACGAAACTGATTTTCTGTGCAACGAAAATGTAGTTGGTGAGATTTATTTTCGTCTGCAGTCTATAGCCAGGACTGAATGGTAATGCATACGCTCCGATTCGTGCTGCGAAACTATACAAGTTCGACCTAAGAAGCCAGTTTGTTGCAACGCTTAAAACACTTGTAACACAATAGAGGATAAATACATAAAAGCAAATAATGTATTTTTTGTCCGGTTAGTCGGTTGTCATACGCTCCCTCTATTATGAGGCAAGTGACATCACTGTTGCAACGGTGCACCGACTATTCACATGCTTCCTTTCGTGAATCCCAGACAAGTTTGTCCGGTCTAATTTCTAGCATCATCCATTGGTTCAATACTTCTCTCCATTTGTTAGCGTACGCTGAAGCCTGAAGGTCGCACAAGATTTTCAAAAAAATGAGCTGCATATTGTGTCTAGTTAGAGGTGTCAATAAGTGTGATACAAATACGATAAAAGTATTTTCATATTCATACTAAGAGTTGATCTTATCTATATTCTATATTTACTGCTCTGTTGCACTTATGTGGCTGTTATGCCTTTTAGTTTCTATGGTTGTGTTGCTATCTCCAACTTGACTGGAAAAACTGATTTTTGTAATTATCAATTTCAGTAATGAAATGGACTCTCCTTTTTAAAAATAAAATTATGCATTTAATTGCTAAGAATTTGTGTTATTCTATCTTATCTGTACCCGTTAAGATTAGTGGGTAATGAAATGATAGCAGGTGAATAACAAATAATACTAATATAATGGTTTTATTATTTTTACAAATATACAATCAAAACTCATCATGTCATACATATACAATCACAATTACTAATATAAAAATAAAAAAATACAAATATGTAATCAATTCTAACTAATAAATTTTTTTATAAAGAAAAAAAATACAAATTTCTATTCTAACAAATTCAAAATTCAATTTGTTAATTAAATAATAAAATATTCATATAAAAAAGTAATATGTTTAATATAATATTCATCTTCCAACAAAATGCATACATTTTCTGATGGATTAACATAGATACAATAATATGAGAAATATAAAATTGAATATAATATTTATATATCTATTTGTAATTTATTTTATATAATTACCTGTTATCCAATGAGTACGAAATAGTCTTTATCCGTACTCATACTTGTTACCTGAAAAAATTCTTATCCATACCCAATAAGCTAACGAAAAAAAACCTTATTCATACCCGTCTTATCGAATACGATACGAATAGGGTAAACCGGTAAACGGTTTTCATTGACACCTTTATGTCTAGGCGTGTCGTGTTTTGAGCAGGGGCGGACCCAAGTTCAACCGGGGAGGGGGGGGGGGGGAGCTGCCCCCCATAGATTTTGCATTTTAGTGCAAGTTGGGACATTTCGATCGACTCTGCTCCTCCCTGGATATTTTTTTGCCCCCCGCTAGATGTATAATTTGTTGTTCGGGTTAAATTTAGGGTTAAAATTAAAATAAATTTATTCAATTATGATTAATAATTAGAATTATAGATTAAAATATCAGAAATTACAAGTCAGAGCATTGAAAAGTATAGATTAAAATATTATTTTTTATTAAGTACTTAATTAATTAATGGATTTGAACCCGATTAGCTATTTAAATCTGATTCGATATTTTTTTGCCTCCTTGACGAAAATCCTGAATCCGCTTCTAGTTTTGAGTTACCTGTCAAATGTGTTATGTTGTGTTGAAATGTATAATAAGTTAAGGCGTGCCGTAATGTATATGAATTATACACGGCACGGTTTAGAATGTAGTAGAATTTATATCCATATAACAAATTTTGAGTTAACATGCAGAAAATCCGGACGGTTCAAGATCTTTCTGTACGAACTCAAAGCACAATAATATTGTGCCCCGGTGCATTCCGAATAGACAACGAAAAAAAAATCAGTCTAATTTTAGATTAATTGAAAAATTAAATATATTATCTCAGAAGATGCGGATCCAATGTTTGTGCTTGTGGGTGTGCGAGTTTTCCTTTTCTATTTATTTTGTGAAAAATGTTGAAAACAGTAAAGAATCGTTATAAAGTTTCTTTGAGAACCCATTTGCTTAAATCAGAGACGATTGAGAAAAGTTGTAACTTGTAAAGTTGCAGTAACCACAATAATGTAATCAATGTTGTAAAGCAGTAAAGGGTTTCCTAATAATATTTATTTTAGAGAAAGACAAATAGTGCGATACTGATGTGTGTTTTTCCACTAGTGAGAATAATAGGTATGACATAGGTTGTATCGATCGTATTTCTTATCAGATAAGTTAACAAAGATTTTTTTTTTTATCTATACTCATATTCGTATTCATTAAATTAAGGAAAAAAAATCCTATCATATCCACATTATCATATACAATCATGGGTCGTATAAAACGAATAAAATAATTTCAATTAGACTTCTAAATTTTACGAACCTATTTGAGACAACCGTATGCAGTCAACTAGATCTAGAGAAAGCGAGCGTTCTGTTTTATGCTCTCAAGTTTTTGTTATCGATTTTGAAAGGAAACAAAATTCTATATTGAAAAATGTTTGAAGTTAATTTTATTTACCCGAAAATTACATTGCAAATACCTCTGCCAATGATTTCCTCACTCGTTGTCTCACTCATTGAAATGAAATTTGCCGTTTTTTTTTTTAAAAGCATAAACATATTTTTCCTCGTTCAACTGTTCGTTTCGTCGAAATTCACATAATGAAAAAATTTAAACAGTTGGATGAGAAAAAATAAATTCCTGCTTTTCTGAAAGAAAAGCAGCAGATTCAGACTCCCACCCACTACCCTCCTCCCTCCCCACTCGTCATCTCCCCTAATACTCTCCTTCCTCTCCATCTTTAGTACTTGAATTGGAATCAATCTTTAATTGGAGAAACGGAAATTCTTAAATTTATTCTCTATAAAAAATATTAAAGGAATTTCGAAATTTAAGAAAGATGAAATAAAATATTTTAGTCTTAATCACTGTTTTTCTAAAAGAAATGAGGAAAAGGTTAAAATTTTCCGTGATTGGATTTCAGATTTAGATTCGTCGTAAGTTCATTTTTTCATAAAGAAAAACATTAAATTTGATAATCTTCTAAATTATGATATACATTTGTCTATTTCAATTAACACGCAATTGTTGACGTCTGTCATAAATTTTGAGTTTTGACGATGTAAAATTGCATTTTAACAGTTGTGAGCAACAATTTTGATTTTTCAGACTTCTTTTTCAACTTATTTTTAAAATGCACAGTTAATTATTGTGCTCATACATGCTTGCTTATTCATTTTTAAAAATAATAATTAAATATAGATGAGAATTACGTTGAAGGCAAGCAATTAAAAGCTACTACATATATAATATTTCCTATGAGTTAGTTTTTTATCCCATGATACGTCTTTGCCTAAAACAAAAATTGATTGGGGACAAAGGTCCACCTTCACGTGGCTTGTCTTACACTCCCCTCCTTTGTTACTCACATGGAATTATTAGATTCGTTACTTTGTGTTCCAATTGTAGAGATTAAATAATGCATTCCCTTTGATTGGAAACAAAATTGATTGATTTTGACCGATTTTTAAACAAAGTTTCGGTTCAGACATAGAATCGAAATTTTGGTTTGATCTCCTCTCTTTCATAACAACACACATTTTGAACCATAGAAAAATCGGATAGGCACTGATTGAAACTTTGGTTTGATCCGCACAGTTAATGAAACCTAGATATGGGGATAACCAAATATTTAGTTCGGCTCACTCAGTTTTTGGAATTATGTACAAGAATAGAACAATATCTGCGAGAGTAAAAATTAATTATCCGTGAGAGTATACTGACAGAAAGGAAGAAGAGCTAATCAAAATTTCAGTAAATTCATGCTTGAACCGAAACTTTAGTTAGACCCTTGTTATTTTTTTATGGACAAAAAACGTAATCAATCTATTAACTGAAAATTCGATTTTTTTACTTTTTAAATAAAAAGTTGGATTCCGACGCAGCCAGTTTATTTGATTATTTCCTCGTTTTATTGCGAGCCAGTTGTACCTCAAATGAATTATTCTTTGCACCTAATGGACGTTAGAACCCTTTAGACGATTAATAACAGTACAAGTTAATTGTTCTTTGCATTTATTGCACATATCCTATATATAGCAAATTGCATATTAATCAGTCGTTTCCGCAGTTATAATTAAGTGAATATAAATTGTCTGAAGCAATTCCAACGCAATACAAGTTTCTCAAAGAGTCAAAAGTACAAAATCAGAAAACATTAATTATGTAATGACATATAACAAAAAGACTACTAGGAAATTTCTATGACAGTATATATTCAAATAAAAGCACACCATATTGCCGCGCCTTTGCACTCTCATTAATTTATTGATAAATATTTTATTAAATTGCATGAACAATCAAATATAAATATAGAACAGTTACATCTAATGTTCTCGCCGTATATAATTCACACAACAAGAGCCTTCATAACTAAATTTCAAAAGTTAAAATTATAATGGATCAATTATAATTTTAATGTGATCCATAAATTCTATCAGTCAATAAAACATATGTTACTCGAACATACCAATTATATTAAAATGCATACAACCATGCACTCTTCATAGCTTAATTAGGTCCATCGATCAAGCCATAGTTCCAGTGTAGACGGTGTTGGGCTTCCAGTTCGGCGGGATGACATCCTTTACCACAAACTTCTTGCCCGTGCTGTCGGTAATCTGGAACGAGAAAGGTGGCAGGGTTGGGTGGTTTGGGTCCAACCTCCAAATGGTACCAACATTGTGTGTCATGGGTTCCCAGCCTGTGACACCAGGATATGGCGAGTTGGTTTCCTGTAACTCGACAGCAGTAATGTCGCCACCATCGTACTTAATACTCACAGAAAAGTATATGTTGTTCGAGCCTTCCTCCACATGGAATGAAACGGTGTTTCCTGCATAAGTTGTTTGGATTTACACAAAAAAAAAAAAAAAAAACACAAATCAATCCATAAAATACCAATATGCACAAGCCTGTTTTATAAATTAGGATTTAGTAACTTGGAATCTGGAGTAGACATTTTGATTTTCTTTAGAGTGTTGGTATTCTGATTTTCTGATAAGATGTATATACATTTCTCTGGTAATTGGTACCAGTTCAGCTGAATAAATGCTCTAAAATAAGATTTATTCAACAATAATGCGGGTAAATACCTGAGAGAGCAGAAGGAATAAGGAGAGAGAGCAGAGCAAGAGAAACAACAGAGGTAAGGAGACGAGAAGCCATTTTTTTTTTTAATTAATTGAAGGAGGAAAGGTTTTCAGAGAAGATGAATTTGATTTTGCTGGGATGAAGCTGAGGTGTATTTATATGTAGAGAACAGGCTAAAGAGGGGTGAGCCCGTGAGCGGATAAATTGCAAATTACGTCAAGCGCCTAGCTGTATTTAGGTTAAATTTAATCAATGGATCCACGTAAAGTGTGGATAACTCGTGATATTATTATACAAGTATCTATGTGTTCTCTACCAAGCATTTAAAATAAAAAAAGTATTTATGTGTTGAAGAACAAATCTAGCTAGCACCAATTACAAATAAAGCTCTAATCATGATAAAGTTTGTCAAAGACAAACCTACACTATACATATATACAATAATATTTATGTGTTACTACAAAGTCAGAGAGTTCAAACTTCGCTCACGACATACGACTTTGGAATATCTGCAAAAAAAAAAAAAAAAAAAATACAATAATAACTTCATAGGACAAGGTTTAATGAGTTTTCAGATCAATGCAAATGTAGAATCCAAGTGTGTAGAGTTAGACAGCAAATTAAATTATACCAACATCTAGTGATTTTTCAAATATTTTACGCGTGATCGCTATTAAGGGAAGATGAGAGAACTAAAAGGAAATATAAAACTTAAGCAAATTATTAAATTTCAAAAACCCCTTGCAGAAAACGTACTTAAATACAAACAAAATCATCCGTTCAAAAATAATGTGTTCTAAGGGGCCACTTTGATGTTGATCTGTTTGGTTTCGGAAGAAATAACGAAAACCAAAATTTTCTAATTTTGTAATAAATCTCAAAATTGAAATTGATAAAGAATTTCTTGTTAAATCTCAAAATTAAATTAACCAAAACTTTTAAATTGTAACATTTTTTGCATGTTGAATGTTTGATTGATTAACGCCCGAAATTTTTATAAATATACAAAACAATAAATTAATTTAACAATCTATACAATATTTTCATGAAATTCAAAATCTATCCAAACCAATAACACTGTCATCGGTTTCAGAAAGATAAAACCGATGACACTGTCATCGGTTTAAGCCAAGCACGATTTTTGATGCTTTATGTATACTTTTTGAAACAACGAATGATTCAGATTCAAGCAAAAAATGTAATCATTACATAGTTGGGGCAAATGTTAAAAATATTTAAAATATTAGAAAATGTTGCGGCAAATGTAATCATTACATGATTAAAATTTTTTTTATTTAATTAGAAAATATTACAATTTTTTATATTAAAATTAGATATAATACCATATAATTTGATTTATTAGAAAGACTAAAACAAATAACCCGGATCAATATTTTTCAGATCGGATTTTTCATGGCTGTAAGAAAAAATTAAAATATTTCTTTGTGTGTTATTAGAAAAAAATAAAAATGTTTTGAATCTGAATTATTGATCCCGGTTCAAAAGTCACTTCTAGGTATATACAAAAAATATTATGCTTTTTCTATTTTTGAAAAAATAAAAATTTGAGAAAATTTTGCGCAACTTTGTAATCATTACAAACAGTGTTTTAATCTGAGTCGTTCGTTGTTTAAAAAAGTATGCATTATGCATAAAAAATCGTGCTGGGCTGAAACTGATGATAGTGTCATCGGTTTTATCTTTTTGAAACCGATGACATTGTCATCGGTTCTAGCTTCTGAAACCGATGATAATGTCATCGGTTTGGATAGATTTTGATAATGTCATCGGTTCTAGCTTCTGAAACCGATGGCAATGTCATCGGTTTGGATAGATTTTGAATTTCATGAAAATACTGTATAGATTGTTAAATTAATTTATTGTTTTGTATATTTATAAAAATTTGGGGATTAACGCGCTATGACTAGGCTAGGAACTAGAAAGGAGATAGAAAGACTTTAGCGGGGTAATATGCATCTAACATAAGGAATCAATGGCATTTTGATGGTCATTGGATTAAATTGGATCTCATGTCAAGTTAAAACTGTTCGATTTGTAAATAAATTCATGCAGGAGACACAATTTTCTTTTACCATCTTTGAAAAAAAAAAAATCCCTTTGCCCACTTTTTTTTTTTGAGAATTTTCAAAAGTTGGGAGGGAGAGTGTCTCGCCTCTCCTCAGTCTTCAGCCGGCTATAAATTATTTTTCTTTTTTTTAGTAAAGTTAGAAATCAAGTCATCTAACTATTTAATATTATTATTATTATAACAAAAAAATTATCTCATTTGGATTTCGAACATGTAACCTATCACATAGAGACCATCTAACTTTGCAATCAAAGACTAGTTCTCACTGGCTATAAATTCTCACTTCAAAAATATTTGAAAATTAAATTGTTCCATATATATATATATAATTATAAAGATTACAATAACTGATGACCATACCCAGCCCTCATAATAATAATAACATAATAATACAAACCCTTTCATGACCAAAATCCAAAAACAATCCTGCTTCTTTTAGCATAGCATTTTATGACCGTGTTTCAGTCACAAAATGCATTAGCTTTGAACCAAATAAGCGATAAATACTTGTGAGAATACACCAAATTTGGTGATTTAACTGTATTGAACAACAGATCTATAAAAAGTGTTTGGCCTCCAATTCGCGGGGATCACATTCCTCGCCACCAGCTTGCGGTTCTTGTCGTCGGTCATCCGGATCGAGAACGGGGCATGGAGAGGGCGATTTGTGTCCATCCTATAAATAGCACCCCATGATTCTTTCATCTGCACCCAATTGCGTGAGTTGCTTTCCATGATCTCAACCATGTTTAGGTCGCCTTCAGCGTCCTCGTACTCGATCAACACCGCCAAGTAGTTAGGGTTTGATCCTTGCTCCACATGGAATGAAATTGTCCTTCCTGGGTACTGGCATGGCACACTATAACAAAAGTAGAAAAATTGTATTTTATAAACTTTTATTATTAGATAAAAAGATGCTTTAGTTAAAGCTGGCAAAAGTGCCCAGAGAGAACTTTGTACAGAATAAAAGATTTCTACTTTGCAACAGTGTTTTCTATTTTTTAATGAACAGCTCTGAAAAGTTAAAATTTTGCTTTGTCCTCTTGGGGAGAAACCACATGATATGTCGCTTTACTTTTATTTTTTAGGAGAAGTACGTCGCATTAGTACTTTCACTTTTATCATGAAATAGAAAATTGAATGAAGAGAAGAGGAACCAAAATATAAAAAATAAGAATTTGACTGCAAAAGTTAAAATCTAATTTCACTTTTCTCAATTCCCCAATTTCCCAATTTCACTCTTTTTTTTTTCTTATTTGACGGAAATATAATTTCTTTTTCACTCTATTCCGCACTATTTTTCGTATACTTCTCCAAAAATCATGCATTTCTATATTATTAAGTATTTTTTTCGAAATATTGTTTTATAAACCACACTAAGAATAGCTAAAATAGCCAAATAAAAAATAACTATTGTTTGTTTTATTAGAATAGTAAACCTCAAAACTCTAAGAAATAGTTTATCTTAATAAGACAATTTGAATTCACTATTCTAATTATTTTAACTCAACTAAATACCGAATAGGTATTCCGAATAATCTATTCTTAATCCAACCAAACATGTGCATTTCTAATTCCTTTGAAACCAGATGTCATCTAAATTGAACTCACCGAGCAAAATCAATTGCGAGTCTACCAGCGTGACGGAGCTCATTGGCCCTTCCAGGATAGGCCATGGATCCAAATGCCGTACCAGCCATGTCAAAATGGTACGGTGCATCGAGGCAGATGCCGCCATCACACAAGTCAGCGATGGTGATATGAGACGGCCTGCCTGAGCATGCTGGGTGGCCAGTGCATTTAACCTGATAATAAATTTCACAAATAACAACATGAGACAACTTAAAATTTTGTTTAACTTGACAGATAATAGGTTATCTTTTACAGGAACAGGGAAATTAAAGATTGTATAGTTACCAAATAGCAAGAACCGCATCCTTTTCCTCCCTTGAACAAATTGTGGTTCCCACATGATGTCATGGAATTGAAAGGAGGCAAGTTTACATTTTTGAACCCACATCCACCACCTGTGCAGGCAAAAATATTAACAAGTTTACATTTAACCATGATTTGTTTCAATGAAAAAATAATTAAAATGAATCTATGCATGCACCCATTCTATTTTAAGAAATATTTACTACTTAATGGCCAACCCAGATCTTCTCAGTTTTTAAAATAAACGACCATGAAACTTTGAATCTTGGTATTGATTGAGCTAAAATCAATGAACTTAGTAAACAATAATTGCTCTTATAGACAATGTGGGTTAAAATATACCGTTATCGTCTGCCCCGGCGCCGGTTGGGGCACCGTACCACGTGGCACTTCCCATGTTCCAGTTCAGTCCAACCGCAGAGGTGTTGTAATTGATGGCAGTAGGATCGAAGCAAGTAGAAAGGCTGAAAAGAGAGAGCAAGGCAAGAGAGGTGGCAGCCAAGGTAAAGAGAGGAGAAGAAGAAGCCATTATTGTGTGAATAAGTAGCAAAAGGGTGAAAGTGGTCAAGAAAAGGTTGGTTCTGATTTGGGGGTCTGAGAATTAATGTGCTGTATTTATAGGTAGCAAAGGGGGATATAAATCAACGACATGGGCTGTTGGGGGTCACATGGGAAGTGAGAAATAATTGATCTGTTTGGATATTGGGAGGGAATAAAGATACAGAAGCTCAATTCACCGAATATATGAAAGCGAAGTATATTAGTTGGCAGTGATTAGTATTCCAATTTTTTATATGATAAAGTGAAAAGGGAGAGAAAAGAAAAGGGAGAAAAAAAATGTGGAAATTTGAAAATTAGAAAGTTTACAGATAATTAATGCAGACATAATGTACGAATTAGAAAGTGATTTGCATCCAACTGTTCACAAACTTTTTTTTAAAAGATTTTAGTTGGATAGAGCGTTCTACTTACAAATTCATATTACCAAACTAAAAGATTGGATAGTATTAGTAGGTACACAATTAATGACCCCAATGCCAAAGAATATATTTCATTTCTTTTGTTTCATTTTTTTTTTTGACAAAAAAAACTGTAAAGCCCGTTTCATTTCGAAACATAAAAAATATGTTACATAGTATTGTGTACGCAGAGGCTCTTAACAAAACAGAATTAGTATCAACCATAGCAAAATCCAAAATACCATTACATTCTAACAAAACAATAGTTTTTAGCACACAGGAACACTGTTTTTGGTATAGTGTCCTTTCAAAAGAGACAAAAGGACTATCTTCTGTTAAGGTTTGGCATCAGTGAGAGGAAGAGGAAGTATCTTCCGAGGAGGTAGAGGTGAGTTGGAGCTTGGGAGAAGGGGGAACTGCCTGCACAGGGATGAGACTGGTATCAGCTGGGAGCCACTGATGAAGTGTTGCTTGTTCAGTATCCATACATGTCCAGTAAAACATAGTAGTCATGATAGAAATAATGATAGTTCGGCTAGTAGCACAGGTTTTGTTTTCAAAACATATAAGGTTCCTTTGTTTCCAGACACACCAAGCCAAGGCAGCAAAAGCAATTATAAAAAAAAAAATTGATTGATGGGAGAGGGTATAGGAAAATTGCATGATGTCCTCTATTGAGTTTCAGGATGAAAATAGTTCTTGACAATCTCCTAACCAAAACCAAATTTGTCTAACAAAAGGACATTGGATGAATAAGTGGTCTACAGTTTCTACTTGTCCACAGAAGTGGCAAGCCAAAGAGCCAGACCATCATTTATCCAATAAATTGTTCTTTGTCAAGATTCTATTATGTGTTAGTAACCACATGAAATTTTTTATTTTTGGGGGAAGTGTGGATTGCACCAAAACATGCAATGATCAGGCTGAATGTCTCTAAATGTCAGAAAAGTGTAGAGGGATTTCATAGTGAATTGTCTCTGTGCTTCTCTTGTCCAAGTGATGGTGTCATGGAGTTGAGAAGGTGAGAAAGTGGAGATGAGTTCTTGTAGTTCTCTTCAGTCCTGAGCATCCACTCCAGTAGGGGATCTTCTAAATGAAATACATTGTTCCTGTGTTTGTAACACCTCTTGGAGGCCGATACGAGGGTTGGTGCAAATTTTGAATAAAAAGTGATAATACACTGAGAGAGGGCAAGAGCCATACCAAACATCAGTCCAGAATTTAACTTGGGTGTCTACTCCAGAGGAGAGGGTTAAACTGCAATCTAACAGAGGGGTCAAAGACTGGATACTGTCCCAGAAATGCACAAAGTAGTTATAAAAGAGAATTGATTTCCAAAGTCCTTAGAATTGAGAATTTTTTTAGTTTTCAAAGCCACTTAGTGAAAAGAGCAATATTCATGTGGTCTAAGTTGAGGATATCCATGCCTCCATGTTTTTCGGCCATGCAGAGAGTAGGCCAGTTCATGAGAGCATACCTCTTTTTGTTAGTCTCATACTCTTGCCAGAGGAATTTTCTTCTAAGGGAATCTATTTTATCAAGAATGGTTACAGGAATTCTGAAGAGGAAGAGGGCAGACAAAGGTACTGAAGATAGGGCTGAGTTGAGGAGGGTTAGTCTGCCTCCCATAGAGAGAAGCTGGGCATTTCCAATTTTGGAGTTTATGTTCTAGTTTAGAGAGAAGAAAATTCCAATCTTTGACTGATAATTTTCTGTTATACAAGGGGAGACCCAAATATTTGAGAAGAAACTTTCCTACCTTACATACAAAGAGG
Organism: Carex arenaria; assembly: GCA_964058825.1. Classification (NCBI taxonomy): domain Eukaryota; kingdom Viridiplantae; phylum Streptophyta; class Magnoliopsida; order Poales; family Cyperaceae; genus Carex; species Carex arenaria. The sequence continues at coordinate 415,577 of CAXKVW010000032.1, read as the reverse complement.
GCAGCAGCTTGATTAGTTGCATCTTCATCTAAATTGAGGGTAAACAAATTAGTTTTACTATTCTTTTGTTTAAATGAACATCAATAGTATTTTTTTCTTTTAAGTATTTAGGAACTTTGTAATTATTTTCCAAATGTATGCGGTTATAAGAAATATATTTACACATTTGTTCATTACTGCACATCAAATATATGCAAGTGTTAAGTTATAGTTGTCTGAATACAAACTACAGACCAATTTGTGCATGCATGAGTTCATATATCACCTCTCAATACATACTGCTGTCCGGTATTTGCTCCAAGTTATTTTGTAAATGCATAAGTTCAGACAGTTGTGCGTTAAAACGTGAATAGAAAAATAAAATTAAAAGATGGAAAAAAATGAACGTATTTGTCATAATATTACTTTTATATACACATATGTTCGGAGCATAAGTTTTCTTTTCTTAAATATTTGAAAACAATTTATTAACTTGAGTTGTATATATAAAAGGGGGGGGGGGGGGGGGGGGGGGTTTGGAGGATTTCATGTATATCTTTCAAAGAACTTGAAATTACGTATAAAGTGCGTAATATCATATTTAGCCTTCTAAATTTCAAAAACTCATATATTTAATCAATTTATTGTTTTTTTCTTGTAAAACTCATCCTAAATATTTAATACACCCATTTGCAAAAACTCTACATCTTCTTCTTTATTTTCAAAGTCCGAACAGTCGATCTGAACTGCTCAACATGATCTTCATATTAAAATGTACAATATGAATGTATTTGGAGACCAAATTATAAATTTTTGGACCTTTCTTACTATTTTTTAGATAGTTATAAAATCACTGTTTTGAATGGTCGAGAATCTTTATGAAAACAATGATTTTATATCTATTTAATAAACCGCAAAAAAAAATTGAAAAAAATAATATAAAATTTGGTCTCCAAGCAAGAACTTTGATAATGGAGATAAGGATGCGGAACATGATTGGAGCACAAAACCAATGGGGATCTTGACCCTACTCTTGAAAAAATATGTAAAATATGTAGTTCGTATAAGGAAAATATTTGGTCTTCTAATACGTTGATTTCCAAGACAAATGTTTCATTTTTCTACCTGAGATGCACACATTGTGGCATTGAGGCATACATTTGTGTGTGCATCGCATTTAAGAAAATGAACAATTTGTCCACACAACCGGTCAATCATTGGACTGGACATTTCACTTAAATAGACTATATATATTTTTATTTATTTTTAGTAAAGAGTAGAATTGAGAAAAAAAAACAATAAGGTAAATTTGTTAGTTTTTGAAATTTAGAAGGATACATATGATATTATGAATTTTAGAACAAAAAAAAAAACATAATTTCAAGATATTTGAGGAGTATACATAAAATTTTCCACAGAAAAATAAAAGGAAAAAAAAATCAGTATGAATTGCAACTGAATTAAAGGTTTAATTAATGAGACGTGTTAGGTCTGCCCCTAGTTCGTCATTCGTCTATTTAATGTACTTCGTAGCATTTCTTTTCTCGTAAATTATTACTCATTTGCTTGTCAGTACATTATATTATTTCTCATTAATTGCACATCCATATTGTTAATTATTACAAGTCGTTGAAATCTAGCAAAGATTTCGAGCAATATTGAATACCGGGCCATTTCTCCTCATAACTAAATTAAATAAAAACAACTTTTATTATCGACTATTTAATTGCTAAAAACATTAATTGCAGTTATCATCTCCTAATCATCAAGCAATTTGGAAGAACATTTCTTGGATTTATCTTTGTTAATTTTGCCTTATTTATCCGGAACTAACCGGCGTATATCTTTTTTTTTTTTCTTTCTCAAATCTAGGAGTTAAACAAGCATTAATTTCAGGAAATTTATTATCTCATGCGAAATGTGAGATACTATCCAGCAAACTCAAAATTATTTATTTTACTTCAACATTTTCGTTAATATAAAAATGGTGAATCAATTTATCTCTTTTAAGATAGGTTTACCGCAATTAATTAATAATAGCTGATCTTAATTAGGAACGGGCATAAACACACTTTTCTAATTTTGAAATCAATTTTTTTTTTAGATGGAAACAATTGATCTGCTATATGAAAATTAGTTCTTAATTTAGCGGCTGAAGACAGTGCTCTCTATGTGAAAGATTACATGTTATACATCCTTTATAAATATTGCAACTTAAAGATTCTCCTTCTTTCTAAGTACTTTTTTGAAAAAAAAAAATACAATTATTGATAAAATTATTTGAATAAAAATTGAAAATCAAATCACCAAATTATTTTTCATCCAAGTTTTCAATCAATATTTTTTCAAATAAAAAACATTAACTTTGTCACTAGAGCAAAATATGTTTTTCCTCTGGTACTGCAAACAGAGGCTTAACAATATCGGAAAGACTTAGACAATAGTTTATACATCTATCATTGTATCTTGAATCTGATCTCGTCGGTCTCAACTCTCACGTCACTTGATACCATTTTGATACCAAGTTACCAACCCCACCGAGCTAGGAATCCCATCAGATCTTAATTAATTGTGTTTCTAAGCTGCGGGAGCAATTTACAAAGGTATACAAAAAAAAAAAAAAGATTTAAAATAAATTGATCGCAGGATTGAAATTTCCAGCCTAATTTAAAGTAAATTCATGCAAAATGCTTGCAGACAAGTTTAGTCCTGGGTTCAGTTATGCTTGTACTTCTGGCCGAAATTTTTATTAATATCCAAAATTTATATCAAATTTCAGAAAATGCACACGTTTTCAATAAAATTTTGAAAATAATCAAACCGCCAAATAATTTTTCCGAATTTCCGCTAAATTATTCGGCAAATTTGGATTGCTGAAATTTCAATGAAAAAAGTTTTCGTTGAATAATTCAATGAAAATAGAATTTCTGATTTAATTAAGTAGATTTAGGAAAATATTAAAAACTTAAAAATATAAAATAGGTTCTAGGAAAATAGATGGAGTAACTTAGAAGTTAAATGTACTAGAAGGACCATGATAATTTATTTATTTATCTATAAATAGCTTTTGAACCGGGATTAATAACTCAGGTTTAAAACATTTTTATTTTTTCGGTAATCTACCACAAGAAATATTTAAAACTTTTTTACAATCGCAAAAATCTTACCTGAAAAATATTTATCCGGATTATTTGTTGCAGTCTTTCTCAATTTTTTTAAATACCCTAAAAATATAGCAAATATTCCCTCGGTTTTCAAATATTTTGAAAAGTGACCTAACCGCCCTCAGTGGGGCGGTTTGCTTTGGAACCTAGCCACCCCTCAGTGGGGTGGTCTGCTGCTTGAACCAAACTGCCCCACTGAGGGGCGATTAGCTATTAAACCCCAATAAATGGAGGTTTGTTTTCTCTCCTACCCACTCACAAATCATTCCAGCTGATTAAGAAGAGAAAAAGGAAGAATAGGAGGCGATTTTTTTGGTGCTTTTAGGTAATTTTTTATTTAATTTTTTTTAATTAGTAGATCGCTGATAAAGATTTAGCAAATGTAGTTTGTTAAAGATAAAAAGCTAATTGCACTGTATGTGGGTGGGAAGATTACGAGAGGTGTGGAGGGAGCACAATACACAAAAGATGCAAGTTATGACTTCCAGGTTAATGAAAATACCACATTTCTGGGACTTAAGCATATGATATACGAAAAGACTAGTGTAAACCCCAACCAATATGACTTAGACTTGTGTACACGGATTGACATACAAATGGAGACTAATAGACCTTACTTTGTCAGGTATCCTATAACATATGATGGGTGTATTTACGGTTGTCCCTAACGACACCTAGAGAGGGGGTGAATAGGTCTGTTTAAAAATATAATATCCCAACTTGTAACTATCGGTCAGATAGACAAGTTCTAAAGTTGTTCCTATGTCTAACTAATCTATCTACTATAAGTTTTTGGCGGAATCAATAACTTATAATCTAAACTATAAAATATTAAAATGCAGTAAAGTAAATAGATAGAGTTAGAGAAAGTTACACAGGAGTTGTTAACGAAGTTCGGTTATTGAAGGACCTACGTCTCCGGAGCAACGCAATCTTAAGAGGCGCGCCTTTCTATTACCCAATAAAGAGATTAATACAAGTTGTGACCGGTATGAGACAACACTCTTACGGTCAATGCAAACAACATATTGAGCACAACAACTGATCAAAAGAGAGAAAAGTGAGCACACAAGCTTGGGTATAAGCGAGCTCGTAGGCTCTAAGTCCAGACAATCACTGGCTGCACTCTAATCTCGCAGTGGATCAAGTTAAGTGAAGTGTATTTGAAGTTGCTGGAAAGATAATTGAAGTTTGATCACAAGTAACAATGAACTAGATTAAATCTCTTAAAAATATTTTAAAGTGTAAGATTTGTGAATATATTCTCTCGTTAATTTTGACATGAGACATAACCCACTATTTACAGTGGACTAGACTAAACTTTTGAAAATAATTCTCTCATCAATTTCGACATGAGGTTGTTATTTTTTTTTTTTAGTTTTGAGTATTAGAGTCACAATATAGTTTTAATATTTTTCACATTTTCATGATAAACTAATCGAATTGTTAACTACATATACAGATGCTACTGTAAATCAATTATTGAGTTTTGGTTCGGTTTTGATCAAGCTGTGTGGAGCTGATTTTATCTCAATTTGATAGTTACGATATTGTTTGAAAAATATAACTGAATAATTATTTTTAAATGAAGATAGGTCAAATCTTTCATCTGAACTTTGAAATCTTACGCGATCTCTCAAACCGAAACATTTGTGTTAGGGGAGCAGCTTGGTTCCGATGCCCATCGGACTCAAACTGGATCCGATGGGTTCTATTACCGTCCGATCAGCTTTAAGATTCGTGCACATCACTTTAATATCTGTGTGCACCCGCTTTAATATATGTGCACACAGATCTTAAAACGAATCGGACGGTTATGGAATCCATCGGACCCAAGCTCGTCCCTTGTGTTAGTCATGAGATCAAAACTTAGTTTCAAATATACCCGATTAATTTTATATTATGAACGCGCGGTTAAATAATTAATATATCCGATCCAAAATCCTATCGAAATATGACACAGTAACATGTGGGTGTGATTTCAGTCTTTAATCCAAATTAAAATTCGCCATGATACTCATATAAATACTTGATTATAGTACATTATAATAAAAATATTGATATATTAGTCATTAGAAACTTTACAGTAAATAAACAAAGAGTATTACTCGTCTTTGATAATGCAATTAGAGCGGTTGTTTATTTGTGTGTGGGGTATGTTGCAACATTTTTTGTTGATGGAGAATTTCATGAACTAGTAGTATCAGGGTTGCGCAAAAAAATCGTAGTCCGTGAATCACCAACGACTACGATCACTCTTCCTTGTCGTAAAAAAATTTGTAAAAGATTTGAAATTGAGTTCGCAAAAAATTCGATTCGGAACTAATTCAAATCAAACTTAGTTCGAAATTAATTCAAACCAAATTCAAACTGGAATAAGTTCGATTCGTTTGCAGCCCCAAGTAGTATAACTAATATACATGTATATATAAGAAGAGAATATGAAATACAATTAATATTAATTTCGGCTAAAAGTCCGTAGGCAAAATACAATTTATATGCATGCATGGCAGAAGAAAGCTGTGCCATCCGTCGGTGTCTCCTTCAACAATTCCTGAGTACTTCACACACCTATATATATATATATATCACACATTCACACCATGCCTCTTTAAAGAATCACCGGCGAATTTTTATTACTAAATTCTAAACCATATGTTTCCTAACGTACCCAACATCCGAATCTCGAGTGTTTTGAATGTTAATTTGCCCATTCTTCTACGATGTTTTCTCTCTGTTTTTAATTTATTTATTTATTTTTTATCTCTGACCTGTTCAGACAAGCCCTTTATCATCTCTGTTAATTTGTTAAAGTTTTTTATCTTTGAATTTAGAGGAGAGAGTGCTAAATTAGAAACACGGAAGTATATCGCCGGAGCAATATTACTACCTTGAAGTATTGATACAAATGGTTTAAAACTTTAACAAAGTCTAGACTTATTCCAAATAAAGCCAGAAAAACAAGTTTTATTAACATGGTCGTCAGCTAGCAAGATAAACTATATATTAACAAAAATTATACATAGTGACAATATATTTGTATTTGTCTCTTCTACCAAACCCTCTCTACTCGACACCTAAAGCATTCATGTATGTCACACTGTCAGCATAAACCCAACCACCAACTATCTCTTGAAATCAGGCATAATTAGCCTGGTAATACTGGTAAAATTAATTTGTTCTTTCTATTTGGGTAGCATGCCCGGTACAGACTAACACAGACAGAAAAACCCAAATACGCAATAATATGTACAAATGACATATGTACATTACAAAATATTTCATGACCCCACCAAGCTCCTTTTTAAGTCAAAGTAGTGGGGCCCTCTTTCCTAAGAAATCAACCTATAGAGACCCCACAAGGCTGTTAGCCTGTTATTGCACATGCAGCCGATTAAATGGCAACCATCTCTATGTAACTAATCCACGTTGTTTAGCAAGGGAAGTTGGGACAGAAGTCACATGCTACTACTGGTACTGGACCAGCATGTGAGGTCGCTCTGTTACAAGTGTTATCATTACATTAAAGAAGGATAATGTTTTCTCGTTTCGTTTTCAAAAGAAGTGGGGTTGGATATCAGACTGCGACAGTTTTTCTAGTTATGGGTGTGAATAGGTAATAGGTACAGTAGCATTGCACGACTTTTAATGCGAGAGATTGGCGTAAATAATGGCGGGAACAAGGGGGAGGAGATTTGATGAATGTCTCCAACTCACCCACCTACCTGGCCACCTCTTTAATTACCAGTAGTTCTTTCACGGAGCTGAGCTGATTTTTTTGTCCAAATTTTACAACGGTAGATTGAAAAGTGAAAATTTGATTGTAAATTCGGTGTTTCATTGTACAAAAATTTGATTGGTGCAGCAACTCTCAATTAATGCATGTTGCAGAAATGGTACTTGTCAGGATCTGATGGATTAAAGGTGAGGTTCTGACTTGTGTATAAGTTGAACATCTGGGTATTCAAGACAATAGTAATATTTTTAGAACGACAGTGAAAAAATTATTTCACGTCACAATCTTTTCGGTACCATTTCATGTCACAATATTTTCTCTATTGACCGTGTGGTTTTTCATGATACCGAATAATCTATTCGGTACCTCTTGAAAATAAATAGGAGGTATCGAATAACTTATTCGTTTCTTATGATTTTTTGTAAATATATATATGAGTAGAACTAGGGTGCTCCTAAGTTTACCCAACCTCTTGTGAACTTGACTCTAAAACATATTAAATCGACTTTAAACGATGAATCCAAACCGTTGAAATCCTTCTACCTAATGATTGATGGATCTACATGTGAAAATTTTAAAGTTTTGAATTAATTTAATATATAGTCAAGTGGTCAAAGGAGTCCAAAAAATGAATGTATTAAAATTAATTTATAAATCTTAAACTTTTGACCACTTGACTCTATATTAAATTAATTCGAAACTTTAAAATTTTCACATGTAGACGCATCACTCATTAGGTAGAAGGGTTTCAACGGTTTGGATTCATCGTTTAAAGTCGATTTGATATATTTTAGAGTCAAGTTCACAAGAGGTTTGGTGCCCTAGTTCTACTATATATATATATATATATATATATAGAGGTTGGCTAATATCAAATCAGTTGTTCCTGAGGTCCCGTGCAACCAAGTCGTTTTTCAATTTTCGAAGTCCAAAACGTCAATCCAAACCGTTAGATGTATTCCCTATATAAAAATGTGCTTGGAGACCAAATTTTACATTTTTTTGAATTTGTTTACTATTTATTAAGTCACTTTGAAAATCGCTGATCCAGCGGTGGCTTCTAATTTTACTATTTGGTTAAGCCACTGTTGGATCAGCATTTTTCAAAATGGCTTAATAAATAGTAAAAAAAATTCAAAAAATGTAAAATTTGGTCATCAAGCACATTTTAATATAGAGAACACATCTAACGGTTTGGATCGTCGATTTGGACTTCGAAAATTGAAAAACGACTTGGTTGCACGGGACTTCAGGAACAACTTATTTGATATTAGCCAACCTCTATATATATATATATATATATATATATATATATATGAGGAGGGTTCCAATGCACCCAAAATTTCATGCTCCCATTTGCACCTTTTTTTTTATTTCCTTTATCTTCATTTTGAAAGTCCGAATTGTCGATCCGAACCGTTCAATTGTTTTATCATAATAAAATATGCTTGGAGATCAAATTTTATATTTTTTGGAATTTTTTTACTATTTTTTAAGATAGGTACAAAATCATTGTTTTAAGGAGATTCTAGACCATCCGATAAAGTGATTTTGTACATATCTTAAAAAATAGTAAAAAAATTCCAAAAAATATAAAATTTGGTCTCCAAGTATATTTTATTATGATGATCATGTTGAACGGTTCGGATCGACTATTCAGACTTTGAATATGAAGATAAAAGAGATAAAAAAATGGATGCAAATGGGAGCATAAAATTTTGGGTGCATTGGAACCCTCCTCTATATATATATATATATATATATATCCTAGATTTCATTTTTCTAATTATGGTTTGTAAAAAAAAAATCAGGAAAATTAGGCAGTGTTATCTTGAGAAGATCATTTTTAATAATGAGAGTTGGGAAAAACTTTTGTTTCTTTATATCTAATTTGTTTTTAAATTTTCTCTTTCTTATGTCTGCACCAATTAATGCACAATATATCAAATAAAGAAAGTTACATAATAAATATTTCAATGAGATCAACAAGGCATCTCAGGAAGACAAAAAAAAAGTTGGTTCTCTTGAATGCATCCTCCAATAAAGATTGACTGGTGTACTTCTACTTTTGCATTTTAAACAGTATTTATGAAGTTGTTTTCTTTTAGAATACATTAATTATTTTCTTTTAAAGTACGATATATATTTCACGGTAACGTATTTTCATAAAGTCATTACCTATCACGTTAGACATCCCTTGCTCAAACACGTAACAGAGAAGTATAGAGACAAGTTGGTAATAAAAGACAAACAAAATTTTCAGCTCTCAATAACCTAAATCACGCTCTGAAATAGCACCGCCAAATTGAATTTGTTCAATATTTATGATAATACTATAGGAAACTTTAATATCAATACTTCAATAACAATAATTGAAAGACGAAATCTGGTGCGCTCTAATGCAGATTACTTGAAAATTGAAATCTAAAATGAAAGGACTAATATATATCACGTGAAAATTGAAATCTCTAAAGATATATACTGATGTATATTTATTTTGAGAAGAAACAGATATATACCCCGGATAACAATATGAAAACAATATACGCTGTGATTTAAATTTGAATAATCATTTTTTCTATATAGTTGATGTTTTGATGAAATGCTTGCATTGTTTTTATTACAAGTTAACAAGATAGAGTTGCCACGGATGAAATATTTTAAGATTAAAACGGCAGTAACATAACTATATAAAATAAGAGAAAATCAAATAATGCATCAGGACAAGATGCATTCCGGATTTCGTTGATCAAATTAAGGATCGGTGCAGCAATATATTTGATAAGTGCCAAAAATTGCAAACATATATTGCACAATGAGGGGCTTGGAGGCACTTGCCACCTTATCACTCTTCTAGTTCTAGTTAGAATATTGAGCATTCAATGCTGGGACTTCTCCCTGACCAATAAATGAAGATTTTTTTTTTTTTTAGAAATTTAATAAATAATTATTGGAAACATGAAAGATTCTTTCATCTTTTTTGATTTCACAGAATCCCAATAGATGAGATTGGGTCAAATAGGATTATAATTTATTACGGATGTTTTGATGGTCTATTTTTTCTCCAAAGAAATTCTACGACATTTTCCCAACAATTCACTATACAACTAAAAATTATTGAAAATAAATAATTTAGTCTGACGCAATTTTTTTTTTTCACAATCTCTCACTTTCTCTTCACATGGGTCTTTGAGTAGCACTCTCTCATCTGTCATCATTTGCTTCATACCCAAATAGGATAGTGTGTGTGTGTATATATATAGAGCTCTCTTCTTTTTCTTTTTTTTTTTTTTAATGATTAGTGGTTAAAATTACTACTAATAAATATATTGATAAGAAAAAATTACAAAATTTAAAGTTCTATCATCTCATATAACATAAAAATAAATATTTATACTCATGCTCAACTTTAGAATTTATTTTTAATCTCGCTTTACGACCGGATCCGCTTCTTCGATCGCCGCCGCGCTCCGACAACGATAGGATCTAGTCACCGTCGTGTTTCAATCGAGATGAAAACTCTACACTCCGAGCTCCGATATTATTGCATTCTCGGCTCCAATTGGCTCCGCTCAGTACTAATTGCTTCCCTCTCGATCCACAATAGGATCTGTTTCTTCGATCGCCGCCGCGCTCCGACGATAACCGGATCTACTCACCACCGCGCTCCGACCGAGATGGGACTGCGCTCTACGCTCCGACGATACCGTATTTTCGGCTCCGATCGGCTCCAGTTCTTTCATTCTCTCTCATTCTTCTATTTGTTTGAGGAGGTACCAAGAGAGATTGAAGGTGTTGTGTCGAGAATAAGATTTACAAGAAGTAAAAATAGAAGTTTGAATAGAAGGGAGTGGAGGGATGGGGGTGAAGGGAGTGAGTGATGGACGGAGACGGCTGACCTAATAGCCAAAATCTTTTTTTTTTCTCTTTTCCTTGCGCACTCGGGAGCTCTCTTCTTGTTAGTTTCTCATTGTCGAACTAACCAAATTACCAAAAGTCCGGATCTGAAAAGATTTTTTTTACAATTTTTTTCTTACTTTAACTATGTGAGAAATTTTAACAAAAATACATAACTTTAAAATAAATTAAAAAAATTTTCACAACTAATCCCACAATATAATCGAGCACTCATTTCAGCACATCCATAATTAACCGTATGCATACCTTTGAGTATGAGTTCCTACAAATTAAATATTGGATTCTCGAGCTCGTAAAATCCCATTCTGCATAGTTCCGCGATAAAAAAAAATGCCATGATTCAGTTTCATCAGGCATTTTTAAAGAAACCGAATCAATGATACGGTTCCTTCGGGGATCTATGCAAGAGTGTACCTTAACCACAATACTAATGATTCATTTTTTTCTATGAAATAAAAAAACTAAAACACTCTTTCTTGTTCCCAATATATTTGAATTTCTAAAATAAAAGGTTCTTCAACAAATGACAATATGCGGGCCCGTAGCAACTAGCAGAGCCGCAGAGGAACTTTCCTGGACCCCTTCAAATACGTAAAATCTCTTCATCAGCAATTCAGCACCGACGAGCCACCAAATGTGACAACCGACAAATCGTAAACAAAAAAGTATTAAAGAAAACGAAAACTAGATGTTTAAGAAAATAAAATAAAGCGCTGTACTGAATTATACAGAAAAAAAAAATAAGTGCATTGTGTTTAAATTGAGGTTCGATTCGATTTATTATATTTTCGACAGGACTCAGTTTGGTCTGGTCCGATTCTAAATCATTTAAAATCTTCAAACAAACGAAAATAATTTCAGCAGAGTATTGAAATCATGCAACAACTTATTTTATAAAATTTTGAAAATCTTTACTATTTCTAATAATCTTTTTTTTTTGTATAGAAGGCTATCAAAGCCCGTTTCATTACTGAAACCAAACAAGTGTAGTATTACAAAACATCAAACATAACAAAACAGTTCCAAAGCAACATCTACAAACTATAGCAAGCAGATGGAAGTAAAACTTATGGAAGATAATAGAGGGGAATAATCTAACTAGTATGTCCCTGCCCAAAATATAAAAGACTGTCTATCTCTAGCTACATCACTGGAGCAGCACCATCGTCTCCATCTTCAGGGGGTTCTCTGTACAGCACCATTTGGAGGTTGTCAGTGTCACATTCCTCATTAGGTTCCCATACACAAAAATTAGAATTAACATTTTTTGTTCAATTCAATTTTGAAAACTGTACATAATAATATTTAGAAAAATATATATAGTTACATATATTAAAATCATGACAATTAAGATGACTGAATTTCATTCTAAATACATGGTTAACAAGGCTCAAGTCTAGATTTAATTCAGTGTCATGGTCCTATCCGACATCTTCCTCGGACCGAGCAGCTAACCAGACTATTAAGTTGTTTTGTCATCCTAATCACACTTGCCCCCGCTAGGCCCTCAGTGTTGCAAAATCTATGGCAATTTTTACGCATTGAATGATAATTATAATCCTGCTTTATGAGTAGTGCCACTTGTTGCAATCAGTATTGTAAATAACGGTATGCGTTCGTCATAATTGAGAATAATTAACCGGTTAGTAAAAAAAAATTTGTAACGATTTGATCACCGCCAACAACTAATCGGTCGATTAATCAGCCTAAATATCCGTCTTTTACCATTCTAGTTTGCCATAAAACGTTTTACGAAATATATGTCATGATATTGGACTTAGTGGGGCGATTTCGTTAAGAATCGTGCCTATTTGATCCGTACAAATTTTGATGTGACCAGATGGTTCTGATATGACATCAAATTAAACTTTTCTTCAATGTCCATTGAACTGCCGTGCCCTCTGTTCCCATGATATACGAGTGCGTATCCTCTGAGATATCTCAATTTTTGCGTGACCGACGTGGCGACGTGGCGACGTGTTCGGTGCCTATTCGGGGATAGAGCAGGGGACCAGTATTATTTTTTACTTTGAGATTCGTGTAAAACTATTTAAACTATTTAGATTTTCCCTAAAATCACGCAAAGTTTGAGATATCTCAGAGGATGCGAGTTCTTGATATACACGATCCTTTTGACAAGAAAGGACTCGTCACCCTTTTTTGGCCTCTCCTCGTTTAAGCCGTTACGAATCCGCTTAATGAATTTCTGTTTGTGGATAAAAACGATTAGTCGGCTATTTTTTCCGATTAATCGGCTATTTTACTGTTTAATCGTCCGTTTAATTCCGTTTATTTCTATTTATTCTCATTTATTCCAATGAATATTTATTTTCACATTTTTTTTTTCTTTCTATGATAGTGTGTGATAATAAAATTTATAAATCATATATTGTAGTTTTATTTGTACTTGAATATACATCCAATATTGTTTATATATGTTTTTTTTTCTTCTTACTTACTTTGAAATTGAATAATTCTTCTATTATTTATATATCATATATTTTTCTTACTTACTAGTGTAATTTTTTTCAATTAATATAACGTGTTTATTTAAGAAATTAAGTTATTATCATAAACTAAATTTAGTAATTTTATATTGGAATGTTTCTCTTCTTTCAAATAATATGTTATTAGTATTTGAAAAAACTTAATTCTCAAATTTATTTTTCATTAAATAAATGTGTTATTTACAAATGCAAAATACTTATGTGTTAAGAAAAAAATAAGTGTAGTGTCATGTTATAATAATAAAACTAACTTAAATTAAGTTTATTTGATAAGTTTAATGAGTTAAATAGATTATTTTTAATAACTTATGATATATATACAACTAAATTTAATAAAAATGTTAAATTGTCCATATAATTCAGATTACTCGGCCGCATACTGATTAATAGCTTGGCGGCACCCCATCCGTCCAACGACTGCATATCGTTATTTACAACACTGTATCGTACAATGGTAGACGAAATCATTGTTACATATGATAATAGTGATTATATTATATAGCACTGTGTCTAATGCTGATGATCTGTTTGACGAGTTTGGTGGTATCATAATTTGAGGCGTATCATTGTTCTTTCTATTTATTTTATTTTTTTGTTTATTTTGTGTAACACAATTTGCGGATATTTTCAAAGCTGGGAATTGCAAGGATTAATACAAAGAATAACGAGTTTGGTGGTATCATAATTTTAGGCGTATCATTGTTCCTTCTAATTATTTATTTTTTTGTTTATCTTGTGTAACACAATTTGCGGATATTTTCAAAGATGGGACTAGCAAGGATTAATACAGAGATTAGCGGAATTGAGATCAATGGATGAGAATAGAGAGAAAATAATAAATTTTTTATTAGTGGGAAAATAATATTAATGTGTTGTTATTTGGATTAGTAAATTTAGTTTGTATATTTGAATTAGTGAATAGTTATAACTGAGAAGGAATAATATTAATGTGATGATGTGGAAAAGAAAAGACATGCAATCAAAGTCTCAAATAAATTATTACGATATGGAGATAACATGAGTGATATCAACTTCGTTAGATCATAGTTGTGTTGGCGGAAATCCTAGAAAGAAGTATTTCTTCCTCTTTCTTCACACACAAAAATAGCCACTATTCCATCTTTTACAAGGAACAATGGATAACGAATTAGCGCGCAGTTCTCAGCTATTCAGAATAGTCCATTGGTTGTTTGGATTGGGAATAACACTACTTTCCAAATAGCAGTTATTCTTTAACAATCCAAACATATTATATTATGAGTAGAACTAGGGTGTTCTTAAGTTCACCAAGCTCCCTTGTGAACTAAATTCTAAAACCTACCATATTAGCTTCAAACGACAAATCTAAAATGTTGAAATCCATCTATATTACGAGTGATGTGTCTACATGCACAAAATTTTAAATTTCTAAATTAATTTTGTAAATAGTCAAGTGAAAAAATAAATGTCAAAAAATAAATGATTTTTTTAATTTAATTTATAAACTTTCTAATTTTGACGGCTTGTTTTTATACTAAATTAATTCAAAATTAATTTTTTTTTGAATGTAGACACATCACTCATATAGTCATATGGTACGTAGATAGATTTCAACAGTTTAAATTTATTGTTTGATGTCAATCCTATATATTTTATAGTTAGAGTTTACAAAAAGACTTAGTTTGGTGAACAGTGAACACCCTAGTCTACTATTATTTCTATTGTTATTTTGTGGCTGCACTGTTATGATCTTGTTGTCTATAATAAAATTACCCGTCTCTAATTTACTCAATATTTCTTGTTCTAAAATCTACTTGATTGAGAACTCAATTTAATTTAGAAATCAGCAATTTGTTATTTGTAGCAATGTAGTGATTGATGCTTGTGTCGTATCCACTGTGATATATTGTGAAATCAATTTTGTGTGGTCCTATATGTGCTGATGTTGACACACACACAATACCATGTGTCAACTTGTGCACCTAGATAGCGATCACCATATCCTAACAATAATTGGTGTTTATTTCTGATATGTTTTGTGTGGCATTTTTATTAAATTAGCTTTGCTAGTCCGAGTCACAGCCACAATAGAATTAGAATGCATCACAAATTTGAATCACACATAAAAGCATTGCTCTTTGTAACATATTGGATCGAGCACCATTCATTTTATTAGTCACTATACTACCTAAACCTTTAACAGTATTTGAACTGAAATCGGTTATGTTAATTAATAATAAAAACCAGTCGGTAGTAGTCCAGCGAGAATTAATACAAATCATTGGTATAGGTAATGAGTTGTCTACGAGCCGAGTTGAGCTAGACAAATCCTGAATTAGGCTCATGCTAGAATGAGCTGAACCGAGATGAGCTTAATTTTGATATGCCAAGCCGAGTAGCTTGTTAATAGTTGGTTTGTACTATGAGATCGAACCGTGTATGGATTAAAGATTTTCGTCAATTTGGTGTTATGAGTTGCGCATAGACCATAAGGCGGAGTTTTTTTTTGCAAAGAGGAATAGTGAAAGATTTGAAATATAGCTTCATTTTATTCTTGTAACGAGCTGGATACAAATGAGAAAATGTTTTCTATTATTCAACTTCAAACAACACGTATATATAGACTTTTTTTTTTGAAGAAAAAGGAAGTCAAGCCTCAAATTTCATATATTGTAGGTTAAAATCCGTAGTTTAAACCTATGGACATATTACCAAAAAAAAAAAATAGGTAATTGCTAAAATGCTTAAGATTAGCATTTATGCAAAAATCCTGAATAAAAGACTAGAAAAGAAACTAGGAGCCAAAAGGGAAAGATAAAAAACTAGAAAAAGGTTTTAAGTTGAAATTCTAATAAAATAAAAATGGCGATTCAAAACGAGCACTAGAGATTTAAAAATAGCGATTCTAATAAAAATGGCGAAAGCGGATCGTCTTGCCTCACCCCTCTTCTTAGTCTTAATGTTTTGCCCACTAGACCATTGACAATCACTTGCGATGCTCCTTGTAGAACTGAATGTTGTATTCATGCTAGTCACATTTATGGAAATACCAGATGTCTCATGACCTTGATTATGAACTTCCAGCTTATGGTGTCGAATGCCTTGTGTATATCCGCTTTAAAAATCACCATCAGTATGTATATATAGACTTGTGTAACAGTTCTAACAACTCAATCACTCAATATAAGTGAATTCTGTTACATTATGGTATTGCTTACTACCTCTAACATGTATCTCCTAACAAAACTGAGAAATGATCTGAACTAGCACGAGCTGTACCGGATCAAATTTGAATTTGCTAACAACAAGCCGAGCTAATCTCGATCAAGTCACAAATTACAATTTTTTTTTTAATTTGCCGATCCTAACAAATAACACAGGATCTCAATTGCAAAAAAACAAAAAAAGGAAGAAAAGAAAGTAAATGTTCTTAGTTGGGATGTCAATCTGCTGCGATTTCAAATGATCACAGGGTCCTGCGATTTCAATTCCAACTGTTTATATGTTTTGAGATTCGTGCACATGTAAAAGTTGAGATTTGTGTATTCTAATAAATGAACGATTGAGATTAGAATCACAGAACCTGCGATCTTTTGAAATCGCATGCAGCAGATTTATTTCCTCTTAGTTGACGCTAGTTAAGGTAGTTGGAGTTCCACCGGGTGTTTCGCACTATAGTGCAATCTGTGGGGTAGATAGAGGCATGTGGTTGTTAGTTCCAAGATCATTGAATTTGATTTGTTGAAAGTGTCATTAGACCACGTACATTTCTTTTTAAATAAATACGGAAATCCAGCTCTTTTTAAAAAAAAAAAAATATCCCCATCCCTATATATACCATTGGTTGTTTGCATATCCACATCCATACCAGAAGGAAGAATCTTTTACATGTTGCATTTTGCGGTGGAAAATTTATTTAATAAGAAAGAAGGATATTAGATCATTAACAAGATAATAAGAATATAAAAGCCAATGTAAAATAAAAGAACTGAAAATCACATCATGCAATTATAAAAAGGTTTGTTCTTCAATTATAAACTTAGGTGCCAACTTTATATATATTGACAATGTTTAATTATAGAAATCACTCTAAAAGTGTTTTATTTTCAAAATTTAGTGTCTATACTGAAAATGGTATGAAAACTATTTAACTCTCATATGATGCTAACAAAAATATCTTAATTTCATGACATAAAACAATTTTATAATGGAGAAAGAACTACCTCAACAATCAACATTAGTTATCTTACGAATCTAAGCCATGTGAAACATTATTAGAAACAAATCAACATATATTTTATAAATTAGTCTAAAAGTATCATCTCTTACCTCTCTGTTTTTTTTGGGAACTAATAGTAGATTAAAAATTTATAATGGTGTTTGATTTCATGATAGAATAACAAGAAAGACATAATTATCACCACCACCCTCACAAAATAATATGAGTTATATATTTATTTCTTCCTCCACTAATTTTACTTCCTCCCAAACATGTTCAACAGAGATAAGACTACAAGGTTTTACTTTTCTTGTAGATAATGTAATAAAATATATAAAATATAGATTATTTGCTGCAAAATTTAAAGCTGCTTCTTATAAAATTTGTCTGTGGAATCAGACGGCCCTAATACAATATCTGATCATTCACAAATTAAAGTACAAAATATATATGCATTGTCCAGATTACATTTGTACGTGGATGTGCGGTAGGAAAGAGAGTACAAAGAAATGAAGAGCAGCTGGCAATTCATGTTATGTGATTTCTTTTCTTTGAATGATTTCACAGAGTAGTGAAATATACAATAGATCTTTATAACCACAATATGTGGCGGGCCAGATATTCAATAGGCCTTTATACTTATGAGTTATGACCAAATTATGTGGTGAATTAATTAGGTCCAGCCACATTATGTTGTGTTAGACATGTTCAGAGGGTCTGTGATGGTAAGTATTACATGTACCTCACCGCCAACCTTGAGAAAAAAAAATATTACATGTACCTTTCTTTCAAGAAGGATTTGTTTTGCTATTTATAGAGATTTTGATTGTATGTGTGGTTGTATTCTTCTTCTTCTAAACTTTTCCTTCTCTCTCTTTTTGTATTAAACTCTTTCTGTTTATAAACTGTAGTAGAGGAAGACTACTTCTACAAAAAAATAATAATACTACTACTAATAATAATTACATACGATGACACTTTCCTAAATATCAGGCATATCTATTGACCTGTCAAGCCTTAGAACAAGGGTCCACCTTCACATGGCATGTCTTACACCTCCCTTGAAATCTATTCCTCACTCACATGGAGTCATTATTAGGTTTGTTACTTTAAACTCCAACTGTAGAGATTGAATAATATATTCCCTTTTTTATATCCTTTTAATATCAATTATGAACTGCTTAAGTAGAAATGGCCCTGACAGAGGACACCGGCTGTACTCAATTTACGTCCTTTTAGTTGCTTTTTGCAAAGCCAATCACACCTCAAGTGAAATATTCTTTGAGCTTAATTAATGGATGTTAGAAGTTAGACCCTGTATACGATGATAATATAAATAATTGTTCTTTTCATCTATTGCACATATCCTATATACAGCAAAATTTTACATTTTGTTTCCAAAAAATTCGCATCCTATATATAGCAAAATACGTTCTGCACGAATCTCAAAGCACGAATAATATTCCCAAATAGGCACCGGACACGTCAGTCACACAAAAGTTGAGATAACTTAGAGCCTTACAGGATACGCACTTGGTTTCCAAAAGGAGGTACCAGTGATCGGTAGGGCTCTGTGCCAAGGAGGTACCGGTGGTCGGTAGGGCTCTGTGCACAAATTAATAAAATTGCCAGATATCAAAACGGTGCTTAATTAAATATCAAATTAGGCCCAATAGCTCTCGCATAGAAGAGCTTTCTTCTCCATTCCTTGTCCCTTAGAATGGTTTAAAATTATATAATGTTTAATTGCCAAGTATATTATAACATAATTAATGAAACAGAATAAATGCATGTAATAAGTAGGATGAAATTTTTTTATGGCAGTATATATTCGAATAAAGGAAACCAAAAGTGGAAACAAAAACACATTATTCAACACAAGAATATGAAGGAACTAGGAAGACACAGTTTAATTATGACTGTTTCTTACTTTTTTACACTGTTCTACCTCGATCTGAACTCTCATTTCTCAATATGTAGCTTAAAATTATTTTCATGGACAGTCAAATATATAACATTTATAAGGTTGCATCTAACGCATCCTCCATGTATGATTCCCATGACAAACACCTCCATAACTAAAATTCAAACAACTATAATGGATCAGTACTTATAATTTGTAATGTGATCCATAAGATTGTTGTCGTAAACAGATGCCACTGACACATACTAAATAATAAATAAAAACATACACCAATTAACTCTTCATGACTTAGGCCCTAACAAGAGTTGCGGTGTAGACGGCGTCGTTTTTCCAGTTTGGCGGAATGACATTCTTGGCAACAAACCTGTTGTTGTTGCTGTCGGTAATCATGATCGAGAAAGGTGGCAAGGTCGGGTGGTTCGGGTCCAACCTCCAAATCTTAGCCCAGGAGTAAGTCATTGTTTCCCATCCATTGGCACCGGGATAAGGTGAGTTAGTTTCCTTTAATTGGACGGCTTTAATCTTGCCATTGTACTTGATACTAACTGCAAAGTATATGTTGTTCGAGCCTTCCTCGACATGGAATGAGACGGTGTTTCCTGCATAAGTTGTTTGAACCAGAAAAAAATTAATCCATAAATTACTAAAATTTGCATGTTTTTTTTTTTATTTTTTTATTTTTTATGATGGCATTCTAATTCTGATAGGCTATATACATTTCTCTTGGTAATTTATTCAATAACTAGTTCACAATTATAAGATAATGTAGGTGAAAATTAAATGAAGTATTATTGTCACTGGTGATACCTGAGAGAGCAGAAGGGATAAAGAGAGAGAGCAAAGCAAGAGAGGCAGCAAAGGCAAGGAGACGACAAGCCATTGTTGTAATTAATTGAAGAGAGAAAGGTGATGAATTTGATTTACTTCAATTGAAATGGGGTTTAGAAGGTGTGTATTTATAGGCAGAGAAAAGGCGGTTGAGCATATAGACCGCAAATTTCGCCATGCGGTTAACTGTACTAGTTGTAAATTAACGGATTCACGCAGATTATGGATAAATCTTTATGTTGAAATATGAATCAAGCTAGCACCAATTACGAATGAAACTATAATTGATTAGGATTTTAAATTGTGTATAATCGTGACATATTTTTTGTGAAGGTTTAACAGAATTTAAAGATACAAAAAAAAGGGGCAAAAATCAGATCAATGCAAATGCTGTATCCAAGTGATGAAACAACTGAAGCAAAAAGAAAGTTTAGAATTCTTTTCACCTCTTAGGGTCTGTTCGGCCGCTGCACTGTTTCCGTGGAAAAAAAAATTTAGTTTAATTGAATTTTTTTTTCCCACGTGAACAATAATTTTCAGTTCAATTCCCGTGCCTATATTCATTTCCAATAGCCCTTCCAATAGGCTCTTATTATTTGATTATTAAATTATTTCTGCTTCGTTTTGTTTGTTTTTTTTTTAAAACTCGGTAGAGGCTACCAAGTGGTTTACATCTGCTTCGTTTCGCTCTTAGAAATAATAAAAACGGAACAGAGCATACATCTCGTTACTCAAATATTATCAGAAATTCAGATTCTACTGTTTTATTTATCAGAATATTTTTTTTTTGAGTTACAAATACACTAATTTAAGTTTTAGGATTTTACAAAATTGAAAAGCATTGCTCGGTGCCAAGAAATATTTTGTGACCCCACCAGCTCCTTTTTAGAGATCGATCTACCTCCCGTCCTCCACAGACCCCACAAGACTGTTAATTCACATGCAATGATGCAACTGTTTAAATGGCAACGAATTCACGCAACCAATCCCCGCTTTCTAGCAAGAGAGACTGGACAGAATCACATGCTACAGCATGTGAGGTTGCTTCCCTTGTTATAAGTGTTATCATTAATTACATTTAAAGGAGGATAATGTTTTCTCGTTTCGATTTTCAATGAAGTGGGGTCCGATGTCAGACCGACAGTTTTTCTAGTTACGAAAAAAAATACCTATCACTATATCAGTATAGTAGCATTGCACGACTTTTGATGCAGAAGATCAGCGTAGATAATGGCGGGAAAGAGGGGCCGAGATATGTTGAGCGTCTCCGAATCCCCCACCTCTTAAAGGACGAGCTGATTTATTGTAATCGGACAATAGAAGAAAGAAATTATATACAAGTTGTCTTAACGGAAAATGGCAAAAAGAACTAGCCATTGTATTGGGATGTCTCAGTTTGGGTAAATTCAGATCAGTTTGATTTTTTTAAACAATTAAAATAATTGGGTTCGAGTTCAAATCATATCAGAAAAGATTTCTGAAACTGGGTGAGGTAAAAGCTCAGATTGGTTCTGAGCAAAACAGCTGAACTTAGTTTCCCCGTTCAGTTATGATCTCTTACTCAATTAATCAAATTCTATGATTTTTATGCTGAATACGAGACCATACGGTTAGATTTGAGTATTAAAATCGTGCTGAGTCCATAGAAATCTAACATAAAATTCACTGTTTCACAATTCAAAGCAGTAATGTTAGTTATCAGCTTGTCATACTGTAAAATTACTCTCCGTTGAAGTAATTTTGGACTCCTCCGATGAAACAATTCAGTTGTACGAGCAAATAGCATAGTACGGGTAATTGGTTTAGTATATATTTTTTTTGAAAAAAGGCAAAGTGCCCGTTTCATATATTGAAACTATGTTAACTTACAAATCAGAATTGGTTTAGTATATAAATAATCAGATATGTCTTTACTCTTTAGGATTTGTTTTTCATAAACCTTTGTTAGATTTGTTTGATTTCGCTAGCAGCCGAAATTTGGGGCACAAGGGCTTCTGTTTAGCAATAGCAGGTTGGGCCTCTAGGGCCTACGACATGGCGAAGTTCCTATCCCCTGGAGGCCCAATGGCATGGTGAAGCCCCAATGTCACGTTTGTATAAGCACATTCATTTAAATATTTCATAACAATATTTTTATTTAATAACTTTAGCTAATTTAAAAGAATGTGTACAACTTTGTAGCGATTTCAACTTATTTAAGTTTATTATGGAGTGATGCTTCTATGGACATAAGGACCTATTTGTAAAATGAACATATTTTTATTTTCAAAGTTCAAACAGTTGATCCGAACCGTTCATCTTGTTCTCCATATTAATATGTGCTTGGAGACCAAATTTTACATTTTTCTGAATTTTTTTACTATTTATTAAGATGGGTACAAAAAATATCAAATTCAGACCATTGAATTTTGTACCCATCTTAATAAATAGTAAAAAAATTCAGAAAAATGTAAAATTTGGTGTCCAAGCACATATTAATATGGAGAACAAGATGAACGGTTCGGATCGGCTGTTTGAACTTTGAAAATAAAAATATGTTCATTTTACAAATAGGTCCTTATGTCCATAGAAGCATTTGCCTTATGAGTGATGCTTATTATTAATATTGAATAATAGGTCCTTATTATTAATATTGAATAATAAAATCTATGAAAAGCAACGTACTGTTTGAAACAACATCCTTTAGATGAAAATAATCTAATAGGATATGTACACATTGTTATTTAAAGATGCTAAATGCACATATTACTTCGAAAATCGATCAGTCAAAATTAAATAGCTAAAAATATATGATTATTTATGAAACAATCCTTCTCCCTCAAAAGGGTGGTAAGCCTGTGGGAACGGTGAGCGTCTATGCCATCATATTACTCTGCTCTGTCCGATTAGGTTGAGATTAGTGCGCTGATTAGCATTAACGACTCGGATCAACTTTTTCATAGAGGGTGCAATAATGTTTTTGATGAAAAGCTGATGCGCATAGAGAAGTGGACCCATGCTAACTTCTTTGACCATGTTCAGTTGTAACATAATTTTGCGGAGGGATTTCGAATTCGGATCACTATGTTAACACATATTTAATTACTAAATTCAGAGAAAGAGGAGGTAACACAGTTGGCTAGAAAAAAATCATAGAACTGTTGTACTCAAAGGTCGAGAATTCAATTCTCCCTCACAACTTCGCAGCTACTGCGAAGGTTTAAATTTTTTTTACTAAATTCAGACTTTTTTTAAATTATAGCACAAATCTCAAAAATGAATTCCCTACATTTAAATAGGAACCAAATTTCTATTGTTCGACTGAGATTTAAATCTCAGTTCATTGGACTAAGTACGATACCGTAGAAGATACAAACTCTGAGGTTTCTATAATATTCTGTCACAACAAATGTTTATCGATAAGATTAAGAATGGATAATATTCATACTTTATATTTGAATAAAGCTTGAGATACAAATAATATAGAATGTAATGAATAAATTAATGTAATGCCATGGAATTTTGTAATTCATACTGTTTTTTAATTATAGCACAAATCTCAAAAACAAACCCCCTACATTTAAATAGGAACCAAATTTCTATCGTTCGACTGAGGGTTAATCTAAGTTTATTGGATAAATCTAAGAATGGATAATATTCATACTGTAATTTTTTGTCACGCCAAATATTTATCGATAAATCTAAGAATGGATAATATTCATACTTTATATATAAATAAAACTTGAGATACAAATAATATAGAATCTAATGAACAAATAGATGTAATGTCATGGAATTTTGTATAGGAATGCTGATAAATTAGTTATAAATAGAATAAATAAAATAAAACAATAACTGATTTATAATTAATTAAGTGCCCATGTTTGAATAAAGAATTAAATTAGAAACTTACAATTCTAATCTACAATTATTAAATAATTAGAGTTCAAACAAGAATTAATTTAGAAACTTACAATTTAAATTCGGCTCAACTCTTAAATAAAATAGAAATTCCCACCTCATTTCTATATAAAGCCCTCCACTCTCTCTCTCTCAAAGCTTCGCAAAAGCTGCGAAGTCACGAGTAGAGCTCGAACTCTCAATCTTTAGATAACTACAATTCTAAAACTTTTTCTCATAGCCACTAGTACTACCGCTCCATCTACTCTCCTCTCCGCTGTCTCTCTCTCTCTCTCTCGTCTCTCTTCTCCTCTCCTCTCATATGAATCCGTGAACAGTACTATATCCTTCTCTTCCTCTTATTTTACTTGAATCCCGGCTAACTACAAAACCCAAGACATTAATTATTTTAATTTCATTTTGATGGGTGATTGAGCTGTGATTTTTATTTATATCGAAACTTAAATAGAAATTGCCAAATATGCCCACAGAAGATAGTTATTTATAAAAATACTCAAATCAGTCAATTATTGGTCAGTTCTTAATTTTTTTTAGATAGTTGATATATTAATTGCCCGAGTTTAATATTAAGACGATTATTTGACAAAATTGTTGACTGGTTTATTATGATTTGATTTTTTCGACTAAATTTATTATAATTTGGTTTTTTCAACTAAATTTATTATGATTTATTAGTATGGTTTATATTTTGACATTTATAAATATGATATAGTCATGATACAAGACAAAGACGATATGCAAACATAAAGTAGGAAATATAAATAGACAAACAGAGATAATACAAGCACAAAATGACAAATACAGTAGACCAAATGTAAATCCTATGAAACAATAAAAGTAAAACTATCAGAAATGACGAAGACCACCAGAGTGGGACCATCTCACCACTGGTTGTCCTCTGGTAGTCCTGTCGAGCAACCCCTCAGACCACAGGACCACCTGTAACAACGACAGCGACATTTGCCTCTCTGCTTAGTCTAGCCGCGGTATCCCAGACATCATCCTCCCCTAAAGTAGTAGCTGGCGGGTGTAGAGAAGATGGACGCTGCTAGCTCAGTCGCAAAGTCATGGTGCGTCGGTGACCCGCTACCGCTGGCCCCACCGTTGTGTGCCATCTCTGTAGGATATCGGCGGGCATCCGACTGTAGGAACGGCGATTGCACCAGTGATGGTAGTCCACCCAAATCCTCTAGACTAAACACCGGCCCATCCTGCTCTATATGGTCAAAATACAGAGGCTCATGATGCGGTGGTGGTGGTGGTGGCGGCATGCCAGCCGGACCCTGCAAACCAAACAATGATACAAATTTTTATACAAAGGAAGAAAATTGTACTAACCTGAATTTGCGATGGTAGTCCCAGTGATATTGGATAGTACCCAACGATGGTAGTCACTCTTCGTTATCAAAGTTATGCTAAAGTGCGCTAAATTGCACTAAAGTTGCCTAAGAGTGCGCTTAAATACACTAAATTGCAATAAAATGTGCTAAAATGCACTAAATTAAGCTAAATTGCTCTAAAACATGCTAAATTGCGGAGGAATGTGCTCTAATTGTGCTTAAATATGCTAAATTGCGCTAAATTGTGCTAAAACGCGCTAAAATGCACTTAAACTTGCTCAAATGCGCTAAAATACGTTGAAATTGTGCTAAAATGCGTTAAAATACGGTGAAATGCTGAGAAATGCGCTAAAATGCACTAAAACGCGCTCAAATGTGCTAAAATACGCTGAAATTACGCTAAAATACGGATAAATACGCTAAAATATAGTAAAATACGTTAAAATACGCTAAAATATGCTAAAAACAATAAAATATCCCAATTTATGCTAGTTAATTTAATATATTTATGCTAGTCGTAATTAAAAATAAAATTATACTAATTAATATAAAACAAGCTAATTATACTAAAATATCCCAATTTATGCTTGTCATACTATTTTATACAAATGATTTCCAAATTATGCTAAATTATATAAATATACTAAATTATACATAAATATACTAAATCATAATAAATTATACTACATTACACTACATTACGCTATTTAAACTAATTAATATAAATTATACTAATTTATACTACATTATGCTAATTATAATTAACTAGCACTAACTAAAATTAATTAATACTAATTACAACTATTAATTGCTAAAGTGCATTACAAAAAATTTGGAACATTTTTAATGAAACCTAGCAATTTACAATTTATAACCATTTTGGCCTGAAAGTTAATATATGAAAAATATATGGACTTATATGCAAAACCGGGAAGAGTAGAAGAAATTTGGAAGAAAGAGAGAAAGTGAGGAGAGAGTGTGGAATTTGATGCAATGAAATTTGTGAAAAATTCGGAACCCTCCACTCCAATATATAGATCAAGGACCAGCCAATTATTGGCTGAAATGAAATGAAATTAAGGACCGGCCAATAATTGAATGATTTGGGCATTTTTATAATTTGCTAGTTTTTGTAGGCATATTTGATAATTTGTAATTAAATTTGGATATAAATAAAAATCACGGGTGATTGAGTTAATTTAATATATTTATCTAAATAATTGCGATAAACTAAAGTAGTTGTTTAAATAAATTATTTTCTTCAATTCTTCGTTCCTTGAATCATATTTGTTAAAATAAATGGAGATCTAAGTAGGTTATTTGGACTTTAAAAACAAGAATTCGAGGCAATATTGAAGCATGACAGACATAAGTATTTGAAACCTACAAAAAATTAATGTTCAATTAAAGATAAAGTTAAATTCTGGAAAACATTAATTGTCAAAACGATAAACTTATGATGGTGAAATATTAATCTTTAATTAAACTATAGATAATTGTGTTTAATTTTATTTTCTTGTATTTATTATGTCCTGTCACTGGAGTATGTTTATATTGAATATAAGTATAAAATATAGAGCAGAACTAGGGTGTTTCTAAGTTCACTAAGTCTCTTCGTAAACTCAACTCTAATCTATAGGATTAACTTCAAATGATGAATCTGAACCGTTGACACTTGTCAACTTTACGAGTGATGTGTCTACATACAAAAAAAAATTTCGAATTAATTTTGTATAGAGTCAAGTAGTCAAAAATAATTTAAAAAATAAATACATTAAAATTACTTTATAAACCTTCTAATTTTGACCGCTTGACTCTATACAAAATTAATTCAAAATTTTAAAATTTTTGTATGTAGACACATCCCTCGTAAAGTAGATGAGTTTCAACGGTTCGGATTCGTCATTTGGATAGATTTTAGAGTTGAGTTCACAAAAATCTTGGTGAACTTATGAACGACCTAATTCTACTCTAAAACATACACCTAATTTTTCCCGAAATTTTTATTAATATAAAAAATAATAAATTTCGAATTCTACACCATGTTTAATAACATTTTGAAAAATGCCCAAACCGCAATTTTATTTTACGGTTTTGGGCCAACTTTTCGCAAATTAAATCCACAGTTTTAGCCCTCCAAAACCGCATAGCAAATCCACTGTTTCGGAAAACCTAATTTTTTTTTTACGGTTTTGGGCATTAACGGTTTTAGGTTTGTCTAATTTTTTTTTAATTAAACAGAAAATCTTAATTTTTTTTATTGAAATATTAGAAATATTTTATATTTCTTTGCAAATAGATGAAATAATATATAATTTGATTTATTAAAAAGACTGCGATAAATATCCTGGATCAACATTTTTAGACCATATTTTTTGCGGCTGTAAGAAAAATTAAAATATTTCTTTGTGTGTTATTGGGAAAACAAATAAAAATGTTTTGAATCTGAGTTATTGAACCCGGTTCAAAAGTCAGTTCTGAGTAAACAAATAAAATACTGTTGTTCTTCTAGTTAAATTCTAAGATATTGTATCCATTTTTAAAAAATCAATAGAAATCATTTCATTTGACAATTTTGTTAGAATGAATTATTATTTTTTTCAAAAATAGAATGACTACAATATTTTCTATATTTACCTATAAGTAATTTTTGAACCGAGATCAATAACTTAGATTCAAAATATTTTTATTTTTTTCCAATAACACACGAAGAAATATTTTAATTTTTGTTACAGCTACAAAAAATACGTCCTGATAAATGTTGATCCAAGTTATTTGTCGCAGTATTTCCAATAAATCAAATTACATAGTATTCCATCTATTTTCAAATAAATATAACAAATATTTATAATATTTTCAATACATAAATAAATAAATTATAATATTTTCTATTTAATTAAAAAAATCAGAAGAATTGAATTCATAGTTTTAGCCTAAAAATTCTATTTTGAGATCTAAACCGTAATTTTAATTTTGGTTTTTTAGGAAACCGTGGATTTGTTCTGCAGTTTTGAGAGGGCTAACTGTAAATTAAATTTGCGGTTTGGGACCTAAATTGTGAATTAAAATTGCGGTTTGGACATTTTTCGAAATCTTATTAAACATGATGTAGGAATCGAAATTTATTATTTTTTTTATATTAATAAAATTTTCGGTAATGACGCTTTGTGAATGAAATTAATAACATAGAACCGTGGGGAACTTTTTTCCAACCTAATTTTTTTTTTCTTTTCTTTTTCCAATATCTTGACTTACAAGTTACAATTTAATTTCCCATGGAAAAATAAATCCAATATATGAATGGAAAATTTTTATGTCTGAACAGTATTTGGAAAAATGGTCTTATAAATAGTAAAACTCACAATGTCCAGTAAGTTTGTATTCGGCCTAACATGCTGAGGTATTGAATTTTATAAGCCAATGAGGGAATTTTTTTACAAACCATAAATAGAAAAAAAAATTAACAAAACTTGATGGTTTTAATTTTTACAAAAACCATAAGTACCAAGTTTTCATCTCAGTATAGACCATTTTTTTGTGTGTGTGTGTGCCGAGTTAGCATCTCAGTATTGAATTTAATTTTTTTGTAGTGTAATTTAACTAATTTTAGAATTATTTATTTTGCATGTAGAGTAATTTTTTATTTTTGCATGCAGCATAATTAATTATTAATAATTACATGTAGAGTAATTTAAATTTTTATTTATTTTTTGCATGCCAATATTTAATTGTGCAAATAAGGTTAGACAATTAATTTTAGGATTAAATGACATTAATTCGATTGCCTTCAGAGCAACACAAAATGTAGATGGTTAATAACAAGGTATTTGTTAATTCTCGGTTTGGATTTATAATTTACTGAGAAACTTGTAAGTTCGAATTAAATTTAATGGTTACATTTATTTTGCATGACAATTATTGCTCCAGCCATCATATATATTGTGTACTAGTTCTCGCTAAAAGGGCATTCGTTACGAACCTCGGATGGAAGAAGCTTTGATCAATTTGGACTTGTACCAGATGGTCAATGTGACCTATTGTAATATTGGTAAAGGGTTAATCACTGCTCTTGTGGAGAGGTGGAGGTTCGAGACGAATACTTTTAATTTTTTGTTTGGAGAGTGCATAGTAACTTTGGAAGATGTCAGCTGTTTGTGGGACCTACATGTTATTGTTACTAATTTATATTTTTGTTAGTAATTTATATTTAATGCAAGTATATGTTTATCTAATATTTATGTTTACAGGATCGGTCATATATGGACATACTGATGACAATTGAACAACACTAATTTACAAATGCCTAGGACATGAAGTGTACGAGGATTACAAATGCCTATGATATAAAGTTGATGAAATTACGAAGTTGATGAGGATTGCGATCGTGATACTAATTTTTTATGTCATAGGTGGGACAACAAAGGCAACCCCAATGAGAAACTATCATTCTCACAATACCATTGTCAGCTTAAATGGTTGAAGGCCAACTTTGATGGATAATTGACAGAGTTAACCGACCAGCAAACAGTCGACCAATACACACGAGCATACTGCATGGACTTGTTTGGGACTGTAATGTGGCAGAGTCCCAATAATATACTTACAGTTCTAACACTCAATTTATGAACCTTCATTTTCAAGCGGAAGATGAAAAATATAATGACGGAGAGTTATTTATAATCAAACCCTAACCAATTAAAAATTTATTTAAAAAAAATAATAACCAATCAGAAAATTACTTTTAACCAAAAAAAACTTATGCGCCGATTTCTCAATTCGGCACATAGGTGATAAAATAACTTTTTTTGCTTGGGCCGAGTTTTAAATTTTGCACAATGAAAGAATAAAGTAGATTTCGCTAATTTTGCTTAACCACTTCGCTCAACCATTTCGTTTTGGTAAAATTTAAACAAAAGATACTTTGTATCGAGTTTCCAAGTCGGCACAGAGGAAAATTATGAAGAAAAAAAGTGAGCCAAATCCCCATCTCGGCACATAGTGGAAAAAAGTGGTCACACAGTCGGCTACATTGTTTAGTTGTTATAAATGGTAATTTGGCACACAAAAAAAATAAATAGCCAGTGTCAAGATGGAACTCAGTACCTATGGTTTTTATAAATATTAAAACCATCAAGTTAGTTTGTTAATTTTATGTTTTCTATTTATGGTTTATAAAAAAATCCGCCTGCGATGCCTACTATCGCATTTTTATGGCACAGAGCTTTTTTACCAAACTTTATTTATTTTACATTACTTGGCGTGCTTGGCTCGGTAGTCTGCGCACACTTTTTATTTTATATTTTGCTCTAATTTCTCTCTTGGTGTACTTTCCTCATCAATAAAGTTTTAGTTAGCTTTTGAGATAACTATTGGGATACATTTGATTGGATTAAGAATAAGTTATTTTTTAGTTTAGACTATTCATAATAGTCTATTCCGTATTTGGTTGAATTTGAATAACTAAAATAGAGAATCTAATCTGTATGTGTTATTATACAAAAAAGTTAGATTTGACTATTCTATAAAGACAAATGGTAAAAGAGCTATTCTAACTAATTTTGTTTTTACTGAACCATCTCTCAGTAAAAAAAAAATTCTATGCATGTGGTAAGCTATTAGGCCATATTTGGTTGTGGAGAACATGTTACTCCACACTTGAGCCATCAAACGAGGAGTATAACAGGAGTGCGATAGAGCAAGAGATGAGTTAATCTGAAGTAAGTTACTCCACCTCTTCAGACATATTAACTTATCCCATACTTACACCACTTATAGGGTTGAAATGGTATCCTCTGCGGAGTTCCTGCGGTCTGTGGAGCTTCTAATCTGGTCTACTCGTTTTGATCGGACGGACCAAATCAGATTTTGGTACGAATCTCAAAGCAAAATTAATACTGGCCCCTCCATCATACCGAGTAATCACCGACTGAGAGTAAATCTGAGTCGTCCGATCAGCTCCGCAGAACTCCGCACCTTAAATCTCTGCAAAGGATACTTTCCCCTGTAGGACTTGCTTTCATAGACAAAGATTTATTTTCTAACATCTCACTTCTCTAAATGAATTAATTAAGCAACATTCGTACTACCAAACAAAGTATAAAATATGAATAATATGGAGTAAGCAATTTAAATCTCATTTAACTTTACTCAATCAAGCATGACCTTAAGAAAATGGTCTCGCTGCGAAACCCATAGACCTAACCTAGTTACTATATCATATTTGCATTTTTTTTTTTTTTCAATGGAACTTACTACATGATTTTTTTTCAAATAAAAATAAACAAATTTATTTAACGAAACAAGAACCCAATGTGCTGGATTTCCAAAAGGAACCTCCATCGAAGCAGAGCTACAGCTGAGAGTGGAACGAGTTTAATATATGTGCACATTTAAACTAATGTGATCATTTAAACTCCACCCGCCATTGTGATCGTTTAAATGGATTTATTTATTTCTATTTTACAAAAAATAAACACCCTTACTACAGTGTCCTTATCCTCTCCTTTGCTAGAAAAGTAGAAAACTCACAAACCATGAATTTAAGGTGATCTTGATGAAATATCTACTGCTCTCAGTATCACTCCTAGAAATTTTCACCATGGAGGGTAAGAAATCAACCTGTAGAATATGAATAAGAGAAATTATTCTTGCATTTCACATTTTGTACCTCTTATCTTCACCTGAAAGTATTTAATGATTAACATTTGAATTGTGAATTAAGAAAAGTTCACTAGTACTTGTACATAATATGCAAAGTGTGTTCACCACCTTTTCATGTTAGTATAATCACAAGTGCAAGTACTTTAAAAATAAGAGAAAATATGTCTTTCAAAATATTGCTCCTAATGATATAACACATGTACTTTTACCATCATGTATAAACACTTTTAAAAAAAAAATTCAATGCATCTTTAGATGCAATGGGTGCAAATAAAAAAGGTATAGTTATCACTTTTCCATGCATTAAATCATTTTTAAATTGCAAATATTAGTTAAAGATTGGAAGGGTCATAATCTAAAACGCTAAACAAAATCAGACCAAATATAACTTATGCCATGCACATATTAGGCCAGACACATAATTACACAGCTATACCATTGTTCATACCACAAATAGATTCTTTTAGGCCAGACACTTTGGAAACAGACATGAACCAGGTTATTTACCACGATATTTAACCAAGCTAATGCCTAAGTTTGAAGATCTGTTGCAATATAACAGATCGACAATGCTTTTTCTTCTGTTCTCTGTCCCACACAAATATAGTTCATTAACATAATTCAATTTTCTTTATTCCAAGTCCATTTTTTCGTTCTTTTCAACTTTTTTTTTAAAAAAAAATTGGAACATTTAGTATGTCCGCAGTTCTGGTCATCACGCTACAAAACATTTGGAGCCACTGCAAGCTTGAACCAAAAAGGCCAATTTACTCGTGAGGTTTGACAAAACAACACGAGCGATGAGCAGAAACAATGATAAAATTTTATGCGCAAAAATCTACCTAATGTCCAGAGGCAAAATGGAAAAAAATGAGAGGCCTTGCAAAAGGAAAAAAATAATATTAGATAAAAGCCTCTCGTTGATGTGTAGGCAGCTTCAATTCTTCAAATTCGTTGAGAGGTGAGAAATAACTATCGACCATGTCATCAGGAACATCGTTTAGAGTAGGTGGGTCCCACTGCATTTAGTTATGATTAAAGATGTTATTGCATTGTAACAGAATAAGCACTGCTCTTTATAAACCTCTGCTACAGTCTTCGGTGGTCTTTCTGAGTTCAGCAAGCATGAACTCCAGGTTCCCATGGCATCAATGAACTCAGTTATGATCTCAAGTTGACAAATCAAAATCTAAAGTCTAAATGAGATACAAACTGTTGAGGCTGTTCTTCGTAATAATATGATGCATGGAAGTTGAAGTCATAAAAATTTAGTGTTTGCTTTGTATTGGAGATCAAGAGGTTATTGTAGGAAAGAAACTCCAAATATTCAGATTTTTGGCATGCATGTTGCTTATGGCCTAGAACAACATCAACAGTTTAAGACGACATGTGAATCTTAGTGCATACCCATACAAGAACTAAAGACAGTTGGGGAAATTCTTAAAAAAAATAGATCTGTCAAGTAAGGGCTTATGAGATGACCTTTGCTGGGATAATAAATTACCGAGGTCAAAAACATATTTTGCTAAATGAAAAAAAAAACATATGCTAAATGAAATAAATTACCTTTGGTGCAAAGTCCTTGTCAACTAATTTTGCTCTCACACCCTGGGGAGAGACCAAATTATTAGACAATAAAAACAGAAGATAAAACTGCCCAGTCACTTCTCTACCCTTTCAATAAGGCATTAAGCATGAGTCCGTTCGGCTAGTTGGATAGGCTTAACTTTAAGCTTGGCTAAGGAAGTGGGGTTCAGTAACAAAATTTAAAAAAGTGAATGCTTAGCCAAATGCTTAAGCCATGCAAAGGTATGCTTAAAAATTTGGGCAAGCTTAAAAAAGTGGGAAAAAAGGAAGCTTAAGAAAGTGGTTTTAAGCTTTGTAATGGAACATGTGTTTGGCATGCTTAAGATTCCTCAAAGGACTAAGGAGGGTGTTGCCAAACAGCCCCCGAATTAACCTTTCATTCCAATTGTATATATAAAAAAAAAAACATAGACTAGAGGGCTTTGAAAAACAAATAAAACAAGATCGGTACAGGTTTTGTACCAGCTAAAATTTCAGTTTAATTGTTTGATGGTTGTGGTTCTTATTTGAACTCCAAACAAAGCCAATTGTTGCCTAAACATCAAGACATGGATATCTCCCAAAGCACCATCACCACATTTGAGTAACAAAAGGAAAAATTGTTACCTCAACAAATTCATGAGAAAGAGGTTTCGAGATGCCATGCAGGGACATGCGATACTCTCGAACAAGACATTCATCTAGAGTCTGAAATCTACCTTCACGTATCTGTACATTTAGATTTTAAAAAAAAAAGTGCTGGTAAAGGAGGAACCCAAACTGCTTACAATCTTCACCCATATTATTGTAGGCATGCTCTATATTTAACTAAATTGAGGTTAAGTTGAGGCCTCTTTAAACAAGTGACTAAAAATGAAGTCACACTTCCTCGAATTGACAAATTTTGGGATTTCATTTCATACTGCTGCTGCAACTATTGCCACTGGGTTATATCAAGTATTAAAGCACAGCTGCATGTCTTTGTCAAAATAGGGATAAACTGCAGTTGTTTGAATAAATGAGAGTCATTCAAGTTTTGATGGCACTTAAATCCAGGTGCCGGTATTGTTTATACAGCCCAATGCAATAAATTTAGTATTATTAGGCACAATTGTACAATTACATAAAACAAAATAGGGCTTAGGTCAGGTTTTGTTCTGCATTTAAGGGTTGATTCAAGCTTAATTATGCATAATTTTAAGTTTACTTGCAAATTTTGGATATTCTTATAAGTTCTAATAAGATAACAAATAAAGATGCATACCGATTTCAAGGCAACCTTCAGGCTTAGTGGAGAGGCTGCTTTCATCTTCTTAAGTGCAGATGTGCACCAATCCTGATTTGTTCTTGACACTTCACCTTCCTATCATAACATATCAAAAGTGATTCGGTATCAATTAAGCGACAAAAGTGATTCAGTATCAATTCAGCGAGGTCCAGGACAGGAGCAGACTATATGCAGTTAATATTATGATTAATAGCATTGTTGATGGCTATTCCACCATAAGTTCAGCTGCGGCAAGATCAGTTGGGCAAAATTCAGAAAAGATGCTAGTTGGTAGCATAGCTGATGGAAATTAAGGCATCAATCCACAACTTGACTGGGACACTGGGCCCACCTTGGACCTAATTAAATCATCAGAAACAAATTTACAGGAAAAAAAAAAAGCTAACCAAAGCACCAATAATCTCCTCAACAGTATCACGGCAAAAGCATCTATCTATGTTCTCTAATCTGAAAAAATAGAAAAGGAAACATATTAAATTCTAGGACCGAAAGGATGTAACATAGAGAGCTATTTCAAAGCATTGTCACCTTTTCACGTTACTTCCCATGGTCATTCCAATGATTCCCTACTCATGTGATACATATTGATCAAATCACTCTTTTTGATAATTAAACTCCACAGGTTTTACAACAGGTTCTAATAAAAATGCGGCCTTAATACTCCCTGTAAAACCACAGTAACCTAGAATACTTCTGCAAATAATGATCTAGCTATGAGCTAATTTTGATTTTATTTCTTAGTGTTTTAGGCAATTAAGCAGCAAAACATATGAATTAACATAACAAAAACATAATTTGTGATAATCCAATCATCTGTATGCTATGTACATACTAGTACAGACTAAAAAGCGAAACAAAATCTGAGATTCAATTACTTGTACACAACCAACACACAAACACACGGAAGACAAACCTATGGAAAATGCTTTTTTTATCAGGGTAAACAATGTCGCCGTATTGTGCTAGAGAGGTGTCTATAACTGAAGGATCATCAGTCACCAACTTAGCGAGCCTTTCATCGATCAAACCAAGTTGCTGTCACACAAAAAAATTCTGAGTGTTTAGTACAATAAACATTTTAAAAAACAGCAAGCCAGTAGTATTGAGTTTCCAATTTTTTCCTCTGTTCTATCTTCTTCTTATTTTTTTTTTTGGTGTGTGTGTGCGTGGGTGTGGGGGGCCGGGTGGGAGGGGGGGGGGGGGGTGTGACAGCTAACCTCACTCATTGCATAGTGTGTGGCCAAACCAACAGCAATCATATCCACACCATTAATTCGCTCACCCGTCAAAGCCAAGTACTCTCCTGAAATGGTTAAATTGAAATGAAAATCTATATTTCTGGTAATCTGAGAGCAGAGTTTCATAAGGAATATTGACCTGTAAGCTACATTGCATACCTACATGACCTGGTAAATGTGATAGATAGAAGGAAGCTCCAGCATCAGGGTGGAAGCCAATATGAACTTCTGGAGTAGCAAACATCTTTAAAAACAACCCAAAAACTATCTTAAAATCTTGGAGAAAAATCTCAGGGATAATGCAAGCTGTTAGCTAACTAAAGAGTTGTATAATATAAAAAGAAAGAATGCAGTTCTCTGATAAAGTGGTATGCAGCACATTTTGTCATAGTAAATTTATATGGAGAAGGATTTAGTAGCTCTTACAGTTTCATTTGTTGCAATACGAAATGTACCAGGAATAGAAACACCACCTCCACCACCCATTGTTATGCCATCCAGAATAGCCACCTATGTTAAAGAAAATGTTGTTGATGGGACAATGGATGCACTAATATTTTATATATTCATTATACAACTACAGAAGCGCACATACATGGGGTTTCAAGTACGTGCCTAGCACATAAATGAACATGTACAGGTTCTTGAAGAAATCCTTGCACTCTTCAATCTTTCCTGCACTTGATTAACTGTTATCACTAAAACAATCATTGACATAACAAATGATTTTAAGAATTCATTAGAAAGAATATATTGGCATCCTTTTTAAAAGCAGCATTTGAATTGGAAAATGCATCTTTTAAACACAGACAAATGAAAAGATCCAATGCTCATTCACAACAAATTAGGAATTTTAACCTAACTATTAGCATAAGGTGGAGGGTAATAGTCTTTTAATGAAGGTGGGACCAGAAGGGTAGGGAGGATTTTTATGTATCAGTAGACTCAGGGTTCTTTAGATTTTTAATGTGTAATTATGAATGAGCTTTTTAGCAACATGCACCCACAATTTTTAAGGTGTTGGCAATACAACACTTGGCACCAAACCATTTTTTGGGTTTGCAACCCTAAACCCTAAACACCTGTTATTAGATAAATAGCATGTGCACATATGGCTCCTAAGTTTTTCCATATTAAGTCAATGAAATCTTACAGACCCCAAAGTTCATTAAATTGAAAGCTGACGCTTCAATTTGTTTTGGACCTATTGTTTCATTTTAGCCCATATTTTGCTTAAGGTCAAAGAAATATCATTAATAGGCAGGGAGCAAATATTGTCCACATTTTACAGCATATGCCTAGATTGTCACATGAGGGTAATAATGACTGGTACGACTTTCAATATATAAAACATACTACCTTAATTTATAAAGCTCAAACATTATTGAGTTCATTGGCTGATAAGAAATTCCGTATCATTTATCACTGAAACTAACCCAAATTATTAAAAATACTCATTACCTTCATTAATCTGCTTATATAGTGTGACAACATCACCCCCAGCACAGAATGCTCTGCCACTGCCCTTTATACAATAAAAGCAACAATCAAACATTCTGATCATTATATATTCCACAACATTTTCATCTAACATCTGATTAAAACAAACAGGGAACAATGAAACAAAATCTATTACCTTCATCACGACAAACCCAATATCAGGATTATCCTCCCAAGATTCATACAGCTTTTTCAGCCTAACTCCCTGCATAATAATCATGCAAACATTTCATCAAACACCTCAACTACACTCAGCATGAAATGGAAATCATCAGACTGAGTTCTTCTTTCACTAAAAAAATCACAGTAGACGGGCTTAAGCAAACTGCAACAGTACCATGTTTGTATTAAGAGTATTCAGAAAAGATGGTCGATTAAGGACTGCAGCTCGTGCACCTGCCATCCCTTCAACAAGGACCTGAAAGATGAAACCGGCTATATCAATCGTAACTACAAAATCAGTGTAGAGGAAAGAAAAGGTAACGAGGAAAACAAAGGAGAAGCTGAGTTAGTTACTTCGTTCTGGAGTTGATCTTCTGCGGAGGAGCGAGAGAGGCTTGTCGATAGAGATCTCTCGCTACTGAGAAATCCAAGTGAAGAAACAGAGCGTCGCGTTAAAGAAGCCACGGCTTTTAAGCCGCGCATCTTGACCTGTCCGTACAACTACAAAGAGAGGAGAGGAGAGGAGAGGAGAGGGAGTGAGAAACGCAAGACCAATGGCTGCTTTGTTTTGTAGGGTTTGTATCGCAATTGCCTGACGGATGACGGACTGGTCCGGATACCCTAAAGTAACTCAAAATTTCAGTTGAAGTATACACCGTCCGATCAGAATCCGGGAGAAATTTAGCCTAGGTGGAATGCACGGGGCACTTTAATATCGTTCTATAGAAGATCGAACGGTCCGGATCTGAACGAAAAATTTTGAGTTACTTTAGGAGATACGAGTTCAACAGAAACAGTTCAAATGCGGGTTGTGGATCTCATTCTGAGAAAGGCCCTGGTAAGCAATGCCTAGCCCAAGAAACTAACGGTTCATCTCTTCTCTAGCGATGGGCCTCCAGCCCAGTGCACATTTTTTCTTTATGGACTTTCAACTTAATTTCGCTCGCACGCACGCAGCACGTGCCTCGACCGTCGACTTCT
This sequence comes from Carex arenaria, assembly GCA_964058825.1. Taxonomy (NCBI): domain Eukaryota; kingdom Viridiplantae; phylum Streptophyta; class Magnoliopsida; order Poales; family Cyperaceae; genus Carex; species Carex arenaria. Next base: position 376,688 of record CAXKVW010000032.1, on the reverse strand, counting down.
TTGCCCAAAATAATCCAATTCTCAACGCTCGAAGCCTCGGATCTGAAACACCCCTCCCTCCCTCTCTTCTCCCAGATCTCTCTCTCTCCCTTCCTTCTCTCCCCATTTTTCTCTAACTGGATCCACCCCAGATCCAGATCCAGATCCAGCCATGGAGAAACCCTGCACGCTTTTGGTCCACTTCGACAAGGGCACCCCTGCCATGGCGAACGAAATCAAGGAAGCCCTTGAAGGCAGCGACGTCGTCGCCAAAGTTGACGCCATGAAGCGCGCCATCATGCTTCTCCTAAACGGAGAAACCCTCCCACAGCTCTTCATCACCATCGTCCGTTACGTGCTTCCGTCGGAGGATCACACGGTCCAGAAGCTCCTCCTCCTTTACCTCGAAATCATTGACAAGACAGATGCACGTGGCCGGGTTCTTCCTGAGATGATTCTGATCTGTCAGAATTTACTCAACAATCTACAACATTCTAACGAGTACATTCGTGGTGTTACTCTTCGATTCCTCTGCAGGCTGTCGGAGCCTGAAATCTTGGAGCCGCTGATCCCGTCAGTGCTTACCAATCTCGAGCATCGTCACCCTTTTATTCGCCGTAATGCACTCCTCGCCATCTCATCAATCTACCGCTTGCCTAACGGGGAGCAGCTGTTACCTGACGCGCCTGAATTGGTTGAGAAAGCGTTGAGCTCTGAGCAAGATGCATCAGCTAAACGCAATGCGTTTGTCATGCTGTGCAATTGCTCCCAAGATCGTGCTGTTGCATATCTTTTGTCCAATGTGGATCGAGTGGCCGAATGGCCTGACCTGCTCCAGATGGCTGTGGTGGATCTGATCCAAAAGGTCTGCCGTGCAAACCGCCCTGATAAGGGTAAACACATTAAAATAATCATTTCTCTCCTCTCATCTTCCAGTACAGCTGTTGTGTATGAATGTGCTGGAGCACTTGTTTCTCTTTCCTCGGCCCCCACTGCTGTACGGGCTGCAGCAAACACCTACTGTCAATTGTTGTCCTCTCAAAGTGACAACAATGTGCGTCTTATTATCCTTGATCGGTTGAATGAGCTTCGTAAGTCCCACCGTGAGGTCATGTCTGAGGTTGTGATGGATGTGCTTCGAGCTCTCTCCAGCCCCAACCCTGATGTCCGCCGCAAGGTGCTAGATATAGTGCTTGATTTAGTTTCTCCCAAAAATGTGGATGAGGTTGTGTTGTTCCTCAAGAAAGAGGTGGTTAAGACTCAGGCAGCTGGTGAATCTGACAAGGATGCAGGTGGCGAATACCGGCAGATGCTGGTCCAAGCCATCCATGCATGTACAGTCAAATTTCCAGAAGTTGCTGGGTCGGTCGTCCATGTACTCATGGATTTTCTTGGTGACTCGAATGTGGCTTCTGCTATTGATGTTGTTATATTTGTACGTGAGATAATAGAGACCAACCCGAAGCTGAGGGTCTCCATGATTCAGCGACTAACTGACACCTTTTATCAGATACGGGCTGCCCGAGTCTGTTCATGCGCACTGTGGATCTTAGGAGAATACTCTCTCTCCCTTTCTGAGGTTGAAGCTGCAATCTCCACCATCAAACAATGCCTAGGGGAACTCCCTTTCTACTCAGCCACAGAGGATGCTGACTCCACTACTGACTCCGCAAAACAACCTCATGCTGTCAATTCAAGTGTGACTACCTCTTCACGGAGACCAGTGGTCTTGGCTGATGGGACCTATGCGACCCAAAGTGCCGCCTCAGAGGCTGCAGTTGTTGCTCCATCAGTTGTGCCTGGTTCGCTCTCCAATATCCCAAACCTGAGATCTTTGATCCTCTCTGGTGATTTCTTTTTGGCAGCTGTGGTGGCATCAACCTTGACCAAGTTGGTATTAAGGCTTGAAGAAGTGCAACCAGCCAAGGCTGAGACAAACAAAGCTTGTGCTTCTGCTTTGCTTATCATGGCTTCCATGCTACAATTTGGCAAATCAGGCTTTGCACCACACCCAATTGACGATGACTCGTACGACAGGATCGTGTTATGTATGAGGTTGCTTTGCAACACTGGGGATGAAGTCAGAAAAGTGTGGCTGGAATCATGCCGTCAAAGCTTCGCAAAGATGCTTGCAGAGAAGCAATTTAGAGAGACTGAGGAGCTTCGAGCCAAAGCCCAGATTTCCCATGCCCAGCCTGATGACCTTATTGATTTCTACCACTTGAAAAGCCGCAAGGTTAGTAGTGAGCTTTTTCTTCCCATTTTACTTAAAAAGAACATGGAATAGCAATTAATAATGGTGTTTCAATGTTACCCTCTATCCGGTTACACTTAATTTCTCACTTTCTGAAGTGCTTATTATCAAATTTAGGGTGTCTTAGAAGGTTATATGTACATGCATCTTCCTCTACTGTGTGATTTGGTGGATACTGAATGTCATTATGTTCCCATGTATCTACTAAGAACTAAGAATCTTACATGTAGGATTGGTAATAGGGCAATAGTTTCTAATGTGACCCTTTGTTCTGAGAAGTTTATCGATTCCCCCCCCCCCCCCTCCCCCCTCAACATTTTCCTCTCATCTCATCTTTTGATTTTTCAGGGCATGAGTCAGCTAGAGCTTGAAGATGAGGTCCAGGATGATTTGAAGCGTGCAACTGGTGAGTTCACCAAAGACACTGACGATGCAGCCCGACTGAACCGAATCCTGCAGCTTACTGGATTCAGTGACCCGATATATGCTGAGGCATATGTGACAGTGCATCACTATGACATTGTGCTTGATGTCACCATCATAAATCGTACCAAGGAGACGCTCCAAAACCTATGCCTTGAGCTTGCCACCATGGGGGACCTCAAGTTGGTCGATCGCCCACAGAATTACACTCTTGCCCCTGAGTCAAGTCGGCAGATCAAGGCAAATATTAAGGTGTCCTCGACTGAGACTGGGGTTATTTTTGGCAATATCGTGTATGAGACCTCTAATGTTATGGAGAGGAATGTGGTGGTGCTGAATGATATACATATTGATATTATGGATTATATTTCACCTGCTGCCTGTGCTGATGTCACTTTTAGGAACATGTGGGCTGAGTTTGAGTGGGAAAATAAGGTATCTCAATCTTTGCTCAATATTTCTTAACATAAGATAAAAGAATGTATGCAAAGTATGTTTCTAGGAGTTGTGAGCTGTCCTTCAAAATTTTGATAAAATATTTTTTCCCCCTCTTATCTTTTCTTAATATATATTTTTGTATTCAGGTGGCGGTGAGCACAGTAATTCAGGACGAGAAAGAGTTCTTGGATCACATTATAAAATCTACAAATATGAAATGCCTCACCCCACCGTAAGCTTTCAATAAATTCTGCATTAGGTCCATAATTAATTGCATGCCATCTTTACTGCAGCACAGCTATTGAGCCTATAGTTAACCTCGGGTTATTTCTCACAATGCTGAAAAAGAACCCTGAGTATACCATAATAATGAAAAAAAAAAACAATATAATGCTGAAAGAAGTGGTCATAAAGTTCCCTAATAATCCTTGACTGAAATGGTATACAACACTATATTGCTATCTTTGGGTTAGCCTGGAGATAGCTAACAGACAGTATTGTTCATTTTCATTTTCAGGTCAGCACTTGAAGGGGAGTGTGGCTTCCTGGCTGCAAACCTGTATGCGAAAAGTGTTTTTGGTGAGGATGCATTGGTAAATATCAGTATTGAGAAACAAGCTGATGGCAAACTGAGTGGTTATATCCGGATCAGAAGCAAGACCCAAGGCATTGCTCTTAGCTTAGGAGACAAAATCACTCTCAAACAGAAAGGCGGCGACCATTAATTAGTTCTTTCACTTGTTACTCTGATCATATCCATGTATTGTTATAGTGCACTTTTGAACTTTTTGTTTTTTTCCCCAGATTGAGTTATCAAATTTTTTGGTTAATCCGTGAACAATAGGGATGCGAGTTCTTGTTGTTGTATCAGCTATTTTTTCAGTATACTTGGGCATTCATTCAAGAAGTGAATTTGATTTCACAAAAGTAGACTATCATTGCAATGTATTAATATAGGATTTTTATCATACATTTTTTTTGTACATGTAATCATTTTGCTGGGGTTCTCAAAAGTCCGAACAGACTAATGTTTTGATCCTGTTAGAGGGCACTCCTGAGATTGTTTCTCATTGTTTTCTGATTTTCACCAAGGCTTTGCTGCCAATTCTTTTTAGTATGATGTTTGTCATAGAATTAGCTGTCATGCTACAAACCAGAATTTCCCCTGTTGAGGTAAAATCTGTCAAGCTAAACAGGGGCCATATTCTGAATTGCTAAAGATATTGACAACACTATTTTGGTTTCATGTAGCACAGAAGTCATATGTATTTTCATTTTAGTATTGTCTGTAAGTCAAAACAGCAGTGTCAATGTCTTTACCCTTTGGGATGTTGCTTAACAAGTTTATCCAGTTTGCACGGACTGTATCAGTGTCAAAACAGCAGTCAGCTCCAATCAAGCTGTACAGATCCATGAAAGCGCTGTAAAATAACAACATGATTGTCAGAAAATTGCAAGGCTTAGATATCTTAACAGAGGTAAGGAGGCTAAGCTAATTCAACGATTCAACGCTTAGGTCCCTGCTTTTAAGATGAAATAGCAGTTAATAACTGTCATATGATACCATCCTTTTTCAGAAGTTTATTTTATTTTATTTTTTTGAAAACCAGATAGCGAGTTAGCGACTATCAGGCTGGTACAGAAAAGTAAGAAATAAAATTACAACAATAGGAACTCGTCCCTATTTACAAACCCAGCACCATTCCACAGCAATACCGCAGCCACTGTATCCCCTCTTGTAAACCAGTATTTTACCTGCATCCCCTCATGTCCGCAGCACTACAAGGTCAGAACACTTCCTATACTAGTATCTTATCAACTGTACCGAAGCCATTGTATCCCCTCTCGTACCGTTCTTTGCGCTAGGACCCTTGGCTGACACCATTTCCCCTCACAGTTTTTATTATTTCGCTCCTTCCAGTGTCCAGCAAGCTGCTGTAAATAGAACACCCCATTTCTTTCTTGGAATCCTTTCCCTACTTCTCGCCCATGATGGTGTGAGTGCATAATTAAAAAAAAAATGTTAAAAGAGCTTATGGGCTATCTTATCCTTTGAGGCTGTCTGAAATCAAAATTAATTTGAAAAAAAAATGAATTAATACCATTTAATGTTAGTGATGAAGAACGACACCTAGCTAATCTATTTTGATAGTGACAAAAAATTATCTTGGGGATTTTGTTGTTGGATAAAATTGAAGAAAAAAGAAATAAGTTGCAGAATTGGATTGGCAACCTTCTATCTATTGGTGGAAGCTGATGATGTATCAGTATTAACTGGAGTACCTCTTTACTCCTTGACTATATACAAAATCGCTGAATTAAATATATGATGTATCAGTACTAGGAAAGACATGATCACCCAATTAAATACACTTATTCTTCAAAATACTCTGAGCACATAACAAAATTTCAGCATCCGAGCTTTATAGTAAAATCAACATTTCTCTAGTCGTATGCAATCCATTTACTTGAGGAGAAGATACATAGAATATGAAAAAACAAAAAACAAATGGATGTTACACTGGCAAGAAATATATTGCCCTTTAAAAAAAGAAACAAGAAAAATAAATAAATGCTTGTCAAACTAATACGTCCTGTTGCTCCGTGCCTCCTCGTACCACGGTCAGTTATTAGTCAGAAATTTCTTTCTGTAATATATAACTTTAAATTCACAACTGGTTAACCAAACACTAATGGATCATCACTTTTTCCTAATTGGCATTTTCCTTCCATTTTACAAGGGACTTGAGAAACTCCATGACCTAATAAAAGAGCAAGAAAAAAACTAATTAAAATCTGTTATCCTTCCAAAAGGAGGTGATAAAATGAACTCGCAACAGTAGTCCTTTCTCAAAATTGCAATTACCTCTGATGGATCTCTCAATGAGTAAAAGGCATCGGTGTCTTTCCGTACAGATGAAACTAGAATACCGTAACCACACATGCGCTCCCTTAGAACCTGCATCCCATTTATAAAAGTTAAAGTGTGCATCCTAGCAGTGATTCAAATTATAAAAAATAAAAAAAATAAAGTTACCTTGAATGCATCTTCATCAGTACGGTCATCTCCAACATAAATTGGAAGCACATCATTGCAATCGCTTAGATCAAGTGATTCAAGCAGAAACTCAACAGCCTTTCCCTTGTTCCAATCTATTGTTGGGCGAACCTCAAAAACCTAGATTAAATTAAGATGCAAATTTAATAAGACCGAATACACTTGTGCAAATTGTATACAATAGATTAGCAGAAAAGCATAAAGTAGATGTTGGGTTTGTTCTCATTAACTGCTTTATGGTAAATTGGTGGCAATCTCATTCACAACTTACAAAAGGTTTTGCTGTCTTTCGGTACATCATTTTATTTGGAAACAAACTTCTTCATTTCTTAAATAATATTGCATTCAAATTTGAAAAATGAAGCTTCCTGCTAATTCTGACCTTTCGCCCACTGGTTAGTCGCAAACGAGGGTATTTCTTGAGAACCTCCTTTACACATTGATCAACTAGGCCATAATCCTAATATTCAAGTACCAAAAAGAAAATTAAGAAGAATTTCTTTTGTACTTTCATTTATAAAGTTAAGAAAGTGATTGTGTTGGAGTTCAGAATTACCTCCACGGCCACATTGCGGTAATGTACAGAGACACAGAATTTGTTGTTCTCTACAGATGATCCTTTAATGTCTTTAGTTTTCTCAATGAGGGTTCTAAAAACCTGCATTGTAGCTTCTTTTTTTATTTTTCTGAAACTTTTGGCATCAGCAAATATTGACATTAAGTGACAGTGAAATATAATTACCTCATCGATCATTGGTAAAAACTCACTTGCTGGCTGGAAAAGATTAACCTCCTTCCCCTGCAGTAGCAGAAATCTTATGAGAACATTGCCTTTGATTTGTTGAATACAAAGGGCTATTGCAAAACAAAACCAAAAATTAATGCTAACCTAAGGACAGAAATTAACTACTTAAGTTTTAAACTTTCAATTAACAATGAAACCATTTGAATTTATTCACAATTTCCTCTGAAGCACAAATCAAGAGCTATTATTAAAGCAACAACTGGTGAACTAGGAGTTGGTAAGAAGAGTATGCTTTTGGTCGGTTATAAATAGAAAATTGTGTTCTTTTGATTTCATTAACTGATAATTACATATGAGATATTGCAGAATATGACTTCGACTAACCTGTGAGTCAGTGGTCCTAATGGAGTTAGGATGGGACCCATGAGAATCGTTATTTCTGACAGGACCCATAATGTCCATTCCATGGCTCCCGGCGTAATAAAGTTCTGTTAGCTTTACAAATTCAAAAACCTACAGATAGTAGGAAACTATTTAAATTTGAATGAGTAAACAGAGCTATAACAAAAGAGCCATTTATTTTAATAAAATCCTGAAGAAAAAGTTCTTTTATTACCTTATCACGGGATCTACCACTAATGATAGCTGTAGGGAAGTACCTTGCAACATTTTTCACTGAAGTACGCATCTGTGTATAAATCAATAAAGTCAATACCATAGTTATTGAATTAAATTCGAAATAATTAGATCAAAGCTGATATTTGTTTTACCTCGTCAGTCATGATGGCATTTTCAGGGTTGTCGACAATAGGTGATAGAGTCCCGTCATAATCCAAGAACAATGCAATCCTTTTTCCCTTTGCATGCGCTGTTATTTGCTCAAACGAAGTTAAAGCAGATGGGTACTTCATCTATCATAAGAAAACAGAATAATTAAAATTAAAAGAAAATGATTGCTCTGAACCGGGTTCCTCTTGGAAGGTATTCCAATATCTTTTGAAGATATTTATGGGAAACACGTTAAACAAAGAAAAATATCAGTACTAAAACTCTGTTAAATCTCTAACAATCATTTGAAGTCGATTGGCACCAACGAATGAGAACATATTCTGACTCTCTCACTGCTATTCAGTCATACAAAATTCCCATCCTTTTTTTTTTCAATTTCAACTAAGGACGTGCATATGAAAATATAAATCAATAACATACCATCCAACTAAGGTATTGCTCATAACTGTCATCTGAATCCTTGGTTTGCTTCTTGCGAGGAGGCGAGCAAGCAATCATGGCCTCCAACCAGCCGCCAGCACGAAGCTCATCAAGCTTGCTGGGCACAATCTTTCTTCTTTGGATGCTATTCAACAACATACTAGTTGAGTTTAATTCAATACCAGGTGGGTATGACATGAGGTTTGAAGGAAGGCCGAGTATCGATTTTACCGGGGTAGGCTCAGTTATTATTGGAGAGTTATGGTTTGGCTTCAATTCCATTTGATGTGTCCAAGGAGAAATGGCAAATAAGGCTAATTAATTCTGGTTAGAACCGGAGATTTGTTTTTTGTTTTCTTGCTTAACCAACCCTTTTGTCGATGAAAAACCACTTTTTCAATGTTTTCTTGTCAGTGAAGCAGTGAAGGAAGCCCATCAAACAGAGGTTAGCTCAGACCTGATTTGAGAAATGCTTAAAATTACTTCAATGAAGAAACAAAAAATTGTTCATTGTTTATTGGAATTCTTTGAGTGTGGCTTTCTACCTGATCATTGCCCCGGTAATGAAGAACTCTCAAGTACCATTCAAAGTTTGAAATGTCTCTATTAACTGCATGAAGAGATACGGAGATCAGTTTATGTACTTGTTAGGACAGCTAATGAAGAAGCTTTCAATAACATTTCCAGCACCTTACAATGACAAATAAACAAATCAAGGGGCAATTTAGTATAATAAAATGGAAACCTAAACACATGTATGATACGAATTTCAACTTATGAGAGGACGATTTTAGGAAACCAACCGTTACAATTTAAACTTTAAACAAAAGCCCCGTGAGAATCAGGTTGTCAGTAACCTATATTAATAATGAACCAGTTGATTAAAAGAAACATTTTTTTATAGAAAACTAGAAAAGGTACTTGTGGAGAAAGTCAAAATATAGGTTGTTTTAACCAAAAGGCAAATTACAACATGACGTAGAAGAAAGTTAAACAATTAATGGTAAACTAATTTCAATCTACCTCTAATTTAAGCACAAGTTTGTTAAGTAAAGTTAATTTTCTCACGTGTAAAGAAAAAGAAAAGTAAATATCCATGTCACCAAAATACGATCTTCTGTGGCCTAATACAGTATGCATTTATTTAACATAGGATGGATGAGGCCCAACACGGTAGCCACAGAAAAGTATTTCTGCTTTAACTCGTGGACCATGTCTGCCCACATTCTAGACAAACAAGAGACACGTTAAAGACAAAGACCTTCGGAAACTAAACCCGCAACAATGGCTTCCATCATGTACCAATGTATATAACGGGTCATTTTAGACAAGTAGAATAACCCTGTATATAGATAGCGCAACAAGAAAAACCACAAGGATCTGAACAGCCACATTACAACAAACAAACACACACACAGACATACCTAACAACTGAATGAGAGGCGACCGAAAGGAATAAACCTTTGGCTTTGGTTTTACGTTCATTATTTTTATATATACAGTACCTTTCCTACCAACTAGTAACTTAGTAAAAAGAAACCATAAAAAAATAGCACTAGGATCACAGATTCAAAGGTACGACGTGTTGATATCCAGGAGATTATTATAGTTGTGAAAGGAACCTTGATTGGGACAAACTGGGTGGTATGAAACTTTCCAAATTAGAGAAGGAGACGAGGAAACTACACCGACAAATGCGGAAACCAAACAAAAATGTAATTACAGGAAATAATAGGGGTAGAAATGAGAAAAGAATGTCATCTAAATCATGGAAGTCCGACGGAAAATTGAAAAACCGTACTTTCTCTAAAATTGAAAATAAAACCGACAAGACATGGGGTGATTAAGATTCTATATGAATTATTAAAATATCAATGTTATGTAACAAGATTCAGCTCTTCAAATCAGATAACAAGCTGGGAGGAGGATTTAATATATCTGACAAAATTACAAAATATTTGTTAACTTTAAAAGGGACAGTGTATCAAAGGAAAAACACAAAATAATTAAAAGATTCCCGAAATGTATAAATTATATTCAAAAGCAACTCTGAGAGATCATACCTTGATCCGAATTAAATGCACTGTGAGGTCAACTATCAGCTGGAGCGAAGATTGAGGAAGATTCACAATTCACGAATGAGGGAACTAATAAACATCAACTAATTGGGAGAGAGAATGGAGGAGGAGGAGGAGGAGAAGAAAAGTGTAGAGACTTTTAATTTTGACAGTAAATAGGGGGTCGGGAGAATGGAGGAGAGAAGAAGAGAGGAGAGAAGGGATGGACGATCTATTAATAGCGAGAGCACCGGTCAATTTAGAGAAATCGTAAACAGACGGCGGGAGGGAGGAAGTTTAGTTGGCGGGATTTATTTATCCTCCAGCTTGAAATCTAACGGGAGAGAGTCTAACGGGAAATGAACAACTATTAGTATTAATTTAATCAACTTTTGATCAGATGGATCGTGCGGTCAGGAGATCATTTGGAGAAAAGTCTGTCCAAATGACTTCGGACAAATTCCCTAATCTACGCAATTTCGCGTTGGAAATAGGAAATCGCACAAGGAGGTTGCAACTGTAATTTATTCTAGAATCTTATTAAAATAACTGACAATGTCTCAATATTTTTGGATTCTAAGGTTGGACTTTTTTTTCACAATTTAGTGAATCCAGCACATGTTTGTGTGACCTCCTGTGTTATGAGTTGCTTCATGTCTATGAAAATTTAAATGGAAATTACAATGCGAATACTAAAATTATAAATTTCAGTGTCATTAAAAATATTTAAGATATTTTCTTGAGCTTTTTAGAGTATAAAGATCAATGTGCGTGTATTATATTTTGATCGAAACAAAATAATTGAATTGTGGTATCTAAAAATAGAATAGATAGAATTAATTAATTGTTATTTGATTCAAACCGGTTATAAAAAGCACAATAAATCTGAAACAATTTGATTGGATCAGACAGTAACAATATGTTACAACAATGTAAGCACAATATACGTGAAAAAATTGAAATTCTAATGTTGATTACATTAAAATAAAGAAACATTGCACAAAGAAAACACACGGATTATTATAGAGAAAAGGATGCAAAGGAACCAAAGACTCCACGTCACGTTATTGTCAGCGTTATTGTCAGCACCGAATAGACTTAAAACTAACAAAAATATTTAATAAGCGGCGTGGACAATGGACAATATATTTTTTTCTTTTGAGTGAAACAATGGACAATATCAATGTATCATCCCTGCCATACCAATACGAACAGCGTGCGTCCGAAACGTAGAGCATCTCCATTCCAACAAATATTTAGCAATTAAAATTAGTTACGTCACTAAATTTAACAATTAAAGATACTCATAATTTCTATCACTCCATCTCAGCAATTGCAATTAAAGAGACTCATCATAAAGAATCTGAGCCAATCAATTTGCCACGTGGCAATAAGCAAAGATTTGCTTTTAAAACAAATTTGCTAATTTACAAACTCTCCCACAGCCCAGCAAACTAAAAAACAATTGCCACATCAGATTACAAACCAGAAAACAATAACCATTGGAGATGTTCCTTTCAAGTTCAAGATCCCGTACAGTAATTCAAAATTGGATTTTGGATCCTAACCGTCCGATCAGATTGATAGGACCGTGAATACTAACCATCTCGGATCGGATAGGTCGAATTCTGATCGGACGGTCCATATCTAAACTTATGTTCTGGAGTTACTTCAGCCTTAAGTTTGAGAATCTGAATTTGCCGCAATTCTTTATTCATAAACAGTGCTCTAATTTTTTTTTAAAATTGAATCATTAAATTGTTTTGAGATTTGTGTACAGAAAAATCAGTTATTTTGATATACGTACACAAAAAATAATATACAATTAAATTTGAAAAAATAGAAATTTTAGAATTATTTTTTATGGGTAAAGGATTGCTAAGTTTGAGAACTTGTTTTCTCTGGGCAGGGGCGGCCCTGAGGCAGGGTAGCCATGGCGACCGCCCCGGGCCTCAAAATTCAAGGGGCCCCAAATTTTTTTTTTATATATATAAAAAAAATCTGCATATATTAAAAATAAATAAAATATTATAGCTCTAATTGTATATATATAAATGATCTAAACTTTTCTATAAATAGGTATGATCTATTGTCATATTAATTAAAAATGAGACCGGTTAATATGCTTCCATAAGTATTTCAACACCATATGCTTCTAAGTCGTTTTTGCATTTTAAAAGTTCAAATAGTCGATCCAAACCATTCAAGATGATATTTATATTAAAACTTACTTGGAGACCAAAATTTATCTATTTTTGAATTATTTTACTATCTTTTAAGGTAGGTAGAAAATCATTGTTTTTTATGGTCCATAATCTTCTGAATCAATGGATTTTCTATCTATCTTAAAAAATGGGTAAATTTCGCTGGAGGTCACTAAGCTTTATCATTTGTTACGAATTGATCACTCAAATTTGATTTGTCAATTTCTAGTCACTCAATATTGTCACTTGTTCCAATCAAATCCCTCTATACTTTTCCATCCAAAATTTTAACGGAATATTCTCATTCTGTCCAAAATATTATCGGAATATACTAATTTCGTCCAAAAATACTAACAGAATGAGCATGTTATGCTAGCATTTTGGACGTAATAGAGTGACTTGATTGGGACAAATGACAAAATTGAGTAACTAGAAAGAGACAAATTAAACTTGAGTTTTTAATCCGTGACAAATGATAAAATTTAGTGACCTTCAGCAAAATTTATCCTTCAAAAATTTTCAAAAATTTTCAAAAATTGTAAAATTTGGTCTCCAAGTACGTTTTAATATGGATATCATATTGAACGGTTCAGGTCGACTGTTTGGACTTTGAAAATATAAAAATAACTTATAAACACAAAGTGTTGAAGTCTTATATATAGAAGCGCATTAGTCTTTCTTATAAAAAAATTGTATATATAAATAACCCAAAAATTTCTCCCGCCCCGGGCCCCAAAATGTTCAGGACCGGCCCTGTCTCTGGGTGCTTCTATAACGGTCACCACCGACGCTTTTCCAAAACTGAAACGTGGCTTTTGGAATCAACCGAAATTGGTCAAATTTTAGGATAAAGCTGTGGCCGGTGGTTAATCTCTGGCACCTTATCAGATCAGGTGAAGTTTGTTTTTGGTAGTCAAACATGAAGTACTGAATTATCGATCCAGATTAGAGTAAACAACTAATAAATTTTTGTTACATCAATGATAACATTTTTTTTTCTAAAAATGTATTTGTCATTGATGTTCTATAAATCATATTTTCAGAGGTGTAATCAGATTTTTTTTATTAGAAGTACGTAAAATAATTTACTAATATAACTAACGGGTTGTGGACTACAGCATCTCCATTCCAACAAACGCTTAGCAATTAAAATTAGCCACGTCACTAAATTTAGCAATTAAAGAGACTCATAATTTCTATCACTCTATCCCAGCAATTGCAATTAAAGAGACTCATAAAGAATCTGAGCCAATCAATTCGCCACGTGGCAATAAGCAAAGATTTGCTTTTAAAGCAAATTTGCTAATTTACAAATTCTCTCACAATCCAGCAAACCAAAAAACAATTACCACATCAGATTACAAACCAGAAAACAATAACCATTAAATATGAATAACAATCCAATTTTTAAAATTCAGAAGCAGACTGTTACTAATGAGTCCAGCTAGTATGACATCGGTGTCATATGATATCAACTCCAAAATTGATTAGATAGACTTCAAATGACTAATCCAAACCGTTCAAACTGATTTACTTTATGAGTGATGCATTTACATGCAAATTTTTTGTATTTTCGAATTATTTTAGTATCAAATCAAGCGGTGAAAAATGTTGAAAAATGAATGCATTAAAATTAACTTAAAAACTCACACATTTGACCGCTTGACTTAATACTAGATAAATTTAAAAAATTATAAAATCGACATGTAAACGCACAACTAATGAAGTAAATCGGTTTGAACTGTTTAGATTCACCCTTTGAAGTCGATTAAGTAGGTTTTGAAGTTGGTGTTATATAGGCTGAAATGACACTAATGTCATACTAGCCGGACTCGTCACTAATGATCTATGTAGAGGTAATGAAAGCAAAATTTTGATTCATTTTTCAGAGTACAATCAATGTTTTTTTTAGCAATATTGAAACAATTTAATACAAAGATCAACATTTTAGATATTGTTGTTCTATCTTTGTTTATAGCAAATGCCTTTCACTCATCAAGAGTCAAACAAGTTTATAATATATTCAAAAAAAATTTAACATGTGTAACCTCATCAACATCCTCGTCAATCCGATTTTATTCTCTTTTTATTTATTATTATTGAAGTGTTATTTTTTTTCATGCTTTATATCATCAGTTAAAAGACTTTGTATATCTCTATATGAGTTTTCATACATTTAATTGTGTTATTTTTTATTATATAGATTGAAGATTTTTTTAAAAATAATTTATTTATGTGAAAAATTTATTTGATTGTATGATTATTTATAGAAAATATTGTCGTTTAAATCCAACTTATTCAAAAATAAATATATTTTTTTAAGTAAAAGGGAAAATTCTAATTTTACATATATTTATACGTTTGTATGTCTCCAATAACATATTGTAGATAAATATACATAATTAGCTAATTTAATTTGAACTAGTAAGGTTTATATTGCAACATGATAATTTTATCGTCTCCATCCTATTAATATATGTGCTAAGTTTCTTAGAAATATTATGTAATTGTGTGTAATCACTGATGCTATTGTCCAGCTTCATTTAAATCCATGCACCTGCAATACCACCAATCTAAAAGTAGAGGAGGGTTCAAATGTCTTTATTTTTTGTGTCTCCACCGTGCCTCTATTTTTAAAACGTTAATAACTCAAAATTTAAAATAATAACGTCAAAATAAAACCGTTAGATGTGATATATATGATTTTCATTATGTACTCATAAAAAATTATCATATTTCAATTTTATTTTTATGTGAATCAATAAGTTGAAAAATGAACGTCAAAGAATTATCTACATTAGTACGTTTTTGCAAGCTCTTGATGACAAACACTACAAAGTTGAAATATCATAATTTTATAAATGTGCATAGATAAAATGATGTAGATCTTATTTTGCCTTTTTAAGTTCTAAATTTTGAGTTATTAAATTTTTAAAAAATAGAGACATGATGGAGGCATAAAAAATAAAGACATTTGAACCCTCATCTTAAAAGTAATACCATTAAAGCTGTTATTTGATTTCCTACACAGCTAAGTTAATTTCAATTAAATTGTCGAATTAATTACAATATCTTATTCAGTGGCAAAGCTAGCATACAACAGAGTTAGGCATGTGCCTACCTCTGAAAATGGATTTGCCTATCCCGACCCAGAGCCCAGCCCGGCCCTGCCCAGAGGAAAATCAATAAAAAAAAATAAACCACTCTCCGTCTCAACACAGAGGAGACGCTGAGATGTTTGTGAGCGATTTTGAATCATATAGCTTAACGCTAACCCGAACCGTTAATTTACAGACTAAGAAAAGATGACAAAGAAATAACATCAATTACTTTGATCATATAGCTTGATGCTAATCCAAACCGTTAATTTATTTGAACCCGAACCCAAAATCGAACTTGAACCCGTTAATTTATTCGAATCCGAATCCGTTTTTGCCTACCCCTAGCTCAAATTCTAGCTTTGCCACTAATCTTATCTTAATTGGCGGCAGAGATCAAGTGATCCTAGCTAGCCAAACAATTTTGTTTAGATTCATTCACAGGGGAGAGGTGGCATAGTCATAGACCAAGACTAGAATCTTCCGTGTTTCGTTCTTTTTCCATATAATATTTTCAAATAAGGAAACAAAAACAAAACCAAAACAACATCGTGTCAACAGTCAAAAGGAAAAGAAAGCAAGGCCGGCGGTGAGAGAAGAGACTAAGAAAAGTCACGAGTAACGACCTACGAGGTGGTAGTTGTCTTTGACCCGGTTCTCTTGCATGCTTCATGCCTTCTCGTGACTAGTTTATCTACATTCTTCGGAACTTTAAAACCTTTTTTTAAAATAATAATAATAATAATAATAATATGAAGGAAAAATAAATAAGAAGTAAAAGAAAATAGCTCTGCATATTTTCTCTCCGTCATTTTGAAAACTGAATATATATCTATTTTTAATCGGATTGTTACCTACATATAAACATTATATTAAGTATAAATTGATTAATTCACAGTAATTCTCAATCCGTTAGTTGTACTATAAAAAAAATTATCTACTTCTGATAATTTTTTTTACTATTCTGAAGCTAACATGATAGAAGAAATGGGACATTGCATCTTTTATAAATAGCAGTTTTTTCTTTTATAATTTTTTTAATTTCTGTAAGAATTAATATTATTTGTCTTTTATAAAATGAAATTTTAAATATTTATTTATTCGATTTCCAATCTCTTTAGCGCTACAATGTGTTGTTCATTATATCAACTCATGTGATGAAATAATTTTCTATGTATTCTCTCTTTTATTCTAGGAAGAGAATATTTGACTCCTCTCTTTTGAGTGATGGACGAAAAGATGAAATCACTTGAACCGAATCTTAATATCAGAGAAAAAGACCAATCTATATACAATATCATTTATATGTCACCACCCATCAATAAATGCATAGAGTATAATTAATGGATGGAAAACAAGCGGATAACAAATTATTTCATCCTAAATACACATGCCAGTTTTATGTTTTATTGAGCACTTATACAATAATCTATTAACTACACAAAGTCAAGTAGGCTACACTTTATATTGGACATGAACTGGATCATGATCCAGATTGTACAATTAAATTCCAACATCAAACATACTTTTCAAACAAATGTATTAGGCGTGTTCTAGTATTCTAACAAATTAAATAATTTCGTCCTGAATTTTATATATCAGAGGCAAATATTTTAAGTTAATTCCTTCATAATTTATATATAATAATACAAATTCAGGGCAAGTGACCTAAATATTATTTTTAAGACTAATTTGAGCAAGCTACTTTAAAAAGAGAACAAACAAAACAAAGAAAAGAGTTGTGATATTTTAGTAAAATCTAGGGAAAATCAAGCCCACACTGATTTCACCCTGAAGAAAAATGTGTAATTTTATAATTCACAATATACAACGCATAAATATTTGCATGACTCAAAACGTTGTTCAAATTCTTTCTTCTAACGTTTTATATGACTAGATGGTTTTTTTTTTTTTTTTAAGGGATTGAGCTAGCCTTCATCTTTAGTATTGAGATAATTTGTGCAAATCATCTAATTACTCTTTTAAAATAATTATATAGAGCAAATTCATTGCCTTTAAATATTCATAACAAATTGTATTCGGATTTCAAATATACAACCTCTCTCTCGTAAAGGGTATGCCTTTATCATTTAATCAGAAACTGGTTCTTGTTCTTATTTTATATGTAGCGTGATGATAAAAACTGAAATAACAAAAAGAATAAAGAAATAATAATTACACCTAATTAAAAAGAATAATAAGCCGAATAACAACGCGTAAACACAAACTAATTCAAGACCTCAGCAAACAAGTCCAAGGATTCCAATTGTTCGTTATTCTATATACAACACCTGTACGATGTGACATCCACCGGCCATACCTTCTAGTTTAACCAAGTCAGCTTATGTAAATATTTATAAAGAGGCATTTTTCTCTGGTACCCCTGCAAAGTCGAAAATACCAAGATCATGGAGGCAAAGAAACCGATAATATTACTGCAATTAATGATTTGTGACAGAATTAATTAACCCATTAAAAAGTGTTGTCGACAATTTTGTTCACTCAAAGCCCATCATTTTTTATATTTTCTAAACAAAATTATCTAATCTGAATTCGCTTTGAATTTGTTTATCATCTGGATACAGATAATTTTGTTAATTCGAATTCATATATTTATTAAAAAATAAAAAAGAATTCGGATCTAAATTCAGCTAAATTTTCTGACCCGTAAACAAACCAGATATCTGAATATATCGGCGAACCCTTAGGTAAATCTGAACCTGAAGCGATTAAGCACTAACGTCTAAGATGCATATATACCTCTCAAATCCATTTAGATAGCAAGTGTGGGACTATTAGCTGGCATAAGCTCCGGACTATTTGTAGGTGCTACCTCTTGGTTAATTTCTTAGCAGAGGCAGAGCTACTCTCTTTTTTTTCCCTTTACCTTCAATTCTTCTCTTCTCCGTTTTCCTCCATTCCTGATATTTTTTTCATTTTTTTTTATTTTCATCATATTTCCTCACTATTATTTTCTAATAGAACGAGTCTTGTCTCTTTATATTATTTTTTATTAGTTAATTATATATTTTTATTCATCCTATTTTTATGGGTAACTTAAAGTTCATGATTAAATTATTCGACAATTATTTGTTTTGTATATGTATCCTTTTAAAAGACGGATTTGATTTTAAACTTTGATATTTATTTACTTATTTGTATTTATATTTGTATTTGCTTATTGAAAAAACCAATACAAATTTGATATGAGAATTAGCATCTCCGAATTCGGTCCGTTTACATCCCTGACCGCATATTACATTTTCAGCTTTTATAAGCAAAAGGCATTTTCCAATTTTGCGGGGGTAAACTCTGATGTCTCATCTCACTGGACAATAATTGAATTTTTGTAAATTTCATGGTTGAAATGAGCAATTTCCATATATGGACATGGTAAAAGAAAAGGGCTAAAAATAACAAAAGCAAAAGAAAAAACCGAAGAAAATTGAACTGTTTCTTTCCATGGCTCTTTATGGTCAAACAATTATTAACAAATCTTTCCATTTTATAGTAGCAATTAATATTTTATTGCTAAAGTAAATTATTAAATAAGGATCCACCTCGGATCCACGACGCCATCAAAGAGAGAAAGAGACCAATCAATATTTAAATTTAGAAAACTTTGAAGCAGCCGGAGGGACCTACAAGATAGGCCAACCGCTCTGGTTGGTGATAGAAGTAGATTCGATAGGCATCACACTTACTTTTAGGTTCCATTAGCTCTATCATCATATAATTAGCATTAAAATTTGAGCATACAGAAATTGAAACAGAGTTGCACGGACTTTAATATAGTTCGCACGAATATTGATGAAATCGAATGGTCATTACACTCATCAAACCAAAATAGCTTCGATGGGCATCGGACCTACTCTGAATTCTTCCGGTTGACATCTACGCAGCCATGGTTATGTTTAAATAACACAAGACAAATGTGATTCTGCTTATTGATTTTATTGAAGTGACCCCATTAACATTATAGGTTTAGGGTTTAGGGTACATAAACCTTTTTTTTTTATCAATATATTTGTCGGCAATCTTATTGCCGACCATAAAAAAAAAAAAAACATTATAGGTTTACGTTAATGAGCCGTATAATTAGACTGGTGTGGAAGGTTGTTTGGAACTTTATACAGTGACAAGTAATAATATCTGTTTCGAACCATTTAATCATAATTGGACTGTTAAGATTAAAAAATTACATCATAACTAGAATATAATTTATACATTATGTTCATCGTAAATTAAAGATAATCAAATGTGATGTAAGTTTTATCTTTCATCAACTGATTTAAAATTTACAATCTACATTTAATGAAATTTAATAATATCAAATTACATTACATTCCAAACATATAAAATTGATTTACCCCATAGGCCATAGAATGACGTAATATTTAGTGATTTTTAACTATATTAATGACAAATAATGGCTTAATTAATTGTTCTTTGTTCACCTTATCAGCCACAAAAATATGACGCAATCAAAGTTTCCATTATCATCCAACTAGAGATTACAGACTTGGTAAATTTTAGAGAACGAATCAACTATGAAAGATGTTTTTCTCTTTCTTAATTAAATTAAAGTTTCATGATTGCTGTCTGACTCATTGGTGAACTTTCTTAGGTAAGTATGAGGTGCTTCGAGCAATTTTTTTTTTTTTTTTGAAAAAAACAAACAAACTAAACCTATATCAAATCTTTTAAATATCATTTTATACCACAACCACTAAATTATTCATCGTTTTTACCGGCCCAGAAAGGCTGAATTATTCAACGTTTTTACTTGCTGAATTGTTCATCGCCGGAACTCTGAGTTATTTAGCATTTTGCTTCATATAGAAACTCTAAATTATTCAACATTTGTCGCATAAAATGAGATTTGGGAGATTTTATGGTATTTTAACTTTTTTTAATGTTTTGAATAAAAAATCGAATTTATTTGTTTTACTATATTGCATCAAATATTGCTTGTGTTCATGTGTTGGGAACTTGGGATTTTTTAATAGAAGAATGCTCGCATTATTCCGGAATATTTTTTTATCTCGGAATCACGCATTATTTACATTATATCATGTTGTTTTGTATCTTTGTCCGTAAATAGAAATCCAAATGAATCCAAAATTTAATTGTATAAAATTCACATTTGACAAAATTTATGTCACGCCCTAGCTACCGATTTGGTGCGACGACAGAACGAGATTCTAGTATCTGTCTGATGATCCATCCATCTACGTTGCAAACAGAAAACAAAACGGAAATTAACTATAAAATTTAGCAACCAATTAGTTCGCACTTATCTATAACTAGTCTATTCAGTATAATAAAATTAAGTACAAACATAACTTGATTAATTCATACAAATATATCACATTACGTATGTATATTTAACTGACCGAGTGACCCGGGTCTAGGTTTTGAGATATCACAGTACTCATTCAATCTCAAAAATAAATTCAGATTCTTAGATCCAATATCCTGTTAAATATACCCTTGTAATTTAACATCCATATACGAAATAGTGCCCTTTATTTAAAAAGAGTAAAATAAAATTATAAATTATAAAGAAGTCCGATTACGTGTAATAAGATTTCAAAATTTCAAATCAAATTGCAATTGACTTCTCAAAATCACCTACCCGTAGACTCAAAATTTCAATTGGATAGATTGCAATTTTTTTTAATTGTAATTTTTCTTCCTCAATTTCTCTTATTTCTTTTCACTCTCTGATTATCATAGCTTTTTCATTATTTTTTTTTTCACTTTTACAAAAATAAAATGAGAGAGAAGAGGTATTTAATGGGATTTTCGGTGAGTGGAGTAGTTGAATTAAAATGGGGCAAGTTACATGCATGGCAAATTGGCAACATGTGGCAACCACTTTCCGTTGTATTACGTTAATTTTCATATTATTAATTATTAAGACTACATTTAAATATAAATTACTTTAAAAAATATATATATTGCAACTCGATTCAAAAATTAATACTTATAATGATTACCAAAATTACTGAGTGCAATAATTTCATACAGAATTCACATATATTTTTAAATTAATAAAATGGAATTTACAAGGGACACACTGTGAAGAAAGGCAAGCTTAGAATAATTCCCCCGATCAATGACAAGAAGTGTGATATATGTTTTATATCTTGAGATTTCTTTCTTAGTATTTTTTGTTTTTTGTTTTTTGTATATCAGTGGTATGTCCATGCGTTTCATTACTAATACTGTAAAACACAAAAATAATATTACAAGTTACATATTTACCAACAAATCTCTTACCTACTAGTTCACTACATCACATTTATCTTATAAATGCACTTATTATTTCCGTATCAATCTCTTTACAGCATTCAATCTATTTATACTGGCAACATTTAGAACAGCTAAAAAAAAAAGCTCGTCCATTGTGTCAACTCTTTGGCTACTATTTTCTTAGTAAATGTTAGACACTTGAAAAATGTTCTTGAACATCAGATTTTATATTTTTTGGTAATGTTTTACTATTTTTTGGATAGTTACAAAATCAGGATTTTTGGATTGTCCAAAAACAGTAATTTTGTACCTATCTAATAAATATAATTTTTTTTTTCAAATAATATAAAATTTAGTCTTAAAATATAAAAATTATGTTAATTGATTCGGATCAACTATTTGAATTTTAAAAATAAAAATAAAAAATATGATGTACAATCACTATCAGACATAATAAAATATACGAGACATTTTAACCCTCTTTTCTCATTTTATTGTCTCAATATTTGAGTGCGGAAGGTTAAACGTCTAGAAAATATTAAATAAGGATCCACGATGTCCCCTCAAAGAGGTTGAATTTAGACAATCAAATATTAAAATTAGAAAAATTAGAAACAGAGGGGCCTACAAGATACGCCAACCTCACCAGTTGACATCGCTGTTCCCAGCCACTGTAATTTTAAAATAACGCAAGACAAATGTGATTTGTTTTAAATAACACGAGACAAATGGGATTCTGTTTTTGTGTTTTGTTTTATTAAAGTGACCCCATTAATATTATAGTTGGTGACGAAGGTCGTTGGGAACTTTATATAGTAAAAAGTAATCTGTTTCAAACTATTTAATTATAATCGGACGGTTAAAATTGAATAATTACCCGTCAAATATTAAATGGTTCTACGAATCATTAATTCCTTTTTTATTACTGTTTTCTGAAATCTTAATTAACTGAGACATAATTTGTATCTAATGTCAGAAAATATATCCATGCATACGTAATGGTGGAGAGTTTTTTTTTTTTTTTTTTTTGAAATCTTGGTAGCGACTACCAAGTGCTTGTATAAAATAAATAACATAGTTTTTACACCATTTCCCAGCCTACTGCTGGGACTCTGTAATGGTGGAGAGTTTTAGACAAGCAATTGATTTGGTAATCTTGTTAATCGTAAAAATAACTTGTTTGAAAATTCGACAATTATAATATAATCTATACATTACGATCATCATAAGTTTGAAATAAAAATGATCAAATTTGATGTAAATGTTATCATTCATCAAATAATTTAAAATTTTACAGCATTCTACATTTAATAAAATTTAATGAAATATCAAATTACATTAAAATTATATGAAAAATAATCATTTTTCATTGTTCACTCTATAAGCCATGCAAAGTACATGACCAAATCAAAATTCACTTACCATCTAATTGGAGACTAGAGAGGATTTTCAATTAAGAATATCAATAAACGCAGCAAGACTCGGTACAAATTTAATAAAATATCATATTAAATTCGAAATATATGAAAATTAATATACTCCATAGGCCATAATAATGACTTGATATTTGGTGATTTTTAACAATATTTAACAATAAAGAATGACTTCATTCTTTTTTGTTCACTCATATGCCATAGACATGACCCAGTCAAAATTCATTATGCGCGGCAAGATTTGGTAAAAATACGAAGAACAAATTAACCTTGAAATATATTTCTCTTTCTTAAAGTTTTATTATTGTTGTTTTGCGAATTTTTTTTTATTTAACACCCCAAAAAATCGGAATTAAATAAAAACCACTCTGTTTGGGGCTCTATCACAAATACCACCCCCGCACAAGCCTTGTGCGCACCCGAAAAACGGATCCGCACAAGGGTTGTGCGCACCCGACGATCCACGGAGAAATTGCGGTTTCAAACGGGTTCGCACAACCATTGTGCGGATCCGGTCGGGTGCGCACAAGCACTGTGCTTTCCCAGTTTTGTCGGGTGGTACTTTAGTAGCTTCTACCAATATTTCAAAAAAAAAAAAAAAAAAAATTCGGGTGCGCACAACCCTTGTGCGTTTCCGTGTTTTCGGGTGCGCACAAGGCTTGTGCGGGGGTGGTATTTGTGATAGAACCCCAAACAGAGTGGTTTTTATTTAATTCCGATTTTTTGAGGTGTTAAATAAAAAAAAATCCGGTTGTTTTGTCATTGATGAACTGTCTTGGGTAGATGTGAAGAGTGCTACGAGCAACTTTTTTTCAACTTAATCAAATCTTTCATATGCTGTGATATTTTAATAGAAGAATACTTGTCTTACTACGGAATATTTTTGTCTTTGAATTCACGCATCATTTATAGCGTGTTACGATATTTTATATTTTTGGGAAATTTCATGTATACCCCTGAAAAACATGAAAATTTAGTATTTCCCCTTCTAAAATTCATAATACAATATTTACCTTTTTAGGCTTCAAAAACTTACAAATTTACTAATTTTATTGCTTTACTATTAAAACTCATTTAAAATTTATAAAATACCCATATTTTACATTTTTGTACTTAAATGTCATTGTATAAGCGTCAAGAGTCAGAAGTAGATCGGATTTTTTTTTATTTAACACCCCAAAAAATCGGAATTAAATAAAAACCACTCTGTTTGGGGTTCTATCACAAATACCACCCCCGCACAAGCCTTGTGGGCACCCGAAAATTTTTTATTATTATTTTTTTTTTGAAATATTGGTAGAAGCTACTAAAGAACCACCCGACAAAACTGGGAACGCACAGTGCTTGTGCGCACCCGACCGGATCCACACAATGGTTGTGCGAACCCGTTTGAAACCGCAATTTCTCCGTGGATCGTCGGGTGCGCGAATTCTTTGTGCGGATCCGTTTTTCGGGTGCGCACAAGGCTTGTGCGGGGGTGGTATTTGTGATAGAACCCCAAACAGAATGGTTTTTATTTAATTCCGATTTTTTTGGGTGTTAAATAAAAAAAAATCCGGAAGTAGATAAATAATAAATTTGCCCTTAGAAACTGTCCAATTAGAAGACCGGTATTTTTCTACAACACACTACATGTTTTTATATTATTAATGAAGGGTAATATATGGGTACTTCATAAATTTAAAATTAATTTTAATAGAAAATACATTAAAATGGGTAAATTAATTTTAATAGAAAATACATGAAATCCCCCCTTATATTTTTATCCGTGAGGGATCTATTAAAATTTTAATTTATGTGATATTCATATTTGCCATAATTCTATATAGAATTCACGTATAATTTAATTTATGTCAATAAAATGACATTTAATTTATATCGATGTGGGCAAGCGTGAAATAAATTGTCCTGACCAATAAAATAATCTTCCTTTGCAAACTGAAATATAACTTAAAAACTAGTGTGGATAAAAAGTTCCAAATTTTACTGTTAGTAAATGAGTAAAAGTTTTGTGGCTTTTTACAAATATTAAAAAAAAAATCCGTGATATATGAGAGATGTTGGTTAGAAATTCAATTTTCAGCTGAATTTGAAAAAAAAAAATTAATATCTTGAACTCTACCTTTCACTCAATTAAACGTAAAGAAATATCATTCCGACATAAGAAAAAAAAGAAAATGCCAAGCAATGTATTAACTGGAAAAAGAACTGTACTTGCTTCGTTCAAAGAATACCACATTAGAGGACATTTCATTTTCTTCTTTATTTTTTTTTTACTGATAAGAACAACTAACCAGAAAAACATATATAACGTTCAGAACCTTCTTTTATTTGCATTTTGAGATTTTTTTTATTAATTGGAACATAAAGTTGGAAAACTTGGTGGAATCTTAGTTCTGTGGGCCTGGGCGGCCTGGCCAGTTATAGTAAAATTTGACACTTGAAAAATGTAATCAATTTAGTCCGCTGTAACGATCATCTAGATTGTCATATGCTCCGAATATTGAAACAAATCTGCGATTCTGGAATCGCAGAGTTCCTGCTTGTCCAAATCAAACCATTCAAATGTTTCGAGATTCTTATATTACATAAGCATGTTGACGTGTGGTTTCTAGAAGGATCAACAATTTCTCCAGTTTCGTATTAAGGAATGGAGATAATATAAATCCTAATTTATTAATGGGATTTTCAAATAATCGTAAATTAGGAAAACTTATTATCACAAATTGTAATTGTATATATATATATTTATTTGGAGAATTCTATGTATATCTAACTTTATTGCATCAATTTAAAATATTTAGAAGTACGTTTCAAACTAAAAAAAATTAAAAATATAGACGAATTTATTCATGATCTAAAAAAAGAATGCGTATTAAATTTAAATTAATTGGAAGTTCTATGTTTTTTTTTTCAAAAATTTAAAAAATTTACAGCAGTAATTTTAAAGGATTTTTGAGAAATTATTTTTTAATTTATCAAATTTAATGCATATATGCTATGTCTAAATAATAGTGAATAAATATGTAAATTTATTTTTGAATTTAAATAATATTTTTGTAAAACTGATATTTTTCCTTTATATCTTCTTACTTTGTTAGGATTAGGGGTGTAAACGGATATGGATTATCCGCGGATAATCCGCTCCGAATCCACTTATTATCTGTATCCGGATTAAACGGATACGGATACGGATAATTTTAGTATATGGAAAAATAATACGGATATGGATATGGATACGGATAATTCCGTGAGGATATAAACGGAGCGGATATCCGTATATATCCAGATCTGAAATTTAATTTTTCAGCAGCTTTCAATTCATTTCACCCTTACAAAATTCTCAAAAAACATACATATTCGTTTAAGTCCAAGAATCTTGGTAGAAAAATAATGTAATCTATGAGGATAATGGATTGGTTCTCTGAACCAATAAGCAATTAGTCATGCATAATCATCATCGTACAAACTTAAAAAGTATTAAATTTTTGTCAATTTAGGTAAACAAATTAGGTAATTTAAAATTATGAAATTTAGTAGAATTACTCAATATCCGACAATTATCCATTCCATATTTGTATTCGAATCCGTATCTGTGGATTATCTGTTTCGTATCCATATCCATTTAAGACGGATATGGTTTTCAATTTTAATATCCGTTTACTATCCGTATCTGTATCCGCTTGTTAAAAAATAAATGCAGTTATCATATTAGTATTATCCATAGGGGTGTTCATTGGGTCCGGTTTAATCGGTTTTGGACCGAACCGAATTAGATCGGTTCAAACGGTTCGGTTTTTTCGGTTTAATGGTTCGGTTCGGTTTGATTTTTAAAACCGAATTATAACTTCGGTTCGGTTCGGTTTGAAATTTTCAAAACCGAAATAACCGAACCGACCGAACTTTTATATATTATGTATTTGATCCGAACCGCCTCGGTTTATTTCTTAATTCCTCGATCTATTTCTTAATCAATTGCTTTAAATACTTTGATTTATTTTTTAATATCCCAGTTTATTTCTTAATACCCCTGTTTATTTTTTAATATACTTCGGTTTATTACAAAATAATTGCTTTAAATAAAAAAATTAATATATTTCGGTTTGAACCGAACAAACCGAATAAACCGAAATAAAACTTCGGTTCGGTTGCAATACTAAATCGGTTCGGTTCGGTTCTATTTTGAAAACCGAATTATAACTTTGGTTTGCTTATTTCGGTTCGGTTCCAACCGAACCGAACCGATGAACACCCCTAATTATCCACTCCGAATCCGCTCCATTTACACCCCTAGTTAGGATACATTATTTCCGGTCCTTACAAAAATTCTTAGCTTTGCCCCACCCCCCCCCCCCCCCCCCCCCCCCCCCCCCCCCCCCATTATCAAATTGAAATTCTACCCCTCATAGTATGGCCATGACCTTCCATCAATGGTGGATCTGTGGAGCGAGGTCGGGTCTTTTCGTGCAAAAAGATTTTTTTTTTTAAGAAGAAGAATAAGAAGAGCAAAAAGATTATTTCATCAAATACAATTTATTTTAAAAATAATCAATGAAATTTCAATATATATGATTAATAAATTTAAATTACTGAGGTAACTAAGCATTTCATTTCAATATACATGATTAATAAATTAAAAATTACCAAGGTAACTAAGCATCTCTAATCAAGGTTGTAGATCTGCCCTAGTTTTGACTATTCAAAAGAAAATAATTGATTGTTCACAATATTGATTAGTTAAATAATAAATAATTATATGTCTCTCTTTTCAGTTCTCTCAAAATTTCCACATCAACCTTCCTCTAATGATGTACTATTGCGCTTACTAATTATATGGTATCCCTTTTCTAGTCTCCGCACTCGTCCCCGCATTAAATTTCATAGGTATAAATACTTAAAATTAGATATTAATACTTGCATGTGTAACTTGATATGATCACCACCTTTTCCAATTCTCCAATGGTCCTCCCGTCAATCTTCCTATAATGAAGTAGTGGGAATCCCGTATCCCCGGATCAACCTTCTCTAATTTTCCCCGCATCAACCTTCTCTAACAAAAACAGTTGACCTTATAAATACTTACAAAATAAAATATTAATATTTTGATGTGTAACTTGATATTATCAAACGTCTGAAAATTAAACTTCATACAATGTATATACATATAAATATTTAGTGCATATTACGTCATTCAGTGTCATATGTAAAAAAAATTATCAAGTTTTGCAGTCCCCCGGATAGTTATTGGCAATATTAATATTTTTTGAAATGTGTATGGCCCTCCATACAGTTTGAGTGGTCCCTTCGGATATTTATGGTGCAGGATGTTTGAGAGATTTTGTTGGAGGGAGACAATTATTTACGTAAAAATTGTTTATTTCATAAGTACAAATATTTCCGTAGAGTTAAATAGTGAGAATGATATTATTAATACTTATATAAAAATGTTTCAGTGTGAGAGTTTGCGGTCTCCAAATAGTTATGATAGTTATGATTTAGAGATTTTAGAGATATATTAATATAGGTACTGTTATCGCCTCTCTAAATAAATTGGATATCAATAGTAGATATCGATGTATATCAGCTCCCAAAATATTATTATGGAACCGAACTTAAGGATATTAATCAAACCTTAAATATATTCCAGTTGCTTAGTTGGTCTCTGGTTGTCTTCTAAATTTCTTATTTGATATTATGAATAGAATATTGCTAGTTGTTCACTCGTTTGTCATCTTTATTAAAATTTAAAGATATATGGCACAAATGATATTTTATATGTAGTTGACTTGTTAAGGACAAGAACAAGTATAAATAATATTGCTAAGCACAAGAACAAGAGCAAAAGAGGTTAAGAAGCATACGAACACCGACTATTGAGGTTTTTAAGCACACCAACATGGATAAATAATGTTCCTAAGCACAAGAATAAATGCAAATGAGGTTCATAAGTACAAGATAAAGGGTAAAAGAAGTTGTTAAGCACGCGAACAATGCCAATTGAGGTCGTTAAGCATACAAATTAGGGGCAAATAAGGTTCCTAAGCACAAGAACAAATGCAAATGCGGTTCATAAGCACAAGATCAAGGAAAAATTATGTTGCAAAGCGCACAACAACGACAAATGAGATTGTTAAGCACAAGAACAAGTGTAAATGATATTGCTAAGCACAAGAACAATGACAAAAGAGGTTAAGAAGCATATGAACAACACCAATTAAGGTTGTCAAGCAAACTAAACATGGAAAAATGAGGTTCCTAAGCACAATAACAATTGTAAATGAGGTTCATAAGCACAAGATCAAGGGAAAAAGAGGTTGTTAAGCACACGAACAACGCCAATTGTGGTTGTTAAGCACACAAATAAGGACAAATGAGGTTCCTAAGCACAAGAACAAATGCAAATGCGGTTCATAAGCACAAGATCAATGTCAAATTATGTTGCAAAGCGCAAGAACAACGACAAATGAGGTTGTTAAGCACAAGAACATATGTAAATGATGTTGCTAAGAACAAGAACAAGGGCAAAAGTGGTTAAGAAGCATATGAACAACGACAATTGAGGTTGTTAAGCACACAAACAAGGGCAAATGTCCTAAGTACAAGAACAAATGCAAACGATGTTCATAATCATAAGATCAAGGGAAAATTATGTTGCAAAGCGCAAGAACAACGACAAATGAGGTTGTTAAGCACGAGAACAAGTGTAAATGATGTTGCTAAGTACAAGAAAATGACAAATTAGGTTAAGAAATATATGAACAACGGCAATTGAGTTTGTTAAGCACATCAATAAGGGCAAATGAGGTTCCTAAGCACAAGAACAAATGCAAATGAGTTTCATAAGCACAAAATCAAGGGCAAAAGAGATTGTTAAGCACAAGGACAACGCCAATTGAGGTTGTTAAGCACACAAACAAGGGCAAATGAGGTTCTTAAGCACAAGAACAAATGCAAATGATGTTTATAAGCACAAGATCAAGGGCAAATTATGTTGCAAAGCACAAGAACAACGACAAATGATGTTGTTAAGCACAATAACAAGTGTAAATGACGTTGCTAAGCACAAGAACAATGGCAAAAGAGCTTAAGAAGCATATGAACAACGACAATTGAGGTTGCTAAGCACACTAACATGGACAAATGAGGTTCCTAAGCACAAGAACAAATGCAAAGGAGGTTCATAAGCACAAGATCAAGGGCAAATTATGTTGCAAAGCGCAAGAACAACGACAAATTAGGTTGTTAAGCATAAGAACAAGATTAAATGATGTTGCTAAGCACAAGAACAAAGGCAAAAGAGATTGAGAAGCATAAGAACAACGCCAATCAAGGTTGTTAAGCACACAAACAAGGGAAAATGAGGTTTCTAAGCACAAGAACAAATGCAAATGATGTTCATAATAATGAGATCATGGGCAAATTATGTTGCAAAGCACAAGAACAACGACAAATGAGGTTGTTAAGCACAAGAGCAAGTGCAAATGATGTTGCTAAGCACAAGAACATGGGCAAAATAGGTTAAGAAGCATATGAACAACGACAATTGAGGTTGTTAAGCACACGAACAAGGGCAAATGAGGTTCCTAAACACAAGAATAAATGCAAATGAGATTCATAAGCACAAGATCAAGGTCAAAAGAGGTGGTTAAACACACGAACAACGCCAATTAAGGTTGTTAAGTACACAAAAGGCCAAATGAGGTTCCGAAGCACAAGAACAAATACAAATGAGGTTCATAAGAATAAGAACAAGGGCAAATTATGTTACAGAGCGCAAGAACAACGACAAATGAGGTTGCGAAGCACAAGAACATTTGTAAATGATGTTGCTAAGCACAAGAACAAAAACAAAATAGGTTTAAAAGCATATGAACAACGACAATTGAGGTTGTTAAGTACACTAACATGGACAAATGAGGTTCCTAAGCACAAGAACAAATGCAAATGAGGTTCATAAGCACAATATCAAGGGCAAAAGATGTTACGCACACGAACAACGCCAATTGAGGTTGTTAAGCACATAAACAAGGAAAATGTGATTCTAAGCACAAGAACAAATACACGGGAGGTTCATAAGCACAAGTTCAAGGGCAAATTATGTTGCAAAGCGCAAGAACAACGACAAATGAGGTTGTTAAACGCAAGAACAAGATTAAATGATATTCCTAAGCACAAGAACAAAGGCAAAAGACGTTGAGAAACATAAGAACAACGCCAATTGAGGTTGTTAAGCACACAAACAGAGGCAAATGAGGTTCCTAAGTACAAGAACAAATTCAAATGATGTTCATAAGCATCAGTTCAAGGGCAAATTATGTTGCAAAGCGCAAGAGCAACGATAAATGAGATTGTTAAGCTCAAGAACAAGTGTAAATGATGTTGCTAAGCACAAGAACATGGGCAAAAGATGAT
This sequence comes from Carex arenaria, assembly GCA_964058825.1. NCBI lineage: Eukaryota > Viridiplantae > Streptophyta > Magnoliopsida > Poales > Cyperaceae > Carex > Carex arenaria. The sequence continues at coordinate 345,120 of CAXKVW010000032.1, read as the reverse complement.
AAGAAGCATATGAACAATAACAATTAAGATTGTTAAGCACACGAACAAGGGCAAATGAGGTTCCTAAACACAAGAATAAATGCAAATGAGGTTCATAAGCGCAAGATCAAAGGCAAATTATGTTGCAAAGCGCAAGAACAACGACAAATGAGGTTGTTAAGCACAAGAACAAGTACAAATGACGTTCTAAGCACAACAACAAATGCAAATGAGGTTCATAAGCATAAGATCAAAGGCAACAGAGGTTGTTAAGCACACGAACAACGCCAATTGAAGTTGTTAAGCTCACAAATAAGGGAAAATGAGGTTCTAAGCACAAGAACAAATGCAAATGAAGTTTATAAGCACAAGATCAAGGGCAAATTATGTTGCAAAATGCAAGAACAACGACAAATGAGGTTGTTACGCACAAAAAAAAGTGTAAATGATGTTGCTAAGCACAAGAACATGGGCAAAAGAGCTTAAGATGCATATGAACAATGACAATTCAGGTTGTTAAGCACACGAAAAATAGAAAATGAGGTTCCTAAGCACAAGAACAAACGCAAATGAGGTTTATAAGCACAAGATCAAGGGCAAATTATGTTGCAAAGTGCAAGAACAACGAGAAATGACGTTGTTAAGCACAAGAACAAGTGTAAATGATGTTGCTAAGCACAAGAACATGGGCAAAAGTGGTTAAGAAGCATATGAACAACAACAATTGAGGTTGTTAAGCACACTAACTTGGACAAATGAGGTTCCTAAGCAGAATAACAATTGCAAATAAGGTCATAAGCACAAGATCAAGGGCAAAAGAGGTTGTTAAGCACACGAACAACGCCAATTGTGGTTGTTAAGCACACAAACAAGAGAAAATAAGGTGCTAAGCACAATAACAAATGCAAATGAGGTCTATAAGCACAAGAACAAGTGTAAATGATGTTGCTAAGCACAAGAACATGGGCAAAAGTGGTTAAGAAGCATATGAACAACAACAATTGAGGTTGTTAAGCACACTAACATAGACAAATGAGGTTCCTAATCACAAGAACAAATGCAAATGAGGTTCATAAGCACAAGATAAAGAGTAAAAGATGTTGTTAAACACACGAACAACGCCAATTGAGGTTGTTAAGCACACAGACAAGGGCAAATGAGGTTCCTAAGAACAAGAACAAATGCAAATTAGGTTCATAAGTACAAGATCAAGGGCAAATTATGTTGCAAAGCGCAAGAACAACAACAAATGAGGTTGTTAACCACAAGAAGAAGTGTAGATGATATTGCTAAGCACAAGAGCAAGGACAAAAGAGGTTAACAAGCATATCAACAACGACAATTGAGGTTGTTAAGCACACCAACAAGGGAAAATGAGGTTCCTAAACACAAGGTAAAATGCAAATGAGATTTATAAGCACAATATCAAGGGCAAAATATGTTGTTAAGCACACGAACAACGCCAATTAAGCTTGTTAAGCACACAAACAAGGGAAAATGAGGTTTCTAAGCACAAGAACAAATGCAAATGATGTTTATAAGCACAAGATCAATGGCAAATTATGATGCAAAGCGCAAAAACAATGACAAATGAGGTTGTTAACTACAAGAACAAGTGTAAAAAATGTTGGTAAGCACAAGAACAAGGGCAAGGGCAAATGAGGTTGAGAAGCATATGAACAACGACAATTGAGGTTGTCAAGCAAACGAATAAGGGTAAATGAGGTTCCTAAACCTAAGAACAAATGCAAATGAGGTTCATAAGCAAAAGATAAAGGGTAAAAGAGGTTGTTAAGCACAAGAACAACGCTAATTGAGGTTGTTAAGCACACAAATAAGGACAAATGAAGTTCTTAAGCACAAGAACAAATGCAAATGCGGTTCATAAGCACAAGATCAAGGGCAAATTATGTTGCAAAGCACAAGAACAACGACAAATGAGGTTATTAAGCACAAGAACAAGTGTAAATCATGTTGCTAAGTACAAGAACAAGGGCAAAAGTGGTTAAGAAGCATACGAACAACGCCAATTGATGTTGTTAAGCACACAAATAAGGACAAATGAGGTTCCTAAGGACAAGAACAAATGAAAATGCGGTTCATCAGCACAAGATCAATGGAAAATTATGTTCCAAAGCGCAAGAACATTGACAAATGATGTTGTTAAACACAAGAACAAGTATAAATGATGTCGGTAAGCACAAGAACAAGGGTAAAAGTGGTTAAGAAGCATATGAACAACGATAATTAAGGTTGTTGAGCACACTAACATGGACAAATGAGGTTCATAAGCACAAGAACAAATACAAATGATGTTCATAAGCACAAGATAAAGGGTAAAAATGGTTGTTAAGCATACGAACAACGCCAATTGAGGTTGTTAAGCACACAAATAAGGGCAAATGAGGTTCATAAGCACAAGAACAAATACAAACGACGTTCATAAGCACAATATCAAAGGCAAATTATGTTGCAAAGCGCAAAAACAACGACAAATGAGGTTGTTAAGCACAAGAACAAGTGTAAATGATGTTGCTAAGCACAAGAACAAATACAAATGATGTTCATAAGCACAAGATAAAGGGTAAAAATGGTTGTTAAGCACACGAACAACGCCAATTGAGGTTGTTAAGCACACAAATAAGGGCAAATTAAGTTCATAAGCACAAGAACAAATACAAACGACGTTCATAAGCACAATATCAAAGGCAAATTATGTTGCAAAGCGCAAAAACAACGACAAATGAGGTTATTAAGCACAAGAACAAGTGTAAATGATGTTGCGCACAAGAACAAGGACAAAAGAAGTTAAGAAGCATATGAACAACGACAATTAAGGTTGTTAAGCACACTCACATGGAAAAATGAGGTTCCTAAGCACAAGAACAATTGCAAATGAGGTTCATAAGCACAAGATCAATGGAAAAGCAGGTTGTTAAGCACACGAACAACTCCAATTGTGGTTATTAAGTACACAAACAAGTGAAAATAAGGTTCTAAGCACAAGAGCAAATCCAAATGAGATCTATAAGCACAAGATCAAGGGCAAATTATGTTGCAAAGCAGAAGAATAACGACAAATGAGGTTGTTAAGCACAAGAACAAGTGTAAATGATGTTGCTAAGCACAAGAACAAGGGCAAAAGAGGTTAAGTAAATGAACAACGATAATTGATGTTGTTAAGCAAACGAACAAAGGCAAATGAGGTTCCTAAGTACAAGAACAAATGCAAATGAGGTTCATAAGCACATGATAAAGGGTAAAAGAGGTTGTTCAGCACACGAACAACGCCAATTGAGGTTGTTAAGCACACAAATAAGGGCAAATGAGGTTCATAAGCACAAGAACAAATACAAACGACGTTCATAAGCACAAGATCAAAGGCAAATTATGTTGCAAAGCGCAAAAACAACGACAAATGAGGTTGTTAAGCACAAGAACAAGTGTAAATAATATTGCTAAGCACAACAACAAGGACAAAAGAGGTTAAGAAGCATATGAACAACGACTATTGAGGTTGTTAAGCACACTAAATGGACAAATAAGGTTCCTAAGGGCAAGAAGAAATGCAAATGAGGTTCATAAGCACAAGATAAATGGACAAATAAGGTTCCTAAGGTTGTTAAGCACGCCAACAATGCAAACTGAGGTTGTTAAGCACACAAATAAGGGCAAATAAGGTTCCTAAGCACAACAACAAATGCAAATGATGTTCATAAGTACAAGATAAAGGGTAAATTATGTTGCAAAGCAAAAGAACAACGACAAATGAGGTTGTTAAGCACAAGAACAAGTGTAATGATGTTGCTAAGCACATGAAAAAGACAAAAGAGGTTAAGAAGTATATGTACAACGACAATTGAGGTTGTTAAGCACACTCACATGGAAAAATGAGGTTCCTAAGCACAAGAACAATTGCAAATGAGGTTCATAGCACAAGATCAAGGGAAAAAGAGGTTGTCAAGCACACGAACAACTCCAATTGTGGTTGTTAAGCACACAAACAAGGGAAAATGAGGTTCTAAGCACAAGAGCAAATCCAAATGTGGCCTATAAGCACAAGATCAAGGGTAAATTATGTTGCAAAGCAGAAGAATAATGACAAATGAGGTTGTTAAGCACAAGAACAAGTGTAAATGATGTTGCTAAGCACAAGAACAAGGGCAAAAGAAGAAGCATATGAATAACGACAATTGAGGTTGGTAAGCACACTAACATGGAAAAATGAGGTTCCTAAGCACGATAACAAATGCAAATGAGGTTTATAAGCACAAGATCAAGGGCAAATTATGTTGGAAAGCGCAAGAACAACGACAAATGAGGTTGTTAAGTACAAGAACAAGTATAAATGATGTTGGTAAGCGCAAGAACAAAGGCAAAAGTGGTTAAGAATCATATGAACAACAACAATTGAGGTTGTTAAGCACACTAACATGGACAAATGAGGTTCCTAAGCACAAGAACAAATGCAATTGAGTTTCATAAGCATATGATCAAGGGAAAAAGAGCTTAACAAGCATATGAACAATGACAATGGTGGTTGTTAAGCATACGAACAAGTGCAAATGAGGTTCCTAAGCACAAGAATAAATGCAAAGGAGGTTCATAAACAAAGATCAAGGGCTAAAGAGATTGTTGAACACACGAACAATGCCAATTAAGGTTGTTAAGCACACAAAAAAGGGCAAATGAGGTTCCAAAGCCCAACAACAAATGCAAATGAGGTTCATAAGCACAAGATCAACGACAAAAGAGGTTGTTATGCACACAAACAACGCCAATTGAGGTTGTTAACCACACAAACAATGAAAAATGAGGTTCTAAGCACAAAAACAAATGCAAAGGAGGTTCATAAGCACAAGATCAAAGGTAAATTATGCTGCAAAGCGCGAGAACAACCACAAATGAGGTTGTTAAGCACAAGAACAAGATTAAATGATGTTGCTAAGCATAAGAACAAAGGCAAAAGAGGTTGAGAAGCATAAGAACAAAGCCAATTAAGGTTGTTAAGCACACAAACAAGGGCAAATGAGGTTCCTAAGCACAAGAACAAATGCAAATGATGTTCATAAGCACAAGATAAATGGTAAAAGAGGTTGTTAAACACACGAATAACGCCAATTGAGGTTGTTAAGCACACAAATAAGAGCAAATGAGGTTCCTAACCACAAGAACAAATGCAAACGACGTTCATAATCACAAGATCAAAGGCAAATCAGTTGCAAAGTGCAAAAACAACGACAAATGAGGTTGTTAAGCACAAGAACAAGTGTAAATAATATTGCTAAGCACAAAAACAAGGGCAAAAGAGATTGAGAAGCATATGAACAACGACTATTGAGGTTGTTAAGCACACTAACACGGAAAAATATTGTTCCTAGGCACAAAGAGGTTCATAAGCACAAGATAAAGGGTAAACCAGGTTGTTAAGCACGCGAACAATGCCAATTGAGGTTGTTAAGCACACAAATAAGGGCAAATAAGGTTCCTAAGCACAAGAACAAGGGTAAATTACGTTGCAAAGCGCAAGAACAACGACAAATGAGGTTTTTAAGCACAAGAACAAGTGTAAATGATATTGCTAAGCACAAGTACAAGGACAAAAGAGGTTAAGAAGCATATGAACAACGACAATTGAGGTTGGTAAGCACACTAACATAGAAAAATGAGGTTCCTAAGCACAAGAACAATTGCAAATGAGGTTCATAAGCACAAGATCAAGGGAAAAAGAGGTTGTTAAGGACACGAACAACTCCAATTGTGGTTGTTAAGCACACAAACAAGGGAAAATGAGGTTCTAAGCTCAATAGCAAATTCAAATGAGGTCTATAAGAACAATATCAAGGGCAAATAATGTTGCAAAGCGAAAGAATAACGACAAATGAGGTTGTTCAGCACAAGAACAATGACAAATGAGGCTGTTAAGCACAAAAACAAGATTAAATGATGTTGCTAAGCATAAGAACAAAGGCAAAAGAGGTTGTTACGAACACGAACAACGCCACTTGAGGTTGTTAAGCACTGAAACAATGGAAAAAGCGGTTCTAAGCACAAGAACAAATGCAAAGGAGGTTCATAAGCACAAGATCAAGGGCAAATTATGTTGCAAAGCGCAAGAACAACGACAAATGAGGTTGTTAAGCACAAGAACAAAATTAAATGATGTTGCTAAGCATAAGAACAAAGGCAAAAGAGGTTGAGAGGCATAAGAACAAAGCCAATTGAGGTTGTTAAGCACACCAACAAGGGCAAATGAGATTTCTAAGTACAAGAACAAATGCAAATGATGTTCATAAGCACAAGATAAAGGGTAAAGAGGTTGTTAAGAACACGAACAACACCAATTGAGGTTGTTAAGAACACAAATAAGGGCAAATGAGGTTCCTAAGCACAAGAACAAATACAAACTACGTTAATAAGCACAAGATCAAAGGCAAATTATGCTGCAAAGCGCAAAAACAACGACAAATGAGGTTGTTAAGCACAAGAACAAGTATAAATAATATTGCTAACCACAAGAACAAATACAAAAGAGGTTAAGAAACATATGAACAACGAATATTGAGATTGTTAAGCACACTAACATGGACAAATAAGGTTCCTAAGCACAATAAGAAATGCAAATGAGGTTCATAAGCACAAGATAAAGGGTAAAAAAAGGTTGTTAAGCACACGAACAATGCCAATTGAGGTTGTTAAGCACACAAATAAGGGCAAATGAGATTCCTAAGCACAAAAACAAATACAAACGACGTTCATAAGCACATGATCAAAGGCAAATTATGTTGCAAAGCGCAAAAACAACGACAAATGAGGTTGTTAAGTACAAGAACAAGTGTAAATAATATTGCTAAGCACAAGAACAAGAACAAAAAAGGTTAAGAAGTATATCAACAACGAATATTGAGATTGTTAAGCACACTAACCTGGACAAATAAGGTTCCTAAGCATAAGAAGAAATGCAAATGAGGTTCATAAGCACAAAATAAAGGGAAAAAGAGGTTGTTATGCATACGAACAATGCCAATTGAGGTTGTTAAGCACACAAATAAAGGCAAATAAGGTTCCTAAGCACAAGAACAAGGGTAAATTACGTTGGAAAGCGCAAGAACAACGACAAATGAGGTTGTTAAGCACAAGAACAAGTGTAAATGATGTTGCTAAGCACAAGAACAAGGAAAAAAGAGGTGAAGAAGCATATTAACAACGACAATTGACGTTGTTAAGCACACTAACAAGGAAAAATGAGGTTCCTAAGCACAAGAACAATTGCAAAAGAGGTTCATAAGAACAAGATCAAGGGGAAAAAAAAAGGTTGTTAAGCACACGAACAACTCCAATTGTGGTTGTTAAGCACACAAACAAGAGAAAATGAGGTTCTAAGCACAAGAGCAAATCCAAATGAGGTCTGTCAGCACAAGATCCAGGGCAAATTATGTTACAAAGCACAAGAATAACGACAAATAAAATTTTAAGCACAAGAACAAGTGTAAATGATGTTGCAAAGCACCAGAACAATGGCAAAAGAGGTTAAGAAGCAAATGAACCACGACAATTGAGGTTGTTAAGCACACGAACAAGAGAAAATGAGATGCCTACGCACAAGAACAAACGCAAATGAGGTTCATAAGCACAAGATCAAGGGCAAATTATGTTGCAAAGCGCAAGAACAACGACAAATGTGTGTTAAGCACAAGAACAAGTGTAAATGATGTTGCTAAGCACAAGAACATGGGCAAAAGAAGTTAAGTAGCATATGAACAATGAACAATGAACAACGACAATTGAGGTTGGTAAGCACACTAACATGGAAAAATGAGGTTCCTAAGCACAAGAACAAATGCAAATGAGGTTTATAAGCACAAGATCAAGGGCAAATTATGTTGGAAAGCGCAAGAACAACTACAAATGAGGTTGTTAAGCACAAGAACAAGTGTAAATGATGTTGGTAAGCGCAAGAACAAGGGAAAAAGTGGTTAAGAAGCATATGAACAACAACAATTGAGGTTGTTAAGCACACTAACATGGACAAATGAGGTTCCTAAGCACAAGAACAAATGCAATTGAGTTTCATAAGCATATGATCAAGGGAAAAAGAGCTTAACAAGCACATGAACAATGACAATGGTGGTTGTTAAGCACACGAACAAGTGCAAATGAGGTTCCTAAGCACAAGAATAAATGCAAAGGAGGTTCATAAATAAATATCAAGGACAAAAGAGATTGTTGAACACACGAACAATGCCAATTAAGGTTGTTAAGCACACAAAAAAGGGCAAATGAGGTTCATAAGCACAAGATCTACGGCAAAAGAGGTTGTTATGCACACAAACAACGCCAATTGAGGTTGTTAACCACACAAACAATGGAAAATGAGGTTCTAAGCACAAGAACAAATGCAAAGGAGCTTCATAAGCACAAGATCAAAGGTAAATTATGTTACAAATCTCAAGAACAACAACAAATGAGGTTGTTAAGCACAAGAACAACATTAAATGATGTTGCTAAGCATAAAAACAAAGGCAAAAGAGGTTGAGAAGCATAAGAACAAAACCAATTGAAGTTGTTAAGCACAAGAACAAATGCAAATGATGTTCATAAGCACAAGATAAATGGTAAAAGAGGTTGTTAAACACACGAATAACGCCAATTGAGGTCGTTAAGCACACAAATAAGGGCAAATGAGGTTCCTAAGCACAAGAACAAATGCAAACGACGTTCATAATCACAAGATCAAAGGCAAATTATGTTGCAAAGCGCAAAAACAACGACAAATGAGGTTGTTAAGCACAAGAAAAGGTGTAAATAATATTGGTAAGCACAGAAACAAGGGCAAAAGAGGTTAAGAAACATATGAACAACGGCTATTGAGGTTGTTAAGCACACTAACACGGAAAAATATTGTTCCTAGGCACAAGGAGGTTCATAAGCACAAGATAAAGGGTAAAACAGGTTGTTAAGCACGCGAACAATGCCAATTGAGGTTGTTAAGCACACAAATAAGGGCAAATAAGGTTCCTAAGCACAAGAACAAGGGTAAGCTACGTTGCAAAGCGCAAGAACAACAACAAATGAGGTTTTTAAGCACAAGAACAAGTGTAAATGATGTTGCTAAGCACAAGAACAAGGAAAAAAGAGGTGAAGAAGCATATTAACAACGACAAATGAGGTTGTTAAGCACACTAACAAGGAAAAATGAGGTTCCTAAGCACAAGAATAATTGCAAAAGTGGTTCATAAGCACAAGATCAAGGGAAAAAAAGGTTGTTAAGCACATGAATAACTCCAATTGAGGTCTATAAGCACAAGATCAAGGGCAAATTTTGTTATAAAGCGCTAGAATAACGACAAATAAAATTGTTAAGCACAAGAACAAATGTAAATGATGTTGCTAAGCACAAGAACAATGGCAAAATAGGTTAAGAAGCATATTAACCATGACAATTGAGGTTGTTAAGCACACGAACAAGAGAAAATGAGATTCCTAAGGACAAGAACAAATTCAAATGAGGTTTATAAGCACAAGATCAAGGGCAAATTATGTTGCAAAGCGCAACAACAACGACAAATGAGGTTGTGAAGCACAAGAACAAGTGTAAATGATGTTGCTAAGCGCAAGAACAATGGCAAAAATGGTTAAGAAGCTTATAAAAAACAACAATTGAGGTTGTTTAGCACACTAACATGGACACATGAGGGTTCCTAAGTACAAGAACAAATGCAATTGAGGTTCAGAAACCCAAGATCAAGAGCAAATGAGGTAGTTAAACACACGAACAACGTCAATTGCGGTTGTTAAGCACACAAACAAGGGAAAATAAGGTTCCATTGAACAAGAACGAATACAAATGCGGTTCATAAGCACAAGATCAAGGCAAATTATGTTGCAAAATGCAAGAACAACTACAAATGAGGTTGTTAAGCACAAGAACATGTGTAAATGATGTTGCTAAGCGCAAGAACAAGGGCAAAAGTGGTTAAGAAGCATATGTACAACGACAATTGAGGTTGTTAAGCACACTAACATGGACAAATGAGGTTCCTAAGCACAATAACAAATGCAAATGAGGTTCATAAGCATATGATCAAGGGAAAAAGAGGTTAAGAAGCATATGAACAATGACAATTGAGGTTGTGAAGCACACAAACAAGGGAAAATGAGGTTCTAAGCACAATAGCAAATCCAAATTGAGGTCTATAAGAGCAAGATCAAGGGCAAATTATGTTGCAAAGCGCAAGAATATCGACAAATGAGGCTGTTAAGCACAAGAACAAGTGTAAATGATATTGCTAAACACAAGTACAAGGACAAAAGAGATTAAGAAGCATATGAACAACGACAATTGAGGTTGGTAAGCACACTAACATGGAAAAATGAGGTTCCTAAGGACAAGAACAATTGCAAAAGAGGTTCATAAGCACAAGATCGAGGGAAAAAGAGGTTGTTAAGCACACGAACAACTCCAATTGTGGTTGTTAAGCACACAAACAAGGGAAAATGAGGTTCTAAGCACAATAGCAAATCCAAAGGAGGTCTATAAGAACAAGACCAAGGGCAAATTATGTTGCAAAGCGCAAGAATATCGGCAAATAAGTTGGTTAAGCACAAGAACAAGTGTAAATGATGTTGCTAAGCACAAGAACAAGGGCAAACGAGGTTAAGAAGCATATGAATAACGACAATTGAGGTTGTTAAGCACACGAATATGGGAAAATGAGATTCCTAAGCACAAGAACAAACGCAAATAAGGTTTATAAGCAGAACATCAAGGGCAAATTATGTTGAAAAGCGCAAGAACAATGACAAATAAGATTGTTAAGCACAAGAACAAGTGTAAATGATGTTGCTAAGCACAAGAACAAGGGCAAAAGTGGTTAAGAAGCATATGAACAACGACAATTGAGGTTGTTAAGCACACTAACTTGGACAAATGAGGTTCCTAAGCAGAATAACAATTGCAAATAAGGTCATAAGCACAAGATCAAGGGCAAAAGAGGTTGTTAAGCACACGAACAACGCCAATTGTGGTTGTTAAGCACACAAACAAGGGAAAATAAGGTGCTAAGCACAAGAACAAATGCAAATGAGGTCTATAAGCAGAATATCAAGGGCAAATTATGTTGCAAAGCAAAAGAATAACGACAAATGTGGTTGTTAAGCACAAGAACAACGACAAATGAGGCTGTTAAGCACAAAAATAAGATTAAATGATGTTGCTATGCATAAGAACAAAGGCAAAAGAGGTTCTTCTTAACACGAACAACGCCACTTGAGGTTGATAAGCACAGAAACAATGGAAAATGAGGTTCTAAGCACAAGAACAAAAGCAAAGGAGGTTCATAACCACAAGATCAAGGGCAAATTGTGTTGCAAAGCGTAAGAACAACGACAAATGAGGTTGTTAAGCACAAGACCAAAATTAAATGATGTTGCTAAGCATATGAACAAAGGCAAAAGAGGTTGAGAAGCACAAGAACAAGTGTAAATGATGTTGCTAAGCACAAGAACAAGGAAAAAAGAGTTGAAGAAGCATATTAACAAAGAAAAATGAGGTTCCTAAGCACAAGAACAATTGCAAAAGAGGTTCATAAGCACAAGATCAAGGGAAAAAAAGGTTGTTAAGCACACGAACAACTCCAATTGTGGTTGTTAAGCACACAAACAAGGAAAAATGACGTTCTAAGCACAAGAGCAACTCCAAATGTGGTCTATAAGCACAAGATCAAGGGAAAATTATGTTACAAAGCGCAAGAATAACGACAAATAAAATTGTTAAGCATAAAGCATAAGAACAAGTGTAAATGATGTTGCTAAGCACAAGAACAATGGCAAAATAGGTCAAGAAGCATATGAACCACGACAATTGAGGTTGTTAAGCACACGAACAAGAGAAAATGAGATTCCTAAGCACAAGAACAAACGCAAATGAGGTTTATCCGCACAAGATCAAGGGCAAATTATGTTGCAAAGCGCAAGAACAACGACAAATGAGGTTGTTAAGCACTAGAACAAGTGTAAATGATGTCGCTAAGCACAAGAACATGGGCAAAAAAGGTTAAGTAGCATATGAACAATGAAAATTGAGGTTGTTAAGCACACGAAAAAGGGAAAATGAGGTTCCTAAGCACAAGAACAAATACAAATGAGGTTTATAAGCACAAGATCAAGGGCAAATTATGTTGCAAAGCACAAGAACAACAACAAATGAGGTGGTTAAGTACAAGAACAAGTGTAAATGATGTTGCTAAACGCAAGAACAACGGCAAATGTGGTTAAGAAGCATATAAACAACAACAATTGAGGTTGTTAAGAACACTAACATGGACAAATGAGGTTCCTAAGCACAAGAACAAATGCAATTGAGGTTCATAAGCCCAAGATCAAGAGCAAATGAGGTAGTTAAACACACGAACAACGTCAATTGCGGTTGTTAAGCACACAAACAAGGGCAAATAAGGTTCCTATGCACAAGAACAAATGCAAATGAGGTTTATAAGCACAAGATCAAGGGCAAATTATGTTGGAAAGCGCAAGAACAACTACAAATGAGGTTGTTAAGCACAAGAACATGTGTAAATGATGTTGATAAGCCCAAGAACATGGGGAAAAGTGGTTAAGAAGCATATGAACAACGATAATTGAGATTGTTAAGCACACTAACATGGACAAATGAGGTTCCTTAGCATAAGAACAAATGCAAATGAGGTTCATAAGCATATGATCAAGGGAAAAAGATGTTAAGAAGCATATGAACAATGACAATTGAGTTTGTTAAGCACACGAACAAGTGCAAATGAGGTTCCTAAGCACAAGAATAAATGCAAATGAGGTTCATAAACAAAGATCAAGGGCAAAAGAGATTGTTGAACACACGAACAATGCCAATTAAGGTTGTTAAGCATACAAAAAAGGGCAAATGAGGTTCCAAAGCACAAGAACAAATGCAAATGAGGTTCATAAGCAGAAGATCAAAGGCAAAAGAGGTTGTTAAGCACACAAACAACGCCAATTGAGGTTGTTAACCACTCAAACAATGGAAAATGTGGTTCTAAGCACAAGAACAAATGCAAAGGAGGTTCACAAGCACAAGATCAAGGGTAAATTATGTTGCAAAGCGCAAGAACAACGACAAATGAGGTTGTTAAGCACAAGAGCAAGATTAAATGATGTTGCTAAGCATAAGAACAAAAGCAAAAGAGGTTGAGAAACATAAGGACAAAGCCAATTGAGGTTGTTAAGCACACAAACAAGGGCAAATGAGGTTCCTAAGCACAAGAACAAATGCAAATGATGGTCATAAGCACGAGATAAATGGTAAAAGAGGTTGTTAAACACACGAATAACGCCAATTGACGTTGTTAAGCAAACAAATAAGGGCAAATGAGGTTCCTAAGCACAAGAACAAATGCAAACGACATTCATAAGCACTAGCTCAAAGGCATATTATGTTGCAAAGCGCAAAAACAACGACAAATGAGGTTGTTAAGCACAAGAACAAGTGTAAATAATATTGCTAAGCACAAGAACAAGGGCAAAAGAGGTTAAGAAGCATATGAACAACGACTATTGAGGTTGTTAAGCACACTAACACGGAAAAATAATGTTCCCAGGCACAAAGAGGTTCATAAGCACAAGATAAAGGGTAAAACAAGTTGTTAAGCACGCAAACAATGCCAATTGAGGTTGTGAAGCACAACTATAAAGGTCAAAAGGTTCCTAGCACAAGAACAAGGGTAAACTACGTTGCAAAGTGCAAGAACAACGACAAATGAGGTTTTTAAGCACAAGAAGAAGTGTAAATGATATTGCTAAGCACAAGTACATGGAGAAAAGAGGTTAAGAAGCATATGAACAACGACAATTGAGGTTGGTAAGCACACTAACACGGAAAAATGAGGTTCCTAAGCACAAGAACAATTGCAAATGAGGTTCATACGCACAAGATCAAGGGAAAAAGAGATTGTTAAGCACACGAACAACTCCAATTGTGGTTGTTCAGCACACAAACAAGAGAAAATGAGGTTCTAAGCACAATAGCAAATCCAAATGAGGTCTATAAGAACAAGATCAAGGGCAAATTATGTTGCAAAGCGCAATAATATCGACAGATGATGTTGTTAAGCACAAGACAAGTGTAAATGATATTGCTAAGCACAACAACAAGGGCAAACGAGGTTAAGAAGCATATGAATAGCGACAATTGTGGTTGTTAAGCACACGAACATGGGAAAATGAGATTCATAAGAACAAGAACAAACGCAAATGTGGTTTATAAGCACAAGATCAAGAGCAAATTGTGTTGGAAAGCGCAAGAACAATGACAAATGAGGTTGTTAAGCACAAGAACAAGTGTAAATGATGTTGCTAAGCACAAGAACATGGGCAAAAGAGGTTAAGTAGCATATGAACAATGAAAATTGAGGTTGTTAAGCACACGAAAAAGGGAAAATGAGGTTCCTAAGCACAAGAACAAATGCAAATGAGGTTTATAAGCACAAGATCAAGGGCAAATTATGTTGCATTAAGCGCAAGAACAACGACAAATGACGTTTTTAAGCACAAGAACAAGTGTAAATGATGTTGCTAAGCGCAAGAACAAGGGCAAAAGTGATTAAGAAGCATATGAACAACAACAATTGAGGTTGTCAAGAATACTAACATGGACAAATGAGGTTCCTAAGCACAAGAACAAATGCAATTGAGGTTCATAACCACAAGATCAGGGGCAAAAGAGGTTGTTAAGCACACGAACAACGCCAATTGTGGTTGTTAAGCACACAAACATGGGAAAATAAGGTGCTAAACACAAGAACAAATGCAAATGAGGTCTATAAGCATAAGATCAAGGGCAAATTATGTTGCAAAGCGCAACAATAACGACAAATGAGGTTGTTAAGCACAAGAACCACGACAAATGAGGATGTTAAGCGCAAAAACAAGATTAAATGATGTTGCTAAGCATAAGAACAAAGGCAAAAGAGGTTGTTACGAACACGAACAACGCCAATTGAGGTTGTTAAGCACAGAAACAATGGAACATGAGGTTCTAAGCACAAGAAAAAATGCAAAGGAGGTTCATAAGCACAAGATCAAGGGCTAATTATGTTGCAAAGCGCAAGAACAACGACAAATGAGGTTATTAAGCACAAGAACAAAATTAAATGATGTTGCTAAGAATAAGAACAAAGGCAAAAGAGGTTGAGAAGCATAAGAACAAGTGTAAATGATGTTGCTAAGCACAAGAACAAGGGCAAAAGTGGTTAAGAAGAATATGTACAACGACAATTGAGGTTGTTATGCACACTAACATGGACAAATGAGGTTCCTAAGCACAAGAACAAATGAAAATGAGGTTCATAAGCATAAGATCAAGGTCAACAGAGGTTGTTACGAACACGAACAACGCCAATTGAGGTTGTTCAGCACAGATACAATGGAAAATGAGGTTCTAAGCACAAGAACAAATGGAAAGGAGCTTCATAAGCACAAGATCAAGGGCAAATTATTTTGCAAAGCGCAAGAACAACAACAAATGTGGTTGTTAAGCACGAGAACAAGATTAAATGATGTTGTTAAGCATAGGAACAAAGGCAAAAGATGTTGAGAAGCATAAGAACAAATCTAATTGAGGTTGTTAAGCACACAAACAAGGGCAAATGAGGTTCCTAAGTACAAGAACAAATGCAAATGATGTTCATAAGCACAAGATAAAGGGTAAAAGAGGTTGTTAAGCACATGAATAACGCCAATTGAGGTTGTTAAGCACACAAATAAGGGCAAATGAGGTTCCTAAGCACAAGAACAAATACAAACGACGTTCATAAGCACAAAATCAAAGGCAAATTATGTTGCAAAGTCCAAGATCAAAAGTGGTTAAGAAGCATTTGAACAATAATAATTGAGGTTGTTAAGTACACTAACATGGACAAATGAGGTTCCTAAGTACAAGAACAAATACAATTGAGGTTCATAAGCCCAAGATCAAGAGCAAAAGAGGTTGTTAAACACACGAACAACGCCAATTGCGGTTGTTAAGAACACAAACAAGGGCAAATGAGGTTCATAAGCACAAGATCAAGGGCAAATTATGTTGCAAAATGCAAGAACAACGACAAATGAGATTGTTAAGCACAAGAACAAGGGCAAAAGTGGTTAAGAAGCAAATGAACAACGACAATTGTGGTTGTTAAGCACACTAACATGGAGAAATGAGGTTCCTAAGCACAAGAACAAATTCAAATGAGGTTCACAAGCACAAGATCAAGGGAAAAAGAGGTTGTTAAGCACACGAACAACTCCAATTGTGGTTGTTAAGCACACAAACAAGGGAAAATGAGGTTCTAAGCACAAGAACAAATCCAAATGAGGTCTATAAGCACAAGATCAAGGGCAAATTATGTTGCAAAGAGCAAGAATAACGACAAATGAGGTTGTTAAGCACAAGAAGAAGTTTAAATGATGTTGCTAAGCACAAGAACAAGGGAAAAAGAGGTTAAGAAGTATATGAACAACGACAATTGAGGTTGTTAAGCAAACGAACAAGAACAAATGAGGTTCCTAAGCACTAGAACAAATGCAAATGTGATTCATAAGCATAAGATAAAGGGTACAAGAAGTTGTGAAGCACACGAATAACGCCAATTGAGGTTGTTAAGCACACAAATAAGGACAAATGAGGTTCCTAAGAATAACAACAAATGCAAATGCGGTTCATAAGCACAAGAACAAATGCAAATGAGGTTCATAAGCACAAGATCAAGGGAAAAAGAGGTTAAGAAGCATAGGAACAATGATAATTAAGGTTGTTAAGAACACGAATAGGGCAAATGAGGTTCCTAAGCACAAGAATAAATGCAAATGAGCTTCATAAGCACAAGATCAAGGGAAAAAGTGATTGTTGAGCACACGAACAACTCCAATTGTGGTTGTTAAGAACACAAACAAGGGAAAATGAGGTTCTAAGCACAAGAGCAAATCCAAATGAGGTCTATTAGTACAAGATCAAGGGCAAATTATGTTACAAAACGCAAGAATAACGAAAAATAAAATTGTTAAGCACAAGAACAAGTGTAAATGATGTTGCTAAGCACAAGAACAATGGCAAAAGAGGTTAAGAAGCATATGAACCACGGCAATGGAGGTTGTTAAGCACACGAACAAGGGAAAATGAGATTCCTAAGAACAAGAACAAACGCAAATGAGGTTTATAAGCACAAGATCAAGGGCAAATTATGTTGCAAAGCGCAAGAACAACGACAAATGAGCTTGTTAATCACAAGAACAAGTGTAAATGATGTTGCTAAGCACAAGAACATGGGCAAAAGAGGTTAAGAAGCATATGAACAATGACAATTAAGGTTGTTAAGCACACAAAAGAGGGAAAATGAGGTTCCTAAGCACAAGAACAAACGCTAATGAGGTTTATAAGCACATGATCAAGGGCAAATAATGTTGCAAAGCGCAAGAACAACAACAAATGAGGTTG
The DNA here is from genome assembly GCA_964058825.1 of Carex arenaria. Taxonomy (NCBI): domain Eukaryota; kingdom Viridiplantae; phylum Streptophyta; class Magnoliopsida; order Poales; family Cyperaceae; genus Carex; species Carex arenaria. The sequence continues at coordinate 327,656 of CAXKVW010000032.1, read as the reverse complement.
TTAAGCACAAGAACAAGTGTAAATGATGTTGCTAAGCACAAGAACAAGGGCAAAAGTTTTAAGAAGCATATGAACAACAACAATTGACGTTGTTAAGCACACTAACATGGACAAATGAGGTTCGTAAGCACAAGAACAAATGCAATTGAGGTTCATAAGCCCAAGATCAAGAGCAAAAGAGGTTGTTAAACACACGAACAACGCCAATTGAAGTTGGTAAGCACACAAACAATTGCAAATCAACTTCCTAAGCACAAGAACAAATGCAAATGCGGTTCATAAGCACAAGATCAAGGGTAAATTGTGTTGCAAAGCGCAAGAACAACGACAAATGAGGTTGTTAAGCACAAGAACAAGTGTAAATGATGTTGCTAAGCGTAAGAACAAGGACAAATGAGGTTAAGAAGCATACGAACAACAACAATTGAGGTTGTTAAGCACACTATCATGGAAAAATGAGGTTCCTAAGCACAAGAACAATTGCAACTGAGGTTCATAAGCACAAGATCAAGGGCAAAAGATATTGTTGAACACACAAACAATGCCAATTAAGGTTGTCAAGCACACAAAAAAGGGCAAATGAGGTTCCAAAGCGTAACAACAAATGCAAATGAGGTTCATAAGCACAAGATCGATGGTAAATTATGTTGCAAAGCGCTAGAACTACAACAAATGAGGTTGTTAAGCACAAGAACAAGTGTAAATGATGTTGCTAAGCACAAGAAAAGGGCAAATCAGGTTAAGAAATATATTAACAATGGCAATTGAGTTTATTAAGCACATGAACAAGGGCAAAGGAGGTTCCTAGGCACAAGAACAAATGCAAATGAGGTTCATAAGCACAAGATCAAGGGCAAAAGAGATTGTTAAGCCCAAGGACAACGCCAATTGAGGTTGTTAAGCACACAAATAAGGGCAAATAAGGTTCTTAAGCACAAGAACAAATGCAAATGATGTTCATAAGCACAAGATCATGGGCAAATTATGTTGCAAAGCATAAGAACAACGACAAATGAGGTTGTGAAGCACAAGAACAAGTGTAAATGATGTTGCTAAGCACAAGAACAAGGGGAAAAGAGGTTAAAAACCATATGAACAACGACAATTGAGGTTGTTAAGCACACTAACATGGACAAATGAGGTTCCTAAGCACAAGAATAATTCCAAATTAGGTTCATAAGCACAAGTACAAGGGCAAAAGAGGTTGTTAGGTACACGAACAACGCCAATTGTGGTTGTTAAGCACAAGAATATGTGTAAATGATGTTGCTAAGCACAAGAACTAGGACAAAAGAGGTTAAGAACCATATGAACAACGACAATTGAGGTTGTTAAGAACACGAACAATGGAAAATGAGGTTCCAAAGCAAAAGAACAAACGCAAATGAGATTTATAAGCACAAGATCAAGGGCAAATTATGTTGCAAAGCGCAAGAACAACGACAAATGAGGTTGATAAACACAAGAACAAGTGTAAATGAGGTTCTAAGCACAAGAACAAATGCAAATGAGGTTAATAAGCACAAGATTAAAGGCAAAAGAGGTTGTTGAGCACACGAACAACGCCAATTGAGGTTGTTAAGCTCACAAACAAGGGGAAATGAGGTTCTAAGCACAAGAACAAATGCAAATGAGGTTTATAAGCACAAGATCAAGGGCAAATTATGTTGCAAAGCACAAGAACAAGTGTAAATCATGTTGCTAAGCACAAGAACATGGGCAAAAGAGGATAAGTAGCATATGAACAATGACAATTGAGGTTGTTAAGCACACGAAAAATGGAAAATGAGGTTCCTAAGCACAAGAACAAACGCAAATGAGGTCTATAAGCACAAGATCAAGGGCAAATTATGTTGCAAAGCGCAAGAACAACGACAAATGAGGATGTTAAGCACAAGAACAAGTGTAAATGATTTTGCTAACTCAAGAACAAGGGCAAAAGTGGTTAAGAAGCATATGAACAACAACAATTGAGGTTGTTAAGCACATTAACATGGACAAATGAGGTTCCTAAGCACAAGAACAAATGCAATTGAGGTTCATAAGCACAAGATAAAGGGCAAATTATGTTGCAAAGCACAAGACCAACGACAAATGAGGTTGTTAACCACAAGAACAAGTGTAAATAATGTTGCTAAGCACAATAACAAGCGCAAAGGAGGTTAACAAGCATATGAACAACGGCAATTGTGGTTGTTAAGCACACGAACAAGGGAAAATGAGGTTCCTAAGCACAAAGTAAAATGCAAATGAGGTTTATAAGCACAATATCAAGGGCAAAAGAGGTTGTTAAGCACACGAACAACGTCAATTGAGATTGTTAAGCACACAAAAAATGGAAAATGAGGTTCCTAAGCTTAGGAACAAATGTAAATGAGGTTTATAAGCACAAAATCAATGGCATTATGTTGCAAAGCGCAAGAACAACGACAAATGATGTTGTTAACAACAAGAACAAATGTAAATAATGTTGCTAAGAACAAGAACAAGGGTAAAAGTGGTTAAGAAGCATATGTACAACGACAATTGAGGTTGTTAAGCACACTGACATGGACAAATGATGTTCCTAAGCACAAGAACAAATACAAATGAGGTTCATAAGCACAAAATCAAGGTCAAAAGAGGTTGTTACGAACACGAACAACGCCAATTGAGGTTGTTAAGCACAGAATCAATGGAAAATGAGGTTCTAAGCAGAAGAACAAATGCAAAGGAGCTTCGTAAGCACAAGATCGAAGGAAAATTCTATTGCAAAGCGCAAGAACAACGATAAATGACTTTGTTAAGCACAAGAACAATATTAAATGACATTCCTAAGGATAAGAACAAAGTCAAAAGAGGTTGAGAAGCATAAGAACAAAGCCAATTGAGGTTGTTAAGCACACAAACAAGGGCAAATGAGGTTCCTAAGCACAAGAACAAATGCAAATGATGTTCATAACCACAAGATAAAGGGTAAAAGAGGCTGTTAAGCACACAAACAACGCCAATTGAGGTTGTTAAGCACACAAATAAGGGCAAATGAGGTTCCTAAGCACTAGAACAAATACAAACGACGTTCATAAGCACAACATCAAAGGCAAATTATCTTGCAAAGCGCGAAAACAACGACAAATGAGGTTGTTAAGAACAAGAACAAGTGTAAATAATATTGCTAAGCACAAGAACAAGGACAAAAGAGGTTAAGAAGCATATGAACAACGACTATTGAGGTTGTTAAGTACACTAACATGAACAAATAAGGTTCCTAAGCACAAGAAGAAATGCAAATGAGGTTCATAAGCACAAGATAAAGGGTAAAAGAGGTTGTTAAGCACGCAAACAATGCCAATTGAGGTTGTTAAGCACACAAATAAGGGCAAATAAGGTTCCTAAGCATAAGAACAAGGGTAAATTACGTTGCAAAGCGCAAGACCAACGACAAATGAGGTTGTTAAGCACAAGAACAAGTGTAAATGATGTTGCTAAGCACAAGAACAAGGACAATAGAGGTTAAGAAGCATATGAATAATGACAATTGAGGTTCCTAACATGGAAAACTGAGGTTCCTAAGCACAAGAATAATTGCAAATGTGGTTCATAAGCACAAGATCAAGGGAAAAAGAGGTTGATAAGCACACGAACAACGCCAATTGTTGTTGTTAAGTACACAAACAAGGGAAAATGAGGTTCTAAGCACAAGAACAAATCTAAATGAGGTCTATAAGCACAAGATCAAAGGCAAAAGAGGTTGTTAAGCACATGAACAACGCCAATTGAGGTTGTTAAGCAAACGAACAAGGGTAAATGAGGTTCCCAAGCACAAGAACAAATGCAAATGAGGTTGATAAGCACAAGATAAAGGGTACAAGAAGTTGTTAAGCACACGAACAGCGCGAACTGAGGTTGTTAAGCACACAAATAAGGACAAATGAGGTTCCTAAGCACAAGAACAAATGCAAATGCGGTTCATAAGCACAAGATCAAGGGCAAATTATGTTGCAAAACGCAAGAACAACAACAAATGAGGTTGTTAAGCACAAGAACATGTGTAAATGATGTTGCTCAGCAACATCATTTGCCCTTGTACATGTGCTTAGCAAAATAATTTGCCCTTGTTCTTGCACTAAGCAACCTAATTTGTCCTTGTTCTTGTGATTATTAACATCATTTGCATTAGTTCATGTGCTTAAAATCCTCATTTGTCATTGTTTGTATTCTTATTAAGCTCATTTGTTGTTGTTATTGTGCTTATACACCTTTGCTCTTTTTATTATGCTTAGCAAGCGTATTTGCCCTTGTTCTTATGCAAAGAAAGCTCATTTTCCATTTTTCTTCTGCTTAACAACCTCATTTGTAGTTGGTTTTGTGCTTACCAACTTCATTTGCTCTTAATCTTGTGCATATCAACCTCATTTGCATTTGTTCTTGGGCATAGGACCCTTATTTGCCCTTGTTCTTATGCTTAACAACCTCATTTGTCGTTGTTCTTGTCATTATCATCATCATTCGCAATAGTTCACATGCTTAGTAAACTAATTTGCCCTTGTTCTTGTGCTTAACAACATCATTCGCCCTTGTTCATGTGCTTAGCAAACTCATTTGCCCTTGTTCTTGCGCTTAGCAACCTAATTTACCCCTGTTCTTGTGATTATCAACATCATTTGCATTAGTTCATGTTCTTAACATCCTCATTTGTCATTGTTTTTATGCTTAGTAAGCTTATTTGTTGTTGTTCTTGTGCTTCTCAACCACTTTTGCTCTTGTTCTTATGCTTAGCAAGTGCATTTGCCCTTGTTCTTGTGCGAAGAAAGCTCATTTTCTCTTATTCTTTTACTTAGCAACCTCATCGGTGGTTGGTCTTGCACTTAGCAACATCATTTGCCCTTAATCTTGTGCGTATCAACCTCATTTGCATTTGTTCTTGTGCTTAGGAACTTCATTTTCCTTATTCTTGTGCTTAACAACCTTATTTGTCGTTGTTCTTGTTATTATCATCTTCATTCACAATAGTTCATGTGCTTAGCATTCTAATTTGCCCTTGTTCTTATGCTCGGCAACATCATTTGCCCTTGTTCATGTGCTTAGCAAAATCATTTGCCATTGTTCTTGCACTTAGCAACATAATTTGCCCTTGTTCTTATGATTATCAACATCATTTGCATTAATTCATGTGCCTAACATCCTCATTTGTCATTATTTTTATGCTTAGTAAGCTCATTTGTTGTTGTTCTTGTGCTTATCAACCACTTTTACTCTTTTTCTTATGCTTAGCAAGCGTATTTGACCTTGTTCTTGTGCGAAGAAAGCCCATTTTCCCTTTTTCTTGTGCTTAGCAACCTCATTTGTGGTTGGTTTTGCGCTTACCAACATCATTTGCCCATAATCTTGTGCATACTCATTTGCATTTGTACTTGTGCCTAGCAATATCATTTGTCCTTGTTCTTGTGCTTATCAACCACTTTTGCTCTTGTTCTTATTCTTGTTTTTAGCAAGTGCATTTGCCAATGTTCTTGTGCAAATAAAGCTCATTTACCAATGTTCTTGTTCTTATTCTTGTTCTTATGCTTTGCAACCTCATTTGCGATTGTTCTTGTGCTTTGCAACATCATTTGCCCTTAATCTTGTGCTTATCAACTTAATTTGCATTTGTTTATTTCCATATGAACCTCATTTGACCTTGTTCTTGTGTTTAAAAACCTAATTTGTCATTGTTCTTGTCGTTATCATCATCATTCGTCATTGTTCTTGTGCTTAGCAACATCATTTGCCCTTGTATCATTTGCATTAGTTCTTATGCTTAACAACCTCATTTATTATTAATTTTATGCTTAGCAATCACATTTTCTCTTGCTCGTATTCTTAGCAACCCAATTTAACCTTGTTCTTGTAATTATCAACTTCATTTGCATTAGTTCCTATGCTCAACCTCATTTGTCATTGTTGTTATACTTAGTAAGCTCATTTGTTGTTGTAATTGTGCTTGTCAACCACTTTTGCTCTTGTTCTTGTGCATAGCAAGAGCATTTGCCTTTGTTCTTGTGCAAAGAAAGCTCATTTTCTCTTTTTCTTGTGCTTAGCAACATCATTTGCCCATAATCTTGTGCGGATTAACCTCATTTGCAGTCGTTCTTGTGCTTAACAACCTCATTTATCCTTGTTCTTGTGCTTAACAACCTCATATGTCGTTGTTCTTGTCATTATCATCATCATTCGCAATAGTTAATGTGCTTAGCAATCTAATTTGTCCTTGTTCCTGTGCTTAGCAACATCATTTGCCCTTGTTCTGGTGATTATCAACATCATTTGCATTAGTTCATATGCTTAACATCCTCATTTGTCATTGTTTTCATGATTAGTAAGCTCATTTGTTGTTGTTTTTGTGCTTATCAACCACTTTTGCTCTTGTTCTTATGCTTAGCAAGCGCATTTGCTAATGTTCTTGTGCAAATAAAACTCATTTACCCTTGTTCTTCTGCTTTGCAACCTCATTTGCGGTTGTTCTTGTGCTTAGCAACATCTTTGCCCTAAATCTTGTGCTTATAAACTTAATTTGCATTTGATTTTGTGCATAGGAACCTTATTTGACCTTTTTCTTGTACTTAAAAACCTCATTTGTCATTGTTCTCGTCATTATCATCATCATTCGCAATAGTTCTTATGCTTAACAATCTCATTTGTCCTTGTTCTTGTGCTTAGCCACATCATTTGCCCTTATTCTTGTAATTAGCAACATCATTTGTATTAGTTCTGATACTTAACAATCTCATTTGTTATTATTTTTATGCTTAGCAATATCATTTTCCCTTATTTGTGTTCTTAGCAACCTAATTTGCCCTTGTTCTCGTAATTATCAATTTCATTTGCATTAGTTCATATGCTTAACAACCTCATTTGTCATTGTTTTATTCTTAGTAAGCTCATTTGTTGTTGTTCTTGTGCTTATCAACCACTTTTGCTCTTGTTATTGTGCTTAGCAAGCGCATTTGCCCTTGTTCTTGTGCAAAGAAATCTCATTTTCTCTTTTTCTTGTGCTTAGCAACCTCATTTGCGATTGGTTTTGCACTTAGCAACATCATTTGCCCTTAGTCTTGTGTGTATCAATCTCATTTACATTCGTTCTTGCGCTTAGGAACCTAATTTGCCCTTGTTCTTATGCTTAACAACTTCATTTATCGTTGTTCTTGTCATTATAATCATCATTCGTAATAATTCATGTGCTTAGCAATCTAATATTCCCTAGTTCTTGTGCTCAGCAACATCATTAACCCTTGTTCATGTGCTTAGCAAACTCATTTGCCCATGTTCTTGTGCTTATAAACCTAATTTGCCCTTGTTCTTGTGCTTATCAACCACTTTTGCTCTTGTTCTTATACTTAGCAAACGCATTTGCCCTTGTTCTTGTGCGAAGAAAGCTCATTTTTTTCTTGTTCTTGTGTTTTGCAACCTCATTTGTGGTTGTTCTTGTTCTTAGCAACATCATTTGCCCAGGATCTTTGGCTTATCTACTTAATTTGCATGTGTTTTGTGCATAGGAACCTCATTTCACCATGTTCTTGTGCTTAAAAATCTCATTTGTCATTGTTCTTGTCATTATTATCATCATTCGCAATAGTTCTTATGTTTAACAATCTCATTTGCCTTAGTTCTTGTGCTTAGAAACATTATTTGCCCTTATTCTTGTGATTAGCAACATCATTTCCATTAGTTATTATGCTTAACAAGCTCATTTGTTATTATTTTTATGCTTAGCAATCTCATTTGTCGTTGTTCGTGTTCTTAGCAACCTAATTTGCCATTGTTCTTGTAATTAGCAACATAATTTGTATTTGTTCTGGTGCGTAGCACATTATTTGCATTTGTTCTGGTGCTTAACATCCTCATTAGTCTTTGTTCTTGTTCTTAGGAACATGATTTGCCCTTGTTCTTGTGCTTATCCACCTCATTTATCAATATTATTGTGCTTAGCAGCTTCATTTGCATTAGTTCATGTGCTTAGCAAACTCATTTGCCCTTGTTCTTGCGTTTAGCAACCTAATTTGTCATTGTTCTTGTGATTATCAACATCATTTGCATTAGTGCACGTGCTTAACATCCTCATTTGTCATTATTTTTATGCTTAGCAAGCTCATTTGTTGTTGTTCTTGTGCTTATCAACCACTTTTGTCTTTGTTCTTATGCTTAGCAAGCGCATTTGCTAATGTTCTTGTGCAAAGAAAGCTCATTTTCTCTTTTTCTTGTGCTTAGCAACCTCATTTGTGGTTGGTTTTGCGCTTAGCAGCATCATTAGCATTTGTTCTTGTGCGTATCAATCTCATTTGCATTTGTTCTTGTGCTTAGGAACCTCATTTTCCCTTATTCTTTTGCTTAACAACCTCATTTGTCGTTGTTCTTGTCATTATCATCATCATTCGCAATAGTTCATGTGCTTAGCAATCTCATTTGCCATTGTTCTTATGATTAGCAAACTCATTTGCCCTTGTTCTTGTGCTTAACAATATAATTTACCCTTGTTCTTGTGATTATCAACATCATTTGCATTAGTTCTTGTGCTTAACAACCTCATTTGTTATTGTTTTTCTGCTTAGCTAGCTTATTTATTGTTGTTCTTGTGCTTATCAACTGCTTTTGCTCTTGTTCTTGTTCTTAACAAGCGCATTTGCCAATGTTCTTGCAAAGAAAACTCATTTACCCTTGTTCTTATGCTTTGCAACCTCATTTGCGGTTGTTCTTGTGCTTAACAATATCATTTGCCTTGGATCTTGTGCTTATCAACTTAATTTGTATTTGTTTTTGTGCATAGGAACCTCATTTGACCTTGTTCTTGTGCCTAAAAACCTCATTTGTCATTGTTCTTGTTATTATCATCATCATTCGCAATAGTTCATGTGCGCAATCTCATTTGCCCTTGTTCTTGTACTTAGCAACATCATCTGCTCTTGTTCTTGTGATTAGCAACATCATTTGTATTAGTTCTTATGGTTAACAACCTCATTTGTTATTATTTTTATGCTTAGCAATCTCATTTGCCCTTGTTCGTGTTCTTAGCAACCTAATTTGCCCTTGTTCTTATAATTATCAACTTCATTTGCATTAGTTTATGTGTTTAACAACCTCATTTGTCATTATTTTTATGCTTAGTAAACTCATTTATTGTTGTTATTGTGCTTATCAACCACTTTTGCTCATGTTCTTGTGCTTAGCAAGCGCATTTGTGGTTGGTTTTGTGCTTAGCCACATCATTTGCCCTTAATCTTGTGCGTATTAACCTCATTTGCATTTGTTCTTGTGCTTAAGAATGACCAATAGAGAGGTGAGAGGGCATTCCATTGATAGTGGGAACAAATTAATTTAGTACTTCATAATTTTTTTCTCATGAAGTTACATTGCTTTGGAAACTGTTTGGAAAAATATTGGGAACAAAAATGGTCACCGTATTGTGAATATAATAGATGGTGCATTCATCTTGTAACTTTCAATATTAATTCTCATTTATTTCTCCACTACCCCACTACCATTGGAATTCATAGCCTTCACTATATGGAATTCATTTTCTAATTTATTATTGTAATGGCTTTTCATTTATAATTTGTAGCCTATAAATAGTGGTATTGTAATCTTGTATTGTACATACATGATAAATATATAAATAAAGAGGTTTCCATCTTTTACATTCTCTCATCTTGTTTATGTTTGTTTATTTTTTATTTTATAACACGTTATCAGTACGAGAGTTCTACTAGTTGAAGATTCAAGGTAACTTCGATATATTTTATTTCAATTCCATTTATACATATAATACTTCTAATAAGAAATTGCTAAATGGACTAAGTTATCAATTTATGTATAATTATTTTAATATGTGCAATATGGCTCATATTAATTTTTTTATGAGTATAATTTTTTCAATAATTTAATCTTCCTGAAGAAGATTTAAAAATATTCTAAGTTGATTTATTATCTTTTTATGGTTGAATAATATCGCAAGTTGTTGAACAAAATATTCTAATTAGTTCTCCTCCATTCCCTGAAGTGATAGTAGTATATGACAATAATAATTGTAGACAAACTCGTCACGTGGACAAGATCGATGTTATTATCATGGTGATAATTATAAAGACACAAATTCCACCAGAGGTGAAAATATAATAAAGAAAAATAATGAGAAAGCGAAAATGAAGAGAATTCATGCTATCATTGGTCGCGTACCTGTTGTACGCCAACGTACCTGTCCTATGCTAATGTACTTGTCGTGCGCCGAAGCATTTTATTGACCTATATCAAGTATCACTAAAGAATAAGGAGAAAAATATCGAAACGAATTGTGTTTGTGATGACAATTTCGATATTAGCCAACTTGACGTTACTCATTTGGATGTTGTTGATTTCTTTATCGAAGAAAATAAAAACTAATCACTTGATTAATCCTGATAGGATATAAAATAAATAGATTAATATTTTTGTTGTTGTTGTTGGATTAGTGATGATAAAAAATAATAATAATGATAATAAACTTTTATTTTTGTTGTGGGAGTATCTGTTGTAATTTTTTCTATCAAGGAAATAAAATTTTATCTACTCATTTATTATATTCTTGATTACATTTTTTGTATTGATTAATTTTTTTTATGTTTTCATGAAGAATAAATATTTTCTTTGTTAACAACGATATCAATAATGAAGAGATATGTCTCGTCGACAGTGCAACAACTCATACCATTCTTAAAGATAAAAAATATATCTCTTATTTAGCAATGCAAGAAGCCAATGTTAGTACTATTTCGGGTAGTACAAATTTAATAGAAGTCTCCGAAAGAGCTACATTGTTGTTATATGGAGGAACTCAACTTTATATTGATGATGCGTTATATTTTTCTAAGTCTCAAAGAAATTTATTAAGTTTAAGGATGTTCGCCAAAATGAATATCATGTTGAGACAACTAATGAAGAAAATATTAAATATCTTTATATAACTAGCAAAATCTCAGATAAGAAATGCATATTAGAAAAATTATCTATGTTTTCCTCCAGTTTGTATTACACATATATTAGTACAATTGAAGCACATGTAATTGTAAACCAGAAGTTTAATAATAATAATATGTTTTCCTCCCGGATCAATAATGATGCGAAAAATAATAGAGAATTCATGTAAATATTCATTAAAAAACCAAAAAATTATTCAAACTAATGAATTATCATGTGATGCGTGTTCTTAAGGAAAATTGATTATTCGACCATCACCAGCGAAAATACAAAATGAAACTCTTACATTTCTAGAACGTATACATGGTGATATTTGTGGGCTAATACACCCATCATGTGGACCATTTAGAAATTTTATGATTTTAATTGATGCATCAACAAGATGGTCACATGTAAGTTTATTATCAACTCGCAACCTAACGTTTATGAGATTACTTGCTCAATTGATTCGATTAAGAGCACATTTTCCTGATTATCCAATTAAGAAAATACGTCTAGATAATGCTGGTAAATTTACTTCTCAGTCGTTCAATGATTATTGTATGTCTATTGGAATTAATGTTGAACATCCTGTAACTCATGTTCATACACAAAATGGACTTGGGGAGTCATTTATAAAGAGATTACAATTAATTGCAAGACCATTACTTATGAAGTCTAAACTTCCAATATCTTGTTGGAGACATGCTATTTTGCATGCAGCTGCACTAATTCACATCAAGCCAACTAGCTATAATAAAACTTTCCCTTTACAATTAGTTTTTGCTCACATACATAATATTTCTCAGATAATAATTTTTTGATGTGCGGTATATGTTCCAATTGCTCCACCACAACGCACCAAAATGGGACCTCAAAGGAAGTTGGAAATTTATGTTGGATTTGAATCTTCATCTTTAATAAAATATTAGAACCAATGACAGGAGATTTATTCACGACCAGATTCGCCGATTGTCATTTTGATGAATCAAAATTTCCAACACTAGGGAGAGAAAATAATCAGCTAGAAAAAGACATTTGTTGGAATGAATTATCATTAGCACATTTTGATCATCGTAGTAAAGAATGTAAACTAAATGTTCAAAAGATAATCCATTTGCGAAGACTAGCTAACCAATTGCCAGACGTATTTACAGACTCAAAGAAAGTGACCAAATCACATGTACCAACTGCTAATGCTCCAATAAAAATTGATGTCCTTGTTGGACAAACTAATGAAATTATAACACGCATGAAGCGTGAAAGACTAATCGGTTCCAAAGATAAAAATCATCAAAAAAGAAAAAAAGCAAATAATAAAAATGGCCAAGTCGAGGATACGATAGAAAAAATTCTAGAAGAAAATCAAATTATAACTAATATTGGAGTTCCAATAGAAACTCAAGTATATAAAATTCGTGAAAATGGAGAGATCTCGATAAACTATATCATGAATGGAATAAGATAGAACCGAGATAAAGTTAATGTTAATGATATTTTTGCATATAATGTAGCGCTAGATGTTGACAAAGAAATGATTGACCAAAAATGAAAAGGTGCAATTGAGACAGATTTAAACTCTCTTGAAAAACGAAAAGTGTTTGGACCTGTAGTCCCAATACCTGAAGGTGTAAAACTAGTAAGATATAAATGGGTATTTAAGCGAAAAAGAAATGAGAAAGGTAAAATTGTAAGATATAAAATACGACTTGTCAACCAAGGTTTTTCACAAAGACTTGGAATTGATTATGAATAAACATACTTATCTGTGGTGAATGCAACAATTTTTCGGTACATAAGTAGTATGGCAGTCCATGAAGCACTTGATTTGCACCAAATTGATATTGTTACGGCCTATTTATATAGCTCGCTTGATAGTGATATTTATATGAAAATTTCTGAAGGATTTAAGATGCCTGAAGCATATAATTTAGATTCTCGAGAACGTTATTCAATTAAATTGAATAAATTTTTATATGAATTAAAGCAATCTAGACGCATGTGGTATAACTGTCTCAGTGAATATTTATTGAAACATGGATATAAAAATAATACAATTTGTCCATGTATTTTCATGAAAAGATCTAGAAATGAGTTTGTTATAATTGCAGTTTATGTTAATGATCTAAATATCATTGGAACTCCTAAAGAGCTTCAAAAAAACAGTAAATTGTTTAAAGGAAGAATTTGAGATGAAATATCTTGGAAAGACAAAATTTTGTTTTGGGTTGCAAATTGAACATTTAAAAAATGATATTTTTATGCACCAAGACAATTACGTTGCAAGAGTGCTAAAAAAAATTTATATGGATAAATCACATCCGTTGAGCACTCCAATGATTGTGAGATCATTAGATGTGAATAAAGACCCTTTTAGACCTCGAGAAAATAATGAAGAACTACTTGGTCTTTAAGTACCATATCTTAGTACAATATGAGCACTTATGTATCTTGCTAGACATACAAGACCTGATATATCACTTACTGTAAATTTATTAGCAATATATAGTTCTTCTCCCACGCGAAGATATTGGAATGGAATTAAACATATACTACACTACCTCCGAGGTACAATGGATATGGGTTTGTTCTTTTCAAATGTATCTAAATCAGATTTGATTGGTTATGTAGATGCTGGATATTTGTCTGATCCTCATAATGGCCGATCTCAAACAGGCTATTTGTTTACATGTCGTGGAGCAACTATTTCATGGCGATATGTAAAACAAACTATAACAGCCACATCCTCTAATCATGCAGAAATTTTAGCAATACATGAAGCAAGCCGAGAATGTGTTTGGTTAAGATTTGTGATTCAACACATTCGTTAGACATGTGGCTTGTCTTCTGGAGAAATGATCCCGACGGTCATATATGAAGATAATACTCCATATATTGCTCAATTAAAAGAAGAATATATTAAAGGAGATAGAACAAAACATATTTCATCAAAATTCTTTTTCACACATGATCTCCAAAAGGATAATATTATTAATGTTCAACAGATCCGTTTAAGTGGGAATGTAGCAGATTTATTCACTAAGGCGCTCCCTACTACAATATTTGAAAAGCTAGTTCGTAATATTGGAATTCGCCGATTTAAAGATCTTGATTAATGTTGTTATGAGGGGGAGTTAATATGCACTACAATTTTCTTAACCATGATTTTTCCACTTAGCTTTTCCTGGTAAGGTTGTAATTGGTGTTAAAAAGAATAATGTGTTTTTTTTTCCTTAACTGGGTTTTTATCTCATAGTGTTTTTTCTAATAAGGTTTTAATGGGTCATATTCTTATGTAATGGACATCCAAGGGGGAGTATTATGAATATAATAGATAGTTCATTCATCTTGTAACTTCCAATATTAATCCTCATTTACTTCTCCACTACCACACTATCATTGGAATTCATAGCTAGGGCTGTAAATGAGCTGGCTCGGGCTGAGCTGGACCTTAGCTCAGCTAAAATCTCAGCTCAAACTCGTGACGAGCCACGAGCTGGCTCACTGGGTTTGGTTGTACCTTGTTTTAAGAAGAAAATAAATTTTACAAATCTTTTTTGACCGAGCTGGACCGAGCTTAACAGTATAAAATACACACAAATTGATGCCTAGCCGAGCTAGCTCGCGAGCTGGCGAGCGAGTTAGGCCTTAGCTCAGTTCATTAATTCTGGACCGAGCTATTAGCGAGCCATCTTGTTAACAGCTCGGTCCACTATCGAACGAGCTGTTACCGATCGAGCCAGATGTGAGTCACAAGCGAGCCACGAGCTACGAGCTTTTTTGACAGCCCTATTCATAGCCAGCACTATATGGAATTTATTTCTTATTTGTTATTGTAATGACTTTTTATTTACAATTTGTAGCCTATAAATAGAGCTATTGTCATTTTATATTGTACACATATGAAAAATATATGAATAAAGATATTGTTATCTTTTACATTCTCTCATCTTGTTTATATTTGTTTATTTTTATTTTATAACACACCGAACGGATTTTGAGAATTGTTTGGCAAATCTCACCCATTTCCACTGAACCCTTGACGTCCAAACAGGCCTTAGGTTTTGTTCTTATGCACATAGAGGGTTTTCTTTTCAACAGATAAATCTTCAAAAATTGTTCGTTAGAAAATCTTAGCTTATATTTATTTTTATTGAAAAATAAACTTCACTCGTTCTAATTTTTTGTTTCCCATGAATGCTCGTTTCTCTCTTTTCTTCAAAAATTGAGCAAATGAAATTTTTTGTTAACTTTGTCTTACTGTTTAGTCATTTTATTATTAATCATCTTAATAATCAATTTGCTATTATAATTTTTATTTTATTTCTTTGATCATTGAATAACAAGTTTATGAGCAAAATTTTGGTAATAAATAATATTTAATAAGTATTACATATTATTGTTTAATAAGTTTTATTTAATTATATGAATATAATTATTCTTAGAAAGAAATATATAATTTCTAATAACTTTTTTACGATACAACTAAAATTTATTTCAGCACATTCTTATAATCATTCTACTATTTCATGAATAGGAGTTTCATAAATAATTTATAAAATTATTCTACTATTTCATGAATAGGAGTTTCGTAAATAATTTATAAAATTTCTATATCTGTAAAACCCATATCTATAATTTCGTAACAAGGGAACGTGTCCTTGTGCTTGGGATTTAGGCTAACAAAAGGCTGGAGTTGACTAGTTGACGCTACGATTACGGTTGCGCCGAGGATAGCGAGTATTAGCGACCCACTTCCGACTTTAGCCCAAGAGCAATATTAGGAGCCGGATAATATCCATTTGGCCCGGCCCATAAAACCAGCCCCCCTTCCAAAACTCTCTCAACCACCATCTCTGCAAGATCCTGCCCCCCGCCATGGCAAAACCAATCCCCGTTCCCCCTCCCCTCCTCTTCCTATTCCTTTTCTCCCTCAGCATTACCACCTCTCTTGCCGACTCCTGCGCTGGTCGTCGGATCCACATCCTCCCCCTCCCTCCCCGCTTCAACTCCGACCTTCTCCACTTATGCAATGCCTCCTTCCTCGCCCTCTCCGACTCTCCACCTTTTTGTGAATTCGTCGACAACCACTTCCTCGGACCTCGCATTCTCGATCGATTTCCCTGCTGGTTCCGCAGTGATCCCCACTTCCTCGAACCGTTCTTCTACCACCGCCTTCTCTCTACATACCCCTGTCTCTGCGCCTCTACCGTCGACGCCGACGCCATCTTCCTTCCTTACTATGCTTCCCTTGACGCCCTTCCTTTCCTATATTCCCCTCCCCTCTTCAATTCCTCCTCTCTCCACGGCCTTGCACTTTACCAGCACCTCCGTTCCAACCATCCCAAGGTTCTCTCTCGCCACCATGGCCACGACATTTTTCTCATCCTCGCAGGCGTGGCATGGGATTATAACCAGAACCCAGAGGCCAATCTAGTTTCTTGGGGCACCTCCTTTTTGCACCGTCCCGAGTTTGTGAATTTCACCATGTTAACCCTCGATTCACGGCCATGGCCATGGCAAGAACATGCCATACCACATATGACTTCATTTCATCCTTCTTCCTTGCCTCGGCTCAATGATTGGCTCTTTCGTGCTGCCAGGTCGAGACGTACAACTCTAATGCTCTTTGCAGGAGGCCGTGCGACTGTAAAAGCAGCTGCCTCCCCCACTTCCCGACCCAACATTCGATCCACCATCATCTCTCAATGTGCTAACCGCACCGATTTGTGCACTCTAGTCGACTGCTCTGCAGGTGTGTGTACCCATGACCCACTCCTCTCCATAGTTCCTATGTTGAAATCTAAGTTTTGCCTCCAGCCTCCAGGTGACACCCCGACCCGTCGGTCTGCATTCAGCTCCATTATTGCCGGGTGCATACCCGTGTTCTTTGAGGTGTCCTCGGCAAAGAAGCAATATGGGTGGCACCTGCCAAAATCAAGGTATGGTTGTCCTGAAGCACTGTATGAAACATAAGGCTGAATGGGAAAATTTAATTACATACTCTCTTTAATAGGTATGACGAGTTCTCGGTCTTCATACCGAAAGAGGAGGTCGTATTTGGTGGGGTACGCATTGCCGATGTGCTCGAGGCAATTCCTGAGGAGAAGGTGAGGAGAATGAGGGAGACAGTATTGGAGATGGCGCCTAGAGTTATGTACATGGAACATGGAGGTGGTGACGATTTTAAAGGTGTGAAAGATGCATTTGATTTGGCTATTGATGGGGTTCTTAGACGGGTGCAGAGGCGAGTCGAGGCAATTAAGGAGGGAGATCCAAATCAGATATATTTCATTGACGATGAGGAGGAGGATCCAAAAGCATTCGGATTTTGAGGTTCTTGTGATGTTGCTTTCCATTTATAGATTAGTTGTGATTAGTCGCGCTAAATAGGTGGTTGAATGGTTGCTTGAACTTTGGATTGAAAATCACTACTCGGTTTACTAACTACTGCCCAGAATTTTTCTTCTTTAGTGTTATCTTGAGATTGTGAAGGGTGCATTATAAAATATAGGAGGGTAGAGATGGGGAGGAGTACAAAACGTCCAGTACCATTGTCTCCTCGAGTTTACATTTTAGGCATAAATGGGGACACCATGCTTTGAATCCTTGTATAAATTTTCATAGTTATTTTTCTCAAAGTTAGGATGCAATTATTTTTTCATCATAATTCTCTTTGCCTCTCTCCCCTCCCTTTAAAACTTGGCAAAACAAAAGGATTAGTTCAACTTCCATCAGTTTTGTATGCAGTGTGGTGAACTTAAATAAAGGGAATAGATTTTGTCCATCTTTATCTCTGATCTGGTTATTGTTCACCGGTAAATTGGTATGCATTTATGCCACAGGTAACACCACCATGGAATCTGCACAATTTAAATTTTTGCTGTTTTTTGTCTTTTGGCATCTCTTTTTGTAATCCTCTTATATAATTGAATACAAAGTGCAAGCATTTTGTGAAGCTGATAATTACTTTTCTTTATTTTATAGGGCTCATAAGAGTTTTCTTTTGGTTTTGGATTAAGGACAGCATTTAGTTTAAAGAGAAGTCCTGCGGGCGAGTTTATCAGAATGATCATTGTAAGACCTTTTTTTTTAAGAAATTATTAAACCTAGTCATTATGATCTTTGCTAATATGGCAACAAATATATTCATTTTTTTCATCTTGATTTTGTAATTTGTGGAATGTCAAACTCTGTAGGAAGGAACGCAAATGCAGCATAAATGGAAAAGTACGTACTGATAAAAAATACTGAACAACCAAATTATCGCAATTGCTTCCTACAATTTGAATGTTCACGGGTTCGATTTTGATAAATTGGAAGGAAAAATAAATATGATTCTTGGTATAGAATTAAGTTCCACACACTTCATGAGAAGCAAATTAGGAGAGATTCATCTCCGAATACTGTGAGAAAATTTGTTCAGCATTCCAGCACCAATTCTTCCATCACCGATTCTCTGAGTAACATAACATTTATGTTTAGATATGGACAGTCCGATCGGAATGCAGGCTAAATTAATCAGGGGCTCAATTATTGCTTACCACAGCCACGGCGCATCTTCTGCATTGACTCAGTTTTGAGAATGAGTTTAATGAATCTTGGCCGTCTGATCAGGATCAGAGCCAATTTGGTCGATGTCTATGACGCACGAGGTCCTTTAATATTAGTGCGGATCTCAATTGAATTGTTCAAATCTATTAACGGACATTTCGTTAATAGGGACATTCGGGAAATTTTACAAAATAGCCTTCTCTTTCAAAACATAGAATAAAATACACTCCTTTCAAAATTCTTAATAATATGCCATTGTGAACCCCACTTGTTCCCTCTATTTTCCTCCCTCTCACTCCTCCCAATTTACTCTCATTTATTCTTTGCTTAAGTAAAATATACAATTGTGATCTCTCGTCTATATTTTGATTAATCTTTATTTTTTTATGTATATAAATTATTTAGAACAAAAAAATTTAAGTGTGAAATTGTATTTGCTAATATTAGTGTATATATAGAATATTCTCAACATATTGTTCTTTTTGAAAAATTATTATAAGAAATGGTATTAACTTATTCTATAAACTATTTTTAACTAATATATAATAATTTTAACTTATTTACCACATCATATATTAAGAACAATTTAGTGAGATATTTATGCTTCAATAAAAAATATTATAATTATGTATAACATATCTTAAGAAATTAAGAAATAAATAACGTCATCAGTTTTGAATCAGTTACAATGCAAGTAATACGACTCACCATTGAATATATTCTGGTGAAAAATTAAAAATTAAATTTTGCTGAATCTAGTAATTAATCGGACCATACCATATATGTGTGTACTTCGAAGATGTAAAAAATGTATCCCAAGTCATCTCAATCACTCATTGCTATAGTATTCAAACTCAATATTTCTTGCACTTATTATTATTTCTGAATTTCTTAATATCATATCAAATATATAATTAGTATATTTTATTGAAGTATAAGTATGTCACTAAATTGTTCTTAATGTGATAAAATCTCTTATTGTTGTGAAAACTAAGAATATGAAATTTATATAGAATAAACTATATAAAATACGTATGTTAAAAACATTTATTTGTTAGATTTTTTTTTTACGAAATAAGTTAATATCATATCTTATAATATAATTTTTTTTTAATATCCATATGTTGGAAATATTCTACATTTATGTTAATATTATACTTTCTGGTTCAAATAAATAAAAATTTGACACTTTAATTTTTTTATTCTAAATCATTTATACACGCAAAAATTAAAAAATTATTCAAAATGAGAATGAAATCACAATTATATATTTTACATAAGCAAAGAGTAAATGAGAGTAAATAAAAATGAGTGAGAGGGATGGAAAGAAAGGGAACAAGTGGGGTCCACAGGAGTATTTTGTTAAGAATTTTGAAAGAAGAGTATTTTGTTCTATATTTTAAAAAAGAATGACACTTTGTAAATTTTCTCGGGACATTCAGATCTATTAACGGACATTCCGTTAGTACGGAGGATACAAGAGCAACCATTGATTCGAATTTCCTTTTTCCTTTCTGATTCGTTCTTTTCAATAAAAAAAAAATCAAAGAAGCCATTTTTTATCCATGGCCTCTCTAGTCCAGCAATCCAACTAATATTGTTGTTTAATAATTGAAAAATGTATATCTAAATATTAACGAATATTATATATAGTTTTCGAAAAATAGGAGCAACTTAAAAAAAAATTGCATGTTAATAATATTCTCGACAGTAGGTAGTACAACAGTGCTTAAATATTTGTACCCCACTAAAAATCCCCACGCAAGATTCAATAGTGTGCAGTAAGTCAGTAGTCGGAATTCTCTAGCTTTGTGTGTGTGTGTGTGTGGTGAGTTATGACTAAAAATCACAACAGACACACACAACACAATCTATGCATGTCAGCCAAATTTTATGTTCAATATTTATTATATTTGTTGAATGTAGCATGGATAAATTTTTAAACATGTAGATTGAAGTGTTTTGTGATTCATTGACAAAGTATTCAGAGAGAGTAGACAAAATACAATTTTGAAAGCCTAATTGGCAAACATAGCACGCTTTAAGATGCAAGTTGTGCTCCAACATTGCAAAATAATTGTGTAACCTATCTGAGCATTCATGGTTCGAATTTTTTCAGCTCGTAGGTAAATAATATATGTGATATATGTGTTGTACATCTTTTTAGTTGATGTCAATTTATAGGCTCATAATAAAACTCTCTATACGTAGTATTGTACATGACATATTTTCCACTGATTCTACCAAAATAAATTTGCACGGAAGTTAATTTATTCGTTTGAATTAGATTTCAAAATGGCATTCTTTTGTACTTTGAACTAGATTTCAAGCTTCCATGTGTGCTATTTTTCAACCATGAAGTGTATTTTATCAAATCAAACTGAATTAAAGCTCCTATTATTGTACGGAACATGCTTACAATATGCGTATCATTATTAATTTCTACCGAACTTAATATAAGTAGACGGGATATATCTTCATTCTTATATTAAGTATATAGAGATTTTATTAAGTATATAGAGATTTTGATTCGTCAGTGATTTTAATTCAGATTGAATATCTGCTCTCTGATCAAAAAATTTGATTCTATGCATTTTTTTATGTTATTTTATATGTAGAAGTCTAGATTTATTTAGACACGTACTCACCATATGCAAATTGTATCATCTTTTTTATTAGTCTTGATTTCTTTCTACTTTATAAATGTTATTTAAAGAATTTTTAAATTGATTGAAATTGATTGGTTATGTCTTCATTTCTTTCTATATTTTTAATATCATTTAAGAAATATTATTTGTCATTTTGTATGAGATTTTTTTATAAAAATATGTCAAAAAAGATTAAAAAAAATGCATGTCATTTAATATGTCAATTAATGAATGTTATTTACATGTAGATAATGTTATTTACATGTAGATGTAATTTAAAAAATATTATTTATCATTTAGTCTAAATTATTTTTTGAAAATATGTCATTTTGTATGATATTTTTTTTGTGTTCTCTTATAATATGTCCTGTTGCAACGCATGGGCACAATATTAATAATTTTGTAGACAAGAAATTGATAACATTCTGCAACTAATTGTATTTTTCAACATTTCAACTAAAACTCATTTTGAATTAAAAAATAACCATCTCACCCTTTATTAAAAAAAGAAAGAATGTATAGGCTGTTTCATAAAAATACAATTCTTCTAATTGATCGGTTTGAGGACAAATGCGTAATTTCTCTACTTACCGATGCTTATACAATGACATTTAGGTATATGTCTGTGTAAGCGTCAGAAGTTGAGAAATTACCTATTTCCCTAAAAAATCGATTAATTAGAAGACTGACATCTTTCTGATGCATGATAATTATTTTTAATAAAAAAATAAAATGGATATTTTACAAATAGAAAATGAGTTTTAAAAGTGATAGGGCCATGTATGAAGGGCCCTCACAAAGTAGGTCTTGGGCCTATAACAGGCCGAAATTCGGACCCCTGATTAGGGCCAAACCGGGACCAAATGAAAGGCCCAAGACCAAAGAAACAAATCCAAGTTCATACTGATCCCGGCCTGAAAGCGGCCCGAGTCAGAACCTCCATTCGAGGCTGACTCGAGCAAGATTAAAGGCTCAAGAGTTGAGAACAACCTGGTTTAGCAAGGCCCAAATCAGCCTTATCCGACAAGGCCTAATCGGGCCTTACCCCAAGGAGTCCAGCCCAGACTCGGCTCAGAGTCACCGTTCTCGCATCCATACCACGTATGTGCAGTTTCATGACTGCTTCTATGCGAACTCCCTTAACTGCTCTAACAACATAGAATGGCTGTTAGGGAATTGCCTATTCAAGACAAAAGGCTCCATTTAAAAGGACTAATTTCTTACTAATAGATGTATCACAGGTTAGATTCCGAATACTTCCACTATTTGCCACCTCGGGAACTAGCATTCCACTTTAGTAATCTCGGTTTGTTTCCTCAAGATGGGACAAGCTTTAATAGATGTACCGGACCGATTCAATTTAAGGTTCTAGGATGGTTTTTAGCTACTATTTTGGACTCGAACCGTACTAGACTGGACCTGTCAAGACCCGTAAACCGTGACTACCCGAACCATGACAAAACTAGACCGGACCGGAGAAAACTGAAGAAACCTTTGTATAAATTGAAAACTAATAGTTTTTTATTAGAATAAAAAAACTAACAGCTAGAAATTAATGTAGAGTTTTTTTTTGACAGAACCTCTGATGTTTATATATCATTAGAAGAGGTCAAATTTTTAAATATTTGGAACATGAAAGACTAAAACACAACCTCTGATGCTCATATATCATTAGTTCATTGCAGGAGGGTATGCTCTGTAAAAAGATATTTTTCTTTGCAAAATTTATCTAATAATAGTTGTATATGTATTAGATTATATTTAAGAGTAAGTGCCAGTATTTGTTATTTTTCTCGAGATGTATTCAAAATTAAGAAAAAAAAAACATTTAGAATGTATACAATTAAGTTATAAATATATACTCGAGATTGTACTACACAAAAAAAAATACTTTTGAAATTGATCAAATAAATTTTGGACTATGTAATAGATTATATTCGAAGTATAACTATCAGGTTTCAAGATTCAATCATGTAACTAGTAAAAAAGGCATCTTGGATGCATATAATGAATTTTGAGTTAGTAAATAGTTACTTATACTTTAGCGCAGGATATTAGGGGGAAAAAAAAAAAACCGCAGACATGTCCGGACCAGATGGAACCAGATTGGACCCAGGACCAGACCGGACCGTTGGAATTTGGACCATGGTTCTAGCACGGAGTTGAGCTTACTATTTTAAGTTAGAACTGCCGGATTCGACCTATGTAGAACAGTGGATCGTGGGTAGGGGTGAGTAAATCGCTCATAACTCGCTCACTAACAACTCATTAATAACTCGCTCATTAACAACTCGCTAACTTAATGAGCGAGCATGAGCATACCCCAACTCGCTCATAACTCGCTCATTAAGAATTTGCCACATCTAATCCCGCCACATTTAATCTCAATTTATTAAATTAAAATTAAATTGAATAAATAAATAAAATCAACTAACGTTACTAACCAAAATTGACTAAAGTTGAAATTAAAATTGAAAAAAAATGAAGCTCCAAAGTCCAGTGATCCAGTCCACTATTACTGGATTGCATGAAGAAATCTAATGCTTTGTAGTTTGTACTATGTAGGCACATTCAGAGAAAAGAGCACAGGTTGGACTTGCTATATTTGGACTGACATGTGGGTATGTTTAAATTATGCATGTAGTGTTTGACACAGTTGGTTTTTTTCTAGGGCAGAGGCGTTAAGACTTGTTTAGTGATGTATAATTCTGCTTTTTAATACTTGTTTTTTTACTATTGTTTTGATTTTGTTAAATTTGTTTATGGACAATTTTTTATTAAATTATGTAATATTTAATTCGTGACTCGCTCAGTTGCTCATAACTCGCTCATTAACAACTCGCTAACTTAATGAGTGAGCATGAGCATACCTTAACTCGCTCATGCTCGCTCATTAATCAATCCTAATCGTGGGAACCGTGAACCGACCGGATTGGGACCCTACCGTGACACTAGTTTGGACTGATTTCCTTCATCTCGGAGTTCATATTTTGGTGCCATAATAAGAGCTAGGGCTTCAAATGAACACGGTGGATTAAACAATTTTTAATAGCTTTTTTAGCAAGTTCTAAGAATTTCTGACATTTTTTTTAAATGTAAAAATTAATAAGTTAATAAGTTAAAAAAAATACCTCAGAATCTCCTCAGAGTCACTGCTGGAGAGCTGAGTTCGGATTGGAGATGTTGAAATGAATTGTGAAGGGCAGAAGAAGAGAAAAAAAAAAACTCAATTTATAGGGTAACTAGGGAACCGCGGGGCGGTTTGGGCATATTTAATTTTTTTTTGTATGTTAATTTTATTAAAAAAATTTGAATTATTAATAAAAATTCGGAAAAAGTTTCGAATAACACCTGTTCTTCTATTAAATTTTCTTTCCAATATTTTAGATCACTTTTATTTCCTGGAATTAATGCAGAAGTAGCATAGGCCTTTCTGGCACAGTGCTATTGTTTGAACCCCTGCAAAGCTATCAGAGGCTGAGGATCCTGTTCATAAATAAACAAATAACAAAAAGGAAAAGGAAAAATATCAGGTTTGTGGCAAACAGCTGTAAAACAATCAAAGGGTGTTTTACTTGGAACCATGAAATCTCTCCTCGTAAATTACAACATATACAGAGGGGGGAAGGTGGAAAATTAAGTTCAAAATCTATATCACAATAAATTCAACCCCGCAGTAAATACAGTCAAAACAAAAAGAGTACTCCTCAGAAAAAAAAAAAGAAAAAAAAAAGAGAGTAATTGCACCCACCCAAGAATCCAAGATCCATTTTTGCATTTTGTTTTCATTACGAATGCATGATTCATGTACATTATTATAAATTTTATATTATACAAACAAATAGAAATTACAATTTTTTATGATACAATCAAAGTCGACCCCACAGCATATCAGAGAAAAGAAATATATAAAGACGAGAATATCTAGATATCTAACCCAAAAAATGAACTTAAATAAGTGATATTTCAGCGGCTGAGCCACAAGTACAGTGACTATGGCTGCTTTAGGGCGTGTTCGGCCGCTCCACTATATTCGTGAGAAAAAAAAATTCAGACGAACTGAATTTTTTTTCCTACGTGAACAGTAATTTTTAGTTCAATTTCCGTGTCCATGCCCATTTCCAATAACCCGCCGAACAAACCCTTAAAATTTTCGAAAACTAATTATATTTTTTGAAAGAGTGATGCTACCATGCATAAAAGTGGTTTGTAGATTTATATTTTCATTTTTTTTAATTTAATTACTTTAATCCGAACCCTTAAATATAATCTCCACATAAAAATATACTTAGTCCGTTTAGAATTTTATTTTACTATTTATTTGAAGAGTAGGGTTAAAATGCTCTATTGATTTTGTGCCACGTCATACTCCAATATCTAACATCGTTATTTATATTTTCAAAATGTTAACAGTCGATCTGAACAGTTCAACATGATCTTCATATTAAATTGTGTTTGGTAAACAAATTTTAGAATTTTTAGAATTTTTTTACTAATTATTTAGAAAGATACAAAATCACTATTTTTAAATGGTCCATTATCTTCTAAACAAAGTGAGTATACATATTTTAAAAAAATAGAATTTTTTTTTAAAATATAAAATTTTGTATTCGAGCATATTTTAATTTAAGATCATATTGAGTGTTTGAATCGACTGTTTAACTTTGAATATAGAGATAAGGATGTTGGAGCATGATGGAGCACAAAACCATGCATTTTAGAGTAGGTAGAAAATTAGAGTCAGTCTATGGTACTATGTATATCATGGGTTGGTCCGTAATACGGATCAATATTTTTGTTCTCAAAATCCTAACGGTCCATCCTAACCTGTTCAATATGCTCCCCGTATGAATATGTATTTACAGACCGAATTTTGAATTATTTACTATTTAAAAAAAAAAATAGAAAATCACTTGATCTAAAAATTTTGAACCATCCAATAACAGTGATTTTCTACCTATCTTAAAAAACAATAAATAAATTCTAAAAAATATAAAATTTGATATGCAAGTACTTATTCGTATGAAAATCATGTTGAATAGTTCAGATCGACCGATAGAATTTTTAAAATGAAAATATTAATCCGTATTACAGATTAAACCATAATATGTATAGTACCATAGACTCACTCAAAAAATTATTTGATCTAAATATTCCGAACCTCTAAAATAGTACAAAAATTAAAAAAATATAATATTTTATCGTACATTTTTACATAGAAATCATGTTAAACAAGTTACGAGGGACTGTTTACACTTTAGAAACCAAGTCATGAATCAGCGCGGACTAATTTTGCACATTGCAAATTACCATACTTCACTCATTAGAAATGTTAATATACAGTCGTTCCAAACTTGATGTCCTCTCTGCTTACTTTTAGTTCAAAAGCTCTATAAGGAAATATACCTTCTACGACATAATTTAAGCAAACTGTACGCAGATGTTTTCACAGTTGAAAACACAACTGAATAATTAATATTTTGCAGCGGATGCCTTTGAAACACTGATACCATGGGAGATATTTAAAATTACAACATTCTTCAGGGCCTAGATGTAAAATAACACCTAAAACCCCTTCAAAAAATGCAGTTAATGTTTTCCTTTACAAAATTTGGGTTCTTCTTGAATCCTGTGAATTCCCTCCAAAATACCACTGTTCAGACCCAGTTGATCAGAAGAGAGGTGCCCGTACCGGAATCCCTTTCTTCCTTCGGCTCGATGCTTCCATACCGTTTGGTACCAGTACTACCTTATTGTGCAAACTTCCGGTAGTGCCCCCGCCTGAACTGCAACAAGAGACCTCAGGTAACTCCAAAATGGAGTCCGATGTACATTGACCTTCATCAATTGGCATGAAATCACATTCTCTTAGTTCTCTCGCAATTCCAACACCGCACCTCAACAATTCTTTCACCTAATTGAAAAGATTCAAACTTTGGCAAGAAATCTAAAATATAGTAGACGAAATTGAAAACTAAGAAAGAGCAAATTGGCTGTACCTTGCATGAGATGCAACAGTAGATGTATTGGTCCGGTAAAGAACGATCGCAGTATCGGCAGGAATTGGCGGTACGAAAGTTGCTAGTTTGTGATCGCTCGTTCAAGAATATGACTTTATGACTGTTGGTTATGTAAGACTTCAAATTGAAGATAAATATTCGTCAGAATTGATTGCATCAATTTTGGCCATTTCAAAATTGAGTAAAGAATAAAAACTATCAAAAGAGATTGATTTTTGTCCCTAACCTGAACAGAGGAGCAGTTTATAAGCCTCCCAAATTCCTCAACTCGGACGACATCATGATACATGTACCTCCGAATCTTTTCAAAATAAACTTCTTAATTAAGCCCAATTATTACCCAAAACAACAAAATTAAACAGAGAAAACAGAAATTAAATTTGCATGAATATACACCTGAAGGAATCGGTGGCGGTGGTGATGGCATGCACACCGAGGGCAAATACTGAGGCAGCAATCAAGGCAAAATATGTTCTTCTCATTTTTCTTGCTCGTTTCATGAACTGTGCATGGAGAGAAGAAATCCTTCTCTCCAAGAAGTGCTTCAAGCCAATTGGGCATGTAACTTGAGAAACCCACCTTTAAAAACACAGAGAAAGATAAAAAAAAAAATTCTGTTAATTTTCCTCCTTGCACGGGCAATTGGAAGGAACCTTGCTCTAATTGAAAGAGATGATACTATACTAACCATGCTTTCTTTCGATTCGAGGGATGTTAAATGATGAACCCAAAAGCGAATTGCTTACGCTTGCCTTCTTGAAAAAGAAAGAAAGAGAGGATGTATATTTAAGCGAAACAGAGCGTAGAGGGAATGCCTCGTATACATAACAAAAATAAAAGCCCAATCTTTCTTTTTAATTACTTCAAATTCTTGAGCGGCCAATTAATGAGTTTTCCATTTTCTACCAACCAAAATCGACCTCCTTTGTATTGTATTTTCGCTCTGGCTAGTGTAGTGTGTGTGGTGAGCGGAGTTCTGTAGGAAGTGAGGTATACATGCTCAACTGAGATTACCCATGTACAGAATCAACAATTGGTTTCGTTTATTAAAATCCCCTTGTAGGGTACTAGCCATGCTAAGCTAGCACGGGACTAAAACCCTAAAAAAATGTTAAAGGTGAGGGGATTCAGGGGGTTAGGCGAATAATGACAAGACCAAAAACGGCGACTTTTCTCTCTGAGTAAAGTTCAGATTTCATGTGGTTACTTATACATAGACTTTCTATAGTAATTAACTAATTATTAATTAGATGTTTATACTGTAATACTGTATACGAGCGTGCTGACTCGCTATAGAATAGTTACAAAGAGAATTACATAGAAAATCAGGAAGCAGAGATGGAAACGACGGCAATTTGTCCTCGTTTTGGGAATGGTGCTCCCACTTTCCCACAACACTCCTGCCAGCAAATGAAAATTAATTTTTTTTTATAAAGTAATAATATTATAAAGGGAAAATAATCAAATAAAATTGACACTCACTGTACAGGCTACTTTTCATTTTAAGGATGATATCCATGTGCGACTTGAACAATTATAATAGAGATATCTAAAGTCTGAGACTCTGAAGACTGAACTGCTTGTTTCATTGTCGCTGGCATGCTAATTTGGAAACCAAAAATTTGAACATTTATATAAATTGGTTATACTCAGATTGCTCCGTCATTTTTATCCATGCCCACTAACTCCTACATTTCCCCAACTCTGCCCAGAAATCTGAAATTTCGTCAAAAATGCCCAAACCGGCCACTAAACCCGCGGTTTCTAATTTTTATTAGAAACCGGCTACTAGACCGCCGGTTTCTAATAAAAATTAGAAACCGCGGGTTTAGTGGCCGGTTTCCATGTTTAATTTCGGCCAGAGCTATTTATTAGCCGATTTCTCTCAAAACGTATAGTAGCCCCATTTTTAGAGAAGAAGAAAAGATGAGAGAAAGAGAACGACGCGAAGAAGCGAATCTACAGTGATCTGCAGTATTTTTTTGAACAGTAAGTATAGTATTTTTGTACAGTACCGGTATTATTTTTGTACAGTACCTGCAGTATTTTTGTACACTACGTATGTACAGTAATTTCTACAGTATTCTGTCAACAGTAATTTCAACAGTATTCTGTCAACAGTAATTTGTGTACAGTAATTTGTATAGTATTATGTCTACAGTAACATTTGAACAGCAATTTTTGTACAGTAAACGCTGTATAGTAAACATTGTACAGTAACGTTTTATTTTTTTTATTATTATTTATCAGTGGATTATGAATAAAAAATGGATTACTTGAAAGATGTTTATCATTTACGACAATGTAGTTTGTTGGTCATGGCGTTGCTTGTTACATTACATTATAATGGAAAGTTTCTACATGGTCCACAAGGAGTATATTACTCCAAACCGCCATCGCATTCTTTTGTTGTTCAAGAGGGTACCTCCCTTTCGGGCTTGAAGTCTCAAATTTATGATTGTGTGGGTTTTAACCCGAATCGATGTGACTTAAAGCTGTCAACCCGAGCCATGAACGGACCAATGTATATCCAAGTTCCGATAGATAATGATCCTTTTTGGAGTCAATTGTGCAACAAGTTTAAGGAGCAGGGGTTTTCTTTTATGGAACTGTACGTGAAGAGAATTAAAAAAGACGAAAGTGGGAGTAGTTCGGGACAAAATTCGGTGGCGCCAAACTATGGACAAGAACGAGTCATAGAACAATACACCACTGTTGGTCCAAGTTTCCAACAACACCCAGAACCAGTTATGGACCCATACACCCCAGCTGGTCCAAGTTTCCAACCACACTCACCACCAGACATGGGCCCATACAACCCCGTTACTGCATATGCCGAACCATACACCCCCGTTGGTCCATATTTCGAGCCAACCCCTGAACCACCAATCCATAACACAATTCCATTGCCATTACCTCAATCACCACTAAGAAAATCACCACCTCACCCCAGACCGTTACCAGTACCAGCAGATGAGCGTGCCGGGTCAGATTTTGAAAACATGAATGAAATTCCAGAATATACACTGGAAACGGCGGATGAATATGAAGGAGAATGGGATTCGGACCACTTGGAGGGTTTACGTGAAGATGGTGCTTCGGGGGGTGGAGAAGGATCAGTTCGTATCAACCCATTTAATGGCAGGGCCAGCACGCACCCGTTCGAATGCTTCAATGATACATCTGGCTTTCAAGAAGCTGATATCGGATTTTTCGGTGCCCGAATCACGTACAGTAGTGACCTGGCAGCCGGGCTATATTTTAGAAACAAAGCTGATCTGAATAAGAAGATTAACGAGTACCACGTTGATAAGAATCAGGAGGTTGAAAGGCAAAAAAGCGACAAGACTCGAATGGTTGTGGTTTGTAAGGATAAAGATTGCAGTTTCAAACTCAGAGCTCAACCAACGGGTGACGGGGATGCATGGGTTATCACAGAGCAAAACCATCCTCACACATGCAGGACTGATCACACAAGGACAGACAATGCAATGCTTACTGCGTCCATTATTGCTGATATTATTGAGGATTCTATTAAAAAGGACCCGGCTATGAGCATCCAATCAGTCGCAAACTGTGTGAGGGTTAAATACAACAACTGTGAACCGAGATACAACCGATTGTGGAGAGGTCGTGAGCTTGCAATAGCACGACAATTCGGGAGTTGGGAGGGTTCATACAGCTTCTTGCCAAAATTACTAATAGGTATATGCGATAAGAATCCCGGCTCAAAGTACAAGTTTGTAACCAGTCCAATCCGAGAAAGCACAGGTGCAATTATGCAAGGTGTTGAACACTTCGTTGCAGTAGCCTGGGCGTTTGGTCCATGTATTGCAGCATTTCGATACCTGAGACCAGTGATCAGTATAGATGCATGTTTCATGTCTGGGCGTTATGAAGGGAGGCTTCTGATAGCTTGCGCATATGACGCCGAGAACCAGTTGTTGCCTCTGGCATTTGCAATTGTGGAGAAGGAGTCTGGTCCAACATGGGGTTTTTTTTTGCAGTGGCTACGGAACGAAGTGATTGGAGTTAACACTTTTGTATGTGTTCTATCGGATCAACACTTAGGAATTAGAGCTGCTCTTAACCCAGAATACGGATGGTCAGAAGAACTTTTTAAGCACAGATTCTGTTCACAGCATATTGCAGCCAACCTGGTAAGTAATTGTGGAGGAGACAAGTGGTACGGCCAGAGGTTCAGACGAGGAGCTAAGAAGAAGAAGCCGAGGAGATTGAAGGAGATGTTCGAAGAATTCGCTATGGTAAGTACATTTTATAAATTTTCTTACATAATTCTTTAATAATTTCTCGTCCTTTTCTTTAATAATTTTCCTACCTAATGTTGTGCAGCTAAATCCAAGGTGTAATGCTTATTTGAAAAAATATGGCAAGAAAAAGCCTGATGACCCGTTCGAGTCGTCTAATTATGATAAGATCTTCCAGACATGTGATGGAGGTTTCCGTTTCGGAATCATGACAACAAACGGGTCGGAGTCATTGAACCATGTATTCCAGAAGAGCCGGAGACTGCCCGTAGCTGCGATTGTTGAGGAAACATTTTACAAATGCAATGCCTGGTTCGTACAGAGGAGGGCCCGAGCCATGGCACTAGCCGATGCGAATAAGCAATGGTCTGAACGGGTGGAAAAAAAGCTCAGAAAAAGATGGGAGAAAGCAACAAGGATGACTTTGGTCCCGTATACGCAGGGTGAAGGAAGATACCAAGTCTCCTCTCCTGATGAATATGTTCCGGTCTGCAAGCGCTCTGATGGCACCATGGACATTATTCATAGGGAGTTCCAGTACACTGTGACTCGTGGGCCAAATAGAACTATGGAGTGCACATGCAGAGGTATCCAACTAACATCTATTCCGTGTGTTCATGTGTTAGCAGTTTGTCGAAAACGAAATTGGGACGAGAACCAGTTTATTGCTGATTGGTATAGTGTCAACTATCTTGTCAGTACTTGGAATGGTATGTTTCACCCTTATGGAAATGCAGATGAATGGCCATTTTACGATGGAACTACAATAATACCTAACAAGAAATGGATTAGAAAGGGCCCAAGAAAACACACCCGACTCAAAATGACCATGGATGAGTTGAGCGGTCGCCAAAAGGGGCATACTGCTCGCCGTTCAACTACCGATCGACGTAGGAGAGGTACGTAACACTCACAAAATCCTATATATCGTTATAATTTCATGATTTAACTGACACATATATGAAATGTAGAGGCAAAAAATGCAGCAGCTGCGGAAGAAAATGAGCGAATTCTTACAGGGGGGTCATCTGGGTCAAGGCGTAGCAGAACCACAAGTTCGTTGGATGCATCCATTATGTATGCCGAGGCAATGGGAGATGTCTTCTCAGTGCCAGGAGAGGCCACTGGTAGCCATGCAGAGCCGTCAGTTGTCCAACCAAGAAGGTCATCTCTCAGGATAGAACGTACTGCAGGGTCGTTTATGTCTGCAGCAGATCCATTGGGTGCGCATGTAGAGCAGCCAAGGCGATCATCTCTCAGGATAGAACGAGCATCTGTTAGCCAAGCAGCACCATCTGGAGCGGAGGTAGAGCCAAGTAGTGCTCCTGTACAACAAAGAAGGAGCTCGTCTTTTAGGCAACCAAGGGCATCTAGTAGCCAGGCAGCGCCATCTGATACGCAACCAAAGCCATCAAAGAAGCCATCATTTGGGTCTCGAATGTTAGGTGGATTTCGTTTCAGGAAAAATAGTTGAACATAAGAGTGATTGTGAACTATTATTTTGAGAACTTATTATATGAACTTGTAACTTTTTTGAGAACTTCATTTATATTATCTTTGGTTTATTATGTTGCTTTTCTTTAGGCAAAAACGATGAGCAAAAACACACCAAATCAATCGTCAGGTGCTGGCAAAGATAAATGGGAGAATGTGTTTCCTAAACACCAAGCCAATGATGAAGATGATTTTGCCGAAAGCCTTTACATCAAAATAAAACCAATGTTTCCAAAGAAAAATACAGGTAGGACTATCTCTCCGCCTCGTGTGACTGTTACCGGCGAGGTCAAAACAAAAAAAAAACATGTAAGACTGTCTCTTCGTCTGCTACGACCGAACCAGACTCAGACGTTGATTTTGTTCCATGTACCTTCCGTACGAGTTCTGAGAAGTAGTAATATTGCAATGTCTGTAATAATTATTTTGCGATCGTGATGTACTTTTAATTTCAAATTCGCTCGGAATTATCAATTTTAGAATTTTGATGTTATATGTTACGAATCGTTTTTAAGTATCAATTTTATCAATAAATGTAAGTATCAAACGATAGAGTAGGAACTCGCCTCAAAATGTAAACGATATGCAAATGACAAACATAACAGATCCAAATGACAAACGATAGAGTAGGAAATATAAATAAATACCCAGAGATAGATAATACAACCATAAAATGATAAAAAGTAACAACAAAAGTAACAACCTATCATCATCTAAACGGAGAAGGGGAGTATCGCTGGGCTGGATGTCCTCTATTATGTCTGTCGCCCAGCCTCGTCCAGACCGCATCACTTGCAGCAATAGCAGCAGCCTCTGCCTCTCTCCTGAGACGTGATCCTGTCTCCCACGGATCATCATCCCCCATAGTAGTAGCTGGAGGAGGCGGGGGTGTAGAGAAGATAGAGTCTGCCAGTCCCTCCGCAAAGTCAGAAGGGGCCTGTGACCCGCTAGCCTCGCCATCGTGTGCCATCGCCGTAGGGTATCGTTCCGGCTGTGAAGGTGATAGGGACTCAATCTCATCGAAACTGATAGTCACCCCATAATCCTCCATATGGTCGTAAGATGCAGACTCGTATGGCGGTGGCGGCGGTGGCGGCGGTGGCATGCTAGCTGGACCCTGCAAATCAAATAATAATATAAATTTTTGTATTAGTGGCAAAAGTTGAACTAACTCGACTCATAACAAATACGACTTACCGGTGGCTGTACTGGACGTCCCTCAGAGTTATAGTAGGCAGTCCAGCCGGAATTAGACAGCACCCACTGATAATAGTCCCATTCTGCATCCACACGGGGTGGAGATGGCATATCCCGAGTGAATACGGCTGGCGCATCTGGCTCGTCGGGATCTACTGCCCGCCAATCGATGTTCTCTCCGGCGTCGCGCAACATGCTGATCAGACGCCCACCAGATCCGGCATCCTCAATGAGTTGGCCATGATCTTTCAACTGACTCCATCCAACTCTTCGCCAGCCCTTCACCCCGAGCATCTTGATGGCATGCGCAGCGGCCTTAATCGGCAGTAATATCTGAACAAAAAAACATATATTAGTCAACATATTTATGTAATTACCGTTTAATGAACATATAATATAAAGGTGTTGGATTAATTACCCAGCGAGCCCAGCGACGTCCGGTAGGCTGGTGACCTGATAGATCCTCTTGCAGTGGCTGGCGGAGATATGCACTATAATCGCCCACCAGATATAATGACGCCGCGCCAACCCTGGAGTACCAAGTCCTGTACCTCAGCAGATGAGATCCTGGGGTCTGAGTCATCTCATCAGGCATCTGATATATCTGAGGCTCAGCCGGAATCTCAGACTCTACGTAATAATTTGGTAACTCGAGGCGCCAGTTTCTTTCCATAGCGCCGGCGTGCGACATCCTGCCAATTAAATGTAAGTTGCAATGAAAATGTAACAGATAATTTAGAGGTTATCGATAATTAATTAAATTTCTTACTTGTGCAGTCTCCTGATCTCCTGCCTGGGTAATGCCGGCTCCACTGGGATCAATGGCTCCTCTCCGTACTGCCGAAGTACCCGATCTGGATAGTGGTGCTCCACTATCCAGAAGCAGACTAGCGGGCCTCGGTACCACCAGCTGTCACGCTCCTCAAGACAACGAAGAGGCAACTCCTCAGACGCATACAGATCTGCGTATGGTGTCCACTGCACCTGCGACTCGTCCAGGTTATTCAGCTGTAAACGCACCAACCTAATACCTACGGTGCGTCCGTGCCCCTCATCCCGATAGTGGTGGATACCATGCCAACGGTGGCCGTAGACCGGCCATCGCTCCTGATCATCTTGCGGCTGTCCCCAAACTGGCTCTGGCTTATTTGGCATAGGACGGCCCACCGGTAGCCGTGACCATGACCAATGCTGCAACAAAAGAACCGGCCCGTACACCTGTTTGGCCTTCACCTGTATTTCGGAGGTTATAAGTCGTATTTTCATTTGACTAATTGATGAAATAATTAAGTAACAAACAACATAATAACTAACCTGACAAGCAGTGCAGAGGCTACGGTACAGCATAGCTAACACAGCTCCACCCCAGTTGTAGGCCGGCGGGTTATCAAAGTCCCTCAGAAGTCGCAAATACATCATGGGGATGCCATCGCCGCTGGCATCAGGAAACATAACGGTACCGAAGAGGTCCATCACGTAACCCCGGGTGTATCTGTAAAAACAAAGAAGATGGTTAGTATTATAATTACATAAGTTAATTAACAGATGAAAAATAAATTATTATTATTATTATTACCTCCGAATCTCCAGATCACTAGAGGCATCCGTCAGACCGGCACTGAAGTGCTGCCGCAACTTTGTCTTCTGCATGTGATAACTGGACTTCCCCTTATCGGCCCGTAGCTGTGTCGGATCTGCCCCCAAATACTGATCGATGTCATGGGCGAAGTCTCTGCTGTCAGATACTCCGCCTACGGGAATGCCCCTGATCGGCAAACCCCAGAGGGCACTCACGTCCTGCAACGTGACAGTCATCTCCCCGAAAGGCATATGGAACGTGTGCGTCTCGGGACGCCATCGCTCAACAAATCCTGCGATGAGAGATGCATTGATGGAGGGAGTCGTGTCCCGCAGGATGGACACAATCTGATATAGTCCCAGCCGGATGAGATATGGGTCCATCTGTGAGAAGTACTGCATCCGAGGGACGTAAAAATTGACCTCCATCAGATAATCGTCCTGCGTTGAAAGCCAACAAAAGTATTACATAATGTATACAACAAAATTTAAACTTCGTATATGGACAAAAACTAGCATACCTCAACGGAAGCCAATGATACCCTGTGCTCGCGGTGGGGCATCCATAAGAGAGGGCTGAAGTGCTCGGTACTGGTGGTGTCAATCGGCGCCTCAACCTGTGGTGCACGTCTGGGCCGTCCTCTACCTCTACCTCCAGCCATCCTAAACTTAAATTGTGTAAAAACGCGTTAAAATGAGCTAAAATGAGCTAATTATACTATTTTATACTCATTATTTTCGAATTAGGCTAAGTTATATAACTATCCGAAATTATACAAAATTTTATCAAGTTCGATACCTATACTAAATTATATCCTAATTTATAACAAACCATAATTTATACCCAAATTATACCTTAATTTATAACTATACTAAACTATACTAAACTACCTAATTTATAAAAAAAAATTTAACATTTCTAATGAATTGGTAGCAATTTATAACAATTTCTAACAAACGGTAGCAATTTATAACAATTGGTAGCAATTTATAACAATTTCTAACAAACGGTAGCAATTTATAACAATTGGAACAAAATTGGTACATTTCTAATGAATTGGTAGCAATTTATAACAATTGCTAATAAATTTTAACAATTTCTGATAAACGGTAGCAATTTATAACAACTAGTACCAATTTCTAATAAATTATAACAATAGTCAACAATTGGTAGCAATTTATAATAAATTTATAAGAAGTTATAACAATTGGTAGCAATTTCTAATTAATTTTAACAATTTCTAACAATTGGTACCAATTTCTAATAAATTTTAACAGTTTCTAATAAATTTTAACAATTTTTAACAATTAATACCAATTTCTAAAATTTTTTAACAATTTATAACAATTGGTACCAATTTCTAATGAATTAAAACAATTCCTAAACAATTTATAGCAATTTCTAATTAATTTTAACAATTTATACCAATTTCTAGCAATTTCTAATAAATTTAAACAATTTCTAAACAATTTATAAAATTGGTAGCAATTTCTAATAAATTTATAACAACTTATAACAATTGGTACCAATTTACAACTATTTTGGCCTACTGAATAATATAAAATAATATATAGGGACTTACTTGCAAAAGCAGGCAGAAAAGGAGAAATCTGGGAGAAACAGATAATGTGAGGAGAGATAGTGTGAAATTTGATGAAATGAATTGTGAGGAAATTTCGGAACAGTGCACACGTATATATAAAATTATTTTTTTTGAGCGACCGGCCACTAAACCCGCGGTTTCTAATTTTTATTAGAAACCGGCTACTAGACCGCCGGTTTCTAATAAAAATTAGAAATCGCGGGTTTAGTGGCCGGTTTGGGCATTTTTGACGAAATTTCAGATTTCTGGGCAGAGTTGGGGAAATGTAGGGGT
Organism: Carex arenaria; assembly: GCA_964058825.1. NCBI lineage: Eukaryota > Viridiplantae > Streptophyta > Magnoliopsida > Poales > Cyperaceae > Carex > Carex arenaria. Next base: position 290,076 of record CAXKVW010000032.1, on the reverse strand, counting down.
TAGTGGGCATGGATAAAAATGACGGCAGATTGCTTGTTCTAAAACATAAAAATAATTTAGCTTATTATTTTAGCTTGGACTCGAATAAGAGTGAAGCTATAGTAATATGTATATTAAGGATGAATTTATTATGTGAATTAATATTATCATTTTCCAAGTTCAAATATGGTATCCATATAAAAATGTAAATAATATGTACGTTAAAATTTGAAAATAGAGATATAAACTCACTTTTTTTTAAATAGTGGTATAGACCACCGATTTCTATTAGAAACCAAAATAGTCAAGTTTTGGTACCTAAAACATGTCCCAATCGCTTAGCCATTATTATATTTGTATGTCTTAGATACAAAAACAGCATACACAACCACACAACCACACAAAATACATAGATCAACAAATTAGAACATAAAAAAATGAAATCACCCTATCAGTAGTCTAACAAGTTCCAATCAACATAGTCATCTTCACCCATTGGGACGCCAGACATTGGATTGAAAAGACTGCCAAGTGATGCATCGAAATCAGAGCAAATAATATTTTTAATCATAATTATCTACTCTACAATCGATTCACAAGAGCATGAATCTATTGTATATTATTGATCGGGGTATCGATCTACAGAAATAGTGTTGATCGGGGTTCCAATGCACTATTTCTATTATATACTATTTCTATTGTATAGTATTGATCGGGGTATCGATCCGAATTAATAAACATTTGTTCGAGCAATGCACCTCCTATTATATATCCGTGATTGTGATTTTTTTGAGAAATCACTTAACAGTAATAATTTTTGATAATTTTAAAAATATATTTGAAAATTATAAGGCATATTAATATTTACTTTGAAAAACCAAAAAATAATTCCTATCTTAGGTAAAAAAATCCAATATTAAACAAAATAAAATTGGAAATGCAATAAAAATAAAATAAAAAAGCGATGTAATGACATTGTTACTTATATGTCAAGTGAGCAATTAAGAGACATTGCATCTTTTTTTCTCTCAGCAAGCAAAGAAAATTATACATCCTTTTGTATTAAGAGACTCTGTATTATTAAAAACATATTTATAAAAAACCACCTAGTGGCTATATTCTTAAAAAAACAACTAAATTTTCATGTATTTTATCGTCGGATATCTCTGAATTGCATTAGTCTTAATCTCTAACCATTGCCAGCGCTACACAGTTAAAAAAAATTTAGTCGAACTTAATTTTGAGTTTTCTCATGATTTTGTATTAGTTGAAATGAAAAATGAAAAAATCAAATCAAAATAATTTTAAATAAAAAGACACTAGAGGATAAAAAACAAATTGAATTCAGATCCAGTCACGTACTTGATATGGTAGAACGAGATCTGGACGGTTTATGTTTATATGATACGAATCTCAAAGACCTGTACATAGTGTTTGGAAATTACCCCGGGTGTGACCCGGACCGGTGCGCTCTTGATCCGTGCCCGGACCGCCCGTACCCGTGCCTGGACCATATCCGTACCCGTACCTGTGCCCGTAATAATACTGCCCCCTTCTTTTTAATTTGGCACGAATCTCAAAGCCTATTAATACTACCCCTTACGCTCTTTTTTAATCTGGCACGAATCCAGACCATTCTTTTTAATTTGGCACGAATCTCAAAGCCTAATAAAACTGCCCCCTTACAATTCTTTCTAATTTGCATCACAGCGGCACAGTTCTAAACACATATACATAATTAAATATGAAAAAAAATCTAAAAAAAAACTAGTTTTTAACATATTATATTTACAAATTATAACAATTATTCACAATTTTGTAGAATTTCATTTTTTTAGCCTCTTCAAATTGAGCCGAAGATTGCGGGCCTTTGATTTTCGCATGAGCATTCAACGGTTGATCTGCAATGAAATGACGCCTAATTTATTTTAAAATGATCAATTTATTATCAGGAACCTTAACAATAATAAAAATTTGGAGTTCCAACAATTATAGGAGGTGCACTGCTTGAACAAATGTTTATTGATTGTAAGCAGACAGAAGAGAAAAAGCACATCGTTATCCCTAGCCCAAGCGCTAACGCGACGGCCTCTTTCAATGCCACAACTTCCATTTGCAATGCGCAACATCCCTTAGCTGCTTTGGATTTGTAAACCATAAACTCCTTCTTGTACCACAACAACACTCTTACTCCCCCTGCCAGCCCGCCATCCAGGAGCCGTCCAAGAAACAATTATAACCGGGTTCAATTTCTAGCATAGAAGCTACTGGTTGGGCTCTACTCGACAGTGCAGAGAAACTACAAGCAGCTCCTATTCGCAACTCCCAGTTCACCGAGTTTAAATACTTGACAAATTGCTAGAAATCTGGTTGCTTATCCGCATAGATACGATCATTCTTGCACCTCCATAGTGCCCATGTTGAATTTGCAAACCACATCAATTGCTCTCATCTTCTAATCTTCCAGCGACCAGTACTATTACCCAAGCCAAATGTAAAGACAAATGTAAACAGTTGAATTTTACACTATTACTTCGTGTAAACAGTTGAGATTAGAATAACAAATTCCCGTTATACCTTTGAAATAGCAGCAGATTTATTTCCCTTAAAAAAATACTCATTAAGAAAAATCATCAGCGTTTAGAATCACAAGAATTGTATGAGATTTGTATTGTTTTTATTTTAATCGAGATATTTGTATTGTCGAGTTTTTTTTATAAACCATAATTAGAAAAAAAAAAAGTTTCAATTTCAGCATGATTAGCTGAGTTTTTACAAAAACCATAAAAAATGAATTGCCAAACCGTTTCCTATATTCCGAAAACGGTTTGGCAAACCGTTTTTGACTTTTTTCAGTTTTACCCTCGAAAACGGATTGCCAAACCGTTTTCTACAGTTTTTTTTTTATTTTTTTTATTTTACAGTTTGTTTATAAAATAAATCATATATTTTGTTTGATTTTGTATATTAACAATAAGATTAATAGAACAATTTGAATATATTTTTTTTGTGTATTTTGATCATTTTAACAAATTAATTGATTGGTTTTTTATATAAAAAAATCAATAAATATTTCCGTGAAGAAAATTAAAAGAAAATGTAAAAGTGAATTACAATAACAATACTAAAAATTTGTATCTCGTGATACAAATTGGAATACTAAATCCTCCATGTAGTAGACCAATGTATCATTATTTTAAAAAATCGACAAATTAGAATACTAACATATTTTTTCATAAATAAAATACTTATTTTATATTTTTACAAAAAAATAAGTACTTTTAAATTAAAATGAGTTTTAATAAAAATGATTAAATTTGTTTGTTTTTAAAATATAAAAAAGTAAATTTTAAAAAAATAATACTTACATTAGAAAATCAATCCATTGATTTGATAAAATGATTAAATGATAAAATGGTCAAAATACACAAAAAATATATATTCAAATTGTTCCATTAATCTTATTGTTAATATACAAAATCAAACAAAATATATGATTTATTTTATAAACAAACTGTTAAAAAAAAAAAACCTGCAGAAAACGGTTTGGCAATCCGTTTTCGAGGGTAAAACTGAAAAAAAGTCAAAAACGGTTTGCTAAACCGTTTTTGGGATATAGAAAACGGTTTGACAATCCGTTTCTTATGGTTTTTGTAAAAACTCAGCTAATTACGCTGAAATTGAAACTTTTTTTTTTATAATTATGGTTTATAAAAAAAACTCTGTATTGTCAGTATAGTTGGCTTCGGCGAAAGAGTTGCAGACATCAAATCACATCATTACGAAGGAATAAAACTGTACTGTCAAATCTTAATGTTTCCATTGGTAGCTCAATTTTCTTGCGCATCAAATCCATCAATCAAGTAATGAGAGCGGTCAATCACCGCGAGTTGCCCGATGTGGAAAGCGGATTGTTAGGCTTTCTGACATTGTCGTGTTTTTTGCCTCTAAATCTTTCAAATCCACCGAATACGGTTCGGCGACTTGGTCCCACATCTCAGAAACTCCACGGCTCCAGGTTCTCGAGTATATATAAAACAATTCGAAATTCAATCAATTTATTGTAACCATCTATTTATATTTTTTTTTATGAAAATTACTTTAGTTATATTATCCACACTGTACGCACCATGTTACAAAGCCTCGATTTTATCTATAATTTTTTATTATTGTTTCTATACTTTAATGAAATAAGTTTTCTAAAAGTATATATCTGAAATTTATGGTAAATAACAATTCTGGTTAAGTATGAAAGGGAAAAGGTACCATGGTTAGCTTGCATACAGTACTTCAGTTTCTTCCACCATGCACACAGTTTGTTTCCAATATTAATTGCGTACGGTGGTTACCGTGGTTTGCATATTGCAATGTATGGATGGAAGAGGCGACTTGGATTACGATCTTAGAAGTTTACGATATAATATATTAAGACTACAAATCTCTACATTAAAGCACCAGTGGTCTAGTGGTAGAATAGTACCCTGCCACGGTACAGACCCGGGTTCGATTCCCGGCTGGTGCAATAAGAATATGTTTTTGTTCTGCTTCCTACCCCTTGTTCTAAAAAGTTCATCTTTCTACGAGTAGACTGGAATGATAAAAATTTCGAATTTATATATATAATAATTAATTACTCGTCTCGTTTAATCTTTGTGGCATCTTTTTTTTTTTTTTTGCCTGCGAAAAGAAAAATGTAGATCTGTTTATCCGAATAATGTAAATGCTCTGTACGGTTTTACGTAAATTGCTGAGAAAATTTTAGCTGAAAATATCAGGAATCATGTTAACCAAGCTCCTCGAAGTATATAGCGAAATCATATAATTGAAATTTTACAAATGCTTATTAATATGTAGCTTAAATTCCGTATATATAAGTCCGCATTAAAATTCGCATATGTGGCCGCATACTGCATATGCGGTATGCAGTGACTTTCCGCATATATGAACAAACCGCATTTTACAACATTGAGTTGTACTATCCACATATCATGTCTTTAGAGTACGTTGAAATTTCAAATTCCATACTACATCAAATGACTCACAGTTTTACAGTTCAAAATTACCAATTCTAAACGTTCTAGATCCCCTAAAGTAGCTCATTTTTTTAGTTTTGGACCAAGACCATCCAATTTGAATCCGTCGTTCGGGATCGTTTCGAAATTCAATCCGTCTCTCAGAATGTGTGTGTCCTACTTCCGGATGTATTATCTCAGATTCAAATCGGACGGTCCCGATCTAAAACCCAATTTTTGGGTTATTTCACTGGATCTTCTTAAATGGTGTCCCAAAATATGCTTAAATTGCACGAAGGTTGATTGTTAGTCATAGTAGTCAAGAATTCAAGATCAAATCAAAATTTGTACAAACTTAAATTAAACGATTTGGATCTATACGAGTGCGTATCCTCTAAGATATCTCTTTAGCCCATATTTATTACACGCCCGGCCCAGAATTTTCTTGAAGCGAAAAAGTAAGCTTGAGTAGAAAACTCGGTCAAAATGTGTGGATTGTGAATGCGCTTGCATAAATGGGGTTATGGGGAACATTATTATTGGCGTGTCATTCTTCAAAAAGGAAACTATGTTCTTATGTCGGTCTCTATTTTTTATACAGTTTATCTTATGCTTTCTATTCTATAATTGTTATTGTGCACACTTTTGCTACTTTATGTTATTTTATTTTTGTCTATATTGATTTTCCTCTTTTTTTTTAGGGGGAATTTCGTATATCCCCTTCAAAAGATTCAATATTACATATTTCCCCCTCTAAAATCAATAATTACGTATTTCCCCCTTAAAATTGTTAAAACTCACGTATTTATCCAATTCATCATATTTAACATTAACTTTATATTAATTCCTATTTTACCCTTCTTGCTTTTTCTCTTTTCTTCTCCCCCATCATGCTTCTCTCTCTAACAGTGCACCTCCTTCTCGTCTCTCTCTCTCTCTCTATCTCACTATTTCCCTTAGTGTCTCTCAAGTGAAGGTCCAGCTTCTCTCTCTAATTAAATTGAATGATATTGTATCTAACGAAATTGTTTGCTTTTCTACTTTTAGGCAACGACAATCAAATGACAAATGGATAAATCTCAAAGTTCAAGTAAATGTTTATGTATTTACTTTGTAGTTTTAAATAGCTAAGGTGATTGATAAATCTTCAATTTCTTTGCACAAAGTGCTACTGGAACTTTCTTTTTAACAGAATAATCGCGGTACTAGTGTGGTACCATTGTGGTACCAGTCATGTACCAGTATAGAGCACACTGAACCTAAAGTAGTTAAAAGCATATGCACATATGTCAAATAGTAACATCGATTAATTCAAAGGAAGTACAGAAAATGCACTACAAGAATGTATCTGAGCTTTATTTTTCTTTAGAATAAATGCAGCAGAATAAACTGCATTTGCATTTAGCTCATGTGGTTACTTACCTTTTTATGGTATAGTGATTAATTTTATGTCCATCCTTTTACCACTATGAATAGTGCACTGAATTTTTTAATCTCTGTTGCTATTTTATATAATTGCGAATTAATATTTTGATTTTGTTGCACATTAGGTGGACTTCAAATGGACCACATCCAGCCAAATACAATGAGAAGATGGGTGGCATGAATGCGTCCATTGCCAAACCAAAATGAAGCAAGAAGTTGAAGGATTGGTAAAACAAGTAACATATATTATTGTACACAGTTGGCAGTGTGGAGAATATAGCTCCAAATCAATCTTGAATAGGATAAACCTGGGGGTTTCGCAATGACGCTGCATATGGCAGTAAGACCCCAAGCTTTGCATGGAAGCTGCTGAAGGAGAACCCGCAGTTTGTATGTGTTCAAGTATCATGTGCTCAGAAGCCTACTGGAGCAAACACATAATTGATTGTTGTTACCTACTAGAGCAACCACTTAGGCGAAGAGAAAGAGAGAAATGAAAGAAAGAGAGGAAGGAAAGGGTATAATGGTCCACAAGTGAATTTTAGTGTCTTAAATATCATTCTTTTAATGTTATTGGATATATTTGATATATTATAGAATTATATTGGACAAATATGTGAGTGTTTCAATTTTAAGAGGGGAAATACGTAATTACTAATTTTGGAGGGGGAAATATGTAATATTGAAACTTTTGAGGGGGATACATGAAATTCCCCCTTTTTTTTAATCTGGTTTCAGACATTACTGGTTTTCTTGTCTAAGCTATGTTTGATAGTAGAATAAGAGGTATAATAAACTTCTTACTTCATACTTAAGAAGTCTGGAATTACTGAAATAAAATCTAAGTTAATTTGAATTAAGTTATTTCATCTTTTTTAACATATTAACTTACTTTACATTTATTTTGTCTGTTGGACCTACTAGTTATAAACATAGATTCGTTTTTTAACACCTAACTTCTCTAGATGTATTAATTTAAGCCATAACCTAAGCAGAAAAACAAAGTGTGAAACTTAAAGAAGAAGTAAGCAACTTAATTCATATTAAATTTATGTAGCAACTAAACATGACCTTGATAATTAATAAGATTCATTAAAGAAGCGTATGGGACTTTTTAATAAAATAAAATAAAAACTAGAGATCAAAGATGGGCAACGGAACAAATTACATGTTTTCATTTTATAATCAAGGGATGCTGTAGGCTTAGGTGGAATCCAAACAATTTAATTCTAAACATATATTATTGTTTCAGAAAAGCAAAGACTTGGTGAAGTATACGATCTTTCCAGTAAAGTTCTATTAAAAAAATGCAAACAAAATGCTTAAAAATAAGCATGATGTAGAGGCCATTCTCAGACCACTCATCAACTATTTCCTGTTCAACTGAATTACTGACAAATAAAATTGACAGTGCTGGATTTTATGATATACAAATAGAGTGAATGCTGATTCAGTAATTCATATTTTGCAAATATGTTTGGATTATTCCTTTTACATACAAACATGAGTAATAATGCTTTCAAGACACATAACTGGTATCTTATAATTACTCATCCTAGAAATTATATTCCAATGAAAAGCAAATATTCTTGGCAACGATTTTTTCTTTATTATCTTTATGTTTGCCTAAAATAATTTACTAGAATTATTCTCTGAAAAAAAATATTCCAGGTATAAAGTACATTCTCTATTATTATTATTATTATTGTTATTATTATTGTTGTTATTATTATTATTATTCACGAGTAGATTTAATATTTTGAGTAAAGATTGTAAGTTAAGCCACCAATCACAAAACTATTTAATATCCATAAAGAATTACGGATTTCAAACTTACTACCTCTCACACAGGGGTATTGTCTTTTGTCACTAAATCAAAAGTTGGTTCCCAACACAATAAATTAATTTTTTTTTATCAACAAAAAATTAAAAAAAATTTCATAAATTTTTTTCTTTTTTTTGCTCAACAATAAATTAAAAGTTGTTTCATTTCTTTTATCACATGGAGCATCGTCTTAGCCAATCATCGTGGTTTTCGGTTCAACATTCTTCTCGGTTCAGGATTCTTTTCGTTTGGGGAAAAAATAAAATTAAGAAATGATAAAGTATATTCACTAGCCTCGTTATTCATCTTGTTTAAGAACATCTACTGTATATTTTGCTAATAGAAAGATGCAACAATAATTTCGTTTAAAAAAAAAAAAACAGATTTGCGAATTTTGGATTCATAAGTTAAGATTACAGTTTTACATAAAACTTTAGAATGGTTCTTATTTTCTCGTTGTCTCTTACTGTTTATTATTCAACATAATTATCATCAGAAATATCTTCAATATTATAAAGTTCTAGGAAATTATGCTCTGTTTAATATGAAATATACTCTAGTGTCAAAAACTGTGATTTGGAGACAGTTATTTATTCCGGTTGTTATTCTGTTAATCTCATCAGTCAACATTGTGTCTTCTTGTGTTTGTGAGTCCGATTCCGCTGCTCTCAAAATAGGAGAGCAGAATCCTGCTATTCTAGCCTCAGTCGTTCATCTGTGTTGAGATTCGTATATGAAAAAATTCAACGATTGAGATTAGAATAACAGAATTTTGCTCTTCTTTTTGGAGAGCAGCAGAGTCGGTTTCTGTGGTTGTCCCATAAAAAAAAAAACTCCTTTCCAGTTGATTCTTTTGCAGAAAGAGACACACCAAGTGAACCAAGCACACTTTGCGCACCTAAAGATATTCCATGGACGTCTCTCCTCACAGTCAGAAAAAAAGAGGCTCCATTTTGTACTTGAGGCTCCCAGATCAACCGGAACTCTTATTTCAAAATAAGAAAACATTGACCTAGACTTGAGTTTAGATTTATTTAAAATATAAGGCTTAATCATGATATATAACTCAATTACATGTATTTAGGAAAGAACTTTCAGTCAAGATAAAGATCTCAACTTCTTTTTAGAAAAAATATGTTCCGTGAATTAACGAAATGTAATGGTAAAATAAATACTCAAATAAGCCCCCTTTATTAGGGCCTCTATAAAAAAAAAGAATCTTGCTCTTGTTCCAAATTGTCTAGCTAGTTAATTATGAGTGATTGAGTTAACAAGTTATATGAATTTTATTAAAAAAAAATGGACTTAATAATTTTAATAACTAAGATTGCTACGTTCATTGCACATATTAAATAACATATGTGAAATAGAGAAGAAATTCAACAATAAAGAATTAAATCTTCATACAAAAAATAAGATAGGTATTTGTAAATAGTTTTAATTTCAAATAAGTTACTAGAGGAGTAATTAATATTTGGAAAAGGAAACAAACTAAAAAGAAGATAACCGAGAGCACTACATTAAAGAATACGGTAACAAAGTTTTCATGAGTTTTCTTTCCGAGTGTATGGTCTTTTGGATTTTTGAAAAATAAATAAATAATAAAATGGGACATTTGAATAACATTAATACGAACAGAAATTATGAAAAAAGGTGAGGTTTTTTTTATATTTTGTATTGACTATTGAGTGTCATTAGTATTTTGCTTGAGTTATATATATTTAAAAATATATATATGAGTGATGCTTCTATGGACATAAGGACATATTTGTAAAATGAACATATTTTTATTTTCAAAATTCAAACAGTCGATCCGAACCGTTCATCTTGTTCTCTATATTAATATGTGCTTGGAGACCAAATTTTACATTTTTCTGAATTTTTTTACTATTTATTAAGATGGGTACAAAAAATATCAAATTCAGACCATTGAATTTTGTACCCATCTTAATAAATAGTAAAAAAATTCAAAAAAATGTAAAATTTGGTATCCAAGCACATATTAATATGGAGAACAAGATGAACGGTTTGGATCGACTGTTTGAACTTTGAAAATAAAAATATGTTCATTTTACAAATAGGTCCTTATGTCCATGGAAGCATTTGCCTATATATATATATCATGTTTATCACAATCCAATTCAGTCCTAACTACATTAGAGTTGCATCTATAATATAATTTATTTTGGTTGAGTTAGCCAAACATATAAACCAAAATAAAAAATTCTAAGAGTGAGTGACTTCTTAGGTCAAACTTTGCAATTCTACCAAAATACACTTCAATATAAAAAAAAAAAAACCTAACAACCTCAACCAACTGGCCATCTAACCATATCAAATATCCCTTCTCTCATCCTCCCAAAAAACACGACAAATTGACAATACACAAAATTTTGAAATAATTGGAAAAAGAAAGACATAACATGAAAGCTATAATAATTTATTATACTTTTATCAAAACAGTATGACCTCAAGAGCATCTGCATTCCTGCAACTCAAATGAATTTCTAAATATTTGTTAACTACTTTTTAGAAATTACAGTCTTTAAAGTTTCTAATTATCACATTCCTGAAATTAATTTTGGAGTTTCAATTAAGCCATGTCAGCAGCAAATTAAAAATGAGAATTAATTTGAGCCAATCATTTAATCTGCATGGAGTTTAGAAACAGTTTCATAATAAGAAACTCTACTGCATTGTTTCTAAATAATAAACTCTCCTATATCTCTAAAATTGAATTAGAAACTGCCATATCAGATTTGAAACTCTAATAGTTTCAGGGAACTACTATTCTTTCTAGTATTCTTGCGAAAATTCCTCTGTATACCTCAGATTCGGACGATGGTTTCTAGGAACCCTCCATTTTTGTACTAATGGAGGGGAATCGACCAGCATTACAAATGTTACTCGTGGTACGGCGATAATCTGATTGGCATTTGGCAATTCCGGTGGGGCCCCATAGGTGGCTATAAAGAAATGGGATCCCACATTCGATCACTGGCCGGGCTGGACCGGATCACTCTGAGGTCGGAATAAAAGAGGAAATAGTAGTAACAAACAAAAGTTTATTTGACGGATAAAGACGAGATGGGAGATCCCCTACACAATGAGAGAGAGAAAGAGAAAGGGACCCAATAAATAAATTATACTTCTCGTGTGGCTTTGTCGTGGTCCCTGCTGGTTGTGGGGCCCGGACCACGCTTATGAATCACGACTGGTTGTCCCACGTTAAGTTAGATGGGTACCCCCCTCCTTTTTGTGTCTCTTTCCCGAAAGCCCCTTCTTCTGCCATTGGAGCTACAGAATGAAATTTGTCACGGCATGACGAGTCACGTCACGTGTGTCGATTATGTGACGTGACTCGCGTGTTGCGTGATGTGATTATTCGCGTGACGTGACTGCATTCTATGAAAATTATACGTCACGTGGTCAAGTATAGTCACGTGTGATCACAATTACAAAGATTATGGATACAATATGTACAATCAGGGTTGGGATTATTAATTCAGCTTAATAAATATTTATAATTTGAATTTTTAACAATATTATTTACTCATTTCAAATTTTTTAGAATTTTTCATATTTTTATGAATCTTTCATATTTTTTTATGAATTTTTAACAATATAAATTAAAATATAAAAAAAAATTGACGTGATTAATTCACGTTATGTCACGTCACGTGTGATCACGGTGTGACTACGCATGACGTGACAAATCACGTGACGTGATCGTCTGCTGCTATTTTAGTCACGTCACGTCACGTCACGTCACGTCACGTCACGTAAAAAAAATAATTAATCACATCATGTGACCAAATCACGGCGTGATTGTCACGTTTTTCCTTCTCTAATTGGAGCCTGCCCTGGGGTGTTCATCGGTTCGGTTCGGTTCAAACCGGACTGAACTAGGTAAACTAAAGTTATAATTCGGTTTCAAAAATAGAACCGAACCGAACTAAAATTTTATTTCAGTTTGTTCGGTTCAAACCGAAATATATTCATTTTTTAATTTAAAGCAATTGTTTTGTAAATAAACCGAAGTATATTAAGAAATAAATTGGAGTATTAAGAAATAAATCAGGATATTAAGAAATAAACCGAAGCATTTAAATCAATTGATTAAGAAATAAACCGGGATATTAAGAGCCCCTTCTTCTGCCATTGGAGCCTGCCCTGGGGTGTTCATCGGTTCGGCTCGGTTCAAACCGGACTAAACTAGGCAAACTAAAGTTATAATTCGGTTTCAAAAATAGAACCAAACCGAACCGAACTAAAGTTTTATTTCGGTTTGTTCGGTTCAAACCGAAATATATCAATTTTTTAATTTAAAGCAGTTGTTTTGTAAGTAAACCGAAGTATATTAAGAACTAAATTGGAGTATTAAGAAATAAATCGGGATATTAAGAAATAAACCGAAGTATTTAAAGCAATTGATTAAGAAATAAACCGGGATATTAAGAGCCCCTTCTTCTGCCATTGGAGCCTGCCCTGGGGTGTTCATCGGTTCGATTCGGTTCAAACCGGACTGAACTAGGCAAACTAAAGTTATAATTTGGTTTCAAAAATAGAACCAAACCGAACCGAACTAAAGTTTTATTTCGGTTTGTTTGGTTCAAACCGAAATATATCAATTTTTTAATTTAAAGCAATTGTTTTGTAAATAAACCGAAGTATATTAAGAAATAAATTTGAGTATTAAGAAATAAATCGGGATATTAAGAAATAAACCGAAGTATTTAAAGCAACTGATTAAGAAATAAACCCAGGCGGTCCAGACCAAATTCATAATATATAAAAGTTCGGTTGGTTCGGTTATTTCGATTTTGTAAATTTCAAACCGAACCGAACCGAAGTTATAATTTGGTTTTAAAAATCAAACCAAACTATTTGAACCGATCTAATTCGGTTCGGTCCAAAACTGATTAAACCGGACCCAATGAACACCCCTACCTGCCCATTCCAATTGGGATAAGGTTTGGTCCAAATGGCTTTGAACCGGACACCGTCCAAAGTCTCTAAAAATCGTATAGTTAAAGTTTGAACAGTGATTCGAACTACTCAATATAATTTTGATATTAAAATGTGCTTAGAGACCAAATTTTGTATTCTTTTAGAAAAAAATTTCTATTTTTTTAGATACGTACAAAATCACTGTACATATCTAAAAAATAGTAAATATTTTTCCAAAAATATAAAATTTGGTCTCTGAGCACATTTTAATATGAAAATCATATTGAGCGGTTCGGATCGACTGTTCGAACTTTAATCATATAATTTTTAGAGGCTATAGACAGTGTTCGGTCCAAAGCCATTTGAACAAAATCTTATTCCTATTCAGTTTACATTTTCCTTATATTTTATTTTGTAGTTGTACTGCGCACTTATTATTTTTCCCCCTCTCAAGTCTTAAGTCAACTAGTCAAGTGCGAAAATTATACTTAAAGTAAGCTATTACTATTTATAACACCGTAGACTCTTCTTGAATAGTAGAATAAAATGAAACTGAATCAGCGAGTTATTTTGTTTTTTTTTACATAAACGCTCTTTTTTTATTTAATTATGTATGTTAATTTTGAACCAACAATAACAGAGCAGGTCGCTTATTAGCTATGTTTTCTTTACCCATAAAGACATATCAGTTAGTGTTAAAAATAACGGCTAATTACAATTTTTAAATTATAACGGCTAATTGTAGGAAATAATGCCTTGTAATTAATATGTTAGGAGATAGTGATTAGTGGTTAGTAGTTGATAGTTTTAATTAATGGTGTAACGGCTAGTTTTTAGTTTCTTCTATAAGTAGAGACAAATGTAAAGTTGAAAATAAGATTGCAATATAATTTATTTTCTTAAATATATTCTCTTCTCATTTTACAAAAAATAACATGGTATCAGAGCCATAGAACTGAAATTCTGCATAAGTGCCGCCTAAACTAGCAAAACTAGTCAATACCAGCGAAGAAGAAAAAAAAGAGAGTCAAGAGCTAAGAACTCAACAAGTATCAAGAGAAAGAAGGATTAGAGCCAAAGAGTCAAATAAATTCTCTCTCTACATGTACTAGAAAACCGGTAACCAAATTCTACCATCTGTTCTTCTAAAAAAATTCAAAAATTGTTCTGATTCTCATCAAATTCACATAGGAGGAAAAACAACGAACAAAAAAAAATTGATTATTATCAACTTAAAAAACAAAATATTTTCCGAAAAAATTAAACAACCATGACACAAAACTCTAGTCCCACCAATTATCAAAGCAATCCCAATAGTTGTACAAATTGTAAAAAAGAAGGTCACACCCGAGACTCGATCTCGATTGAAGTGCAGTGGTGAGCATATTGACTGTCGGAGGACAAGGTCTCGGACGAGAACAAATTTAATAGAGAAAGATGGAGAATAAAATAATAAGATAATTAAGAATGTAGATAAGTAGAATCAGAAGACTTGAATAGTTTAGATTAATTTATGAGAATAAATTAATAAATACGAGAATGAGAACCATTTGACTTGTTATAAATATATTTTTTATCAATAAAATCATTAGTAGACATTTAACACCGTTAACTTAAAAAAATTACATCATATTCATATATTTTTAAATTTTCTCTAATTCATTAATTGAATTAACGTGTTACGCTTCTCGATTTTTTTTTAAAAAATTCTGTACGGATGTCAACTACCTACAAGGCTACAAGTACTGGAAAAATTAATTGTTTAAACAAAAAATAACAGAGAGACCAATAATTCACTAGCATTTGACTCAACACGTGCATGAGGAGACACGCCGACACCACATCATGTATTGGCTTAAAAGTTAAAAACTATAGTCTATAACTCTATATAATGAACTCAGATCCTGGGAAGGTAACTGAATCAAAACAATTGTCAACGGACAATCTAGATTTACCTTGCATCAATCTCAAAACATACTTCCTACAGTTTTTATATATCTGATTGAATTTGATCCGATTAAAATTAATATTGATTGTTCCTTGACTATTGTTTTGACAAATTAGATTAAAAGACCTAAAACGTAAACGTAAAATATATAATGTATAGTTACTATATTTAAAATTGAAATTTCTACGATTACAAAATAGAGTTCTAACCAATGTTGTAAAATGCGGTTTTGTTCATGCATGCGGAAGGCCACTGCATACCGCATATGCGGTATGTGGAATTTCATGCGGACTTATATATGCGGATTTTAAACTATATATTAATTTATTTTCACTCAAAACATGCAATATATTCCCATTAAAATCTTTCAAACAATAAATTCGCACATATGCGGTCCAATATGCGGCCGCATATGCGAAACCGCATATTTGATACTGCATGAAAATTTTTATGCGGAATCGGACTGCATATGCATATGCAGCCGCATGAACCGCATTTTACAGCATTGGTTCTAACTACACATTTAGTAATTTATAAGAGATTGAACTCTATAAAAAAAAAATCAATTGATTTTCAACGTACATAATTAAAAAAGTTTAAATAATAAATTAACCAAACACTGACTTCACTGTAGATCCATCCTGAGCACAAATATGCTGAGCTAATACCATCACAAATTCTACTTCGGAACAAAGTAAAGATTTTTCAACAACGAACTTTTTTTAGCACTACCAAAGAGAGAAAAAAAAAAAAGGAACAAGAGAATTTGGAAGTGGCATTGCACGACGAACACTTGGACCAAAAGCAAACCTTGTCCTAAGAAAAAGATAATTGACCATAGCAAAAAGTTAGCCACCAATGATAAACCTCCATCCGTTCCACTTTATGATGCAAACAAAAAAAAAAATCCGTTCCACTTTTAAAAGTTAAAATCCTGATTAGACATCTGTTACATTTTTCTTTCTCTTCATCGCATTTATTTTATATGAATTTTTGGGAACTGATGTAGTGATGTATCGTTATATAATTGGCCGAAGGAATTGAAGTGACTTAAATTCATTATCATTGGGCACTGTAAAGTTGATTTCTTACAGCGCGATTAGACATAGTAGAAAACTAGAAATATTTTCTGGTTGTATCTTAATAATTGGATCTAAAATAAACTAATTATATTACTTCAAAATTATTTAATATAATAATATTAGAGTAAGAGGCTATAATAATATTAGTATGCATAGCACGAATTGATCCGCACCAATGTACCATAGATCAAATATCTCCATTTGTAGAAGTCTTAAATATTCACTCATACTGTGCAACATGATCACTACATGAAAATGCACTAGTAAATCAAATTATTTTAACTAATTTTTAGAATATCACTCGATCTAAGAATTATTTACTGTTTAAAAGTAGCAGTTCTCTACTTATCTAGTAAAGTAATATATTTTTCTAAAAAAATAAAAAATTTAATATGTAATATATTTTCATACGGGTTGAACGGTTTAGATCGACTATTTAGATTTTGAAAATAGAGATACTAATTCATATGACTCCATTCACGTTTGATCTCCATAGTTTGAAAGTATGGCTCTGCCTCTGCTATGCATAATCCCATGTCCTCATAAGATATTGCTAGGATACTATGCATAGTGCGGATTGGTCCGTACTATGGATTGATATATCTGTTTTTAAAGTCTAAAAAGTAGATCCAAACTGTGCAATGTGGCCATCATATGAAAATATACTTGTAAATTATTTTTTCTATTTTTTAGAATTTGTTATTATTTTTGTTGATTGGTACAAAATCACTCGACCATTCAAAAATAGTGATGTTTTATGTATCTAAAAAAATGTAAATTTTTTTATGAAAAATATAAATATTAGTATGCAGGTATATTTTTAAAGAAAAGGTTTTCATACCCATTCTATTGTACCTAGTTTTTACCCACACCAATTTGGACAAACCCTCAACTGGTTTTAATTGTCCACTAAACCATTTATATATATATGCCGTTACTAAGATATTTCTTCCTATTATTAATAAATCAAATCATCTTTGCCTTTTTCTCTTGGCCTCTCCTGCACCTTCTAACTCCCCCAACTTTCATTCCCGATAACTCTCTTTTAATTCTCTCATGGTTGCCTGATTCTCTCCCACCTCTTCGCCGGAGGCCTTGTCATCGGAACCCTGACCGAGATCTCAAGTAAATCTACTCGGTTCTCTTCTCTCTTCTCTCTCCTCTGTTCTATTCTCTCTCACTCGTTCTCTTCTCTTCCCCTGGCGCCGGCCTAATCGCTGCTTTGACCACGAAGATAGGAAGAGATTATTTGAACATTTTAGTATACAACATCTATTTAAAGGATCTATCTAATAGGCTTACAAGAGCGACGCGCGGCGACAACGATGAAGTACTAGACCTAAACCCTAAAATCGACGACAACAACGACGACGAAGTACTGGACCACTTGAACGATGAAGAAGGTGGCAATGGTGGCGCACTACAGCTTCGTCCCTCTCAGAGCCGATTTAATTTTGATTTCAGATCTCAATTTTCTCGAATATTTAAGTGATTTTGAACCACGGCTTCGATTTTGCAACTCAAACTTTGGTCCAGGTATGATTGATTGACTTTCCCCAATTTAATTTTGATTGATTTGATTTTTTTTTAAGGATCTGAGTTTTTCAATTTTTCAATTAATTTTTCCTCAAGATCTGAATTTCCATTATTTTGATTTTTGATCCAATGCAATTGTCTATTTACTCATTCTTTTTCTTCAAATCGACTATCTGTAGATCGACGATATGTATATTTTCTCCATTTCTCCGGCGATCGTCTTAGATTTGTTACAGTATTGGTTTTCATTTGTTACAATTTTGTTTTACCTTTGTTGCATTATTCGTTTTCATTTGTTCCAGTATTAGATTTAGATTTGTTGTAGTGTTGGGTTTAGATTTGTTACAGTATTAGTTTGCATTTGTTACAGTTTTGTTTTACCCTTGTTAGAGTATTGGTCTCTGTTTGTTATAATATTAGGTTTAGATTTATTTAGTATTGATTTACATTTGTTTCAGTATTAGTTTGCATTTGTTTCGGTATTGGCTTGTATTTGTTACAGTTTTATTTTACCTTTGCTACAGTTTTGTTTTACCTTTGTTACAATATTGGGATTAGGTTTGTTACAGTATTTGGTTTAGATTTGTTACAGTATTGGTTTCAATTTGTTACAGTTTTGTTTTACCTTTGTTACAATATTGTTTCCATTTGTTACAGTATTAGGTTTAGATTTGTTGTAGTATTGATTTACATTTGTTACAGTATTGGTTTTCGCAGTATTATTTTATTTGTAATATTTGTAGTTTTAATTGTAAGATTTGTCATATTTTGTATTGCAGGAAGAAATATCAAAGAAGCGTCTTATTCTAGTGATGAAACTTCTTACGCAACCAAACAATGAACATCAAATATCTATAGTCTAAGGAGAAAGTTTGTAATGTTGTTTGTTGGAGAATGTTTCTTGGACAAAATATTATTTTTCTAGTTAGTTTATCACTGTGAATATGGCTGTGGTTTGGACAAAGTTATGTTTGTTTATAATATTCGTTATAGTTTTGATCGTCATTGTTACAGTTTTCATACTTCATTGTTACAATATTCATTTTATATAAATTTTGTCGTTGTTTTTGCAGTTGACGTAGCTATTTTTTACCGTATTCAATTTTGATAGTTTGAAACTATAATTTTTAGAGATTATTTAAAAAAAAATGAGAAATTAAAAAAAAATACGAAAAAAATTAATATTGAAAACTTCTAGAACGATAGAAAAAACTTGGAAAAAAAATTAAAAACTTATAGAAGGAAAAAAGTACACAAGTTGGCAGTTTTTAAAGTACAATAAAGTATAGTTAACTGTCAAAGTACAACAAGTTTGAAAGTACAAAATACACTAAGTACAAAGATGTTGGAAGTTGCAAGTTGTTATTTAAAAAAAATGATCTCATCTTTTACAGTATTCGATATTATTTGTTACAGTATTTATATTTTATTGTTACAGTATTTCTGCCAGTCAAATGACAGTTGGTTTGGGTAAAAAGTGAGTACAAATCCTTGGGTACAATTAGACGGATCCATATTTTTATATGGAGATAATGTTGAGTATTTCAAATAGACTGTCTGGACTTTGAAAATAGAGATATTAATTTATAATACAGACTAATATCCTTTACGCATAGTACAATGATTATTTAAGTACATTTTTAGAAATTATCTAAAACAAACCTAATCACCGTATTTTGTATAGAATTTAATACAATTTATTTAATAAAATTTAGTATGCGAGTATATCAGATAATCAATAGATAAATGTTGTGTGCGTTCAACATGATAATAGTTCAAATCGACTGTTTGAATCTAAAATAAACTATGTAGACATAGTAGAAATATTTATCTATTGATTATTCAATAGAGTTTGAGAATCACGTCTAGCTGATTAGCTAAGGTACGTAGGTAACTGATAAATATCTTTTGTATATAAAATACAGATCTGAACCCTTTCATTTACAAATTTTAAGCGCATTCCGAATTAAACGTGATAATGAGTTACTTTCCCCTAATTGACAGAAACCTAATAAACTCCTATTAGCTACATCTGTATGGCTGTATTTGTATTAAAATTGAAATTTTGCAATTTCTATAAATACAAGTAAATCCAGGTTTTTGGGTATTCACAATATTGTATGCTTTGACATCTGACCTAACATCTTTCGTAAAGTTAGAAAGATATTTTGCGACTACCGTAGATAGGAAAAGCCTTGGTTAAAGTAAATGCTTTTATTATTTTTGTGACCAATATTTCTGTATTATTGTATATTTAAGTATCTAATGATTAGATAAATATAATAACATAACTGTTTTAACTTCATATAACGTGTCAGTTATATATATATAATTTTTTATTTTATCTTTAAAGATCATGTATTGTGTGAAGTCAAATTAACTCTGTTAATATTTTTATTCTGGATGATTGATGATAATTCCTTTGTGCTCAACATTTTAATCGCAAGATATCTGATTTTCAAAGTTCTATTTGATCAAACTATATATCTAATGGAGATCTATCTATTTGTTGCTGGCGAATGAATTAATTATCTCGTTCATCCCCAACTCCAACAAGAGATCTCAATGCTCTCTCCATTTGACATTTGTCTCTCTCTTAACTCTTATCATACATTTTGAGGGATCCGACTCCGGTGCTTTTCTCTAAGAAAAGCACGGAGCTGTTTTTCCGATCCCAACCATTCAAATTTGTCGAGATTTGTGCATAGAAAAATTTCTTTATTGAGATACGCAAATTTAAAAATTTGAATAGCTGGAATCGGAAAAGCAGCTCCGTGCTTTTCTCTCAGAAAAGCACCGGAGTCGGATCCCATTTTGAGAATGCAAGTATGCAGCACATATACAGTCAGACACCCAACACAACTCTCGTTATTTTAATAGCTACATACTTTATTAATAAAATAAAAGTTGTTAAATGAGCAAGGACCTTGCAGGACAAAGACAGAAGGCCCCCACGTGTTGAGTGTTATGACCAATTTACCCTCCGATACTTTAACAAGGAACCAATCATATCTTTCTTTTTGTAGAAAGTTTTTTTTTTAAAAAAAAAAATCATTATCTTTTGGTTAAAGTTTAAATCATGATCAATACTTCATTGGTTAGATTTTGGAATAATTATAAACTTTAGAAGTTCAATTATATTGGAATACGATGCCATGCTCTTTTGAAAAAAAATTCACATTAAATGATTCAGTAGTTTACTTACAATTCAAAACTTGATAAGCAAGAATGACAAAATGTTTGGAAATAAATCTGTTGTTTGGAATAACAGGAACCTATTATTTCGATCCTAACAATTGATTTTCGTTGAGATTCATACAAGGAAAAAATTGCTTTGTTAAAATTAGTGCATGAAAAAGTTTGAACGATTGAGATTGGAATAACAAGTTCTTGTTATTTCTAAGGAATAATAATAGATTTGTTTCCAAAATGTTTACACAATGTACGGACAAAACAATTAAGGAATAATTTCTTTCAGCATTTTTTTTAACTTATGGCTCACAATTATTAATCCGTGATTGTTTTTATAAATACTAGTTCTACTTTAAGTATGAATCATGTAATAAATATAAAATAACCAGCTGCTAATAATATCAATAGTTAATGTCATTTATGTTAAATGCAAATTGTATACAAAAAGTGAAATAACAAACCATTAAAATATTCAACGACCAGTGCTAAACAACATATTACTGTTGAACAAATAAAAAATTAAAATGCTATAAACAACAGGTAGAAACATTAGTAAACAATAATCATAAATATAACTACTTTACCATTATAATCACATTAAACAGTTTAAATCGATTGTTTAAATTTTAAAAATATAAATAATGATGCAAGACACGAATAAAATATGAAAAAAAAATGAGGCATTTTGAACTTATTAATGATTGTAAATAGGAAAATAATTATGATCAATATTATCTGATATTGGATCCACAAATTTTATGAGATATTATCGAGGCGCAATTAATTGAGATCCCCTGTTAAAAAATTCCGGAATGGACGGCCTGACAAGATATAGGGGCATTTTGGGAAACACAAAGATACTCTCCCATCTGATAGTTATTCTCCCATGACAGCTTTCGCAGTACTCATAATCTCCTGTATCCTCTTCTTCCTTTATTACTGAAAAGAAACGATCTCCACATCTCTCTCTCGTTTTCTCCAAACAATCCTTGTTTCAGATCAGAGACCAACTGAAAAGAGAACGAGAAAAGAAACAGGTACTGATCCCAATTCCATTTCTATTTTTCTTCTTATTTTCTACTCTTCTCTATACCCTTTTTTATTAAATAAAAAACAGACAGCTGACTCTGAGAGAGAGAGAGAGACAGTAGCAGATCAAAAGAGAGAAAAATAAGAAAAGGCGAAAAAGCTCGTTTCTTTCATTTTTTGTATAAACAATTATTTGTAGCCCCCAAAAAGATGTATGTATATTTTTTGCTCTCTTAGATTCGTCTAAGATCAAAGTATTACACATATAGAATTAATTTATGTTATTTATGATTATCTCCTTTTGGTCTGTCCAAATTCTGGAAGGATCTTTTTCTAGTTTCAAGCAATCCAAGAGAGTGATGGAACGTAAATGAGATGGTGACAGTGATGGATAGAGGAATTGATTTAAATCTCGATTGTTCGCCTTGCTCTAGTGATGTTTCACTTAAAGAGGAGATTCGGCAAGGAATTATCCATCATGAAATTCTTTTCAGAGAACAGGTAATTTATTTTCTTTTCAATTGAAGAGCATTCTATTTACTCCTATTCTCAGTTTTTATGAATGCAAATTTATTAAATTTATTGCAATTTCCAGGTTAGGGAACTTCATAGGCTCTACTGGACCCAGAAACACATGATGCGTGAACTTTTTTGGAGAGAATCAAATCTACCAAATTCTCACCAAAGATCTTTATCGGTACATAAAGGATGATTTCTTGCAATACTTTTTTTTTTCACACTATTTAGTACTCTTAATTTAATCTTGAAGAAATCCATTGATTCCAGGTGAGAGAGCTACAATGGAATTTCAGTTCGGACTTCGAAATGAAGAATTTCACCAGGTGTCAATTGGAAATCGGGGAAGGCAGTGGAAAAGACAAGACAGTAAGAAATGTTGTCATTGATTTGGAGAAGCCAATCAATTTGGAGTCTGACGAAGAAGATGAGGAGGTGATTTGCCTCTCCGACTCTCAAGCCCCAACGGATAAAGGAAAAGATGAAGTCAGGAGATTTTCAGTTGGTTTTAGCAACGCTTCTCTGCATGATGATTTGAATTCAAAAGCCAGTGTGCAATTCGTTTTTGGTACGTGCTTTGTCTATACATTTTGGACAAAATGAAAGCAACAATTAAAAAAGACACCAGTTTGATTAGTCACAATTCCTCGTGCTATTAGACCTTGATAAGCTGGAACCTAGTAATCAGTTCTCGATTCGCATAGTAATAGAAGTACAGGGATGAAGAGGCTTTGTGAAATTGAGATCAGCCAAAGATCTTAATTCTGGCATCTGGTCAAATTCGGACTGTATATGCACAGTATTAATTTTTATCATGGTTACTTTTTTGGAGTCTTTACGCATTGTTTTATCTGAGCATGAATTGGCTTTATACGCATTGTTTTATCTGAGCATGAATTGGCTTTATAGTAGCCTCAACATAGTAAAATGGCAATTATATTAGAACTTAAGACTAACTGATGGTAGACCCCTCTTTATGTTCATTTTAGGGTCAATCCATTATAAATGCAGTGTCTTGCCAGCATTGTAGTTAAGATAAAGAATCAAATTTATATAATTAAGCAAAGTTCAGAAGATGATATTATTCAATTAAGCCCAGATGTTCCTAGTGAACTTATTGCGATATTACTCGTGCACATTGAAACCCCTTTTTAGCACCAAACAACATTTATTGGGTAATGGTGGAAGCAAGAATTGTTGTTGCGGGTCATTTACACATGTCAGGATCCTTGGAACAGGGCTTGTAGGAATTTTTCTGCATGCTAGTGCTAGAAATGGAGTTTTCTTTTAGGCGCACCAGAGTATTCATACACCAACCATCTTAGTTATAATTATATGTATCTTCTCCTTTTATGCAGTTATCTAGGGTGCAATAGTGATTGATTATCTGGACAGCCTCTCTCTGTTGATTGTTTGGGATCTTGAAATGTTGCATTTATTAAAGTGCATGTACCAAGACTGTTCTAGACCAATTTGACAATTCATTTCATCACTAATTTTCTTATACAAGTTTAAAAGGAATTTTCAAATATTCACTAGAGTCGAGCTGGTACTGTCTTTATTATTTATTTGAAAGGACTTTTATACTTCTACATTTCTCTGTTCTTTTTATCCCCCCTCTAATTTTCTATTTTTCCCCATCCAGATTCAAGGGCACAAGAGAATAATACTCCTATCACTCTGCCACCCGAAAAAGAGGAGATGACCTTTGATAAACCATTTCAAATAGATCTCAATATAGCTCAAGATGAAGAACCCCAAAATGATATGGCCAACTCATGTCTGCTTGACAGCAGAAACCTTTATCTAAAGCGATCTGATTCGGTTAATGGGTCTTCCAAAGGCTCCTCTATTACTCTCCTTGAGAATTTTACTTCTGTCTCTGCTACAGAGAATCCCAACGAGTCTTCTCATTTGGATGAGGGGAAGCAAGAGAAGGATCTGAAAGTTGTAAAAGAGAAAAACATTATTAACTTGAATGTATCGATTGGTAGTACTGAATTACACACAACCTTGCCTCCTGAATGTACCAAAGAGCTTTTGCTTGCAAGTGATGTAACCCGAAGTGAAGATGACACTGTTTCGAGCCATGTCATAATCACTAACAGCGATATAGAAATGATTACTCAAGATTCCAAACAGGAGATGGATAGCAATATTGCTGCTGCGGCTGAGACACTGCTATCTTTCCACTCAGAAAAAATTGAATCATTTTGGATTGGAGAAACAATTGGTGTCTCTGAAGAGTACACTTTTGAAGAAGATTCATTTGTACTAGCTACATTGAGTCTACAACAAGAGACAGTTGATGACGCCACATGGTTGCCTCCCAATAAACTCAGTATTGAACGTAATGAAGGGGGTAATGCTAAAAACACGCGTACCATTAACCTGAGGAGAGGAAGGGGTTTGAGAGATTTTCAACGGGATGTTTTACCGGGTTTGGTTTCCCTCTCAAGACATGAAATATGCGAAGATTTGCAATTAATTGGATATGAGGTTAGAAAAAGCAGGTCCAGGAAGAATTTTGACAAGGATGAGTGGGCCATGCCTGTCAGAGGCGGCACTAGAAAAAGTCGGCGACGGGGTGGGAGGAGGTAGTGAGGATATGAGTGCCAAGGCATTTATTAATGGGTAGATTTTTGTAAATATGAATTAATCAGGCAGCTAAAGCTTTGGTAGAGAGATAATTAAAGCGATTCCTGATATTTAGCGTGGATCTTTTTCTCACTCTTCTTTACAAGTTAAAATGATGTTTTGGAGCTAATGCAAGTTCATAAATCATAACCAAAAGATTATTGCTTTAATTATGTTTTGGAGCTATTGTAAGTTCATAAATCATAATCAAATTAGAGAAATATCAATACTTTGGCAATATAAAAAAAATTATTGCTGTTTTTTTAATGAACACTGTTCTCTGATTAGTAACACATTGTGCTCATCAAGAGAGTTATTTTCCTATGAAAACTTCAATGCGTGATACAATAAGTTAAGACCGGTATATTAATTTGTGGAAACAAATTATGGACCTTTATATGAACCATTACATTAGCATTTATTTATTTTCCAAAACGAAGTGCTTATTTTACAACAACAAGTGCTCATTATTTATTTACTAATGATACAAATTGTGAATTTTGCGAACTGGGAGATGCATATAAATGTCCTGTTTAATGTACAGGTGCTTGATACATTCTCAAGCAACTTTGAGCAAATTTGTGGTAGTAATGGTGCCGCATATTGGGGTTATAATTGGCAGTTTGTTAATTAGCTATAAATTTAGTTATAGGTTTGGGATTAAAGGAGATTGTAATCATAGCTTTTGACCTGAGTAGGCGACAATGATGAGAGCCCATACTGAGTTGAGTGGACCTGAATCAGAGTTGACAAGCTGGTCCCATCTGGCCTGATATTGCCTCTTCGTTTTAAGCACAAAATGGGCCCAATCTTTTTAATAAATTGGAGTGGGGCGGTCCGATGTCTGGTATGTGCTGGATCCGAGCGGATCTTGATTGTTCGTTGTAAAATAAATCTGTGATAATAAATATGCACTTTTGTTCGTTTCTGTGATAATTCAGGCAGAAATTGCAGAGTTCAGGGGAAAAACCAGTCTGCGCTCTGCAAGGAAGAGAACAAATAATAAAAATACGTCCAATAGAAGAGTAGAACTAGGTTGTTTCTAAGTTAATCAAGATTTTTTGTAAATTTAATTCTAAAATATATTGAATTGATTTCAAATTACAAATTTAAATCGTTAGTTTTTTATTTATCTTATGAGTGATGTGTCTACAAATAAAAAAAATTTAGTTTAAAATTAATTTAGTATAAAGTTAAGTGGTCAAAATGAGAAGGTTTATAAATTAATTTTAATGCATTTATCTTTTTTACGACATTTGACCACTTGACTCTATACAAAATTAATTTTTTTTGTATGTAAACACATCACTCGCAAGATAGAAGGATTTCAACAGCATGAATTCTTCATTTGAAACTAATCCGATAGATTTTAAGGTTGAGTTCACAAATAGACTTAGCGAATTTAGGAACACCCTAGTTCTACTCCCAATAAACTATATGCAAAAATTAAACAGATGATAAGTTTCCTTTAAGATAATTTGTAAATTAAAGTCCACCACTTGTATTGTATTGCCAGTCTTCATCGTTAAATTTCGAATTGATCTTTTTTATTTTTGGAGAAAAGAGAGTTAGAAATGCGACATATTGATAGAGAGAGAATTGTGACGTAGTGCTTTACAGTGGCATAATTAGGATTTTCATTAGAAGTAGGCAACAAAAAGTTACAACTAAGAATTCGCCAACACGTCTCTGTACAGTCATAGGTAAAACTCATGATTTTTCTTTCTTCGCATTTTTTCTTTCTTAGAAAAAAGAAGTTATGAGAGAACACAATATGGTGGCTAGTGAGAAGAAAGTTTGCATATTAGGGTTTATGTTAGAGTGCTAGGGTCAAGCATGGATCGAGGTGCCGATGTAAAAATTCTAAAATCATGGTTATGAAAATTAGAATTAAAATTGGTAGGAATCAGACAAACTGAATTATAAAAAATATTTTGTCAAAAAATTGTATTAAATAAAAAAATCCACCAATATAATACAATACATTTATTTTTATTAAAAGAATATTTTCTCATTTATTTATCTATTTTTTCTTTGATAAAATTCATGTCCAAAAGGTGGTTTGCAGCAAACCACTATAATACAGAGTTGAGTAGAGCTAATTGTTGTTTGCTTCTTTTAAATATTTATCGAGTACATTCTTTTAATAACCTTTGTTTAATACTTCTTTTTTATTTTGAGACCAAAAGGCTGATTAAGTGCTGCAAACCACTGTAGCTGTGCATTTGAATTTTTCTTAGATGAATTAGGTGTTGCAAATCACTGTACTCCATACTTCTTTTAATACTCTATTTTTCAGGCCCATAAAATTCAGCCCATTCACTTGAATCAACCCACTTGTCATAATCACCTTCTATTATCGATCTTTTTCATTCCTTTCTCCATGAAACGATGGATCGACACAGTTGCGAAATATGAGGTGCTAGTTTTTTACATGGTAAGCAACAGGTCATTTCCATATACTTAACACAAGTTTTCAAAATCCAAGACTGCCTACCCCTAAGGCCCTGTTCAGCCGCTTCACTGTTCAACTGAATTTTTTTTTTTCCCACCTGAACAGTAATTTTTAGTTTAATTTCCGTGCTCATGTCCATTCCCAATGGCCCGCCGAACATGTCCTATAAATGAGTGTATCTCCGCCTCTGGTGCTTTATAAATATCAATGCGGCGCTAACTTGCATTTGAATTTCGATTTTTGAAATATTTAAAGGGCTGATTTTTAGCTCAATGTGAAAATTTTGTTGGAAACTATATTTATATATTTTTTTTTGAGAAAATTTATTATTTTATTAGATTAGGAAAAAAATTACTATTAGATGATTCAAAGGCTTTTAGATCTTCTTATAAAAAAATATTACAAAAAATAAAAAAATATAAAATTATGGTATTTAGAACAGAGGCGACCCCATTTATTTTCTAAATTTATGTATCAAGACATTATTTTACTATATAATTAGAATAAAATATTATGAGTATTGTTAAATTGACTCTCATATTTTTTTTGTATTTGACTACCATAACTTAAAATCCTGTCTCCGCCTCCTGATTCATAATGTATCAAGAGTTCACCAAAATTGTTCGAAAATATGACCTTAAAATTTGTCTGGTCGACATCAGCAAGGAAAGTAAACTGTTTAAAACAATTTATTTCATTAATAATATATACATGTCAAATTTGTTAATTATTTATTCATTTATTCTGACGTGGAATAGACTGAATTCGCATCCTCTGAGATATCTCAAACTTTGCGTGATTTTTTGGAATATCTCAATCGTTCAAATAAAACTGCCCCCTACCTGCCCCGAATAGGCACCGGACATGTCGGTCACGCAAAAATTGAGATATCTCAGAGGATACAGACTCGAACAGACTAGTCTTTGCAACACAACCTTACGGTCCATTGTGCCCAATCATGTAGCTCTTCTCGCACAACCGTTTGCCCGACAAAAAGATTTTCACAAAGTTTAATGTTATATCGGCAAATAACTTAGCAGTGAAAAAGAAAAGATGCATAGAGACAGAATTTACGTATAACATACAAAAAAGAAAAGACATGTTAAATCTTATCTCTCTAAAATGGCCTCTTATACAATTGCAGATATGGTGATTCTTTCTTTACTTGGGATAAATTGTTATGAAATCTCACTGTAAATAGTAGATACAATGGCGTACAATAATGATGTACAGAGTACAGTGTACCTGATTGGTGGAGACAAGTCATTTGGTCGTTAATAAGTTTAATTGTCAATTTGCATTTGTCGCATTTAACCGGACTTGTTTAAATAAAAGCTGGATTGTAGGTTGCATTTCAAAGTCGCGTTAAACTATAAACTATTGGTAATTATTGATCGGAAGAACTACAGCGAGAACTCTATATCTATCCGTAAGAGAAGCAATTAATTGCTCTGTTTCAGAGATGTGTATTTCTGATTTTCTGTACTGTTTAAGGTGGGCCCCTGTCATTACGCACATGAGAGCTGCATCCTGATAAAGGAAGAGGGGGTTGTCCGATGCCCATCGGACCAGAGTCTGTTTGATGGGTGGTTTCTACCGTCCGATTCACTTCAAGATTTGTGCGCATCACTTTAATATTCGTGTTGTTTGCTTTAATATCCGTGCGCACAGATTTTGAAGTAAATCGGACGGTAGAAATCATCTATCGGACACTGTTTTGGTCCGATGAGCATCGGACACCCCCCCTCTCCTCCTGATAAATGGTTCAACTTGTTTGCAATTATCTTACATAGATCTTTATACTAAGAGTATGTTTGCAATTATCCTGATGAATGGTTCAACAAAATTTCGACTTCTCTTCAGCTCGGACAATTCATGACACTTGTTGGAAACATGAATTTTTTTTTTTTAAAAGAACAACAACAGTTTGTACGCGTAATTACATATTATTTATCCTAAAAAAAGTCAAAGGAGGAGATGAACAGCAAGTAAATCTGAATCACTGTTTAAAAATCACACATGTCACATGCTCTAAAACCCAGAAAATTGACAATGCTCCTTTATTTAAATAATTTAGCAGACAGACATCAATAGATTACCAAGCTAGGTAGCTAATTTTGTGGATCTAGATCACTCAATCATGCAGCACTATTTTTTTTTTTTCAATGTTCTTCATCTTTTTGAACACTTGGTATTTCAATTATCTGTATTGCACTAACTGATGATGGACAAAATAGAGGATCCTCCAATAATTGCTACCAGATACATTTATTATAAACGACAGGGATCCGAATTCTAAACGACGAGGATTCAGGATGAGAAGACAAAATAAGTCTGACGGTAGATGAGATATATCATGAAATTGGTAGATAGGTAAATAGTATGGATCGAAATCAAGATGGAACTTTAACTGTCTTTTACTAACTTTGGCTGCCTGCTGTCTCTGTTCCATGGAAAAAAAAAGAGAGCAAATGATTGAAGAAAGAGACGATGCATTTCATGATTTCGACAACCCACATGTAAGAAAAAGGATAAGAAAATATTTCCGCCTTGAGAAACTTTTTGAGTAAATCCTTTTTCTGTGACCAAAAAAATAAAAGTGAGATGAGTTGAAGTGAAGTGAGAGGAGGAGGAATCTCCAGAGCAAAATTTGTTGATAATTTAGAGAGGAGAACAATCAGTTTTAAAATTTTGAAAAAAGTTATGTTTTTTAAAGAGAAAGGTTCAAATATTTCATGTTTTGTATTCTTTATTTTTGTTTTTAATATACAGGTGGTTGATTCGAACTGATTAATATGATATTCGTATTAAAATGTATTTGTAGAACAAATCTTATATTTTTTGAATTTTTTTACTATTTTATTTTATTAGATAGGTACAAAATCGCTATTTTTGGTTAGTACAAAAAATATAAAATTTAATCTCCAAACACATTTTAATATAAAAAATCATATTAATTAGTTCAAATTGACTATTTGAATTTTAAAAATTGATATAAAAAATATAAAATACGATTGGACTTAAAAAGACATAAAACATTTTATCCCTTATCAATTTT
Organism: Carex arenaria; assembly: GCA_964058825.1. Lineage (NCBI taxonomy): Eukaryota > Viridiplantae > Streptophyta > Magnoliopsida > Poales > Cyperaceae > Carex > Carex arenaria. The sequence continues at coordinate 259,432 of CAXKVW010000032.1, read as the reverse complement.
CAAAATTTCCCAATTCTAATATCTTATTATATTTCAGTTTAGAAGGCAATTAAGTGATTTGCAAAGTTCCATTTTAAGTATGGAAACTGACGATTTGGTGTAGTCTAACAATCCTACATTTTCCCCCCAATTTTCATAAACACACACATCCAATTATTTTCACACACAATGTCAACAAATTTTTTTGAATTGACAACACAGAACACGCACCAAATTAAATGGATAAAAGCTCTTTACCTGTCACTTGACCACTCTGACATGCTAACCCCCTGGTCGATATAATTATGACGATATAAATGCAATGTAGTGCATTAATTTGTGACTATTTCTTAAAAAAAAAAAACTACAACAATTAAGCGTTACTTCCGCGCGTGGTATAGTCAAATAGATGCAGGCTGCAGCACAATCACAAATCCCAGTGAATATTATATTATTGGATGGATCTGTAAACTGTCGTTTCAAAACGCCTCGCATTAATCAGGCGAGTTATTACACTAGCCTGCGTTCGCTGCGGCCTCAACAAAGCAATGATAGGTACAACGACGTATTGTCTACTACTTGTTTAAGAATATCTGTATCTCTGAAACTCTTAAAAATTTTAAATAACTATTAACAGAATTTTAGAAATTTTACTCTTTCAATTTCTAAATCTCTACGTCCATGAAATTAAAATTAGAGTTTCTTAATTACCATATTAGAATTTAATTAAAACAATATTAAAAATTGAGCAAATACGGATTGATTATTTAGCTACATCAGAGTTCTGAAACAGTTTCATATTTAGAAACTATTGAACAAAATTACTAAATATGAAATCCATCTACATTCCTAAAACTGATTTAGAGATTGTCAAGCTTTGAAACTCCAAGAGTTTGATGCAGATGCTCTAAGGATCAAAGAGTGCTCTCACGCTAGAGGCCACATGCATATATATTTTTTTCAAAAGTTTTTTATTTTTAAATTCACTAAATATAATATAGAAAAATGAACGGATTGTTTGGGAATTTTGATTTCATGGAAAAACTGAATCATTGATTTTATTTTTCTAGATATTTCTGAAGGAACCGAATCCAATCAGTGATTCAGTTTCTTTGGTTGCCACACTGCTAGACATATAATTTGGTTCCTTCAAACTACACCCATTTTAATTTTGATATGTTAATATTTGTATATTTTTGTTATTATATTTAACTATTGTTTTTAATACGATGTGTTTATATTTGAATTATTATTATTATTTCATCATTATTTTTTACTTAAAATATAGTTCTAAATAAGAAAATAAAAAAAACTTATAATTTAAAATAATTGTAAATTTATTTTCACTCCATATTGCACCCTGCGTTTACATGCAAGATTCTAAGTTCTAACCGCACGTTTAGTATCTTCTTCATATATATGTCACATAGAATCTTTGCTCTCACATAATTTATGTCTGTACTCTGAAGTCTGAAACAGTGTTGGGCCAGGGCTCACCAAGGACCTTTAGAGGAGATTTCAACTGGGCATTAATAAGATGGATTGTTAGATAGATCTGAGTAAATTGAAATGGAAATGATAGAAACCCAAAAAAAAAAAGTTGGAAATAATATCTGACTTTTTGTAAAAAAAAAAAAAAAAATCTAGATTGATGACTTGTCCTTTGAAAGTGAGATTTCCTGCCTTTCATTTTCATAATTACTTTTACAAGTCAATATACATTATTTTTAGAAATAAAAAAAATCAAATCTTCGGGAAAAAATTGATTTTTTTTTTCTTTCAAAAAATAGAAGAACTGTATCAATGGTGCAGTTTCACTAATGACAGGCTGATGGAATCACACTAATGGTACAATTCCAGTAATTTTCGGGAAAATAAGTGGTTAGAATAGGTTTTAAAGTCTAAAAAATACTGGAATTGTATCATTAGTGCGGTCCTATAAACCTGCACCAGGTGGAACCGTATCATTAATGCGGTTCCATCTTTTTGAAAGAAAAATAATAATATCCTTTTTTCTAAGATTTGAATTTTTAATTTATTAAAAAAATCTCAATTTAAATAGTTCTAAGTAATTAACTTTTGTAAAAGCACGTAATTCTAGTGGACTGACAAATATAAGTATGCTAGCATTGTAAATATGTTAACCTAAATACTTAACCAAACTCATAGAATATTACATGGTTGATATCTCAAATATCCTAAAGCATTGATTCTGATGGTGTTGATATAATTACATAAATTGTTGAGATAATATGGTGATATTGTTATAAGAAAAATGATCTAGCAAAGTGTATCTTTGGTAGATGTGAGTGTGTGTGTGTATATACATAGAGTAGAAATAGGGTGTTCCTAGGAGTATCAAGCACTTTTGTACTCTTAACTCTAAAACATGTCGGATTAACTTCGAATGACGAATCCAAATCATTGAAATTCTTCTACCTTACGAGTGATGCGTCTGCATGTGAAAATTTTAAAGTTTCAAAATAATTTAGTATAAAGTCAAGTGGTCAAAATTAGAAGGTTTCTAAATTGATTTTAATGCGTTCATTTTTTGGAAGCCTATATGAATTTATTAAGCCACTTTGAAAATCGCTGATCCAACGGTTTCACTGTTCAATATGACCACCGTTGGATCAGCGATTTTCAAAGTGGCTTAATAAATAGTAAAAAAATTCTAAAAAATGTAAAATTTGGTCTCCAAGCACATTTCAATATGGAGATCACATCTAATGGTTCGGATCGACTATTTGAATTTTGAAAATGGAGATTTGAGAGGGAAGTAAAGAACCATCTTTACTTCCCAAAGCAAGTTAGCCCATCTCTCTCTCTCTCTCTATATATATATATAGAGGAGGGATCCAATTACACCCTTTTTTTTGACACATCTTGACATTATTTTTTTTTATAGGTCAATTTTGCAATTTCAAAATTCAAACAATCGATCCGAACCGTTTAACATGATAACCATATTAAAATGTGCTTGGAGATTAAATTTTACATTTTTTTGAATTTTTTTACTATCTATTAAGATGATTACAAAATCGTTGTTTTTCAATGGTCCGAAAACAACGATAATTAGGCTGGCACCATTTTCAATGGTCCGAAAACAACTATCTATTAAGATGATTACAAAATCGATCCGAATCGTTGTTTTTTTTGACATCACAACATTCCTACAAAATAATTAGGCTGGCACCATTGAAAATCGCTGAACGAGGGAAGCATGAAGAGAGCAGGAACTGAAGCGGAGCAAGGAGAATGGCAGATGGTTCAACGGCGCCGGCGTTACCCCGACCAATGGAAGCAGCCTTTCAGCCCCTCGCCCATCAAAGCTAAGCCCTATCTCCCCTACACAAAGACCTACGCCCAGGTGGCAGCTGCCCGCCCTGTCTCACCCCGCCCTGGCTCACCCCCCCTGACAACCGCCCCCACACGTCAAGCACCCAATGCACCCCACACAGCACCCACTCCACCTACCACCATTTCCCTCCAACCCCCCGCCGCTAACCCACCTCGGCCACACCATCAACGGAAACCACCCCCAATCCAGATACCATCCACCCAGCACCACCCAAAACACACCTACGTTGCATACGTTTCACCCCACAGCCCCACCAAACTCCGCTTCCCACCATCACTAGCCCTCCCAGAATGGAAGGACCGCTGCTTCCGATGCTGCCGAACGGGTCACACACAGGCCATGTGTCGCAACCCCATGAAATGTGGTCGCTGCTGGAAGGACGGCCATCCGGGCACGCGTTGCCTAACCAAGTCCAAGGCCCCGGGTGAATCCCCCCAGCCACCCAAAGTCACTGACATGGTGGCACCCAAAGCCGCTGTCGCCATTGAACCCCTGTTTGATGAGCTACTAATCGGGCCACTACCACACCCATGGCCCGACATGCCAGAGGGTCGCCCGGCCATTGCAACTTGTTTCCTGGACAGAGATGAAGAATACGAGGAAGAGCTCAAGCGGCTCCGCCAAGGAGTGGTGGTTCAAGCCCTCGAATGGGAAGGGGATCTCCTCGTTGACTTGGTGGCCGACCTCGCAGTCGCCACAGAGATGGTTACCCTGGACGAGATATCAGTGGCGTCCTTATCATGCTCTTCCTGTCTCATCCTACTCCCGTCCTACTTGGCACCGGATACCTTCCTCCGGGCCATCCCGGCCAAAACCTGGGACCTGGGTCTGGATTTCCAGCCCTGGAGTCCCTATCAGGCGGCAACCGAAGCAATACCGGAGTACAAAGTCATACTCGAGCTCAGGGACCTCCCGGTCAGATTATGGCGCGAACGGAATATCATCAGACTAGTCAGCACATTTGGCCTGTTCTTGGGAACAATTTCACCACCGCATACGGCCAACTACGCGGCCTGGTCAGTAGTCATCGCGACTGACAATCTCGAGAGGATTCCACACACCGTGGAGGTCTTCATCGGGGGACTCCGGTCGGTGGTACGTGTGCTGCCCATTAAATGGACCAAGGCCCCGATCTACAGCAAGGAAGACATGCCGCCTCAGCCACCGGAGTTCACCCGTGCAAGTCCTGGCCAGCCACATATGCACGTTGGATCCCCAACATCCTCAGAGGAGATCCTTCTTCAAGAGGAGGAAGAGATGATCAGTCTACCAAAAAGGTTTGTGATGCAAATGTGTGAGGGCCGCAATCTGGATTCTCGAACCATCCAACAGTACTTGGGGGACTCGGCGATGATCGGAGTCGGGACCGAGCAGGGCGGCGATGACGACTACCAGCCACTGGGATTATCACTGGTACCTCCGGCCACACAAGATCTGGGCTCCAATAATCCAATTGTCCCTACAATCCAAAACTGTCCGGCCCCTGAATCCTCTGCACGACGGGCGCAGTCTACTCCAGAAGCTCAGAATAGTAGGACAAAGCCGGTCATAATACTGCGGAGGGGTGTTCATGAGGCGGGTCTGAACTCGACTCCTCCGCGACCCATTCCACAGGAGATATCACACGCACAGGCAACACCAAACACTCAGCTCTACGCGTCGGAAATTCTGTCCGAACCTTCCAGAGCTCTTTTGTCGGGGCATGACATGGGCCCAATTCAGAAGGGTGACGCACGCCTGGCGGCTGCCTGCCCGCAGCCCAGCAAGTCCGCTCCAGGGCCCAATTCCGGGCCGACCACTAACTCTGGGCCCAAGTCCGGGTCGTCTACGCGAAGGCCCAAAGTCCCTCAGGAGGTCGGCCTGTCCAATCCTGGTCCTTCCACACATGGACCAGAAGTTGGGGTCACTTACGGCCCAGATGGGTGCTTGCAAATCCAGATAGCGGATTCCTACGCCGCTCAACTGGCTGAAAGCTGGGGCCTGTTACCTGAAAGTGTCAGAAGAGAGATTCTGAGAGATAACCAGGAGAGACTGAATGTTTCAATCCCTGAAACGCAACAGACGATTGGAGCGGTGGTGGAGGAGAATGCTCCTGAAGCCGACCGAGGAGGAGAGGTCTCCGTCATGGAGCTGTGACGACCTTAGTGGTTCCTCAAGAGCAGACAGTTGGGTCGATCTCTATTTTAATGAAGATACAAAAAATCAAAATACTTTCTTGGAATACCCGGGGATTACGAGGGGATGAGAAATGCAATGTCGTTAAAAACACCATCAGGGAGTCAAGATGTGATATATGTTGTCTTCAGGAGACCAAATGGAATACGGCAGACCCGTTTAGCCATGCGAGGGCACTGCCGACATTCTTTGACAGAGGAGGGGTTAGCCTTTTAGCGACTGGCACCCGCGGAGGGGTTTTCATCTCTTGGAAACGCAACTATTCCCTCCTCAATTCGTGGACAACCCGACACACGATATCCGCACTGTTGAGACAGGAGTCCACTGGAGGAATTTTCTTGATTTCATCAGTATATGGACCGAGCTCAGATGATGCAGTTGCTAAATCTGATTTCATCGCCGAGTTGAGACTGCTGGCAAATCAGGTTCATCACCCGTGGATACTATTGGGTGATTTCAACCTTACCCGGTGGCTCACGGATAGGCCAGGCGACATGCGAGGTATGGCACTAATGCAACTTTTTAATGATTTAATCAGGGAATTGGAGCTGGAAGACATACCATTACAGAACAGAAGTTACACATGGTCTGACAAGAGGCCATCGCCTAACTTCTCTCGCATAGACAGGGTGCTGCTAACACCGGGATGGTCACAGAATTACCCAATTATCAACCTGACTGCGATGGAAGTGGTGGTATCCGACCACTGCCCCCTACTACTATCATGCTCTCAGAGGCGGGTAACTAAAAAGGGGCCACGATGGGAAAATTTCTGGTTCAATTACCAGGAAGTGGATGAGATTGTGGGTACAGTTTGGACGGATGGCAATGATCCAGGGTTAACCGGCTTCTATGAGAAAACAAAGGTGCTATACAGCAAGTTGGTTGCTTGGCAGAAGGACAGATTTGGAAAAATGACAGAGAAAATGGCACTGGGTAGGCAAGTGATCCTACTATATGATAAACTGGAGGAAATTCGACCTCTCCAGGAAAGAGAGTTCAAAAGGAGACTTGAACTCCGAGCAATGGTGTTTGAGCTGGCAAACATAGAGGAGCAGAAATGGCGTCAAAGGTCCAGGTGCCGGTGGTTGAGAGAGGGAGATAATAACACCGCCTATTTCCATAAGATGGCCTCAGCAAGATCCTCAAAAAATACAATCTCTCATATCAGACAAGGGGATGGCTACATCACTGACACGAAGGATATCATGGAAACTTTCAGATTACACCTTCAATCGATAGTTGGCACTCGGGTACAAGCTGACCAGTTTACGGCAGTTTCATTATACCCCTCTGCCTTGGAGTTAAACCACCTTGCGCTGCCATTTACTGAGGAAGAGGTATATGGGGCAATCAGGGGCTTAGCAGCCAATAGGGCCTCGGGGCCGGATGGTCTAACCAATGAATTTCTAAAGAAATACTGGGAGACCCTGAAACCAGATTTCTTGTGCATGTTCAATGAACTATTCATAGGACAGCTGGACCTATCGGATGTCAATAGGGCCAAGGTGATTATGCTACCTAAAACGGCTGAGGCGGAGTTGGTCACTGACTATCGGCCAATTAGCATTATTAATTTGGTACCAAAGGTCATTGCCAAGGTTCTGGCAAACCGGCTAGCAGGATCTTTACCAGATTTAATCTCAGAGAAGCAGTCAGCCTTCCTCAAAGACAGGTTCATTGCTGAAAATTTCATCTCAACAAGGGAACTGCTCCACCATGTTGCTCACACCAAGAGGCCTGCTATGTTTGTCAAGATTGACTTCAGTAAGGCATTTGATTCACTGGACTGGGGATTTCTTTTTCATGTAATGGCGGTAAGAGGCTTTCCAACACGTTGGATCGAATGGATCAGAACCTTACTGGACTCGGCCTCTTCACAAATAACCATTAATGGGGATTCTTCTGAGACCATTATGCATAGGCGGGGTTTGCGGCAAGGCGACCCTATCTCGCCAATGCTTTTCATCCTAGCAGTGGACGTCTTACAACAATTGGTGCAGCAGGCAAACAGCCTCCTTCAAACACCAATCTCGGGTAAAATACATGAATCGATTGTGGCACTACAATACGCGGATGACTCTGTCTTCATCCTAAATGCGAGTAGGAAGTCCCTTGTGACATTTAAACTGCTACTTCGAGCCTTCTCTGCCATTTCTGGACTTCAAATCAACTTCTCCAAAAGCTCAGTGGTGCCCTTCAACCTACAGGGAGACATAGCAAATGAGGCGATTGCAATACTCGGATGTAGAATGGAGTCACTGCCAATCACATACCTTGGTATGCCCTTGACCATCAATGCTCCCAAAAGATCAGATTTTATGCCCCTGGTAGAAAAAGTGGAGCGACGTCTTCAGGCATGGCAGGGGCGCCTGCTATCTAGAGGGGGCAGAGCCCAACTGACGAATTCAGTCCTATCTGCTTTACCTGTTTACTATATGAGCTGCTTCAAACTTCCATCATGGGTGATCCAAAGAATCGATTTCATCAGACGATCGTTCTTGTGGGGAATAAAACCAGGAGCAACCAGGGTGTTTTCTCTAATCAATTGGGCATCAGTTTGTTCTCCTAAGCAGTTGGGAGGCATGGGACTGATTGATCTTGAGCTTCAAAACGTAAGCCTCCTACTTCGGTGGTGGTGGAGACCGAATGCTGAATCTGAGGGCATGTGGACTAAGATCATCATCAGGATCAGGTCCTCCTTTACGGGAGGTAGTACGAGGTGGAATACAGGGGGCTCTTTCTTTTGGAAGAGCTTACTCAAAATTCTCCCTTTGTTCTGCTGTTCAGTTACTTTCCTTGGCCAGCAGGTCAGGTGGAGACTTGAAAACAGTGGCATCTTCTCTTCCAAATCATTCTATCAGCACACAAAGAAGGAGGGGGGAGAAAGCTGGCCATACATGGAAGCCTGGAGCAACAAGGCTCCGCAAACTGTCAAAATCTTCACCTTCCTTCTCCTGCGAGGTAAGATTCTGACAAGGGACGTTCTGGCCAGGAGACACATTTCTTGTCCAAGCCACTGTGAGCTATGTCCCTCATGCCCACAGGAATCGGCTTTCCATCTATTTTTCAATTGCAATTATGCTAGACAGGTTTGGGTATTGGTGGAAGGCCTCAGTGGGTTTCCGATTGCGGTGGTGGGTCATGACCTATGTTCCACCTGGGAACTATCAGTGAGGGCTCTAAAGACCAGGGGGACTTCCCTCTGTAAGTTAGGGCTGGTCCTCTTTGTAAGCACATGTTGGCAGATTTGGCTACAGAGGAACAATCGTATTTTCCGGGATAAGCTGATGCCACCTATGGTCACAGCTAACAGAGCCCTGCAGGTCGGGAAATTGTGGTATAGGCATTGTTAGTGCTTTTTAAGTGGGGAATCTAGAGAGGTTGGAAGGGGCAGGGCTATTTTAATTGTAATAGCTGGGTTCCCATGTACTTTGTGTAATTAAACTTTCTTTCAATAAAATTTTGGCAGCAACTGCCAATTCATTCAAAAAAAACAACGATTTTGTAACCATCTTAATAAATAGTAAAAAAATTCAAAAAAATGTAAAATTTTATCTCCAAGCATATTTTAATATATCAATCATGTTGAATGGTTTGGATTTCGAAAATGGTAGGTATCAAAATGTGTCAAAAAAAGGGTGCAATCCGATCCCTCCTCATATATATATATATATATATATATCTTGCATGTTCACCTAATCACAATATATGTACTTCTAATTGAAACATAAATAACAAATAACTATGGGTTTGAAACTCAGATGGAAGAAATTATTTGTTATAATAATAAGTGTATTAAATAGTTGGATGGCTTGACCTTCAACTTTACTAAAAAAAACTATGGTAAGAAAAAAAAATTGGTCCCAAATTTAAAATCTTGTGCTAACGTTTCAAAATCTCGTGCTAAAAAATCGGAGTATATATTGTTTACGGTGCCTCAAATTTTGAGTTTGAAATTCGGACAGTCCAATCAGAATCCAGTACAATCCTGCTTAAATTTATGATGTTTTCTTAACATTTGTGTCGATGCAAATCAGACAGTCTGAATTCGCAAAGCAGTAACTCAGGTCTCAGTACATTAATCAAGATTTAAGTTATTGCATAGGATATAAATTGCTGCAATTTTTGTATCTTGAAAACAAATATTTAAAAATAATCGGGTATTAGATAAATTGCGGTGAAATTTTAATGCCATAGATACAACCGAACCATTAATTAAAATATAACCAATAAAAGTGCATGCAGGTGATATTCATTGCCACCGACAATTCCATATCTAAAGAAACCAAATTTTGGGTTGATTCCCTAAGCTATTAAATTGCAGCGCATCACACAGAAGATCACAACAATGTTTAATGTCTTTAGATAGAGTGAAATAAACGTTCCGTGCTGTTATTGTGGTTATATGCTTTGTCTTGACTAAGTTAATTTTTTATGTGTTGTACTGTGCTGTAATTAAAATGTTGATGAATGATCACGATACGTGAATGGCTACGATGTGATTGGGGTTATGTGCTATGTCTTGACTATGTTAATTTTGTATGTGTTGTACTTTGCTGTAATTAAAATGTCGATAAATGATCATGATACGCGAATGGCTACGGTGTGTTCAAACGTGACTAGTTACGTCTGGTCACGTTGAACTATGTTTTTTTTTTTCATAATTCAAGTTAGTTTATTTCAAGATTCACTATTGATCAAAGATCTAACGGTTTTAATTACACGTGATTCGCATGACCCCATATCGTGATCAGATCTTTCGCGTGATGTGTGTTATGTCAAAAGATAATTACAACATGTGAATGGCCACTACATAGGACACACGAGTCATACCATGTAACCGACACACATACCGTGCCATTCTGTGACGTAACTGGCTCCAGTTTACCCACTCTACCTTTAGAGGTCGAGCTTTGGTGCGATTTTCTGTGAGCTGCAGATTGATAGTGTGGCAATTAAAGAAACTAATGATTCCACATCAAAATTCCACCGCAAACTATTTTATACTCTACATAATTTTATAATATTCCCAAAACTAAAAAATTCTGAATTGTTTTAACAGAAGGAAAAGAAAGGATGCTGTTCATCTCGGCAAGAGAAGGTGTCATTAACTAACAGCAGAAGCCTGACAGGTAACAGAGATTTTAAGATTATCCATCAGTCACCTGAGATCCCCCTCAACTCGGGAAGATAAAACTGTCATTATTAGCTTTCTATTTTTTTTTTCTTATTAAAACTAGCAAGAGTATGTTTTTTTATTTTCACATCATATTCATTGCATTACATTTTGTTACACGTAAGGAACAGTTTTGATTACGCATACTTGGCAAGTGACCGTATAATCCAGAGTACCGAATAATGTACAGTGCTTGACTGCTTGGCAATAAACACGCTTGTTTGAACCGTACGGAATCTCTGTCACACTGCGCGATTGAATTAAAACATCAAATTTAAAAATTTGTATATTGCTAACGTACTTGTATTTACCGGCTTTTTGTTCCGGCATTTTTATTCATAACAAAAAAAAATATAAAATATTATTAATAACCGCTCCTCCAAAACAATTTTATCCATGCCCAAACCGTCTTTCCAGGAGGCGGTTTATCCCTCCACCAACTCGCCTCCTGGGGAGCGGTTTACTATTTTTTTTTTTTTTTGCTTTTGCTTTTGCGATGATGGATTATTTATAATTATATTTATAATTTATGTATTTTGTAATATTATGTATTTGTTTATATTTTTAATACGATGGATTTTATGATTTGTGAATAGTTTAACAATAACACATGATATGGATAGATAACAATAATTGTTTTGTAATATTATGTTTGTTTGAGCAGATTGAATTTATTACTTGAATTTTAAAAATAAAGATTTGAATACATAACACATGATATGGATAGATAACTATAATTGTTTTTTTTTAGTGTGATCTCATTGTCTATGCCAAAACACCCGTCATTTTTATCCATGCCTATCGAAACTTACATTTCGCCAACTCTGCCCATCAAAACAAAATTCTGTCAAAACTGCCCAAACCGGCTTAAATTTTTTTTGAAAAAAGTTATAATTTAGAATTTTTTTATATGTTTCTTTGAAATTAGATAGAAAAATATATAATCCGGATCAATATTTTTCAGATCAGTTTTTTCGCGGCTGTAAGAAAAAGTAAAATATTTTATTTTGTGTTATTAGAAAAAATAAAACGGCCATAACTTTAAAAAAAATGAAATGGATCAAGGGTCGGAAACATCGTTTTTTTTTTTTAACTTTAAACGGCCATATCTTTTGCTAGGAAAGTCGGATTTACGTGTATGACTCCAATTCAGAAAGGGGAGGAGGAGACGGTGGTGACCGTCACCCGGGGATTTACCCCGGGTATCCGAAAAAATCAGAATCGCCAAAAAACGTCGTTTAGTGCCTCAAAAATTAAGTTTAAGATTTTTAGTATCTTAATTGAATTTTTTTATGTCAAAAAATACTTTTCAGCACCGAGAAATGAACCAGTAGCAAGTGCAATTGCCACAGGAGAAGTCTCATACAAGCATTTTGTCTTCTGGTTTGATTTCAAGGACTGAAAGGTATATGCTCTAGCAATCCTGTAATTATAATATAGTTTACTAGTTCCGTTAATTCTAAGAAGCGTAGGCGTCTCTTAAATAAAGACAAAGGAATAAATTATAAAATCATAATGGATATTTTTTTTAATAAATGGTATAATGGATATAAAATGAGTAAAGGGTATAATGGATATATTTTTATTTTTTTTAATAAAGGATATAATGGATATTTTACAAATTTAAAATAAGCTTTAACAGACAAAGGGATTAAAATGAGTAAATTTGTAAGTGTTTAAAGTTTAGAAGAATAAATATGATATTATGAAGTTTAGACATGAAATATGTAATATTGACAAATCATAAATCATAAAATCATAAAATCCATCGTATTAAAAATATAAATAAATACATAATATTACAAAATATGATATTATGAAATCATAAATCATAAATATGATATTATCAAGTTTAACCTTGCATTCAGACGTTATTTTATTATTTTGTTAACTTATGTTTTAAACTATTCACAAATCATAAAATCCATCGTATTAAAAATATAAACAAATACATAATATTACAAAATACATAAATTATAAACATAATTATAAACAATCCATCATCGCAAAAGCAAAAGCAAAAAAAAAAAAAAAATAGTAAACCGGCCCCCCAGGGGGCGGGTTGGTGGGGGGGTAAACCGCCCCCTGGGGGGCGGTTTGGGCATGGGTAAAATTGTTTTGGGGGGGGCGGTTATTAATAATATTTTATATTTTTTTTTGGTTATGAATAAAAATGCCGGCTCTTTGTTCCTTTGTTTTGTTGTCAATTAGTTTTCTTATACTAGAATTCGAATTGACAGCATGCATGTATGTTTTTTTTTATTTTAACATTGCTTCTTTTAGATGATATTTTTTTTTTTCTGTTTTGGAAATAGCCCTTGATGAAACAACAAGGATCAGGCGTTTACATGATCATCAAGATCAGTTCATGTCACTAAAAAACATCAAGTTCATTAAGATATGCAATATGGAGAAAATGTTTAGCGGTTTGGATCGGTTGTTTGGATTTCCAAATTGGAATACGAGTGTAAAGTAAAATGTTGTTTTACTTCACAACTCACCATAGCCCATCTCTATATGGGATGGGCTATGGTGAGTTGCGAAGTAAGATGTCATTTTTACTTCACGCTTATATTTTTATTTTGAAAATCCAAACAACCGATCCGAACCGCTTAACATGTTCTCCATATTGAAATGTGCTTGGAGACCAAATTTTACATTTTTTGAAATTTTTTTACTATTTATTAAGCCACTTTGAAAATCGCTGATCCAATGGTCCAGAAAATTTTATTGTTTTTTACTGTTCACCCGGATCTGCAATTTTCAAAGTGGCTTAATAAATAGTAAAAAAATTCAAAAAAATGTAAAATTTAGTCTCCAAGCACATTTCAACATGGGAGTAAAGATGGTTCTTTACTTCCTGCTCAAATCTCCATTTTCAAAATTCAAATAGTTGATCCGAACCGTTAGATGTGATCTCCATATTGAAATGTGCTTGGAGACCAAATTTTACATTTTTTGGAATTTTTTTACTATTTATTAAGCCATTTTAAAAATCGTTGATTCAACGGTTTCACTGTTCAATATGAGTCACTGTTGGATCAGCGATTTTCAAAGTGGCTTAATAAATAGTAAAAAAATTCCAAAAAATGTAAAATTTGGTCTCCAAGCACATTTCAATATGGAGATCACATCTAACTGTTCGGATCGACTATTTGAATTTTAAAAATGGAGATTTGAGCGGGAAGTAAAGAACCATCTTTACTTCCAAAAACAAGTTAGCCCATCTTTATATATATCTTGGATGTTCACCTAATCACAACATATGTACTTCTAATTGAAACATAAATAACAAATAACTATGGGTTTGAAACTCAGATAGAAGAAATTATTTGTTATAATAATAAGGGTATTAAATAGTTGGATGGCTTGATCTTCAACTTTACTAAAAAAAACTATGGTAAGAAAAAAAAAATTGGTCCCAAATTTAAAATCTTGTGCTGTTTCAAAATCTCGTGCTAAAAAATAGGAGTATATATTGTTTACGGTTCCTCAAATTTTGAGTTTGAAATTCGGCCAGTCCAATCAGAATCCAGTACAATCCTGCTTAAATTTATGATGTTTTCTTAACATTTGTGTCGATGCAAATCAGACAGTCTGAATTCGCAAAGCAGTAACTCAGGTCTCAGTACATTAATCAAGATTTAAGTTATTGCATAGGATATAAATTGCTGCAATTTTTGTATCTTGAAAACAAATATTTAAAAATAATCGGGTATTAGATAAATTGCGGTAAAACTTTAATGTCATAGATACAACCGAACCATTAATTAAAATATAACCAATAAAAGTGCATGCAGGTGATATTCATTGCCACAGGCAATTCCATATCTAAAGAAACCAAATTTTGGGTTGATTCCCTGAGCTATTAAATTGCAGCGCATCACACAGAAGACCACAACAATGTTTAATTTCTTTAGGTAGAGTGAAATAAACTTTCCGTACTGTTATTATGGTTATGTGCTGTGTTTTAACTAAGTTAATTTTTTATGTATTAATATTTGACAGCCACTGCTAATTTATCAAAAAAAAAAATTATGTGTTGTACTGTGTTGTAATTAAAATGTCGATGAATGATCATGATACGTGAATGGCTATGCTGTGATTGTGGTTATGTGCTATGTCTTGACTAAGTTAATTTTGTATGTGTTGTACTGTGCTGTAATTAAAATGTCGATGAATGATCACGATACGCAAATGGCTATGCTGTGTTCAAACGTGACTAGTCACGTTTGATCCCTCAGTCACGTTGAACTATTTTTTTTTTCATAAATTAAGTTAGTTTATTTCAAGATTCACTATTGATCAAAGATTTAACGGTTTTAATTACACGTGATTTGCGTGACCACGTACCGTGACTAAATCTTTCGCGTGATGTGTTGTGTTGTGTTGTGTCAAATTTTCAAAATATGATTACGACATGTGAATGACCACAAGATAGGATACGCAAGTCATGCTATGTAACCGACACACGTACTATGCCATTCTGTGACGTAGCTAGCTCCAGTTTACCCAGTCTACCTTTAAAGATCGAACTTTAGTGTGGTTTTCTGTGAGCTGCAGATTGATAGTGTGGCAATTAAAGAAACTAATGATTCCACCGCAAACTATTTTATACTCTATATTATTTTATAATAATTCCTAAAAATAAAAAATTCTGAATTGTTTTGACCGAAGGAAAGAAAGGATGCTGTGTATTTTGTTCATCTCGGCAAGGGCTAACTAACAGCAGAGAGATTTTTTTTTATAAAACATAAATAAAAAAATTATTTTTAGGATTCCGGCATGATTGATTGGTTTTTTATAAAAATCATAAAAAACGAGTTGGCAGCCCGTTCTCTACAGTATTTTATCCTCCAGAACGAGCTGCCAACTCGTTCTTGATTTTTTTCCAAGTTTTAACCGGAAAAACCAGTTTTTTTAGTCTGGAACGAGCTGCCAATTCGTTCTCTACAGTAATTTTTTTTTTTAGAGTTTGCTTATAAAATAAATCAGATATTTTGTATATTAACAATAAGATTAATGGAACATTTGAAGAGATTTTTTTTTGTGTATTTTGACTATTTTATCATTTTATCAAATCAATGTATTGGTTTTTTATATAAAAAAAATAAAAAATCAATGGATTGCGTTTCAAATGTACGTATTATTTTTCTAATCTTTATTTTTTTATATTTTAAAAATAAACAAATTTAATCATTTAATTGTTATTTTTATTAAAACTCATTTTAATTTAAAAAATACTTATTTTTTTTTGTAAAAATATAAAATAAGTGTTTTATTTATGAAAAAAATATGTTAGTATTCTAACTGGTTGATTTTTTAGAATAATGATACATTGGTCTACTATATTGAGGATTTAGAATGGAGTCGATTTTTGCCATAAGAGCCGTTAGATTATGAAAAATATGTCCATTAATTATTCATAGACATTATTTCCTAGAAAAAAGTATACAGAGACACAAATTTTGAGTCTTGTTATTGTATTTCACTTTTACATTTTCTTCTAATTTTCTTCACGGAATATCTGATTGTCCATTAATCCTATTGTTAATATACAAAATTAAACAAAATATCTGATTTATTTTATAAGCAAACTCAAAAAAAAAAATACTGCAGAGAACAAATTGGCAGCTCGTTCCGGACTAAAAAACTGGTTTTTCTGGTTAAAACTTGGAAAAAAATCAAGAACGAGTTGGCAGCTCGTTCTGGAGGATAAAATACTGTAGAGAACGGGCTGCCAACTTGTTTTTTATAGTTTTTATAAAAATCCAACCAATCATGCTAGAACCCTAAATTTTTTTTTTATTTATGATTTATAAAAAAACTCAACAGCAGAAGCCTGACAGGAAACAGAGATTTTAAGATTATTCACCAGTCACCTGAGATCCCCCTCAACCCGGGAAGATAAAACTGTCATTATTAGCTTTCTATTTGTTTTTTCTTCTTAAAACTAGCAAGAGTTTGTTTTTTTATTTTCACATCATATTCATTGCATTACATTTTGTTACACGTAAGGAACAGTTTTGATTACGCATACTTGGCAAGTGACTGTATAATCCAGAGTACCGAATAATGTACAGTGCTTGACTGCTTGGCAATAAACACGCTTGTTTGAACCGTACGGAATCTCTGTCACACTGCTCGATTGAATTAAAACATCAAATTTAAAAATTTGTCTATTGCTAACGTACTTAGTATTTTGCGGCTCTTTGTTCCTTTCTTTTGTGGTCAATTAGTTTTCTTATATTCGAATTCGAATTGACAGCATGCATGTATGTTTTTTTTTTTTAACATTGCTTCTTATAGATGATTTTTTTTTTTTTTTTTTTTTTTCTGTTTTGGAAATAGCCCTTGATGAAACAAGGATCCTGGTTACATGATCATCAAGATCAGTTCATGTCACTAAAAAACATCAAGTTCATTAAGATATGCTTAATTCAGACATTCGACATCCATAATAATAAGAAGTCGTCAAATGCAACTATATTTATGTGAAGAATTAACTTTTTGATCCAATGACAAAAGACAACGTTTTCCATGTGGGAGATTCCATGTTCAAAATCTATATAAGGGATACTTTATGAATATTATAATTTGAAAGGCTAAGTCTCCATTTTTCTCTCAAAAAAAATATCCTTTGAGCTAGAATAAATATACGAGGTCACATGAAATTATTTATTCTGCATATATATAATTATCCATAATTTATGAATAGTGCTCTCAATTGTTTCTAGATGGTGATACACTTTTCTTTAACAACAAAGATAAACAGTTATAGGACTAGATTCTAGGCCGTTACATGATGGGATGTAACTTAATAGGTTTCATAGGTAAAGCTCCTGAATTTCATTACAGAATCGTTTTTTAACTTGTGGATCCCTACAACATTTTGGTCCGGATCCCCTGAAGTAACCCAATTTTTGGTTTTAAATCGGAACCGTCCGATTTGAACCCAACGCTCAGAATGGTCTCAGTATTTGAATTCGTTCTGGGGATTTGTGCGCTTCAGATCTGGATGGATTATCTCGGATTCGAATTGGACGGTCTGGATCCAAAATCCAAAAATTAGGTTACTTCACTCGATCTGAACTCCAACATTTTATCTTTAAATCGGAAGATAAAACTGATAGCAAGGAGGGATTGTTGAAATCATGCAACACTCACTGTTACTGTAAATAAATACTGATGTTTTTATTTTTCTTTTTTATTTATGATTCTCTAACATTCTAATATGTCATTTTAGTTATATGTTTTGTTATATTGTAGGAGATGTTTTAGCTAAGTGATATTGAACTTTGTAATAAGCAGTTGCTTGTTCTTAGTCAAGTCTGATATCACTGGTACGTACTGTTGGAAAAATATTAACTAACCAACTAATTTTAAATCTGAATTTTGATCAATAAATGTCACATCCCCGATTCGGAGGTGCGATGGACCTACCGCGTCCAATTTACCATAACAATTCACGTAGCACAAGGCATGGATCTTTTTATGCATTGCCAATAGCATCCATTATTTTTACCACATCCCAAATTAATTTACAATAATTATCTGACAATTTATAGTGAATGATGCTAGATAAATTTTCTGCACCATGTCAGATAAAATAATTCCAAATCTCAATCCTTTAGGTGGCCCTGCTGTCAATTACAATCCCAAAAGCGTTTCTCAATCTTCGTCTAATAAACCTGTAACCCACAAGGGGAAACGAGTGAGAAATAATAAATTATTTCTCAGTGCTGATTGCCACTCAGATTATTGGATTCGAAGGAAATCCATATTCAGAATGAAATCACCGCACGAGAAATTAACAGTTCATTTTAAAACGACGAATGCAAATGCTCAATAACAGTATCCAATCGAACAATAACAATTACATAGATAGATCAGAACTCAATGAATCTTGTCAGAATAAAGGGTTTGGGTATAAATATTTTAAACCATAAAGTCTGGTAACGTTTGGTTTCTTACCTTTACAATTTCTAGTCTGGTAACACTGACAGATACCATAACGAGTATCCATCGTGTTAGGGCTTATACTGTTCTATCCATCCTGACAATTTGTTAATGGAAACAATATAGAATCAATATCTCAATGTCGTCAGTATCAGAAAGAAAATCGGTGATAAGACGGTTCTAACTATCCTGACAATCGGTTAGCAGAAACAATACGAAATCAATATCAAAATCACTATCATTATCGGAAAGAAAATCATTGATAAGACAGTTACCACAGTTTATTAGTCTTACAGTCATAATTCATATTTATTCAATATCCCCTACCCAACCGGTACTGGGTTCAGTTGGGGCCATTCACCATATGCGCATAAGGGTCATGGAGTAAAGTCTAGTAGCTAGCTAGACTTTACGATATATTAATCCTTTTTCTCCACTACATGGAGGTTCAAGGATTTCAATATTTAATATTCAATCAATTCAGTCACTGTGGTCTCAATCAATCATTTGAAATAAGAATCAATCAATCGATAAACAATATCAAGATGACAGTCAATAGATTCACCTGTAATTCAGTTTCAATTGTATTGGGCTATGCATATGATGCAACAGTTCAATGAATGCAGTCAATCAAATATTCAAAATGCACAGCGAGTTACGATTTAATTCCTAGTTATGAACCTCAGACTAATCCAATAACCTCGCACCTGATATCGTAGGAGAAAATCAGAGCGATCGATCATTGCATATCAGTGGTTTCAGACAGTCCCGTCAAGTTTCATTCTACAGTTGCTATACCTATAGCATAATAACATTTCATTTATATGACTTACATCATTATTATTACTAACAATCTACATATATAGACTAGTAATCAATTTGTGTGTATCTGTTATTTATTCTTAATTAATAGCACTATTTACTAATCAATTCTTCATTATTTAAATCACTTTTAACTAAATTCAATTTTCGGTTTTAATAAATTGTCCAAAAGTTTACAACTTTACATAATCAAATTTCAAAATTCTAAAACCTATGTTTAATTCATCATTTGACTTGGTCTAAAGCAACAATCTTTGTATTTTTCCCTTTTTTTATTTTTACGGACAAGTCAAACTGACTCAAGCTCAAATCCAAAATTTTCCCATAATATACTAGTCAATTAATATCCTAATTATTTAGTTCTTTTCTAAAGGAGTTCAAGGATCAAGGTTCAGTCATTTTGCAGCTCAATCCCACTAACATGGGAATTTAACAATTTCTTGAGAATTTAACAAATATACTTTCAAATATTAAACGGTTTTCTTTCTATTTCAATCACTACATATATTATAGCTATTCACTTGAGTTGTTTAACAGTTCCAAATCTTTAAATCGGATCAAGAAAAAGAACGAGACAAAAAGATGAATACCAATTTGGGTTCTCTTGTTGCAACTAATCACTAGCTTTCTTGCTTAGTTCAATAGCAGCATACATCATGCTCAATCAAGCTCAAGGATTTAATCACCAAGAATCTTAAAGGAAAAACCTCTGTTTTTATTTTTCTTTTACGGGAGAGAGAAGGAATCCTCCCTTTAATTAAGAAAGATCTAAAATATTTAAGCAGGTGCTGTTTTCACCTAGCAATGGCCGCGTGGCCATGTTCTATTTGGTCATTAAAATTTGCATTTTTATATATTTAACCTTCAATTTTCCAAAGATTGTGAATCAGTCCATAAATTAAATAAAAACAACTTATAAATATTATCATGTATAAATTTGCTCTTACCCACTACATATCTCATACATTCTTGCATATTACAATCTTTTAAGTTTTTCAATCTAATAACATATACTTTATATCACTCAATTTGATATTGACAATCTGATAACAATTAACTTCAAAATAACTTATAATTTATTTTGTACAATAATATTTCACTCTCAATGTTACCAGTTTTATTAAAACAAATACATTCAAACATTTCGAATATTACATTTAGTCATTAATTTATATATATATTTTGCAGAGTATTACAATAAAATAAATAAAAATTATATTAAAAATATAATCAAGAATATAATTAAAACTTTATTACCCGGAGCTGCAAAATGCGGACCTAAGGCAACTTCCCGTCCTAAGCGCAGGAATAATCGGTTAAGCTTGCCCCAAGTTACGCCGGTATTCCTCTGCCTGCGGGCGCAACCGTGGTAGAGGTTGATATAGCTTCTTTCAACAATGGTAGCAAAATAATAGTTTTACTATAAAGAAAATATTTGTGGGAGAATATACTTTATGAATTATAGAGCTAAGAGGAAGAATAAGAGAATGGAATTGTTGGATGATTATTTGATTAATTTGCACATCAAATATCAAGTACTATTTATAGGCAAATAACATAGACACCAATAAATTTGTGCATTCATGACAATTAAAATAATATTTATTTTGATATTACCGTTTTTTTTTTATATTAAGCAAATAAACGGCATGAATGATGGGCACAAGCTCAACGGAAAAATGCACTGAATTGCATATCAATTTTGTATATGCTAATTCATAAAGTTCTTTGCCTATAACTGACAATATTAAATGTTTAGTATTCAGACCATGGACACAGGCACTCAGACCATGGACACAGGCACACAGCTGATGCCTCATGTCTAATATACTTGATTTGATATTTGATATTCTGTGGCGATAAAAAGTGAGCTTTTATGTAGAAATTGAATCAATGAAATTAATTCACAAATAGCTCTACAATTCATAAAGTTAAAAAACATTAATATTAAAATAAGTATTTATTTATATAAAATTTTGGGTTTTCAAAATATATTTCTAACAATCCCCCACAAAACTCAAAATTTAATTTTATATATAAAACAAAATTTAAATAAAACTTGTAAATATTTCTACTACCATTGTTTATACTGTGCATTGGGCAAAATGTTTTGATTTCGCTTAGTGTCAATAATTTCAGTCCGAGGAGATCGGAGTGAACCAGGTCTTGAACAACGATTCCTTTGATCGGAACTTACATTATTACACACACAGTACAGAAAACTACATCGCGGGTTGTGCGTTTGAGGCCATGCACATTAACTTGATTTTTTTCATGAGAATATTCTACGGGTTGCCTAAACACAGTAGCCGCGGCCTTTAATATACGGTCATTCTCATATAGAAGAGTTCCCTCTGGGATGTGTGTAGAGTCACATCTCGCGAATTACCGACTTGGGATACTCATCTTATTACACTACATAGGAGCACTGATCACCATAGGGATGGGTTTGGAACAAAAGTTCCATATTTAAAATATTCTTGTGCTCCTTGGCCAACCTATCTGCTTGTTCTTACCCATTGAACCTTCTTCAGGGGATCGCCCATCACAGAGGTTGGGTTCCCACACCAGATTGGCCCATTAGGCTAAAGCCCATCCCTCTCGATGACTCTAGGACTTTCGTCCTATATTTAAGCCTTTTGTAAAACAATCGGCAAGATTTTGTTCATCATCAACATTTACATAAGAACTTTAATTTTTAGTCCATCATCAATATTTTCATGTCACTGGATTATCATTTATTTGTTGCTTGAGCATGCAAGTAATAATTTTTTTTTTTTTAAAGAAACTTGCAAAATAATATTCACCAATTTTTTTTTATGAGTAAAATGCTTTCAGAAACATATTATAAATTTTACAAAGTAGTTATTTGTAATATCATGTGATATAAAATCAATCACATACATTTTTGAAAAAAAAAATTATAAGCTAACAACAATAGTGTTTTTAATAGAATGTTGAAATCATGCATTCTAATATATAGAATCAAACTATTCAGAGCATAGTATAACTCAATCAATTTTTATCATCTCATGTATGATAATTTAAATTCTCACATTTTCTGCTACATTTGAAAAAACTATGTTGCAATTTCATTTAATACATATTAGCCATAATCATAATCAAATATTTATTAGTTATCATGATCAATTAAATGAGTATATTTTATTTTACACCCCACATTTCACTTTCTTATTAAACTTATCATGATTTCTCATAGAATTAAAGACATATATTCAATATTTATGTCATAAATATCTTAGAGTCAGCTTAATATTAATTTCTACAAACATTTTAACCCCCACAATTTACTAGATATAATAAAATGATAAACCATTCTATAAACGCATGATCATTATTGTGCAATTAAAATTTAATTTATGCATTTATAATTTCATGTCATATATGACTTAGAATTGGTCTATAAATATTTTAATAAAAATTAACCCTCATATTTTCTGTTATATATCAAATAATAAGATTGACATCTTATTTAATTATTTCCTAAAATAACATTATGAATCATGTATGCTCAGTAGTCATCATGATTAATTGATTAAAATGAACCTCAATCAATAAAAATGATCACAATTATTTCAATTTTTTTTTAATACCCCCACATTTCTCTTCTTCTTTATATTAAGAAGTATTAAATATTTTAAATAATATACATTTAATTATCTCATCTGACAACAAAATATTAAATACTTTTGAATTATTATTATACCTATAAATTGGAATCCTACAATATTTATCAGATCCAAAAATTAGATGTTGGAATTTTTATTTTATTTTATATGTCAATTGCTTATGTAATCTAAAAATAACACATATATATTCAATTATTTAGCAACGTGACTCCATTGCTTCACTGGCATAAAGTTTAAATTTAATAACTATATTGTTTCTTATTTATATACACAGACGACTTAGAGAGTCTCAGAACTCATAATAGTATAGTCAATATATTTTTCTTTAATAAAGAAATAGTTTAGTTCGTTGTGTAAAGTTTAAGAATACAAATTATTACTCCATTTATGTGTACATGATCTATTTAATTTTTCAGATCGTTAAAGATAATTATGATGTTTAAAAATGGAATTAAAAGAGGCGGCTATTTAAATAAATATTATTGGAAATAAATTATAATATTTTATCACCCTTACTTTAATAATATAACTAAAAATTAACCAAACGGTTATGATAGAATTTCTAATATTCCATTTTACTTTTCTCGGTAAGTAAAAAATAGAATAAAAAATAATATTAAAATAATGTATATTTGGTACAAGATTTTTATGATTATTTTTGGTAGATACTAACCAGTAAATCTACAACATATTTAATTTTTTTTATTAAGTGCAAAATTGATATTGCAATATTGCATTTTTTTTTTATAAAAACAGTATGTATATATATATTTTCATCTATTCAGATGAAGAGAGAGAATTGGCATAAATGGATCTGGACTAATTATTTATCCCTAACCGCAAGAGAGTAGATATTAATTAATTTTATTAATCATTATTGTTTCAGTTACTATTAGGATTAAATAAGAGTCATTATTACATCCAATAGATATCTCTTAATTAGCCAATTTATATTTTTACGGTATGAATTTATTCGAAAAATAACTGAAATATATTGAGTATTAGAATTTGTTCAAAATTTAGGTTTCAACATTTAGGCATACACACCTTTGATAACTACAATTTATATTTCTATACGTTATTCACAGTTTATAATTTATTGCAAGTTAATGCAAATAATTTCAAACTGAAAATTTCCTAAACCTTTGTACATTTTGTAAACTGAAAACAATGAACTATCTATTTTTATTTTATTACTTAATTCAATTATAGATTTCATCTACGGAAGAATCATCAGTAACTAGATTGCATTGATGTTCTTGTTTGACAGAAATTATTATTTTATTTGCAACAGTTTTTCACCGATAACCTTGAAAATTTACTTGCCGAGTAAACTAATTTTTTTTTTATTACAAACAGGTCTAATTACTATGTATCTGTTTCTGTTTATTTTATTTTTATGACAAATATATATATATATATATATATATATATATATATATATATTTCAATAAATAAGTAACTCAAAAACTAACTCATTCTACAAAATAACAAATGCGAGACTTTTAAATCTGTGAATGGTTTTCATATTATAAAACTAACAAATATTATTCATCAAAGGACTTATTTAAATTATTATATCAAATAAATGCTAACAATTGTTAAGATATCCGATAACAAAAACATATCTTTATAATTAAGTATTAATTAACCAATTTAATACTGAATCCATTCTTCGTAACTTTCTATTACAATTTCAATTATATATATTTCATAGATCAATACTACATCAACTTGAATCATCTAGTTTATTATTCAAATTTCCATATACTAAAATCACATGTATCTTTTAGTAAGAAATCTAGAATCTATAGTAAGAAATCAGATTTTGATTTCGGTTATGATTGGAATCAGATAATAAAAACAAATTAAAATGGTTTTGATTTTATTTCCCTTTTTTTTTCACCAAACGGAGAGAGATGCCAAACAACACTTCTTAATCATTATAATATTTACTCATATATAATACAGAAAAAAAAAAACTTAGCAATTTAATTTTTTTTCATTTTTCAGTAACCAGATTAAAAAATATATAATTAAACTCTAGTGCACATATAGCACTGACTATTCCAATTGTAACTTAATTTAAAACTTTACCGAACTTAATTTTATAATTTTCAATATATAATAAATCTCAGATTATAATATTAACTGCTGTGATTCTATCAAAGTTCTTTGTTAACTTGATCGAATAAATAAAAATTCAAGAAGATTTCAGTTTAGCAACAACTAAATTAGAATCTTACTGTTAAGATTATTTTTAATTTTATAGCATAAAGCTTTTCTCATAATTAGAAATTAATTAACAAATATAATTCCTAAAGCTTTCAATCAGCAAAACATCATATATAAGGGACTTAAATTTAATTTCATAAATCACAACATCTATTCAAATTCAAATTTATATTCCTCACTTCTCTGATTGTCATGTAAATCAAATACTAATGATTGAATGCAATTTCAGAGTAATCATAACGGCTAAATTTAAATCACAAAATCGATCACAGTGATAGTTCTTACAAAATACTATCCGAATAATTAGGTTTTGTTATGATCCTATTTATTTTTCTTTCATATTGGGAAACTAATTAATCTTACAATTTATAAAATAATTAAATCAGAATTTTAATTTGATCAAATTCAGATTACGGGTTATTGCCTTAGATTGTTTTGTATAGTTATTCAAGAACAAAATATGTCAACATAAATGTATAGTCTGGTTACTATAACCATAAGACATAATGCCTCAATTGCAAATGTAAATTCAGTTATAAAATTATAAATTGACCGAATAGAAATTTCAAAGTCAAGTTTAATTGATTAATGTAGAATATCTGTTTAGAAATCAGATTTTAATTTCCCTTAAAATCAAATTATTGATATCTAAAATCAATTTAATATTTGATTAGATACGAAAACTAACAATATTGCATTTTCTGATTGGACAAGTGAGATGTATTTTAAGAATCTACACTGCTTAACATTCTTGGTCAGGTTTCCCCATCATTAAAAAACGTACCAGTACTTGTCAAACAATATAAGGTTTTGTTTTGTAAAATCAGTGAAGTAGTTCACTATTATAAAAAAAAAACTTGACAAGTGACTAGATGAATTTGACAACCAGCCAATTCATCGTATTAATTTGCTCACGAATACGAAATATCTCACAGTATATACTATTCGTGATGATGAGACTTAACTGTTTTTGAATAATTGATCTAGTCGACCGTTATTTTCGATAAATTTTTTAACAGAGATGTTTTGATTTCATGCAGCGCACGGAACATATGCAATGCAATTTTTGATTCTCTAGCCCGTGCATTGCACGAAGCAATCTTTACCAGTTTATGTTTATTACTGTTTGGCAAAACCTTAGGCAAATTTGCTAAGGGAAGTGCTATATTGAAGATATCAATTGTAATTTTGAAAGTTGAGAGAAAATTTCTCTTTAAATATCTATTTTATCCTTCAATTTCTCTTTCTTATTTGTCACAATTAATTTTGTCATAATTAAAAATAAAGATTAATAAAGGAATTTTTTTTTGATTGATGCTTAAAAGCAGAAGTTCAATGTTTCGAAATGAAATTAATTACATACACGAATGAAATAGGTTCAATCTGATTCAATCGGGAAATAAATAACGAATAAAAAACAAATCAAAAACCAAAAAAACTTGCTTAAATAAGTAAAGCTAAAACGGACAGAAAAAACTTTAAAACTCCTCAAGTTGGTACAAATCTATAACTACTGAACATTACAGATGTCCAATGCTTTAATTTTTTTTTAATAAAACAACTGTAGGTATATTGCATTAATTAAGATAGTCTAAGGTGTTACATTGCCATAAAATAAAAACTAATATTAAAGAAAAAATAAACTGCAGCCTAGCAAATTTAGAAGAAAGATTATCCACCAGACCCCTCTAATATGTAAAATTGGAAAGGTTGAGGATCTAAGTGAAAATTTTCTCCCTATTCTATTGACATATTTTTTCCCAGAGAGCATGATTCTGTTGTTCCTGCCTAGTTTATCAGTAAATGCGGCCTTACTCCTGCTCTATCTTCGTAGTCTCAATTCTATACTAGCGAGTGTTGTTGTTCATTTCTATGGTAACCAAAAGTTGGAAGCTGGCCTCGCATTGTGTCATTGCCTCTGATGCTTGCTATTATACTATCCTATCTTGATAAATTGAAAAGAAAATTATCCCTCCCTAAAAGAGGTTTCCTCACAGATAATGTGCACTATAGAAAAGAAAATACATCCAGACTACATGAATAAAAAACAAACGAAAACATAAAAGGAAGGTATTTCTCTCTTTCAATGGATTAGAAATATGAAAGGATTACTTTATTAGTGTTTTCATTAATTAGATAAGAAAGAGACTCCAAGAATAAAATAGGTATTTAGAGAAAAAAAATTTAGAGCTCTCAAAATTAGAAAAAATTGTTCTGAATATAGCGCTCCCCATTTGCTAATGGGCGTTAGTTATCAGCAAATCAAGTTTTAACCTATAAAGTAGAAGAACAGTTATAGTTCCCTGCTTCCCATACCAGTCATAAAATCATGTTAAAAAGAGCAAAACTAGAGTGTAATGTGCTTATCAAGAAGGGTTGAATGAGCACACCTTTAAAAGGTTATTGGATTGACTTCTAACTACGAATTCAAACCGTTGAAATTTATGTATTTCATGAGTGATGCATGTACATGCAAAATTTTAAAGTTTTGAATTCATTTAGCACATGATCAAGCGGTCAAAGCAAGGAACATTTTATAAGTTATTTTTGAAATTGTTTTATGTATTCATTTTTCATCATTTTTTTTACCGCTTGATCATGTGCTAAATGAATTCGAAACTTTAAAATTTTTATATGTACATGCATCACTCACGAAGTACATGGATTTCAACGGATTGAATTTGTAGTTCGAAGTCAATCCAATACACTTTTGGAGGTGTTCTCATTGACTCCTCTCGATGAGCACATCACATCCTAGTTTTGCTCTGTTAAAAATGTATTCCTTTTTTAGTTTTTCTTTTCTTTCTTTTGTTTTTGAAAGGGTTAAATATGGTCAATTGGGAGGGTACGCAGCGCAATTATGGCCGGCATTTTTATTCATAACCAAAAAAAAAATATAAAATATTATTAATAACCGCTCCCCCAAAACAATTTTACCCATGCCCAAACCGCCCCCCCAGGGGGCGGTTTACCCCCCCACCAACCCGCCCCCTGGGGGGGCGGTTTACTATTTTTATTTTATTTTTTTTATTTTTTGCTTTTGCAATGATGGATTATTTATAATTATGTTTATAATTTATGTATTTTGTAATATTATGTATTTGTTTATATTTTTAATACGATGGATTTTATGATTTGTGAATAGTTTAACAATAACACATGATATGGATAGATAACAATAATTGTTTTGTAATATTATGTTTGTTTGAGCAGATTGAATTTATTACTTGAATTTTAAAAATAAAGATTTGAATACATAACACATGATATGGATAGATAACAATAATTGTTTTTTTTTTAGTGTGATCTCATTGTCTATGCCAAAACACCCGTCATTTTTATCCATGCCCATCGAAACATACATTTCGCCAACTCTGCCCATCAAAACAAAATTCTGTCAAAACTGCCCAAACCGGCTTAAATTTTTTTTGAAAAAAGTTATAATTTAGAAATTTTTTATATGTTTCTTTGAAATTAGATAGAAAAATATATAATCTGGATTAATATTTTTCAGATCAGATTTTTCGTGGCTATAAGAAAAAGTAAAATATTTCATTTTGTGTTATTAGAAAAAATAAAACGGCCATAACTTAAAAAAAATGAAATGGATCAAGGGTCGGAAACATCGTTTTTTTTTTAACTTTAAATGGCCATATCTTTTGCTAGGAAAGTCGGATTTACGCGTATGACCCCAATTCAGAAAGGGGAGGAGGAGACGGTGGTGACCGTCACCCCGGTGCTTTCCCCGGGTATCCGGAAAAATCAGAATCGCCAAAAAACGTCGTTTAGTGCCTCAAAAATTAAGTTTAAGATTTTTAATATCTTAATTGAATTTTTTTATGTCAAAAAATACTTTTCAGCACCGAGAAATGAACCAGTAGCAAGTGCAATTGCCACAGGAGAAGTCTCATACAAGCATTTTGTCTTCTGGTTTAATTTCAAGGACTGAAAGGTATATGCTCTAGCAATCCTGTAATTATAATATAGTTTACTAGTTCCGTTAATTCTAAGAAGTGTAGGCGTCTCTTAAATAAAGACAAAGGAATAAATCATAAAATCATAATGGATATTTTTTTTAATAAAGGGTATAATGGATATAAAATGAGTAAAGGGTATAATGGATATATTTTTATTTTTTTTAATAAAGGATATAATGGATATTTTACAAATTTAAAATAAGCTTTAACAGACAAAGGGATTAAAATGAGTAAATTTGTAAGTGTTTAAAGTTTAGAAGAATAAATATGATATTATGAAGTTTAGACATGAAATATGTAATATTGACAAATCATAAATCATAAAATCATAAAATCCATCGTATTAAAAATATAAATAAATACATAATATTACAAAATATGATATTATGAAATCATAAATCATAAATATGATATTATCAAGTTTAACCTTGCATTCAGACGTTATTTGATTATTTTGTTAACTTATGTTTTAAACTATTCACAAATCATAAAATCCATCGTATTAAAAATATAAACAAATACATAATATTACAAAATACATAAATTATAAATATAATTATAAATAATCCATCATCGCAAAAGCAAAAGCAAAAAAAAAAAAATTAGTAAACCGCCCCCCCAGGAGGCGGGTTGGTGGGGGGGGTAAACCGCCCCCTAGGGGGTCGGATTGGTGGGGGGGTAAACTGCCCCCTGGGGGGCGGTTTGGGCATGGATAAAATTATTTTGGGGGGCGGTTATTAATAATATTTTATATTTTTTTTTGGTTATGAATAAAAATGCCGGCAATTATGGCTCATCAAGGACCATATCTCTCTGAGGGACCATCCCATATAAAACTGACCTAATCATTTATTTCATTTTTGACCTTGTCTGACTGTTTCTATTCGGCTTGCCTTTTAATATTGCAATGTTTTAAACAACGTTTTCTTTTGTTTTAAAATGCTGAACAAACTAATTTTGGAATTATCTGTTTATCATATGTCTGACTTCTTTAGTTGAACATTCTAATGGCAGTAAAAGGGTGGAAATTTTAGTTGTTAAATATATAAACAACTATTTTAATATCATACAGTGCACCATTAATAAAGGCAAAATATAAAAAATATAATTGATGTTTTGTGTGAAGTCAATAATTCTGCCAAATTTTTTTACTTTTTTTACACTCAATTTAGTTATAGCGTTTATCATACTTTTTTTTTGTTAAAATATATTATGCTACATTGTCTAGTTATAGTTTAAGGGACTGTATATGCCTAAGTATGCTTTGTTAAGTCTAAATAGATACATTAAACAATGTAATTATCTTTTAGTTAATATAATTGAGGAGGATTCAAATGCCTCTATTTTTTGTACCTTCATTATGCCTCAATTTTTAGAACTATAATAACTTCAAATTCAAAACTTAAATATCAAAACAAAACCATTAGATATGATATATATATCATTGTTGCTATACACACGTAAAAGATCACGGCATTTTGATTAGTATCAAGATCTTGCAAAAATACACCGGTGGATAAATTATAAATGTATTTTTTCAACTTATTGATTCATATAAAATCAAATTTATTTTAATTTGACGTAAATTTAAAATTTTTGTTATTAAAAAATATAAATAGAAACATTTGAACAAGAATGAAGTGATGTAGCTACATCAATGTAACCTTGTGAGAATAAATATTGCAGCAAAATAATCTACGTGCAAAACCACTTCAAAATTAATTTAACTTGCCTTTTGAGTATCCATGATCACACGATAATTAAGCTTTAGTGTTGGATGTTTGAAAATTTGTGCGTTTTATTCAGGTGCATTTTTTTTTTTGATAAAAGGCAGACTTTGTTCATTCTATTAGAAAATCAGAGTTAAGTTACAATGCCAACAAAAAATCAATCACAGATCAAACATAGAGACATTACGCACAGCACCTAATAGGTTCTAATAAGGTGCATTTTTATTTAAAAATAAAAAATAGCAATTGCTTGCTACCCCTGTTGCAAGATTGCTATTAACAAACCTCACTTTCTCGGTTACTAAGCAGGGTTCCAAGCTTTCTGATAGGAGCATGTCCATGGAAGAAAAAACAAAACAGCTGATATACTGATTTTTCTGTTGCTCTTATTTTTAGATTTCAATTTAATAGAGTTATAAATTAATTAATAACTTAAGAGTTCATAAAATTTTAATAGTACTTAATCTAGCATTGAACCGCAAAAAAATATTAATGAAAGGATTCAAAACTGAAAATTTAAAGATTAAAAAAAAATTTAATTAAATCAAAGAATATACGCTATTATAGAATTCAATTTAATAGAATGGTGTTCTAGCTAAAGGACTCCAGTCTTCAACTAATTTGAATAACTTTTAGATGAAATATCATAAACATGTTCGATTTAATAATAACGATGATTGTATTAATAAAATGTAATGCTTAATATTTTCATTTAAAATATTCAACATGATTCGAAGTTTACTTTGGAGACCATGAATGCTTCTTTTATTAGGCCATAAATATATCACTTGTTACTTTTTGCTCCCCCGTTACAACATCGGAACTGAATAGCCTGCTCACAGCCCCTTCTGTGAGTAGGAAATTTCCGTTCCTAATGTCACTCTCACAGGTGAATTCAAGATAAAATTATATTCAATATTTAAATATCAAAACTTATCTCGAATTTATCTGGTAGTAACTTTAGAGACAAGAATTTTTTGTTCATAGAAAGACAGATGATCTTGCATGTTGTGCCACATGCTCCTAGTTGTATAATTAAATAATGGGTCATTAATTTGCAATTTTGAATTAGAGTAACTTCTCAATGACCAACTATTTTAAAAGATTTGGCACAAAGAAGGATTTGGCCTTTTGTAATTTGGAAATTAAATCCTTCATGTTAATTCACATCCATATCTCAAATAATCAATAAGAACCATTCAATAAAATCTTCGTATTAGAATGTACCTGAAGACCAAAGTTTACATTTTTGAATTTTTTTTAACTATTTTTTAGACAAGTACAAAATAACTATTTTTTATGATAAAAAATCATTTGTATTTATACATATTGAAATCAAAGATACGAACGTAAATTAAAACAGAGATTCATATTGCAAGAGGATTCTGCAAGCCAGAGATTCCATACTTCTATTAGAGGAATGCAAAAATATCCTCCACAATATCTTAGACATCTAAAATTTGATTTTAATTTTAATTTTAACAAGGGGCTAATTGTCATTAAAATCCACAGTTACAACCATTAACAATAACAATATTAAATTTTGCATTATCCAATTGATATTTATGAACCTATGGATACACATTTATTGGTGGACCTACCAAAAGCTAAATTAACATCAGTTTTGTATTTCTAATATTCTGATTTTGGAAATGTTAAAATAAAATCTTTCCTTGATAACCGCATTTTTTTTGTCATCAATGGTAATTATTCTTCAGCGTTTCTTCATATAACTATTTAATTGACAGATAGTATTATTTGCAACAAAGGACCCTAGTTGATATACAGAAATCAACTAAAAGATAGAAAACAAGTAAAATAATGTGAAGTGTACAGCATAATTTTTTTAATTGTGCTCTTTTCAGTTTCAAAGGACAAATAAAACTACAAATTAATTTCAAACGCATGTGCTCCCATAATAGACAAAAAAAGAATGAAAATCCTGTACTTTTATAAAGAAATGATATTTTACACACATTTTAAAACATCAGTTAAGCGTTAGCATTTCAGCAGCTAATCCAAAAAACAAAAAAAAAACAATAATAACAAATCAACTTAACTGCTCATGAAACTTCTCAAACCTTGTAAATAATCAGAAAACAAGGTAGCACTGCTCGTTGATCAAAGACAACAAGTTCGCCTTTCCCTATAGAAACAGAGTCACAGTGACCATCAGATTCAGACCCAGATCCTACCCGGCCAGCTACGACCCGGCAAACCAACATCGCCCACCGGCCCGACCCGCCACCTGCACTCTCATGCGCTTCCCTGCTCTTCGTGTACGTCCGTACACCATCCAGTATCTTCCCGGCTGACATAACTTTGCACCGTGTTACACCAGCGTCATACACCGGTTCGGAATTAGTACCGGTGCCAGTATATGTACCAGTACGGCAGTGAAATCGCATCATCTCATTTCCATCAGCTGCGCAACGCGAGTCCGCAGATTTGGAAAAATGTGCTCGGGCCCTCACAGCGTTGCGGCATTCCTCAAACCGGGCCACGGTTCGGGCCGGGTTGTGCACACGGAACATCATCTCAATTTTCCCGGCAAACTGGAGATCTTCAGTCCTGCCAGACGACCAACTTGAATTAAAAATTATCTCCACAACCCGTCTCGATGAATGTCCTTCCGGTAGTTCCGTGAGAGACAGAAAAGAACTGGAGGAATGCCGGGACGGCGCCAATGGAGAGGGAGGAAACGGAACGGGCACTGGTTTTCTCTTTCGACGAGGTTTGGGAGTGGATTGAGATTTGTGATTGTTGGAGGGTTGTTTTGGTAAAACAAAGACGGATTCTTTGGAGATGGCGGTACAGGATAGAGAAATGCGAGGGTTGAGTTTTTTTGGGGTGGAGGCGACGTCGTCTAGAACATTCGATTTGCACTGGAGAGATCGAACCCAGCCGGTCGCCATGAACCGGACGTCCGGCGGCGGGAAGAAGAGGGTTGGGTTTGGTTTGGTTTGGTTTTCTTATTTGGCGTGGTTTCAGGAGTAAAGAGAGAAGAAGAGGGAGGAAGACAAGTGACTTTTTATTCTACAACTTGGAAGTTGAATCCGGGTGTTATTATGTTGTCATTTATTTTATTGGGCCTGATAAATATCTTCCAGAAATACGATCGTTATATATCACCAACACAAGTTAATTATCCAATACTTAAAAAAAAATACAGCTTTATAAACTAGAATAATTTTTTTTTTGAAGTACAATGCATAATTCGTTTAATTTAATAAGTATTTAATAGTTTCTTTTTTAATATTACACAACAAATGTTCATTTTTTTTATCTAGAATATATCACTATAATAAAAAGTCCTGTCAACTATTTTGTACCTAATTTTTTTTTTACCATCTTAAAAACAATTAAATCAAATAATCACGATTTAGTCATAATTTCATTTTTGACATTGCCACAAAGTAAAATTGCAGACATAAATCTGCAACTTCACATTGACGCCACATTTTTTTTTCCTCTAAATTTTGATTTTCAGCGCTGAATGACCAAGAAAATCATTGGATTGCCATGAAATGTGTCCTCAACGTGAAGTTGTGGAATACCCAATTTATGTCCACAATTTCACATTGCAGCTGTGTCAAAAATAAAATTATAATCAAATCGTGGTTATTGTAACTCTTTTTTATTTGGTATATTTAAAAATTTCGGCTATTTTGTAGTTTGTACTAGTACAAATGTGCACTTCTTTTATTAAAATGCACGTTAAAAAGGAATAGGTATAGTTTTGATGCGTTTTTATATTTTTTTTTAGAAAGATAGACCAAAAAGTATAGAAATGCTTACGGACTTATTCTCGAAAATAAATAAACTTGTAGAAATATTTTGCAGAACAGATATGGAGATAAGTGTAATAACACTTATTTTTTATTTTGTAATTACGTTTTTTTTTCTTGATATTGGTTTGTAGAAATATTTTGTAAACAAACCTGGGGGATGGGTATAATAACACTTATTTTTTTATTCTGTAGTCTGTACTCACTGTTTTTTTTTCTCCTGTAAGTTAGCTCTTTGACTTGGATCCCGAATTTTGCATGTATACCCCTGCCAAATTATGTATTTGTGCAAGAATTCTTGCTATATTAAAAAAATTAAAATTATTGAGCCTTTTCTTTAATTGTTGATTAAATGCCGGACTAAGGTCACCAATGAGGTGCTAGACTGCTGGGGGGAACGGGTGGTCTTTTGTTTCTGTTTGTTAGCATCTTGGACGCTTATTATTTTCTGGTTTATAATTTGATGTCGCTATTATTTTTTGGTTTGCTGAGTTATGAGATAATTTGTAAATTAGAAAAAAAATTTAAAAGCAAACGTTTGCTTATTGCCAACGTGGTGAATTGATTAGTTTAAATTATTTATGAGTCTCTTTAATTACAATTACTGGAATGGAGTGATATAGAAATTATGAGTCTCTTTAATTGCTAATTTAGTGACATATCCAATTTTAATTGCTAAATATTTGTTGGAATAGAGACGCTCTGTAGCTTTTCTGTTTTTTGTTTTTCTCATCGTTGTCTCATTATTTCTATCACAATTCACAAATGGTGCTTCTAAGGCACGAACAATTAGACTCATGCATTCCTTTGTTTTCGTATAGAGCAGAGCCGATGCAGAATTTTTTTGATGGGAGCAGAATTCGGATTCACATAGTTTATTGAATATAAACCGTAAATTCTAAATTTGGATTTTTTTTTTTGTCAAAAATTTATTTTGTTATAAAAAAATAGAAAAAATGATAAACATTCATTTAAAAAAATTATATTAAGAGAAAACATTACACTCAAATAATATAGTAATATAATACACATTTTTAATTCTAGAAATTATGTCGAGATTGCTGGATTATCTTGTCGTCGTCCAAAACAAAAAATAATGAAGACATTGTAGAGCCAGACCAAATGATTATTAACATTTTCATATAGTATACTTCTTTTCCCAGCAAAATTAGTTATTAGTTTTTAATTTTCAAAATATCTTTCTG
The DNA here is from genome assembly GCA_964058825.1 of Carex arenaria. NCBI lineage: Eukaryota > Viridiplantae > Streptophyta > Magnoliopsida > Poales > Cyperaceae > Carex > Carex arenaria. Next base: position 223,372 of record CAXKVW010000032.1, on the reverse strand, counting down.
AAAAACAATTAAATATAAATATAAATATACATATGAGGAGGGATCAAGTTACAACAAATTTGAGTTACAACAATGATTTTTATCATTTTCAAAGTCCAAATCGTCGATCCAAACCGTTCAACATAATTATCTAAATAAAATGTGCTTCCACATCAAATTTTACATTTTTTTTGAATTTTTTTACTATTTATTAAGATAGGTACAAAATTCAATGGTCTGAATTTAACTAGTTTTTGTAAAATACTTAATAAATAGTAAAAAAATTCAAAAAAAATATAAAATTTGATCTGAAAGCACATTTTATTTAGATAATCATGTTGAACGATGAATCCAAACTGTTGAAATCCTTCTACCTTACGAGTGATTCGTTCACATGTGAAAATTTTAAAGTTTCGAATTAATTTACTATAAAGTCAAGTGGTCAAAAATATTCCAAAAATGAATGCATTAAAATTAATTTAGAAACCTTCTAATTTTGACCACTTGACTTTATAATAAAATAATTCGATACTTTATAATTTTCACATGTAGACACATCACTCGTAAGGTAGAAGAATTTCAACAGTTTGAATTCGTCGTTCGAAATTAATCCGATAAGTTTTAGAATTAAGAGTACCAACAGCTTGGTACTCCTAGGAGCACCCTAGTTCTACTCTATATATATATCCTAAAAGAAATAAAAAATTACTTCACACGAATAGGTTAAAATTGGAGACGTCCATTTAATCAAAGACAACATCTTAACATAGACAGAGGTACAAATAACTATAATGTTGATATCTAAAAATTTATAAATATACGGAAGAAAAATTAAGGAAGAATAAGAAACAAAAAAGAAGTAGAAAATATGGAAAAACAAATCAAAAGCAAATACAAAAATGTAAAAAATTATGAAAATAACTGGTTCCATTGGAAATCGAAATTGAGAGAGAAAAGGAAAAGTTGGAGCAGCTCTTGCTCTTACTAAATTTTAGAAGCGGTCTCATGTCTCCACTATATTCTTAATTGAAACTGGTCCACAAAAGCCCCTTTACAATTTTATTTAATAATGTGTACACCCAGTCTGACTAGATTAGGGCTACAAACGAATCGAACTTATTTTAGTTTGAGTTTGGTTTGAATTAATTTTCAATTAATTTTTTTACGAACTCAATTTCGAATATTTTACGAACTTTTTTACGACAAGGAAGAGTGATGGTAGTCGCCGAAAGCGAGAGATGAAAGTCGTCTAGGGTTTTAAAACTGAGACCGAGAATTACAACTTACAAGTTATGACTTATGGCTTGACAGTCTTATGTTTTAAGTCATCAGCGAACATGAGTCATCAGTGAAAATCAACAGTTCACATTACTTTGAGTTTCAAACTATAATAGTGAGGGGCAAATTATTTTTTAGAGGGTGCAAATATAGAACTAATTCTATTTTTTCTACTGAATTTCAAAATTTAGGAATGGCAATTGACCCCTCTTGGACCAATGTGGGTTAGAACGTGTGTGCCCACTGGACAGACATGATACCACCAAGTGATTAATTAGACAAAATCGGAAATCAATCAATTACTTAGAAAAATCCATAAAATTTAGTCACCAGTAATGACTAATTGATCATTTTTTACAACCCTGCAAATACCACAACCACCAGCTCAATCTCTGTACGGTATAATATTTGCTATTTGCTATTGCGGTATAATATTAAAAGACCAACTCAATCTCTGTACGGACATATAGAAAAATGTTTTCAATACCATGCAATTTCTTATTTCTTATCTTTAAAAAAAAATTATTTCGTAAACAAGAAAGATTTTTTTTTTTCGATAAATGGAGGCCTTGCTGATTTTCATAATTTATTACACTAAATTATCACCAACAGTCACACACAGTGTAGAATATTAATGTGACTGAACGAACCAATTATGGAAAGGAGATGAGAAGACTCACGGATTACATGTACCATGTTTAGTCTCAATAATTTTCGAATCTTCAGTGATGAAGATACGTTGCAACTTATGGAAATTACTAAGACCGAGCTATTAATTTAATCATTGTAGATGGTTCAATGAGACTGAATTATCGGTTCGATTCAAAAGTTTATCTTTTAATCAAAACTGTTAGCAGATAAAGATCTCGACTTCGAATAATACATAACTGTAGAACTTAAACCATAGTTGGTAGGAGGAATTTCATGTATGCTCCTCAAATACTTTAAAATTATGTATTTTTCTCTAAAATTCATAATATTATATTTACTCTTCAAAATTTTAAAAAATCACAAATTTATCCATTTTATTTTATTTTTAATTAAAACTCATACTTATAAAGTACTCATATTACTCTTTATTAAGAAAAATTAAATATATCTGGCATATTTGGAAAAAAAAACATCAGTCTTTTAATTGGTCAATTTTCAAGAGCAAACGAGTAATTTCTATCATTTTGACATTTACAAAAGTATGTATCTAAATGTCACTCTGTATGTGTCAGAAGTAAAGAAATGACTTTTTTGCCCTCGGAAATTAACCAATCAAGATGCTGACATATTTTTTAAATATGCTACATAGTTTTATTTTTTTTAATAAAAAGTAAAATTGTTACTTTATAAATTTTAAGCGATTTATAAAAGAAAAGACAATAGAATGGGCAAATTTGTGTTTTTTTTAATTTAGAAGAATAAATTATGATGATAAATATCAATTTTAGAGGGGAAAACACGTAATTTGGAAAATTGTGAGGGACATAAGTTAAATTCCCCCTAGTTTTAAATACAAAAGCCCGTTCTTGCACCATTGTGGTTTTGTAATATTTTTTTCAGGCACTTAATCGATATTTTTTTGAAGAAAATTTGAAAAATTAGCAATGGACACTCCCTCTATTTGGAGACATGGATCAAGATGTGAAAAATTATAAATTTAATTCATGCTAATAAGCTTAAAATGGTAAGATTAAGAATGAAAATTTGATATGGTAAAATATATGTTGTCGTATGTAAATATCTAAATACTATTCGTACTTTTATGTCATCTAATATATTATCCTTCCTAACGAATTTATTACAATTTAGTATAAAAAAATTAAATGGTGCAAGAACAGTTATCCTCCCCAACAAATTTATTACAATTTTAGCTATTGTTGATGGTAAATGAAACTGAAAAAAAAATCAAATAGCAATTTGTTTTGATGAAAAAGTTGTCAACAAGTGACTCAAAACAATATTTAAATAAAAAAATATATAATTAATTTTGATCGCAGCAGATTTATTTCCGTCACGGAAGTGAATCTGCTGCGATTCTTTGGAATTGCAGGGTCCTGCTTTTCCAAATCCAACCATTCATTTGTTCTGGAATTCGTGTTTAAAAATCAACTGTCTTTGGGATTTGTGCATTTTAAAGAATGAATGGTTAGATTTGGAAAAGCAGGACCCTGCGATTCCAAAGAGGATCGCAGCAGATTTATTTCCGTCACTTACCAGTTACCACTAATGCCACTATGCATCTATTCGTGGAATAAGGATCCGCTGTTATTTTTTCGGAATAACTACGGATTTGGACACGCTATTCGTGAGAGTCCTCATCTTCTGAAGTAAATTAAATTTTGAGGTTAGATTCGGACTGTCAGAATCCAAACTAACAAGGTTCAAAGTGAAATGTATGGAATTCTTTTTAATATTCATGTCAAAATAGATACGACAGTCCATATCTAAACTGAAAATTTGAGTTACTTTAGGTAATATGAATTCCTATTCGTTATAGTACATGGGTTATTTTGTCTCTCTGTTTTTTTTTTTTTTTTTTTTCAAATTTTTAAAGCACGATCCAATTTCATTTTGTAATTGGTTGTACACTTTTACTAAAATGAACCGATCTTAGTCCATTAAAAAACTTTATGTTATGTTTGTAATTATATAGTTGATGTCCTATCCCTCACTTGTATTTTACATATATTTTTTGTGGTCATTTTTAATGACCACCTTTAATCGGAGGCCAAGGTTAATTTTAATACTTAACATGGGAATGAAAAACAATTCAAGAATACAAGCTCTCATTCACATAGTTTGGAAAATGAAAGTTCCACCAAAGATGAAAAATATTTGCATGACTCTTATATTATGAGAAGATATTGACATCTGAAAATCTAGTCAAGAGATGGAATTCATCTAGCATGTGTGTACTATGTAGACAGAATAATGAGTCTATTTGGCATATGTTTTCAGAATGTTGTTTCTCTTTGGCATTATATATATACAATGGTAACAAACCAATAGCAGACATCACCAAGGAACTGGCAAGAGGGATTAAAAGAGGAAGGGACATCAAGATGGATAGTTTCAAAAAAAAAAAGATGCATAGTCAAAAGAACTGTTTTTTTATTTTTATTTTATTTTATATATATAGTAAAGTTGGAAGTCAATCCACCTACTATTTAATACATTTGTTATTATAACAAAATATTTTCTCCATCTGAATTTTGAACTCATGACTTCTCACATAGAGACTATGTGCTTTAGTCACTAGATCAAATGCTAATTCTCTAATCAAAAGAACTGTTATTAATTTCTCTCTCTGTATGCTAGAGAGAAAAATGTTCAAGGATTTTCAGAAAGGAATACAAGACAGTGGAGAAACTGGCAAGAGAAGTAAAAAGGTCAATGAAGTATTATTAAAGTGTTCATAGGAAGATTCACTATAACTAAAAACACATTAATTATTATGGATCAAATTAAATTAACCTAAATAAAACTTGCATGCGTTCACCCTGAACGTTCTCGTTCAAAGTGCACTTTTCTCTGTATATAATCAGTTGAAGATTTAGAAAATTGAGATTGATAGAACTTGATGAATAAATGTCTTGTTTTTATAATACGAGGAAGATCAATAGTAAAAGTTCTGTAAAATTATAGACTTTGAAGGACAAAAATGAAATATATGAGAATACACAATTTTCCAAGTTGCAATTGTTGAAGTTTAGAAGGGCTATGTGGACAAATTACGTTGTGGTTAAATCTTTGTTTTTGTGTACAGTAATTTGAGGGAGGGGCCATATATTATCTAAAAATAATATAAAAAGTACCTAGGGCGTTATACTCAAAAAATAACAGCATCGCATAGTAAACAGGTGGTAGTGCAATTAGGTTATAATTTACCCCATCTTCTGTTGTTCTTTTAATTTCCCCTCATCATTTGGCAGTTATTATGTCATCTCCATTTCACGGATAAAGGAAGACTGCCATGTCTTCCAAAGCAACTGCAAATTTTGTTTTTTCTTAAATTTTAGTAATTTCGTATATTTTCTGTTGAAAATGATTTTGTTTTTTTCAAAATTTTATAATGCTGACTTTATTTGTGGCAATCTGTAACAAAACGTATAATATCGATCAATCAGAAATTGATAGAATATAACTTGATGAAACTTACTATCAATTTTTTTTTCAAAAAAAGAATTCATATGTTGAATTGAACACGTCCAAATTTTAAATAAAAGCATCAAAGTTAGATTTATAATAAAAATCCAAATGCATTTACTTCAGTTTATTGTTAGTAGTGCTGCAAACGAATCAAACCAACTCAAACTTACTCCAGTTTGAGTTTGAGTTTGAATAAGATTTGAATCGAACTGATTTGATTTATTTTAGAACAAACTTCAATCGAACTAGTTAATTGTGATTTTTATTTCGAATCGAAGTCAATTCTCACGAACTACGATTTTTTTGACAACCCTAACTGTTAGCATGCTCTAACAGTAATAGATACTTTCAATTTTAAAATTTGTTCATTGTGTTGAAATTAATTCATTCTATCCTGCCTCAATTTTTTTTTCAAAGGAAAAAAAAAATAAACATTTAATATCAATTTTTGTGGGAGCCAACCTTCATTTTAGCAACAGAAGATAATATCCTTCATGTAAGAAGTCTCAAATTCAAAATTCAAATGAAAGATCTTCTAGGCATTAAAACTATAAAAATAAAAAAATAAATAAGACCTCCATGTTTCTCTCGAAAAAAAATGGCAGTTTTATACTTCATCCTTTCTTTCAAAAGAAAATAACAGTTTTTGTGAACCGGAGAGGAGCTGGTCACCTTTTGCTGTAAAGCATAAAGATATGAACTGGGTAATGCTTGGGCGGTTTGAGGGTGAAAGATTGGGCCCCTTCAATGCTGGTGGATAAGGGATGTAATGATGATTTATTTCACTTTGTCATTGCAATTTGAAATTTTGAAGATTGAGAAAGTGTCATTTATTGGGTCTGATGGAGAATTTTCAGGGGGAGTTAGAAAATAAAGAGCGAGCAAAATTTTTGAATAAAATATAATTTTATAAGCAGGGTTTAAATATTTCAGTCTTTCATCACAGCCGCGTATTGTACTTTTTATCTTTATTTTCAAATTTTCAAAATTTAATTAGAACTTCTTAATATATATGTTCTTTATATTAAAATATGCTTGAATCAAATTTATATTTTTTTAAATTCTTTTATTGATGGTCTATAATCTCTAAAAACAGTGATTTTGTATGTATTAAAAATATTAAAAATATTTTCTAAAAAAATATAAAATTTAATATCCAAGCAGTTTGAATCGACACTTTAGACTTTGAAAATAAAGATAAGAATGTGAGGAGCAATTGAGACATAAAAGAGACAAGTATTTGAACCCTTCTTATTGTATAAATATTTTAAATACAAACATATTTTTGTAAGTTATTTTGGAAAAAAAAATGACATAAGAAGTATATTTTGAATTTTTTTTGGAAAATGAATAGGCAAGTGCCTTCTCCTGTTGTCCATACACAAGTTGTTGCGTCCGATGGACATTAGATCCAAATCAGTCTGATGCTCGCTTCCTTTCATTCAATTCGCTTCATGATGCCCACACACTGCTTCAATATTTGTACATGTCTCTTCAATATTCGTATTGATTAAGTGTGCATGCATCAAGATGTAATTGTTATTTATGATTTTTTTTAATGTTTGATCGTAGTTCATTAAAAATTTCCAATATTGTTGGTTTTGTTTTACGGAATATTAGAAGTGCATCCAACATTTTAATAGCATTAATATTTGTTACCTCTGTATCAGAAGTTTAATCAATTATACCGATGATATCACACTATATAAAAGAGTATTGGTGAATCAAACTCTATCCTCATTTAATATTAATTCAATACGAATATTCATTTAGTTATTTGCAAGGAAAAAATAAGAAAATTTATATAAAAGAGTTTTGGATAAAGTATTATTTAAAATTGAATCTAAACAATTAGATTTGTATTAAGATTTGTGTAAATGATTTAGATTAGATTCATATAATAATATGTTTTAAATTTGTTCACAAAAATCTTAAAATAAATCAGAAGGATATAACCTGAATTTGAATAAAATAATATTAAAAATCCTCACGACAAAATACCGTTCCATTAAATATACTGTACAGCTAGTACTTGATGAGTATATTTCAACAAGTATACCACATGGAACCCACTAAAATATAATTAATATATACAACACGCGTGATATAAGGTATTAATTAGATGATCTTTCTCAATCAAGTTAGGCTCAATTTTGTACACATATACTTAGACGCCAGTTCTACTAGTTATGATGTACTTTTCATGGACCAATAAATCGTTTGATTTATTTGAAATATTGAACAGAATTTTGCTTCTTCCCCCATCTTTTTTATAATTGTTTATACATATCAGAACCAAAATCAAATGTGTAGGACATTCACCAAGGACAACAAGCCATCCAATAGAGCTTCTAAAATATTTATTTAAATTCGATTTTTTTTTTAATGTAATTTAGCGAATCCTCCTTATAATTGAGGGGAATCCCCAAATTCACCTAAATTAATTAGAATTAACGAAAACAAGTTGTTGAAATTTTAGAATAAGCTTTTAAATTAATGACAGAATACAAGAATACAATGCTCTGTACAGGAAGATCACGTCAAATTCATCACTATTTTCATTCTTCAATTTTAATGGTCGCTGAGAGTGTAGAGTCTCATCTCGATCGAAACGTAACGTTGAGTAGATTCAATAATCATCGGAGTGTGATGGTGGTCGAAAAAGCAGATCCGGTCGTGAAGTGAAAGAGGTGGAATCGGAGTCGAGAGAGCGGTACCGTTGGAGCTTGGAGTATAGAGTTCTCATCTCGATTGAAACACGATAATAAATAGATTCAATTGTTGTTGGAGCACGACGGCGGTTGAAGAAGCAAATTCGATTGTAGAGCAAGATGAAAATTAAAGTAATTGAGTACCGAATATTCTTTTTTAGAATTGAATATAAATAATAATTTTCTCAAAAAGAGAGAGAGTATAAATATAAATATTTATTTTTATGTTATATGAAGAGATAGAAAGATAGGATCTAAAATCTTGTAAATATTTTTTTCTAGAAATCGTTGTATTGACATCATAATATAAAATAGGATCCAGATAACTGTCCCTGTACTCTCATCCCCCCTCTATCCCCGCACTAAAAGACAAAAAAGTCCGCACTAAAAGACAAAAAGTCTGGTTCTGCGTAGTATTTAACATTTATCTGTAGTGTATTTACAGTGCATCGAACAAGTATTTAACTCTATTTATTGGAGTATTAACTGTCTGTCCAACAGCGAAACAATATCTATCCCCACAAAAAATTAACATATTTGTCACCGCATCCCCGCACTAAAAGACAAAAAAAAAGGTTCCGACATTTGATGGTTTAAATTTCCTGCAGTATTTAACTTCAATCTTTAGTGTATTAATAGTGCATCGAATAAGTATTTAACTCTATTCATTGGAGTATTTAACCGTCCGCGTCCAACAGCGACACAATCTTTGTCCGCAAAAAATGACAAAATAATTTGGTATCGCCCCGCACATCAGTATTTTACTTTAGGAATGTTAGCATTTAACGATATGAACGTTAGTATTTATCTTTCAAGTCAAAAGTATTAATCTCTAAAATTATAAATAAGTTGCAGGGATTCTATTTAGCATTCTATATATTAGTATTTAACTTTATACACATCAGTATTTAACTTAAGGAATGTTAGTATTTAACTTTATGAACGTGAGTATTTAACATTATGAAAGTTAGTATTTAGAGAAAAGGTTTTTGTACCCAACTCTTTGTACCCGGTTTATACCCAAATGTTATGGATAAAGTTTTAACGGTTTTTAACCATCGGCCTTCAACTTTATCTTATTTAATTATTTTTCTACTTATCTAATCTCAGATCTCCTTCTCTCTAAAACCTTTTCTCCACCAACACTCTGGTCAGGCCATCTCCGCTTAGTCAGATCATCATCGTCATCCTCAGATCTCGCATCGGCCGCCTCCTATTGGAAGGCGAGACCACCTCCGCCCAGTCAGGCAGCGTGCTTCCTCCTCGACGGTTCCACAAAATAAATCTGTTTGTCTCTGTGTCATCGTTCTCGCTTCTTCTCTTGTTGTTCCTTCTATCAAATCTCTCCGATCAAGTTGAATAGATGGAAATATTTGCTTCAATCAAGTGCTGGTTTGATTCTGGCTCAATACTCCAAACATTGCATCGTTTCAAGCTTTGTAAGAAATGCACATTACTTTATTAGATTAGTCAAAATTTTCTTAATAAAAAATGCAACGAACCACAGCTTCGATTTTGTTTCAATTTCAGTCCTCAAAATCAAACTCACGATATTGTATCTAAAATTTTGGATCTATTTACTTTCTCCGATTTAATTTTGATTGATTCGGTTTTTTTTAATGATATGAGGTTTTCAATTTGTTAATTATTTTTTCCTCAATTTTGATTTATTTTGATGATATTTATCGTTTTTAATCGAAATCAAATAAGCTTCTATTCGTTCAAGAGAGACAACAGATACAAGTGAAATGAAGGCATAGGCCCTTGTTTTATAAAAATTCATTCGAATATATCTCGTGTGTGAATGTTAATCTGAACATATTTTATATTCTTTCAATTCTTTGTTGGTTCAGCTATTAGCTTTTTCAATGTATTCTATCTAATGCTCACAAGGTGTTCGATGAATTGTCTGAGTGATAATTCGCAAGGTTTTCGTTCTTATTTTTTTTCTTTCATTTTATATCGCTACTGATTTGTTGCTTCTGGCAGATATGGTAATACTTCGAGTCTGATCTGATCTGATTTAATATGTCAGCTGTAGATTTCGTCTGATTTAATATGTTACAGTATTAAATCATTATGTTACAGTATTGGTTTACATTTTGTTACAGTATTGGATAATCATTGATGTATAGTATTGATTTACATTTGTTACAGTATTAGTTTCTATTTGTTACAGTTTTGTTTTACCTTTGTTACAGTTTTGTTTTACCTTTGTTATAGTATTGGTTTGCATTTGTTACAGTATTTGGTCGTTATCTGTTACAGTATTATTTTTTATCTGTTACAGTTTTATTATCTGTTACTATTATTTTCAGTTTTCATTTTTAATTTTTAAATAATGTCCTTATTTCATTTTTACTTTAATTTAGGACATGTTTTTTCTGGATTTGGATCTGGACATGTTGTTGATGGTACAAGTACAAATGATAATCGTGGATCTGCACAAAGGCCTTTTAGGGGAAGGGGAACTGGTTCATCAAATGCAGAATTACACGATATTTCAACGGCTCCAAACAAGCGAGGCAGAGGTAGAGGGAAAGGTATTTCGATAAAACTTTTCAAATGATTAAATGAAATATTTTGTATTATTGGTTTGGTTTATATATGTTACAGTATTTCTTTGAAACTGATACTGTATTACTGTAAGTTTGTTAGATTATTTATTTGTATATGTTACTTCCACTTGACAGATTCATGAATGATCAAATCACTTTAATTATTTTCACAGGCCAGTCAGTAATTGGGCACACAAATAGTGATGCAATGGTTACTTCAAACGAAACAACTAGAGGAAGATGTAATTTTTTTAATTGTATAATATTTTATTATAATGTGTACAATATTCATTTTTATATTGTATAGTATTTAATCATTTATGGTGAACATTATTTTACATACTTTTTTTACTTGTTATATTAGGTAATCCAATTATATTAGGTAAACCAAAGCAACACTGATTGGAGAGCTGTTAACACCAAATTCAGGGATTGTCCAAAACAAGACGATGATTCAATGGATTGTGCTATGTTCGTGTTGCGCATCGTTTATAACATAATAACTGACTTTCCTCTAAACTTCTCCCAGGTATTGATTTATTTCTTAATTACTGGAACATAAACAATATTTTTTGGATAAATATGTTACAATATTTATTTATATTTGTTGGATTATTTGTCTTCAGTTGTTACAGTATTTGAAACTGATTGAAGTTCAGTCTTAGTATGTGTTGATCTGTTTCATTATAAGTTACAGTATTTTTCGTACATTTGTTATATTATTTGTCTAAACTTGTTACATTATTCTATCTAATTTGTTACATTATTTGACCACAGTTTTAGTATGTGTAAAAATATATTTGACGACAGTTCAGTCTTAGTATGTGTTGATCTGTTTCAGTTTCAGTTTACAAATATATTTGTTACAGTTTTAGTATGTCTAAATTTGTTACATTAGTTGTCGAAAAATATATTTGACCACAGTTCAGTCTTAGTATGTGTTGATCTGTTTCATTATGTGTTACAATATTTTTGCGACATTTGTTACATTATTTGTCTAAATTGGTTACATTATTTTTATAATTATTGATATTCAGAATTAGTTGATTTGTTACATTATTTGACCACAGTTTTTTATTGTAACAAATCATTTGTTACATTATTTGTCTAAACTTATTACATTATTTGACCACAGTTTTTCATACGTTTGTTACATTATTTGTCTAAACTTGTTATATTATTCTGTCTAATTTGTTACATTATTTGACCACAGTATTAGTATGTGTAAAAATATATTTGACGACAGTTCAGTCTTAGTATGTGTTGATCTGTTTCAGTTTCAGTTTACAAATATATTTGTTACAGTTTTAGCATGTCTAAATTTGTTACATTAGTTGTCGAAAAATATATTTGACGACAGTTCAGTCTTAGTATGTGTTGATCTGTTTCATTATGTGTTACAGTATTTTTGCTACATTTGTTGCATTATTTGTCTAAATTTGTTACATTATTTTTATAATGATTGATATTCAGAATTAGTTGATTTGTTACATTATTTGACCACAGTTTTAATTGTAAGATTTGTCGTATTTTTTTTGGCAGGAGGACATATCAAAAGAGCGTTTGATCCTTGCAATGAAACTTTTGACGCATCCAAATAATGAACATCAAATATCTATAGTTTAAATTTTTGTGTTTGTTGTTTGCTCGACAAAGTTTTATATGTTTGACAAAGTTTGTAAAGCTTGCTAGATAGTGTTTGTTTTGACAAAGTTTGTAAAGTTTGCTCGACAAATTTTGCTGGATAGTTTTTCTTTTGACAAAGTTATGTTTGTTTATATAATTTTTGTGATATATTTTTTTGTCTTGTAGTTGTTACTGTTATTGTTACAGTTTTAATAATTCATTGCTACAGTATTTGGTGTTACAATTTGTATAATTCATTGTTACACTTTTCATAATGTTGTGTTATTGTATTTTTGTAATATAGATTTTGTCGTTATTTTTCCAGTTCACACATCTATTTTTGACCATATTCATTCATTTTCATTATTTTGAGTCCATAATTTTACATAATGAGAAATTAAAAAAAAATTAATAATCAAAACTTCTAGAACGATAGAAAAAATTTGAATTTTTTTTTTTAACCTTCTAGAAGGTGGAAAGTACACAATTTGGCAGATTCATAAGTAAAACAAGTATAGTTAACTGTCAATAACTGTCAAAGTACAACAGTTTTGAGAGTACAAAGTATATCAAGTACAAAGATGTTGGAAGTTGGAAGTTGTTATTTTTTACAAAATTTATCTCATCTTTTACAGTATTTGATAATATATGTTACAGTATTATTACATTATTGTTACAGTATTTTTGTCAGTCAAATGACAGTTTGTTTGGGTAAAAAGTGGGTACAAATCCTTGGGTACAATTAGAAGGGTCCTAGTATTTATCTGATGAAATGACAAAAGAAAAAATATAATATTTATTCATATTAAGGAAAGAGATCAGATTTAATTAAGGTAGATAATTAATGTGGGGAATGATGCTAATTATGGTAGTTAATTAATATGGAGAAAGTGCATAGATGGAAATAGAATGTCGGAAGGATGTTAATTAAGGTAGTTAATTAATATGGAGAGGGTGTGGGGATAGTGGGGAGATGGAAGTGGGGGGATGGAAATAATTATTCTATAAAATAATAACTAAACTTTATTTAAAAATTGGAGAGAGAGGCGCAAGGAAAACGCTCGAGATTATGCTGCCCCTATTCTTACGCACAAGAGTTTGTTAGCACGTGATTTTTTAAGTTTTAATTGTTTATAATACAAAAATATAATTGAACATGTACAAATTCTTTCGATTTGATTTGTTTGGTTGGCTGGAATATTGCATATTTTAATTTCGCACATGGAATATTAGAAACGTTGTTACATCACCTTCCTACACAAAATAGACATCGCGGACATTAAAAATTTTGTTTAAATTTGATCGGTTGAATTAAAAAAAAAAAAAATCCGTGCTAACTCAGATTTAATAAATCTCCGTCAAATCATTTTTCCGTGTCCTGAAAATGAAACCGACCGGTACGGATTCCAATTTTGAAGACTATTTTTTATTATAATATAAATTAAAATAGATGATGATTCACTTACACTTTTTTTTGTGACGCCGGATTGCATCCTACATTTTCAAAAAATTTAAAGTCTAAACAGCTGATCCAAACTGTTCGACGTCATGGATATATTAAAATATACTTGCAGATCAAATTTTATATATTTTTTTAATAATTTTACTATTTATTAAGTATTTTACAAAATTGTTATTTTCAGATTATTAAATTTTTGTACCCATAAAAAAATTAAAAAAATGTAAAATTTGATCTGCAAACACATTTTAATATATTTATCATTTTAAATGGTTTGAATCGACTGTAAGACTTAAAAAATGTAGGGTGTAATCTGGTGTCACCAAAAAAGAGTGGATGTGGATTCCTCCTCATTAGAATATTGTTCAAAATTAAAGTTATATTGTTGATCGTAAAAATATAACGCAACACAATAATTAACATGCATATAAAAATATAGAGAATACAATATTGACATATGTTATAGGATTTTGTTTATATCTAATTTAAGTTATTTATCACTTTGTAAATAAAATTTGTAAAATTAACATCTGGTGTCTTGATTAATGGAATATGGAGGCATCAACTTCACATTTCTTCTTAAAAAAGATGCATCTGAAATTAAAATAACAACTCTAAACTAAATTGTAATATGATGGTCTTTTGATAAAGTTATTAAAATATCGTTACTTCTGGTATATTTTTTTGATACCATATTACTCTTTTTTCACATATATTATTTTTCATGTATTACAATTGGATTTATTTAATTCTTATTTAAACTAAATTAAATTACCTCTGATTTTTTTATGAGTGAGTGTGTGTGTGTTTTAAGGTTTTTATTTATACGAACTCGGACGTAAAATCAGATCTCAATAGATCATGATAGCAAGATCATTCTACCACTTATAATAACCCGTCGCGTATTTAAATCGAATTATACCTCCATAGGTTATATTTTTAATTTAATACACATTCTCCCGTACTCATAAAATATAATAAACTTAACAAAGTCCCCATCAAAACGAGTCATAATTCTCTCTGTTTTTAAACTATTCCAAGCAAGAATTGACAATGGTTTAAAGAAAAATAAAGAAAGAGAAGTTGTTGTCAACTCATGAAAATGGCATGCGAAATAGTATATGTCATGAATGTACTTTGAAGTCATTCTTTTGCGCTTTTTGTTTGTTCGAAGTAGGTAAGCAGTTGATGTGCTTTATCCTTCCCATGCTCTCCTTTCTCATTTTCCAAAATTATTGTGGATTTGCATTTGGTTTGATTTCAAATGCGCTTTGGGATATGAATTGACAAGGTGTGTTGTTTTCAGCAGTGTTGTAAATAACGATATGCGTTTATCGAACTAATAGTTTACTGACCTGCCGTTAAGTAACTAATCGATATGCGGCCGATTAATAGGAATTTTGTCTATTCATTAAAGTTATTTGCATATATTTAAAATTATAAAGAAAAAAAATAATGCAACTCATCAAACTCATCAAATAAACTTATTTTAACTTAGTTTTATTATTAATTAAACAAAATTTATGAAATTGTCATTTAAAAAAACTCAAATAAGAAAAAGCAAAGTATAATACATATACAAATAAATGCAGAAAAAAATAATAAAAATGACCAATTAACTGGTCGTATAAACAGAAACAAACAATTCGTAACAATTTGGTCACCGCCCACTACTAATATGCCGATTAGTCGGGTTAAACGATCATTTTTTATAACACTTGTTTCATGATAATTGCTGAGTTCATATCCTCAGGTAACATAAAATTTATATTTAGATCCAAACCGTATTCTTCATGCTGTTTCAGATAGGACAGTAGATCTAAACAGAAATATTATGTTACCTTACATGATATGTCATAATTGCTTGGAGCATTCGGATTAAATACATGGACGCGGTTATAAATATTTACAGGTAAGAAAAAAAAAAGAAGAAAAAAAAAAAAGGTGCCGAAGGTGCTTTATCTCAAATCAATACTAGACAGAATAAATTAGATCTCCATTCATTTGTTATTATTACGAAAATATTTGGATCCATTAATTGGATCTGAAATTCAGTGGTATGATTACATTTGCGATTTCGGATCAGTATGTGTGTGGTGCAAGGCTGAGTCAACTTTGCAAATTCAACTCCTCGTTTCATATCTGATTGTTGGGAGAGGGGGGTGTCCGATGCCCATCGGACCAGAATTTGTTCGATGGGTCGTTTCTACCGTCTGATTCACTTCAAGATCTGTGTGTATTATTTTAATATCCGTGCTGTTTGCTTTAATATCCGTGTACACAGATTTTAAAGTGGATCGGACGGTAGAAACGAGCCATCGAACAGACTCTGGTCCGATGGGCATCGGAAACCTCCCCTGATTGTTGTCTGGACATTCTCACATGAATATACATAATGGAGTATTTTGCGTTAGGAATTTCATAATAATATTACTTGCATGATTTGATAATTGATCCATTCTTTGAGTAAAAGTAGTGTTTGCTTATTCAAACGAAATTAGGAACACAAGCAAAAATAAGATAGAGCAGAGCAAAATATTTGGAGGGAGCCATAATTAATAATTATTTCAAATACAATTTTTTTAATATTTTTTTTTAAATTGGGTCAAGAATAGACAAGTGACTTTCCTCTTAAATAACGTGACTCCACCACAGCTTATGACCATTTTTTTTTTAGTAAAAGTTGGAGGTCAAGCCACCCAACTATTTAATACATTTGTTATTACAACAAAGAATTTATTCCATCTGAATTTCGAACCCATGACCTCTCACATAGATGCCATATACCTTAGCCACTAAACCAAAAACTAGTTCTCACAGCTTATGACCATTATTCTGGTACGTTAACTTTTACACACAAAAAAAGACAACTAATAATTCTCATCATTTTCTTGTACAGTTCATTAAAAACATTACCTTTCGAATGAAAAGATAAATTCAAAATCCAGTACTCTAACTCATAAATAATTAATTTGAAGGCTATAAATAATTGTTTATATATATTAAATAAAATTGGCATATAAACCTAGGGAAGTAATTATACTTCAACAAATTATTGAAGTAACCACCTTAGACTAATTCATAATCATGAGAATCAACCCTCTCTGTTCATCTAAGACTCTAATTTTCGAATCAAAAGTTGATGTACCCGTCCAAGCAACCACTTGTATCTGTTACAATAATATTTGAGTGAGGCAAAGGTATTTTGCAAAGTGCGAAACTGTATGTGTTACGAATCAATTTTTTTATTTACATAGTTGAAATAATCGATCCAAATTGTTTAAGATGGTTTTCATATAAAAATATATTTAAAGATCCAATTTTACATTTTTTATTTTTTATTTACTATTTATTAGATAGAAAATCACATGATCTAAACATTTTTGAATATTCAAAAATAATGATTTCTTTATCTATTTCAAAAATAACAATACATTCTAAACATAATCATATTGATATTATGTTGAACAGTTCAGATTTAATGTTTTATCTTTATTTATAAAGATATAAATTCATAGCACAAACTGATCAACCCTTTGGACCATTGCTCACTCATAACAATTTGTATCTATAAAATATCTTCCATACCAGCATCCGAATTCAATTCGGGTGCGTATCCTCTGAGATATCTCAATTTTTGCGTGACCTACGTGTCCGGTGCCTATTCGGGGGAACCTAGGGGGCTAGTATTATTTGAGCTTTGAGATTCTTGCATAACGTATTTGAACGATTAAGATCTTCCAAAAAGTCACGCAAAGTTTGAGATATCTCAGAGGATACGAATTCAATTCAATACCCGGCATCTTAATACATACTTAACCAACTCTAAAGACCTTAATGTTTATATTGAAAAGGAAGCTTCTAAATATTTTATATTGCACTAAGCTGCTGTTGTAAAGTTATTGTTTTTTTACAACTATAACGAAAGAAATACTTGCATCTATATAGAATAAACAACTTATACGTGCAATAATTAATTATTTATCCTCCCTAAACCCGGCAAAAAAAAAGATCAAAATTAAATCCTATATGAAAAAAGGGGTCACTTCATATTTTTTTTTCTCGAGAAAAGAAATAATTAATTCCCTTTCTTTATTATGAATTTCAAAATTTACTAAACTTTTACAAAGAAAATATTATCTAATTATTATAAAAAGTTCGTAACTGCATCCTAATTTCAATCATTATACCGATATCCGATGTATGGAACAAAAGTATTTAGAAATAATCATCAACCAAAAAAATTGTATTATTTAATTGAACCGAACAGAAAGCACTATTTGAACCAACCTCATACCAGCTAAACGGCAAGGCATAGGCTTTTATTTTATTTATTTCATTCCATGCCGTTTTTTGAAGGAAGAATTACAAATCCTTTTTTTTTTTTTTTTTTTATAAAACGGGGGACCCATTAATAACGAAATATTTTTAAGTGGATATTAGAAGGTTTATCCTTTGTAGTTGAAAATGTTACACAGACATATATTAATATGCCTGGTGATATGGTATGTTATCTTTAATGTTAATGACTATGAATAATAATTTTAAAAATCCGGATATGTGGAGTGACCGGAACTTTGATTTGGCCCATTTAGGACCTGTTCGGCGGGTCATTGGGAATGGACATGGGTGTGGGAATGGGCATGGGCGCGGGAATTGAACTAAAAGTTACTGTTCACATGGGAGAAAAAAACCGCGGGAACAGTGGAGCGGCCGAACAGGACCTTAGTGTTTGAAATCTGGATATGTAGGGTGACCAAATATTTGGTTCAGTCCATCCAATGGTGAAGTCACATTGAGCCAACGCTAGACAATTGTCTAGTTCTGGATTTTGAAAATCAATTATTGGTCTATGTATAATCAGGTTGTTGCCTACTTCTATAGAAAATTTTGTCTACTCCTGAACATGCCACAGACTGAATTAGTTAATTCACAGCAGTCCATAACCCGCTAGTAAGAACAATAATTTTTTTTGTCTACTCCTAGTTAAAATTCCGACTATGCCACAAATTGAATTAGTTAATCTCATGCTACAGATTGAATTAGTTTTGGAAATTTTGTCTACTTTTGGACATGCTACAGATTGAATTAGTTAATTCACAGCAATCCGTAACCGACTAGTTGGAACATTTTTTTTTTGTAGACTCTTGATAAAAATTCTGACTACGCCATGTCCATCTAGTTTTTGAAATCATGTGTAGTTCTTAGTGTGGTGGTGTGAAAGGAAGAGATCGAAATCAAAATTTCAGTAATCTCATGCCTGAATCAAAACTTTAGTTCGGTCTTTACTATTTGTTGAGGAAATTAATAATCAATATGTTTCCTTTAAAATCTATTTTTTATTTTTAAAAATAATAAAATTGAGATCCTAGATGGCGCAACGAACTTGACGGCTATAGTTTGTTGTATTGGTTTGTGTTGTTTACTTGTTTTGGATAGTTAACTGTGAAAATGACATGATATATATATATCCAATTGAGAATTTGCCAAAATTTGGTACCACTTCGGACCCCTCCACATCTGTAAAAGGAAACATTATTGATCGTTTTTTTTCGAATCGGTACGGCTGTATATTGGTTGGATTCATACGATTTTCTATATTTCTAATTCGATATATCGAGTCGAGTTATTATAGAGTCCGGGTAGTATGACATCGTTGTTATATGACACTAATTTCAAAATTGATTGAATAGACTTCAAACGACTAATCCAAACCGTTCAAACTGATTTACTTTATGAGTGATGTGTTTACATGCAATTTTTTTTTTATATTTTTGAGTTATTTTAGTATCAAATCAAGCAGTAAAAATGCGGAAAAATGAATGTATTAAAATTAACTTAAAAACTGACACATTTGACCGCTTGACTTGATACTAAATAAATTCGAAAAATTATAAATTTTGCATGTAAACACACAACTAATGAAGTATATTGGTTTGAACGGTTTGGATTCACCGTTCGAAGTCGATTCGATAGATTTTGGAGTTGGTGTTATATAGTTTGAAATGTATAATCAAGCATCATAATTTAAAATCCGTTGAAATCGTATCTATTTTCATGTCATTTTTTTGTAGTCGGATTTTACTGATTTCATTGACAATTATATATATAAAAACATAACTAGCAATAATCAATTATTTAAAAATTGTGCACGATTGATGATTTTATTAGATAAATAATGTATTGATTATATATATAAAAACATAACTAACAAATTCAATTATATGATGCGGTCGGATTGAGTTTTAACTGATATATTTAAAGAGGAGGGTTCAAATGCACTATTTTTTTGGTGCTCTAATATGCTACAATATACTCCACATTTTTTATCTCTGTTTTCAAAGTCCGTACAATCGATCTGAACCGTTAAATATGTTCTTCATAATAAAATATGCTTGGAGACCAAATTTTGTATTTTTTTTAGAATTTTTTTATTAATTTTTTTCATAGGTACAATATCACCTTATCGGATGGTCCAGAATCTCCTTAAAACAATAATTTTGTACCTATGAAAAAAATAGTAAAAATATTCTAAAAAATATAAAATTTGACCTCCAAGCATATTTTATTATGAAGATCATGTTGAGCGGTTTGGAACGACCATTCGGACTTTGAAAACAAAGATGAACGATGTGGAGTATATTGGAGCACCAAAAAAATGGTGCATTCGAATCCTTCTCATATTTAAAATACACAAGTAATATATATATTTAATGCTTTATTTAAAATATAATCTGCACCTAATTATATATATTATTTTTTCCGGTCGAGTTGGTAGGTTCAGGCGTACTAGTTGAGCTAGACTGGTTGCTTGCATGTGCAACTCTATGGATTGGTTTAATTAGTTTGAGCTTCATTATTTTTTTTTCCTAAAAAAAATATTTTTTTTTTTTTACTGAAAATCCGTAGGCTTAAAAAGAAATATATTAGATGATACGTTAGGAGTGGAGTCGTCAAATGTCCAGCTCAATTTTGTCTCCTCAAGTCATGAAACAATTTAATTAAAATTACAATTTTAAAATAACAATTTTGTCCCTTTAAGGCATGGACAAGAGATGATTTTACATTATGGACAGGGTGACAGATATGATGGTTGTTGTTGAGAAAATATTTGTTGGAATATGTTGTTTTGTTCGGATCTTTGTAGTTTTCGTAGATTATTGGAAACCATGGTACAAAAAAAATTGAAAATTATATGGACCGAATTATTGATCCGGTCACCTATATATAGAAGCTGTCAAAATCAAATCCTATTATACTAATGATACTAATGATACAATGGTTCGGTCTTTTTATGAAGAGGTTAACAGGACTGAACGAATGGAAGCTTTGTTTATGTGGTTTCTGTTTAATTTTCGCAAGTGCAAGTGTGTGATTGTTGTTTTTCAAATTGTGGAGATTAAAGAAACCTAACTAATGATTAAGTTCTTTTGGAACCAATATTTCTATTTCTTTAGACTGTGTCCAAAGTAACCGATTCATTAATTTAGTTTCTTCTATATAACAGACAAAAGTAATCCATCCATTTGCCACACTTTATATTTAGAAAAATAAAAAATGTGTCCAATAAATGCCTCTCTTTTAGTTGGGAAGTCGTCTCAGCCATTCCTTGTTTAAAAAGTATGGGTAAAAGAAACTCGGAATATTTTCTCTTTTGGCTTACAAGTTAAAATAAATGCGCCAGCAAATTTGTAAAAGAAATGAAACAAATAGATATGTTGAAAACTAACACGGGCGATGCTACTTGTGTGAAAATTTCCTTAGAGAGATTTGCATAGAAATCCATTCAATCGTTGTATATATAATTCCACTGTTTAAAAAATGTTCAATACCTGAGTCCGGATCCCCTAAAGTAACCCAATCTTTGGGTTTTGGATTAAGACCGTCCGATTGAAATACGTCACTCAAAATTGTCTCGGAATTCGCATTCGTTCTCGGAATATGTGCACTTCAGATCAGGATGGATTGTCTCGGATTCGAATCAGATGGTCCCGATTTAAAACCCAAAGATTGGGTTACTTCACTGGATCTGAATTCCAGAATATTCGACACATTTGGTTTCATTTCATGTTTTCCTTTTAATTTTGGGCCTTTAAACAGGGGCCACAGAGGCACAGAAACACGGTTCCCAGACAAGGCAAGAAGGTGGTGGATTAGGCCCACATGTCAGAGCGGAGTAAAAGCAAGAAAAACACAGCTTTATACAAGTGTATGAAAGCGAATGGAAGGGAATATTCAAAAGTTTAAACCAAAGTTGGGCTACTGAAACTTGAAATACATCGTAGTTTGTGGGGATAATTGTTGGGATACTCAAAAATATTAACGTTTCTAATTTTTCTATTAGTACCACAAAACAGTGGAAATTTAAAATCTTTATCTCCCCCATTTGATGATTTAATCAGAAAATTTAAAATTTAAAATTCATCATTTCTTATCTTCTAATTTTGTTATTTCTACAGAGAGTTTGAAAATTTAAAATGTTTCAGTGAATAAAGCAATAATTTAATTGTAAATGTGTGGTGGACTTGTGGGGTCTAAACTCTAAATAAAACAATGGAAATTGTTTAAAGCAAGAAGTCAAAATTAAGGGTTTGAAATGAGGTGTGAATACCAAAGAAACGCTGGGGACGAGGCAAGGAAACAAAAGGTTAATGCGGTACGCACGCCTGGACGGATTTTGAACTGCAACTGCAAGTGAGACTGAGAGCGACCGAGTCAGTTGTTGTGTGCTGTGCATTTAATCCAAAAAGACAAGGAAAAGTTGTGCGACTGCGTTAAATGTGTTTGATTGCAGGATTGCTCTCTTTTTCTGCGCACCGTAAACCGTGCTTGTTTCGGACGGTTTTGCTTCAGTCAGTTGTGGTGTGCATCAAGGTTAGTCTCTGTCACTAAAATAGAGATTGGTACATTTTCACCTATCTATTTTTTTTGGAGAATGCTATTCTACACGCACAATTTGAAGTTTCGAGCCCTGAGATCTTTAAATTCCCATTTTACCCTTATTTTTGCTTTCCAATTAAAATAAAAAACGGAGAAGAAAAAGCTAATAAACCAAGTGGGCCCATCAAATGTAATACAATGAAAATCAATACAAATTTTCTCTCTCATTATTAGTCTTTGTATCCAAATTAAGACTCCTGCATCTTTGCCAACTCTGGAGCAGTCATCTGTTACCAAGTATTAAAGAATAAAAAAGGTTTTCAACCCAATCGAAACTTGTAAACAATTGGATAATTAACACAATAAACTTTGGGCCTTATATTTTCAACGCAGCTTCTAGAGCAAGTGTTACATCTAAAATTTATATTCAACTAATTTACTCAAGTGCCAGCAGCTCCATGGGAGAGACCGAGAGAGAGAGGGATGGAGAGAGAGAGAGAGAGAGAGAGAGCTGTCGAGCACGGTCTTGATTGAATAAGATTATTTTAATATTTTTCTGATGGAGGGATTGAATTCAGATAAAATCACTAAATTATAATGCAAGAAGCAAAGAGGATGGGCAGTTAAATACTTGTGTTAGATGAGAGGATGATTGAGCACTCTAAGCCTTCGCAATGGAGACAAAACAACAGAGGAAATGATGAAGTAGAGGAAAGTTGTACGATGTACGAAGCGGAAGGAACTTCTCCATTGAAGATTCTTTTATTAATTGGGTTAGGTAGAAATGGAAAGGTGAAAAGATAAAATCAAGTCCGCATATTTTATTAATTACGCCTTTCTTCAGTTTCTAATTATTCGGAAAGCAGAGAGAAAGGGTAAAACGAGAATATAAGGAGCTCAGCGCTCAAAACTTCAAATTGTGCGTGTAGAATAGCACTCCCCATTTTTTTTAGGGTCCACCTAGTTGTCCCCCATGAAACGTCCCCTATCTGTCCCCCGGATAAAAAACAGTTAAAACAGCTAAAAACAAACAAAAACGCGCAAAACCGCCCAAAAAACGCGTTAATTCCGCAAAAGACAATCAGACAACACAAAGTATTCAACCATCAATACAAATGTATTCATTCTGCTGCCAAGAAGTATTCAACCATGGTCTGCACATAAAGAACGGCAAAAGTCATTCGAACGGCAACCCGGGAGGAACACAAACGTCCACATCAATACCGTACTTAACTGTGGGGACCATTAACGTCCTTTGAAAGCGACAGGAAAGGTAATGCACACTTTTAAGTATTAATATGTGAAGTATTCAACAACAATAGAAATGTATTCATTCTAAAACTACAAAGTATTCAACCATGGTGGGGACAGCAAAACTCATTCCAACGGCAAACTGGGGGGACCGCAAACGTCCACGTCATTACAGTACTTAACTATGGGGACCATTAATGTCCATTGAAAGTGACAGGGAGGGCAATGAAAAGTATTCATTATTGCATGCACACTTTTAATACTTGATATGTGAAATGAAGTATTCAACACAATACAATGAAGTATTCAACAACAATGTAAAATATATTCATCATAATAATATACTGATACTAGAACTTGAAGATCAAAAAACATCCTGGAAAATCCAAAAACATAAAACATTCAACCAGCATTAATGTATTCAACCAGAGACACAAATGTATTCAACCAGAGACACAGCCATGATGAATACTTGCTCCATAATATATGAATACTTGCATGACAAAGATGAATACTTGTGCAACTGATAACTCGAAAGTATGTCATCATGGATCTTATTTGAAAGAGAAAATTATATAAAAGACGTTCGTGGTTTTAGATTTGAAAAATTATTTACAGATCGTTGGAAATTTTGGTTAGATTGAACGGAAAAAAAACAAACCACCTCTAAAAATGTGTAAAAGATGATAAGTGATGTGTCCATTTTTTTTTCTTATCGTAGTTGAATACATTTTTGTCTCTGGTTGAATACATATGTTCTTTGGAATGAATACTATTGGACGTTTTTACAGTCCGAATAATTTATCCGTGATTAACGCGTTTTCAAAACCGTTTTACGTGTTTTTTTTTGTCTTTTAGAGTAATTAACGGTTTTTATCCAGGGGATTAGATGGGGGACAGATAGGGGACGATTAGATGGGGGAAATTAGAATTACCCTTTTTTTTATGATAAAAAGGGAAAGAAAAGTATCTCATTGTAAAATATCCATAAAGAACATTTATTTGAATTTTGAATTTGCGATCTTCATACATAGATTATTGTCTTTAACCACTAAATTAATAATTGATTATTATTTTCGAAAAATGTGTGTGTAGAGTTCACTCTTAATCTTTAAGGATAGTTCTTCCATATCTCATTTGTATGATGTGATGTGGACAATCAGGGATTTTACATTAGCTTTTTATATTCAATCTACACTAACAAAAGAAAAAAAATTAACCAAAATAATATGCTTCATAAAAATCAATAGTTGTTAATCTATATTTAAATATCAGTGTGGTTAAATGAAACCAATCCATCATGACACTAGTAAATACGTAACAGCGTATGTATAGTGGGAGTAAAAAAATAGGCGACTAAGAGCATCTACAATCAAGAAATCGGAAAGGAATTGAATACTACTTATCTGGTACTAAACATAAATAAAGTTGATATTAATTTCTAACCGTCCGCATCCCTGCAATTCATTATTAAGTTTGTTTCTTTCTTTTTTCGCTTGGACCTTGGGTTATGGACCAGTCAGAAAAAGAGATGGAGACGGGAGCAAATAGAAAAGAGAGAAAGCGCCAACGTATTCAAAACAAACGTTTGCTTTTAAAGAAAATTTGTTAATTTACAAACTATCTCACAACCTAGCAAATCATAATACAATAGCCACATCAGATTGCAAACCAGAAAACAATAAGCGTTGAAGATGCTCTAACACATATTTAAAATTTGGTCAAATTGCTTGTATATCCGTTTGCTATCCCTCAGCAAGTTATTGTATAATATGTAATGCAAAGAGTTGATCTAATCATATCAATAAATATATTTTTCTTACAGAATTATGCCTATTTCATGTGTTTTCATAACTACTGACGTTATTAAAACGATGGAGGATAGACAGGTTATGAATAATTGATGGATCAAAATGGTACACTCGCTACAAATTAATATACTTTTTAATTCTAATTTCAACTTACGATTTAGATTACAAGTGTATAATTCTATCACGTAGTATAATTAGAATATCGGTTCACAAAAATAGTGTATTAGATTATAAATAATTTTCACTAGTCTAGATGTTCATAAACATGAAATTTGATGCGGGGGGCTACTTTGTAATTAGAGAATTATAACTTCGCTAAATTAAACAGTAAATAGAGAATCTCCAGGACTCAGATTCCCTATCATTCCTAATCATGCTGACATATGTTTCGACATTTGTCTATGCCGCATGCGGCACTGACACTGCCGTGTGTGGTATAGATCGCCTATCCTCAGAGTACCCTGCGTGCGGTACTATCACAACCCGCAGGGCACACTAAGTGCTTTGTTATATGTTTTGAAAGGCTTTTTGATCTTTCAATCGGTTTTTGTGCTATCCTGTAGTTGAAATTATATTCTTTCAACTACTCAAATCAAAATTATATTCTTTCTTTATACTACCCTGTAGTTGAAATATCCCAAATCCCCCACCTAATCTAGATATTTTCTAGTGTTGTTCCAACTAAGTCTAGTATATCTGTAGATGAACCAAACTTAGTCTAAGATACTTTTTATGCTATCCTGCCAAGAGAGCCCACTAGGTTCTAATTCTAGTCTTTGAATCGCTGTCAAGTCTCGTTAGCCAAAGTGTTAGTACTTACAATGCATTATCATTCTCACACAAGGATGCCAATGACTACGCACTTATTGGTATGTGGAGTTCATTGGAATATAATAGACATAACTATATATGCAATGATAATATAAAAATATTAAATTGTAAAAGAAATTCAACACAAACAAAACATAGACAAATATCAAAATATAATTAAGAATTCAAGTTCAACCCTCAACTTAGAGATGAGAGGTTTAGCTTTTCATGGCTATAGCAATTGAAAAGAAATAAAATAAAAAGAACATAAATTACTACTCTCTTGAAAATAGAAGAACCTTGTCCTTTTAGTTAACACCTCCTTCCTTGGCTTCTAATGGCTACTCCTCTCTCTCTAAGTACTCCTAACCTAGCCTAATAATGATGATTGCTAACTATATTCTGGACTTAATTACAAGAAAACACACACAATAAATTCTATTACAAGGAGAGTATTTATAGTGTTTCCTAAAGAGTAGTAGAGTAGTGGAGATCATGGGGGACATGAGGTCCACCCATGATCTAGTTTGTTTCGTCTAAAAATAGCACATCATAAAAATAGCATTGCTTCTAGAAGACTTCGTCTAAAAATAACGCTGCAGGTTAGAAGCGCGGACCTTGTAGAAGAAGAAAACCATCTATGGACGAGATTCGCAAATCAAACGGCTTAGAAGATACAGTCCACAGATCATGCGGCCTCTGGTGTATGCCGCATGTGGCATAGGAGGGCCCTTATAGACTTCCTGACTTAGCATATTTTTATATAATATCGCTATCTTACATGTTGTGCACATCGTGTAAAGTGTTGCATACGTCATGTAATGTCTCATTTTCATGTCATCTTCAATAATCGTCTAAATACAACATTTTTGCTCTAAATGGGCAATTTTCTCCAAAACCTGCTAAAATGACTCAAAAACACATTTGCGGTAAATAAATCAGAAAAAATAACTACTTGTTATCCCTTTTTCACCATTTTTCAAAATAAAAGATAGTGATTTTCGTTATATGTTTAAGTGTCATCAATAATCATGTGACAAGTGATCATGCCATGACATGTGTGACGTGACCTCGTCTTTTTTATTTTAAGTTAGTTTAATTGGAAAGAAATCAGTAAAATGTCAAAAAATATGAAAAAATTGCAAAATGAATTAGTAAAGAAAAAATGTTGAAAATTTTAGTAAACACGTGACATTACTGGTTAACTTTGTGTGACATGAAGTACCGGGTCATTTTCAAAAAAAAAAACACGTGAGTCGTTTTACGTGTTCGACAAATGTTGTGTGTTAAAATGTATCCGTGACATGTTGTGACTAAACCTTTCTTCATGAGTTCGGAATAAAGAATTTTAATTATAACCAGCCATACATTGTGATGATGAAGGAAAAGTATAGGAAACTGAGCTTGAGAAGGTTAGCTAAAATTTAACAAATATGTACATAATAACATTTTTTATTAATTGAAGAAAACAATCAAATTCTTCTTAGATAAAAGATATACTATAGATCAAGTAGCTCCAAAAATATATCGCTAGGGATATGGGCCTACAACTCGGTGAGCTGAGATCTACATATAAATCTGGGCCTGCGATCATTGGACCATGATTAATAGGCCTTAGTTTATTGGACCAAGAAAATAATTTATTCATCCAGCCTCCTAAATCTTAATTTTATAATTCCACCCTAATTCTCATCAAACCATAACACCTTAATGTACCTTAAAACTCATACTAAATTTTACATGTGGTATGCGGCTATTTTAGATTCTTAAATATATTTCTGTGTTCATTCGACTGTGGATCCGAATCTGATGCGATTCTTTACTCATGAACAGTACCTTACAATTTCTGTTTTTCAAATCCAAATGTTGAATTATTTTGAGATTCGTGCCAATAAAAATCAGTTTTTTTTTAGATACGTGCACCGAAAATATTGGACGGCTGGATTTGGAAAAGCAGGGATTTTAGAATTACTATTCATCCTTTTAGTATCGCAACAGATGTGAATCTTTCGAACTGTTTGTCACTATTATTCCTTTTCCAGTTGCAACTTTTTTTTGTCGGAAAGATTAAAATAAGGATCTTTATAATTAATGTTACAGTCTTGGGGACACAAAACCTCTAACATTGATTTTTTTTCTAAAGTATTAATAACTATGCACGGAAATATTTTTACTTATGAACATAAATATTTTTACAAAATAATTCTCTCCAGCTACATTGGAGATCATTCAAACTACATGGGGGGAGGGGGCATACATGTTTTTATAGGTGAGTTTACTTTCAGACTCATCGTCACACAAGTATTTACATCTATACTTACAAGTATTTTTTACATATGGCATTGGTTGACATCTGAAAAAATATTACTAGTTGTTTACTTGTGAAGTGTTGCAGATATAAATGTGTGTGTGTGTGTGTGTGTGTGTATGTATATGTATATGTATATATATGTTGTATATGTATATGTATATATATGTATATGTATATGTATATGTATACGTATATGTGTGTGTGCAGGGGCGGATCCAAGATTTCTGCCAGGGTAGGGTACTAATCGGGTTCAAATAACTATTCGGATTTAAACCCGTTAACTAATCGGATATTATATAAACCAATCAACATGATAAACACAACTCAACCCATAATTTTGCATACTTCAATTGCAGCTATTTTGAACTCACATATAGACAAAACTATACATCTACATGTAGCATTTGTAATTTAAAAACACAAAAAAAAAAATTACCAAGTTTAATAAAATTGAAAAGTAATAAAAGTTTGATCAGGATAATAATTTATGTAGAATGTAATATATTGCAGACTCAGTAAGCATATGTATAGAATTTAATGCTATGATCATTTTATCATTGTAGCTGCCCAAAAAATTTGAAAAGGGACAACAATCTAGAATATAAAATTAAGGAACTTTTTATAGTGGTCCAAAAATAAAATCCATGTACAATACTAGCACAACAAGAATACAACAGCACAACATCCGGATTTTAATATAAGTACCGCCTACTTAATCCCACAATAGGAATAAAAAGCGCCGTAACAAATGTAGAGCCTATAAAATAGGCGGGAGATTCATGGCCTGGAAATAAAATTGTTGTGGCCCAGGGTTAGGCATTATACTGACTCAGGGGTAGGCACAAACATCAAATTGAACTGAATATAAAAAAAAAATTCAAATCCAGGGGTAGGCAAGTGCCTACCCCTGCCCCTCTTTGGGTCCGCCCCTGTGTGTGTGTATGTATTTCCATGCAGCTTAATGATTACTTATAATTTGATGATAATAATAATATTTTTCTTTAAATATTCCATTTGATTTGGTCCGGCATCAACTTCAATTTTCATTATAACTTGATTTTATGATTAATTATTATTTCATCATATGATAAGTTATTTATGTCACGAGAATTAATTTGTACGCAAGAATTAATATGCGAATAATTTTGCAGTCTTTCTCGACAAAGAAGCGAATAATTAAATTAATGAGGTAGCACCGTTTTGGTTACTTTGTATATTGGACCACATTATTTTCTCTTTAATTGCCTTATATTTAGTTTTAGTCACCACTTGTTCTCTCCCATAAGTTTGTCATTGAGAAAAATATTATTATTGCAAACACTTGCTTTAGAATGAGTCATGAACCCTTCCATAAACTCTTATATAACTGTCTCATCTCTATATATTATTTCCTCCTTTTCTCTGTGCTGTGATTTTACTTGAAGAAAAAAGAAGTAAAAATACACCGGCGAAAGTCCGATACAGGTTGCCGATATAAAAGAAATAATAATATTTTTTTATTGATATTTCATTTAATGTTGGTTCGGCATCAATAAAAATTTGTAGATATATTTCATTATTGTGGTCTTTATCAAAATTAAATTTAAGTAGCCGAATTTTTCTATAACTCAAATTTATAAAGTATCCATTATTTTGCTAAATTATAAGTAATTTATTTCATAAGAATTTATTTTTTTTGTATCAAATTTAAATTTAAGTAGCCAAATTTTTCTATAACTCAAATTTATAAAGCATCCATTATTTTGTTAAATTATAAGTAATTTATTTCATAAGAATTGATTTTTTTTGTATCAAATTTAAATTTAAGTAGCCGAATTTTTCTATAACTCAGATTTAAAATTCATTTATTCTTTTGTTAGATTATTAGTAATTTATTTCATAAGAATTGACTTGTCAATAAGAATGGATATGTGCTATGGAAAAACGATTTTGTGGATGAATATTGATTTATTTCAAACAGTGTGTCATGAGAATTGCTTTATGCATCAAAATAAATAGTTTTCATCATTGTGGATATTAAGATTTTATTTTGTAATTGAATATAACAATGAAATGTAAGTAAAATAGTAAATAATATTTTGCATGTGATCACATGTTAATCGTGGTCTCGTTGATACTTTCAATCTTTCATACATGTAGGAAAACTATTTTGTAAATAGTTATTTGTTAGGTGCCAGCACTTCCGCAATACACATGGTACATTCATTGGATGTTTGAATGAATCAAATAATAGAGTAAGAATAGAGCTAACTTCAAGATTGAGAATAATAGCTAACTCAATATTTTGTTGGATTAGAAGAATAGTCAGAAAATCCACAAAAGACAAATAAAGAATAGTCCATATTTGCTAATTCAAACCACCCAAATGAAAAATAGTAACTCGGAATAGTGATAATTAATAACCTTTGGAAGGCCAAAATTCCTCTTAAGATCAAAGTTTTTGTATGGTTACTTCGTCAGGACAAGATTCTTACTAAATGTAATTTGCGTACTCGTAGATGGCATGGTAATATAAACTATTTATTTTGTGGTGCCCCTGAGACTGTTGACCACCTTTTTGTTACTTATCCGTTTTTTTTATCTTATGGTCTTGGATTGGTAATCACAACAATTTTGTTTTTAACTGCACCGAGGTTTCTGAGCTTTGACATTTAGATTATTGGATTCCTCTTAAGGATTCATTATTGGTTGAGTTGATTAGGGTTGCTACTTTATGGATTGTATGGTTGACCAGAAATAAAATTTATTTTCAAAATATACCAGTACCATCTATTAGTTTCGTAGCATCTTCTATAATTGCTTTGACTTCTTATTGGTGTAAGACTCGTTTAGATGATTCCTATTTTAAATTATCATTGATTCTACATTTTGATGTTTCTCCTTTAACTCAGCTCGGCTCCCTGACAGTTTTCGTGGATTCCGACGTGGACCCTACTCTTGGGTTCGACGGGTTGACTGATACAGATTTATCCAAGGCCATTGATGAGGCAGCTGGCTTGCTGTCTCCTGAGTGGTCTTTAGTTGATACTAGCTCCTCCTCTTCTCCTAGTGTGATAGTTCTTAGTGATTGATATTAGTTGTTTTCTTCTATTACTTGGTTTTGTGGATTTTGGTGCTAGTTGGATGTTATTCCACTAGCTTGTTATAATTTGTTTTTGGTACTTTGCACAATTTTGTATGGACTTTGTGTTTCGTAATGAAACAGGTGGTTATCCACTTTTGCAAAAAAAAAAAAATTAATATGATTTACTATAAAAAAATCCAACTAATATATAGGAAGTTCTGAAATTTTTATAAATATACAAAATCCTAAATTAATTTAACAATCTATACATTTTTTATATTAATTTCCAAATCTATCCAAACCGCTGACAGCGTCAGTGGTTTCAGAAGCCAGAACCGCTGACTCTGTCAGCGGTTTCAGAAGCCAGAACCGCTGACTCTGTCAGCGGTTTCAGAAGCCAGAACCGCTGA
Organism: Carex arenaria; assembly: GCA_964058825.1. NCBI lineage: Eukaryota > Viridiplantae > Streptophyta > Magnoliopsida > Poales > Cyperaceae > Carex > Carex arenaria. Next base: position 191,084 of record CAXKVW010000032.1, on the reverse strand, counting down.
CTCTGTCAGCGGTTTCAGAAGCCAGAACCGCTGACTCTGTCAGCGGTTTCAGAAGCCAGAACCGCTGACTCTGTCAGCAGTTTCAGAAAGCTACAACCGCTGACAGAGTCAGCGGTTTAAGCCAAGCACGATTTTTGATATTTTCTGCACACTTTTTGAAACAACGAACGACTCAGATTAAAACACTGTTTGTAATCATTACAGAGTTGCGTAGTTTCATCTGAATTGAATTTAATATAATTTTTCATTTAATTATTTTTTTAATTAGAAAATATTATAATTTATTTATTTTTTCTATTAAAATATTAGAAATATTTTTATATATTTTTTTAAATTAGATAGAATACCATATAATTTGATTTATTAGAAAGACATAAACAAATAACCCGGATCAATATTTTTCAAATCGGATTTTTCATGGCTGTAAGAAAAATTAAAATATTTCTTTGTGTTATTAGGAAAAAAATAAAAATGATTTGAATCTAAATTTTGATCCCGGTTCAAAAGTCACTTCTAGGTAAATACAGAAAATATTATGATCTTTCTATTTTTGAAAAAATAAAAATTTAACAAAAATATCTAACAAAAAGTTTCTAGCTTTCTGAAGACTTCTATGTTCAGTGACAAATAAAGTTAAATTTTTTTGTTAAACTGAAATTTTTGTCAAAGTTTCTAGCTTGACCATGTCAGCGGTTTCTGAAAATATCTTTCTTTTTTCAGAAAGTTTCTTAAACCGCTGACAGCGTCAGCGGTTTGGATAGATTTGGAAATTAATATAAAAAATCTATAGATTGTTAAATTAATTTAGGATTTTGTATATTTATAAAAATTTCGGTAAGAAGTTTTTGCATTGAAATAATGAAACTCAATCTTATGTGAGTGTTATTTGTCCATGTATATATTATTTACATATTAAAATACTATACAATTTTTTTTCTTAGATATTAGTGAAAACTAACGAAGTTGTTATTTTGCAAACTAGTTATAATTCTATCATATTTTAGTAACCACTTATTCCCTCCCCTAAGTTTATCATTTCTCATATTATTATTACATGTACTTTCTTTAGTTAAGATGATAAACCCTTCAATATTCCCTTATATAACTGTCTCATTTCTATTTTTTTCTCTCTCTCTGCTATGATTTACTTGAAAGAAAAAAAAAGTAGAAATTATACCGGTATATCACATCCACAGAAAGTCCGAAACCAGGTTGGCAATTATGAAAGAAATAAGAATATTTTTGTATTGATATTTAATTTAATTTGGTTCTGTATCAATTAAAGTTTGTAAATATATTCTATTAGTGCGCTCTTTACAAAATTTAAATTAAAGTAGCCGAATTTTTCTACAATTCAAATTATAAATTATTTGTTATTAATTTTGTTAAACTATTAGTAATTTATTTCATGGGAATTGATTTTTTGTATCAAATTTAAATTCAAGTACAGTTGCCGAATTTTTAAATAACTCAAATTTACAATTAATTTGTTATTTCGTTAGATTATTAGAATTGACGGTCCACATGGACCCACATGTTACAAGCCTCATGGACCCACAGCCCCACATGGATCCATTTTTTATGTCTTGATTGTCGAGTCTGAATGTGCTACTATTGTCACAATTCTATCATATTATTGGCACATAATATGGACCGTTTATTTTAAATCTCGCATCTCGCATGAATCTCAAACCCTTCTCCCGAAAACACATGGAATTGGATGTATTTTATTTGAATCAGGCTGATGACATTGCGTGCTATTGTTGCGGTACCATTACAATTATGACAATAAATTTAAACTCATAAAATTCTATTGCGCTAGTATGGTTCGTTCAATTCTTAACAAACGGATTAATGCGCAGCGTAAAACGAGATTTAAAGGACTTATATTCGATTGTCTTAGTCCGTAAATAATAGCTAAGAAAAATAAAGTAAGAGATATAGATGTCTTAAGACCTAATCAGAAAATTGAGATTCAAATAAAAAGAAACTAAAGAAGATAATTTTAATTCGTGCTAAAAACATAAGATTCATTTAGTCTTATGGAGGTTTAAGAAAGACTTGTCGAACAAAGGCTTCTCTGGTTGTAAAAGGAGGAATAAGAAAATTCGATTTGAGTTGTAGAATCAAGATAGGACGAATTAGAATCTCCATTAAAATTATTCTATTAATTCCTGGAATGAAAACCATCGAAAAAATAATCAAATCACATATGCTGCCCATATAGAATATTTACTGATGAAACAGAACTCGGAAGATTTAATTGCTTATAACGGTTTAATGTTAAAGAAACAAGAAATAGCTTAAATTAAAACAGAAGGAATAAAATATTAGATTCACAGGCTCACAGCACGTAATATACTCGAGCCGGTATACTGACAGAATAACAGAATAATATCATCAAGACATCACTACTGCGGTCTCTGTGTGTCAGAATGGAAATTTATGAATATATATATTACTTTGTACATTATGTTGTGGCAGTTCGATATGGTAATGTTAGTATCAAAACACTATTTTGTTACTTTCTGTTTTTTACAATCTATTGATATTCTGTGGAAAAATTATGTTGCTATACTCTAAAGAGTTCATAATTGTAAAGAAATGGAAATCATAGTCTTAAAAACTAGGGAAAATATCAAAGGAACTCTTGTGACGAAAATCAAACCGATTCGGACTCGAACTCGGTACAAGTTAATTATTCTTCAATCTTCTTGATGGCTAAGTATAAGTTCCAAGAAGGAGGTCCCACAGGTCCCACTAGTTCATCATTTTCTATAATGAATAATTGCATTATTAAATTATGTTATGTTTTCTATTAGACTTTATTATGTTGCATTTACTTGTTCTCTCTCAAATGATGATAGAATTGAATTTTTGATCACACTTAGTGTTGTATGTTGGAATATATGAAAACATTGTAATAAAGTCATCTTTAATAATTGTTCTTTAAAAACAGCTCGAACACTTGTCTTACAAATTAAAAATTGTTGTTTGTATTGATCAGGTCTGATGACAAAGAAGATAAAAAATGCAGTTGGAGAGTGACTACTCGTGGAAGAAGATAACATTCCCTTGGACCATAGCGGTGGACATTGTTCTCTATCAGCCACAAGGAGATATAGGAGGCTTAGGAGCTGCGAGTCCTTAGATATAGATGAAGATAGTCTCAAAATTTTGCTGTCGTATATAGATACTCTTAGCCCATTACTTAGTGGCTTAGTTATTTCCAATTTAGCTTATTTTTGGTCTCTGTCTAGTTCTAGAATGTTAATGATGTATGGCCTTTTTCTTAGCTGTTTGGGGCCTTCTACTATGGGTCGAGTTGCATGTGACAACTCTTGAACATTATGTTTTGATGTGACTTAACTCTCTAATTAATACAATGTGCTTTTGCCTCTTTTAAAAAAAAAAGTTTGACTATGTATATTTTCCATGTTATTTTAATTATGTTAGAGTTTTCAAGAGTTTGTTAAAATTCTAAGTTCATAATGAGGTGTTAGTTTATAAGTTGGACTTTTAGTTTTTCTATATTATTTATTATGTGATGAATGAATTAAAAGAAGAGGTGTCATTTTCTTCTTTAAGTTTTCGATAATATATAAAATATTTCTTATCATCTCTCCTGTGACTTCTCGATTTATTTTTTTTGTCTAAACTCTTTTTTTATTGTTCAATATCTAACTAAATCAAACAAAATATGTACACACAGAGTAGAGTTTGAAACGTACTGTTGTCATCTTGCATAAAGATTCGTGTTTGCTTGCTATTTATGCATTGGTTTACCTTCGGTGTGACTCATCATGTAGGAATCAGGGTGGTTTGATGACCAGTCGGAACTGTTCAATCCGCATTAAGATTCACATTGACAACTTTAAAATTTGTGCAGATTAAATATATATTTTGATGAGGATCATATAGCTCCGAACCGACATTAGACCACCCCACTCTACTTTTCTTTGTAGTCAATTGTGTTGCTTCAAGTTTATCTGCCAAAATCAAACCCTCAGTGTATTAAATGTTTGGTTGTGCCACAGTTACATTGAAGGGTTGCAACTTGCAACGGGTCTTGTTCTTTTGTTTTTGGATTTTTATTCTGATTTACTTGTAGCCAAATATGAAACATGTTCTTTTCGTCCTCACAAATTTTACCCATCGGATTTTAATCAAACGATCAAGGAAGCTTTTACAAAAATAAATTGTTTCATTCTTTTATTCTTAAAAAAATCAATAAATGTTGATTTGGTTGTTAAAATTTAATTCGTTTGCCTACAGGTTCGAAATTAATTTATACTCACTGCCATACTCTCTCTCGGGCACCATCTGTAATTTAACAACTCTTAGGCTGTGCTTCAGAAGAAGGGGAGAAAACGGCATTAATGGAAGGGGAAGGGCGCAGGATGAAGCTTCTCCTCCGCACAGTAAATTTACACCCCGATTTGGAGGGGACAAATCTGAGCGCAGTTGTACACGGAGTTTTCTTCGGTTCCCCTTGCTACAGTAGATTTCTCCTTCCGTCTCTCTCCAATTTCTCCTCTTCTGAAGCGGGTGAATGTCGACAGGTAAAAGCGGTCACGCACCGTTTCACCTTCCGCGTACCTCTTTCTAGAGCACGCCCTTAGTTTCTAAAAACGAAAATGCATGCAATAATACAATATAAAGATTTCGAAGTGACCATATTATGCATTCCAAAAACTTTTTTTTTATTTTTCGAAACGAGAGATGGAGGTAGTTGCCAAATGGAGAGATTATTCTGTCTTAAAGGGAATGCACTCATGCACTCGTGGGGTATCGACGAGACAAAATGTACACATCCCATCGGGTCACTCCATCTTGTACTACCGCCAGTGATTTTCGTGAGATCTATCAAAATTCAAATAAATTATTGACATTCTTTTAATATTATAATATTGATATTGAGCGACCCTGAACTTTATAAGAAATGAGTACATTGATGTCATTCATGTTGTTCAATGGCATAAAAGGATCCATTATTGCAGACTCATCTTTATATATACAAGGAGGGATCCAATTACACCATTTTCTTTATATATATGAGGAGGGATTCAATTATATTATTTTTTTGTAACACCGAGTTACATTTTATATTTTTAAAGTTACAACAGTTGATCCAAACCGTTCAACATGTATGATATATTAAAATGTGTTTGGGGATTAAATTTTACATTTTTTTGAATTTTTTTACTATTTATTAAGATGGATACAAAAATTCAATGGTCTGAAAACAACGATTTTATAAAATACTTAATAAATAGTAAAAAAAATTAAAAAAAATGTAAATTTTGGTGTCTAAGCACATTTCAATATGGAGGTCATGTTGAACGGTTTGGATCGTCTGTTTGAAATTTAAACAATTTAAAAATTGATGGTGTAATTTGGTGTCACCAAAATATGGTGTAAGTGGATCCCATCCTCTATATATATTTAGTTTTGAAGTTTTAACTGTCAGATCTAAATTGCTTGACATAACTTCTATACAAAAATATACATGAAGATAAAATTTTATATTTTTTTAAACAAGTAGAAAATTATTGTTTTCAGATGGTCCATTGATTTTTAGTTAAAATAATTTTTTACTGGTCAATTTTTTTTTTAAATGTAAAATTTGATTTTTCAATTATGTTTACTTATAAAGATCATACTGAGCGCTCTGGATGAATTGTTTAAATTTTAAAAACAAAATATAAATTCACTAGAAATGAGTTCAATGATATTGAGCGAGATACTGAATTTTATTGTGCGCTGTTAAACACTATCACAGTAAATTGATGTAAGATCTCTGATCATGTAAGCAAAACAGTTCTGTAAATAAAGGCATGCCATGAATATTTAAAACAAAATGTCATTTACGTTGTTCAGCAGCATAAAATAGATCCGTTATCCTGATCGACTATTTAATAGACGGATTCTTATATTTCAATACTGGACTTAAATTGCAGAAAGTTTAGATTCCGTGTGGTTTGAAGAAAGCGGACGGCTAGTATTTTATATAAAAAAAAATTAAAGACAAAATACTGGTATATACAATAAATAAAGGTAATTAAGAAATCAATATTACAAGTAAGACCTATTGTCTATCCTACTATAACAGTACAATTAGCAAATTGAAGTATATTTTCTTATGTCTTGAACAATATCATCAATTTGGACATATTATGATTTATGTGGGGGTTCAAAATTACAGAATCCTAAGTTGATTATTCTAAGTTAGACAGACATAAGCTACTTTTGTTTGATGGAAGTTTGAAGTTAAATAAGTCTAAGATAAGCAAGAAAGAAAATATCAAAAACCTTTACATCAGTCTTCATATGTGACTGTTTTAACTATTCCGTACTTGACTAAATATCTTATTTCTCAATTTAATCCTCAATCAAACATAGATTTAGTATTTACTGCTGCAGCCTTCTTCTAGAAGAAATTTTTTTCTCAAAGTCCTCTCGTTTTAAATGTTCCAGAGAACCGCGAAACATCATTTCTCCTAAAACTGGTCCGCCTCTTACTTGTGTTCTGCTTTTGATCCGCAGCCCGCAGGCTTAATAAACTTATCTCGCATGAGAAGGCCCGATAATTGTCAGATCATATTTAAACACTAATTGCAAATCTAATATTTTCCGTGCATGCACAGATTTCATGCTAGTTATGATAAATACAGGATCAAATGGAAGAAGGGAACGTCAAATGAGAATTGGGTTAAAATTGGTTCGATATCTGGTTGGAAAAATCTGATTTATTTCTAGATTTATACGTACTGCTTTAAGATATCAAGTCAAAATCAGTCTGATGCTCGATTAAAGATGTCAGATTCGTTTCAAAATTTGTACATACTACTTCAAGATTGATACGGATCATATGATTCTGACCAAACATCAGATTGATTTTAGTCCAATGTTCATCAGACTCCCCGGACCCGAATCGAATTCCCACAAACTTTATCAAATTTTTTTTTTCCTAAATACGGGCATGAGAGGCCCAACAACGTCTCCATGGAAAATTTATGAACCTTCAAATCGTCTGATTATCGGAATTAAAATTATTATCAAACGATCAATTTATAAATAGATCAGCTAAAAAGTTCATTAAAATATGTTTTTATTTCTGTGGACATCGAACCTCGCTCTCTAAATTTTATCGATCAATAACATATAAAATAATTTGTCTTTAAATACTGGATTCTCCTCTTCTCCTAGTGTAATTGATATTAGTGATTGATATTAGTGTATTTTATTTTGTTATCTTATTTTGTAAATTTTTGCTATAGTTGGATGTTACTCCTTTAGTTTAGAATAATTGAATATTTGTACTTTATAGAGTTTTATATGGACATTATTTCGTAATAAAACAGATAAAATTTCACTTTTACAATAAAATAATAATTTATCTTTTCTCGATATTCTTGTTTTATATGTTCAAAATTTTGTATTTACCTTGGTAATGACAACATACTATTAATGGGACTTGGGGATTTGAACAATATATTTTTTGTTAATGGGACTTGGGGATTTGAACAATATATTTTTTGAAAAAAGTACATGCCATGAATTTTCTATGGCCATTTAGCTCTGTATCATTCATCATATATCAAATAATAATATAAGTGTTGCATCAAGTTCAGTATTTTGAACAGTGACTGAGTATACTCCGAAATTTTTAAAAATATCGTATTCTAAAAAAATAAAAATAAAGTCGCCACTTTTTCTGGAGAATTCTAAAAATGCTACATCCGTCATTTTGAATGGCGGACACAAAAAGACATGTCCGTCCTTCTATTTGGTAGACACCTCTTTGTATCTGCTGTTCAAAATAGCGGACAATATATATATTTTTTAACACACAAAATCATTATTTCTTTGTTTATTTCATTATATTATTCGTTTTTGTGAGAAAAACAAATTTGATTCAGTTATATGTAATCAATATAATTTCAAGCAGATAAATAAGAAGAATAGTAATTTGCATCAAAAGCAACAATAAATAAGAAGAATAAACAACCAAAAGAAAAAAAAATGTAATTTCAAGCAAATGTTCTCACCATTACAATTAAAAAAACATCTAAATTAATTATAAGTTAGTCAATGTTCATAAAACAAAAATCACCACATCCCAAATAAAATAAAGTCCTACAACAAACATTAAATTTCATTGCATCATTTTTAATCTGCAAATTTACAAACAAACACACAAAAATAAGTGTCAATTCCATAGGTCGTCAAAAGAAATAATTAGTTTAAAAAAATAAATGGAATATTAAAATAAATTAACATACCTCGTGCATCTCGACCACCTCTGTTCTACCTTTCTTGGGTGTCTCGGTTGGCTTGGTGTCCTCTTCTCGTCTTATTCAGCAAGTTCAGCCAATTCTGTTTTGCCGTCTTCTACCCAAATTGACTAGCCTATGTTCTGGAACAAAGGTCGGGTCATCGTGTGTAGGCCAGTCCGGCTGATTGTCGTACATTTGACATTCAGCGCTCCATGTGTTGATCAGTGTCTGGATGTGGTAGTAGTAGTGTACAAAACTGTCAGGGGTGATGCCTCGGAGACGGCAAACGGATAGTACATGAGAACACGATATTCTATCTAACTGAGGCTTCTGGCATGTGTATTCCATTGTGTTATTCTTCCAAATGTCCACCTTGTATTTGTAATTGCCCTTGGTGGCCCGACCAGAAGCGTTAGGCAAGAAAGCACGAACTCTCTTGTATGACGGTAATCTCAAACTCGTTTTGGTTACCAAATCCCCCAAGCGTCTTCTTTAGAATTCCTCGAAAAAAATTCTAGGCGACTTGGTTTTTTTTTGGAATATGGTATTTTTCAAAAATTTTGGGAGTATACTCATAGTCGTATCTAACCGTAGAAATCTCACTGTCAGATTAAAATTAATTTGATATCTATTTAAAATATAAGGAATCTACTTTAAAAATTTGTATCAGATTAACGGATGACTCATATCTCATTCTACACGATTAGGTACTACACTAAATTTGAATTCCAATGGTTGTACGCAGAGACAGAACCATATTTGCTGACTATAAAAATCAATTACAAAGTTCCGTATCATTTTACTCTAAATCATAAAATCATGTACAAGTATAAATATTAAAAAAAAAATGAGAATCAATTGACCCCATTCTCTTGCTCCATCTCTGATTATACACCACACCCATAACATCTCTAAAGATCTCGGTATACCTTATCATCCTTAACTTTTTAAATAATGAGTAATTCTTAGAAGAAAAAGCTCTTAGCACAAAAAAATAAACATTATCATTCTAAAAATACTGAACACTTTTAAGGTATGTTATTGTCTTTATTTAAATTATTTCGGGTCTTGTATTTTAAACTTTTTTTCTTTATTTAATTTAAACTTAAAACAGGCTTATACAGTTATACCCACTAAAATAATATTGACACGTGGAATATACGATCTTTATACCGATTACCAAAATAAGAGCACTTGAGCGAGGTATGCGTTAATTAGTATTAATAAATAATTGGTGGAATACGATTTAATATCGCTTGTTACGGAAGTAATCAACCGACATAAAAAGGAGGAATAATTTAATGAATAGAAGGCATAAAAGCGGACAGAGAGTGAAACCCATGAGCATGTCCGGAGCTCAAGGCGCACCCCACGTGTGGCTGGCTCATTTTCTTAAAAGATTCTACACACGAGCACATGACTCCATTCTAGAGGTGTCAATGTCAATGAAAACCGTTTAACTTTTTATCTAAAACGGGTCGTGATGTACTTAACACGCTGTGACTTTGGTCTCATGTTGTGCCGTGTCATAACTAAAATGTCGAGAGTTGATCATGGAATGCGCGTCATGCCGTGACCGTTCGCGTGCTGTGTCCAAACGTAACTAGTCACGTTTCTCACATTTAACTGTTTTTTTTTCATAATTTAGATTAGTTTATTCAACATTCATTATTTGATCAAGACTTAACGGTTCTAATTACACCTGACTCGCTCGACCACATGTTGTGCCGTGATGGGATTTTTAGCGTGACGTGACGTGCCTTGTCAAATTTTCAAAAGATGGTCACGGCACGCGACACGCGAGTCACAGCACGGAAAAATCCCACGTGCCGTGTCGTTCCGTGCCATTCCGTGACGGAACCGGCTCCGCCGTGTCATTTTTTCCACTCGAACCCTACTCATATTGTATTCGATAAGACGGATATAGGTAAGATTTTTTTTTCGTTAGCTTATTGGATATGGGTATGGGTAATGATTTTTTTTTGTTACCTAAACGGGTATGGGTGCCGATAAAGACTATTTCGTATTTAATGAGTAATTATATAAAATAAATTACATACACATATATAAATATTATATTCAGTTTTATGTTTCTCGTATCCCTGTATCAATGTTAATCCATGATAAAATGTATGCATTTTGTTGTAAGAAAAATATTATATTACACATTACTTTTTATTTGAATATTTTATTATTTAGTTAACGAATTGAATTTTGAATTTGTTAGAAGAGATAATTATATTTTTTTGTTTTTTCTTTATTAAAAAATTATTAGTTAGAATTGATTGCATATTTGTATTTTGATTTTTATATTAGTAATTGTGACCATATGTATGACATGATGAGTTTTGATGGTATATTTGTAAAAATAATAAAATCATATATTAGTATTATTCGTTATTCACCCGCTACTGTTTCGTTACCCACTAATCTTAACGGGTACGGGTAGGGTAGGGTAAGGCAAATTTGTAACTGGTAAATGTAGAATATGGGTAAGATCAACTCTTAGTGGGTATAGGTATGAAAATGTTTCCACCCTACCCGCATCATACCCATTGACACCCCTACTCCATCCCTACTATTAGAATAATTTTATATTTTTAGAAATGTTAAAAATAAATTATTGGAAAAGAAATGAATTACTTTTACTTTTTTTTCCGATACATAGAACGGGCCGGACAAATAATTAGATATTTTGGTCCGATGCTAATGGTTCAGTCTCTTTTAATTTTCACAATTTATACACCAATGACCACACAATTTGTAAAGTTAAAGGGACCGAACCATTGGTTTTGTCCTTTTAATTTTTTTTGAAGAGAAGAAGTAGCATTTGGTCTAGTGACAAAAGGCAACATTCTCTGCGTGGGAGGTTGAGAGTTCGAAATCCGGATTGGAGGGAGTAGGGTTTCATTTATAGATATTAATTGAAAGTTGGTAGATTATACCTCTATCTTTCTATATAAAAAATTTATTCGAAGAGGAGCTTGGTTTTCAATAATTCAGTTCTTATATTGATTCAGTCCTTATAATTTTCAAATTTTCTATGTTCTATTTTCCAGCAATTTACGGCAACTATAACTCTGTATAAGTATAAATGAATGAGTCCCTTCCATGAGATAGAAAAAAACAATCTATATGTTTTATAATAATTTAAATTTTATATTTCTAAAAATAACAAACTTTGTTCTATTAGCCTCACAGCTTCACAGCTAATGTTCTTGGCCTTCTTAATCTGGCGGTTTATGTGCATCAACATATTAATTACTAGCAATAACTAACCAAATCTTCATAGGAGATTTTGTCCCTAGTGTATGACCAATGGACGATGAGCTTCTTGTAATTTTTATTCCTGTCATGGGTTTCAGCATCAAGTTGGGTTTCTTAATTATTTTGTTTGGGATCAGAAAAAAATACCATTTTAGCTTTAAAGATTGTATAAACCGAGAAAAGTCACTTTGGAATCCTAAATTATGTAGGCAAAATGCAAGTCAGGGAGAAAATAATACAAGTTACCTTGTAGAATGTAATGTACCAATCCCTTTTTTTAATTTAGTCGATAATTAGTACATATTAGTCCCATTTTATTGGTTTCATCACCACCATAAAAGATAATAATATGTACAAACACTACAAAGTACTAAACTTTGGGATATGTTTTTTTTTTTTTAAATCTCACCATCTGGTTTGTTGATCTTAGTTCAAGGAGGTTGCACGTGGAGGTGACATCACCAAAACATTTACATTTGTTTTCGTTGTCAAAACTCAAAACAATACATCTTTAAGTTTTAATTAATTAATTAATGAAGTTTCTTCTTCCGCTTTATAAAAACATATTACACTTACCCAAGTCCTTACCTTCGGAATATATACTCTCCAATTATTTATTTTATCAATTTTTCTACAAAGCTAAATAGACTAATTAATTGTACAAATGTAGAATTAATGCACATTATTTAATAACTAATTGTATATTTTAAAAACAATGAATATGACAGTCCAGTATAACAAGTGTACATTATGCAATACTTAAGTTTGCATTGTGAAATATTTAAGTGTACATTTTGTAAATTCATGGAATTTAAATGATTTAGTGACCATATTTGCATAACTAAGCAGTGTAAAATATATATGTGTATGAAATTCTACTCTAACTTTATTTTATAGGAAAACAAAGTGGGTTTGTGTCTCTAATCAATGTCTTGTGTGATGGTATGAATGCTTGTGTGAATACTCGTAACGCGGTATTTGGTGCCTCATGATATTAATCAATTAGATTAATAAGGCAAGTTGTATATAAATCATTAATTTGTTTACATGCATATAAGGATGTGAGCGTACTTTAATACTTCATTACTGAAAATTAATTAATTAAGCTGTCAAGCATCCCTTTCTTATTGAAAATTAATTAAGCTTGTTTTTCTTTAGTCTTTTTAATATCTTAATTTTGTCAGATTTTAACCATGTCTGTCTTCTCAAAAAGCCTCTATTTTTAAAATTAAAGATATATTATATTGTTGCGCGCTTTAACCTTTTTAAAGAATTATCTTTTTAAGTCGAACATAATCGTAGCACGAATTGTTAAAACAGTTGAGGTTTGAAAACAAATGGAGATTTCTAATAAATGTTAAAACAGTTGAGATCACATATTCAAAATTATAATAAAAAAAATCTAGATGAACATTAATATTTAGAAGATTAGATCTTCATATTATTATTTTTTGTTCTAATTAAAAAGTCAATAACCCAACGGACAATCTTTAATTTCACACCGGAAAAATATTATCTTTCAAGACAAGAAAAATAAACGGAAGAGGAAACTTCAAATAAAAATGGTTGAAGACTTGAAGTGTGCAACTGTGGCAATCAATGATGGTCACGCTCACGCACGCATGAATGTCGAATATAGAGGCAGTGTGGGCTGTGTGGCACTTCAAAGCAAAGCATCCATTGGTGGATGTTTTATGCCGTAACCTGGTATTACCATGCGTGTTGCTCACTTGGCCTAGTACTTCTATTCGTAGTGACAAATCAATTATTCAGGTTCTGTTCGGCGAGGTCAAAAATTCGTGATTCGGAAAAGATTCGGTATTATTCGAATCAGAGATCTCAGTTCTGTAAGAGAGTAAAAACAAAAAATAACAAAAAAATAAAATTCTGAAAAAAATTCGGAAAAAATTCAGAAAAAATTCGTAAAATTCGAGAATAATTCGTAAAATTCGTGAATTATTTGAGAATTATCTGGTCAAAGTTTGGTCAACCGAATAATTCGGCATTTGGTTCGGCATCACTAAAAAATCGAATAATTCACGAATCTTGTCACTGTGCTTCTATTAGAATTCCACTTTTATGCATTTCTTTTGACAGATCAGAACATTGCATTTTGATCCGGATTTTAAATTTGTTTGTGATCTCCACAGGAAAAATATTGTATTTTGATCAAAAGCTGGATCTCCAGTTCTCCACTTTTAGGCACTTAACATGTGAAATAAAATTTTACGGCTGAAGAGCGACACACATGGATCGTTGAATTTGCTATTTCGCTTTGAGGTTCATGATTGCAAGGCCAGCATAAAGAGAGAAGTGGGGGTCCGATGGACTCAAACAAAGTTTGATGGTTTTAAAAGCCACAAACCTTTTGTAACAGACTATTTCATTAATCAAATGGAGGCTTGACATCTATTTTTACTCTAAAAAAAAAAACCGTTCGATCTATTTTAAGAATTGTGTACACGGATGTTAAAGCAAATCGTACATGTCTTAAAGTGAATCGGACAGTTATGGAACCTATCGTACTCAGTTTGAGTCCGATGGATATCGGACCCAAGCTGCTCCCCAGCATAAATGGCACAACTGAATTAAATATTTTCCATTTTAAAAAAATCGTTTTTATTGATCCAACAACTTAAATTTAGGCGGGGTGTATTGAGTTTGTTCCTGTACCATGTTCTTAAGTGACGTGGCAACATGTTATTGGTTGATAAATTAAGATGTGAAACTTTTGAGCTGTGTTTAGATCTGTACGTAGGCTCTTATAACATGGTTCATCCTATAATTTAAGTTCCGATCATAATATATAATTGCAAATAGTTTAATGACTAAAGTCATGAGTTGCATTGTTGACTTGTTATAGGTCATAAATTCAAATTTCCTTAGAAAATAAATGGATATGAGCCTTAATTAGAAATAATTCATAAACAATTTGAATTCAGGATATAATTAAAAAGTGAAAAGTGTTGGACGAAAAAGTCAACCAAACTTTTATTTTTTGGACAAAAAACAGAGTTCAGCAAATACAATTTAAAAGTAAATAGAAGTTTTTTAATTTTCAAAATAATAAAATATTACATGGTATCCGGAAAATTACAACTTTTTTATGTTTCTGAAACATGAATTAACAAATAGGATGCCAAGGATAAACAATTTTGGTTTAATAATAAAAGACAATGTTCTCTGTAAGAGATGGCAGGTTCAACAAATAAAGAGTTGTTTATAAATAGAGAAGAGTTCAAATGCACTCAAATTTCTATGCTCCTATTTATTCTCAATCATTTATCTTATTTATCTTTAGTTTTAAAATTCGAATAGTCGATCCGAACCGCTCAACATGATCTTCATAATAAAATATGTCTGGAGACCAAATTTTATATTTTTTAGATTTTTTTTTACTATTTTTTAAGATAAGTGCAAAATCATTGTTTTAAGGATATTCTGGACCATCCGATAAAGTTATTTTGTACCTATCTTAAAAAATAGTAAAAAATTCTAAAAAATATAAAATTTGGTTTCCAAGCTTATTTTATTATGAAGGTTATGTTGATCTGTTCGGATTGACTGTTCGGACTTTGAAAATGAAGATAAATAATTAGAAATAAATAGAAAAATAGAAATTTGAGTACATTTGAACTCTCTTATGAATATTGAATTTTGAAAATAAAACCTCAGTTTTTCTTAAAAACAAACAAACAAACAAACTGGACAGAGATCCGGACATACAACACAATGAGGAGATAGTAGTAGGTCCGATGCCCTTTTAGGTTCAATTAGCTTTAGCACCGTACGATTATCATTGAGATTTGTGAGCAAGAAAACTGAGAAATAGTTACACGGATTTTAATAAGTTCGCACAAATCTTAATACAGATCTGATGGTCATTTCACTCATCGAAAAAGGTAGTCACTCTCAATTTCACAATGAGAGATTGAGAGTGTGCCAGCGAGTTGTTGTTGGGTCATATAAAGAAAGAGTAAGGCTTGGGTGCTATCCATAGCACCCAAGACACTATGCAATGGCTCAAAATTTGAGTTTTTTAAATCGTAACGGTCGATCCGAACCGTTAGATGTGTTCTCCATATTGAAATGTGCTTGGAGACCAAATTTTACATTTTTTGGAATTTTTTTACTATTTATTAAGCCACTTTGAAAATCACTGATCTGATGGTCCAGACTTTTTTACTGTTCACCCGTTTTTAGCGATTTTCAAAGTGGCTTAATAAATAGTAAAAAAATTCCAAAAAATGTAAAATTTGGTCTCCAAGCACATTTCAATATGGAGAACACATCTAACGGTTCGGATCGACCGTTACGATTTAAAAAACTCAAATTTTGAGCCGTTGCATAGTGTCTTGGGTGCCATGGATAGCACCCAAGCCTTACTCATAAAGAAATATAGTCTGATTTTATTGTCCTATTTATACCTGTGGAATGACATGCATATTTCCACTAAGCCAGCTAAGTAGGATAAGATGGAGAGATGCATGATATCATATTATCATATGTGCCAGGCAGGAAACTGTCAGTAGCTCTCAGAAATCGTACGACACCCCCTATTACACCTTACAACCAGATCAAACCAACCAATTATTGCTCAACCCAGTACACAGCGGAGGCGACAATGTTGATCTGACTACTAATTAAGTTGATCCGATTGACCACTAGCTGGACCAGTCGTTTCATGAAATTGTTCACAATAATGTTTAATTCTTCTTTAGTTGTTAAATGTTGTTTATGATGTATCTCAATCTTGTCGGGATTTTGCTTTATAAGGTGAAACGACTCATTTGGTTAGAATAGATTATTCAATCTGGACGTGTTGCCAATTTTAGGTTGGAGGCAGTTGACAAATTTGGGAAAGTTAATAATTTAAAATATAAATTCCCATTTTTATTAATTTTTTTAACAATCAGTGGTTAGTCTAGTTACTGTAATAATGCGTGCTATATGTTCAAAAATCTGATTAAAAGTTTTTAAGAAACTTGACTCTCATTTTTATCCCAAATTAAAAAATCAACTTTGGAAGAATACATGGTTTATAATGAAGATACAAATCTCGTAATGAAATAGAATTTTTTACACATTAGTGTTGGTGTTATCAATATATATATATATATATATATATGAGTAGAACTAGGGTGCTCCTAAGTTCACCAAATCTCTTGTGAACTTGACTCTAAAATATATCGAATCGACTTTAAACGATGAATCCAAACCGTTGAAACTCTTCTACCTAATGAGTGATGCGTCTACATGTGAAAAATTTTAAAGTTTCGAATTAATTTAATATAGAGTCAAGTGGTCCAAAGTTTAAGGTTTATAAATTAATTTTAATACATTCATTTTTTGGACTTCTTTGACCACTTGACTCCATATTAAATTAATTCGAAACTTTAAAATTTTCACATGTAGACGCATCAATCATTAGATAGAAGGGTTCCAACGGTTTGGATTCATCGTTTAAAGTCGATTCGATATATTTTAAAGTCAAGTTCACAAGAGGTTGGGTGAACTTAGGAGCACTCTAGTTCTACTCTCTCTCTCTCTCTCTCTCTCTCTATATATATAGAGTTGGGCTATGGTACTCTATAGAGTAAAATAGGTTGGTACTCTACGGCACTATATTTTTATTTTAAAAATTCAAACACCCGATCCAAACAGTTGAACATGTTCTTCATATTGAAATGTGCTTGGAGACCAAATTTTACATTTTTTGAAATTTTTTTGCTATTTATTATGCCACTTTGAAAACCGCAGATCCGATGGTCCATAAATTTTTACTGTTTTTTTATTGTTCACAGTGGATCTGAGATTTTCAAAGTGGTTTAATAAATAGCAAAAAAATTCCAAAAAATATAAAATTTGGTCTCCAAGCACATTTCAATATGAAGAACATGTTCAACGTTTGGATCGGACGTTTGGATTTTTAAAATGGAGATATAGCGTAGAGTACAAAGACGTTTTACTCTATAGAGTACCATAGTCCATCTCTCTCTCTTTCTCTCTCTCTCTCTCTATATATATATATATCGTGCTATCACTCATGTGCATTATTCATGTAAGTTCCTTGTTCTCACATCTTTGAATTATTTGAAATGGATAATCAGTTTGGTGTCATTGATCAGAGGACATAAAATACTAAATGTTTAGATAACATGACAAAAGTAAGCAACAAGCAAGTATATATATGTCCGATATTTTATTTCGTCACTGCACCATTTTAAATAAGGTTTATTATATACATCTTATCTAACATATCAAATTTTCATCATTAGAAAATCAAACATTCCTCAGATAAGAATTTGCACAAACTTGTTCCCTTAACTCATTTAGATAATTCAGTCACAAGCTATGAAGTTTTTATGTATACTTAAACAATCAAAACTATAGTTCCCAAAATTTTCCGAATAAAACTCAAATCACATTTAATTGTAATCCATGGACTAGAGGAGACGTACCCAAACCTATGACAGCAAAGAGTCTAGAAGCGCAGGTGCATCTTGTAATCAAATCACTGACATTTATATATTTTTATAGTATGTTTGATCGTTAGAGACATACCACATATAGTGTGCCCTTTATGAGCAAGTCCCAGGTCAGGAACCCATACTCATTACTCATTAGTCAAGCGATGACAAGACAAATTGGTGAGACTAAAGAGTTTGGAGCAGAAAGAGGCTATAATATATATATATTCTTCTTTCCATGGACCATGGCACCGCCACCGTGCATAGAAATGATAGGGACCCGGGGACAGTAAAATTGACAATTGCGGCTCTGTATTGACTCGACCGCACACCGCTGTCTGCTGCTCTTCTCTAAAACAAGGAACCTCCTCCTTTTCCTCTATCTCAATCGTTCAAATTTTATGGACAGCTTAGATTGTTTGTGAGTGAGCCTATGGTACTATGCATATCACGGATGGGTCCGTGATACGATTCAATATCTTCGTTTTCAAAGTTCTAACGGTCGATCCGAACCGTTCAATATGTTTTCCATATGAAAATGTACTTGCCGACCAAATTTTACATTTTTTAGAATTTTTTTACTATTTTTTTAGGTAGGCAGAAAATCACTGTTTTTGCATGGTCCAGAATTTTCGGATCAAGTGATTTTATACCTATCTAAAAAAATAGTAAAAAAATTCTAAAAAATGTAAAATTTGGTCGGCAAGTACACATTCATATGAAAAACATGTTGAACGGTTCGGATCGACCGTTAGAACTTTGAAAACGAAGATATTGAACCGTATCACGGACCCATCCGTGATATGCATAGTACCATAGGCTCACTCATTGTTTGTTTTAATATATTATTTTCTTTTGATCGGCCCATCTTGGCTCCACTAGAAATTTCCAATGAAATATACAAAATTAGAAATTCAGTTTATAGAATTATTTTCAATTGAAATATAGAAAAATCCTACCTTCAGAAAATGTATGTAACTATTGAGATATCCATATTCTTCAGGTTCTGCCAATAAGGCTATAGGTGAATTAGGCGTCTGAACTCCCTGAAAAATAAATTTATAAGTAGGCATAACTTTTAAATACTTGTATATTAAATCCTAAAATAGTTAGATATCCATATTCTACGAATTTACTAAAACAGTCAGATCCATATATTGTTTACCAGAAAAATATGATCTTCTCATTTTAAAAGAGGGATAAATTTCTATCGATTTTAATTTAGAGAAAAGGTTTTAGTACCCAATCTTTTGTACTCAGATTTTACCCATACCCTATCCAAACTGGATAAACTGTTTAATTATCGGATAACGGTCAGTGCCTCCATTATATAAACCAGCGCGTCCACCATTAAACCTTTCCGCATCTCATTTCAAATCTCCACTATTCAAAAAAATCCTATTCTGGCGATATTTCCCCATTTCACGAAATCTCTGGTGATTTTACCAAATCTGCTCGCAGCACTCACCAAAGTCGATCGGAGACTGCCGTTTAGATGAACCAAGCGGAGGTGGAAAAGGATGTCGAATGAAAAAGTTTGTGCTCCGATTTAATATTGATTTTTTCTCCGAAGTCGATCGCAGCACTCACCAAATTCGATCGAGACTTTGTCCGGGTATGATTTTTTCTCCGATTTAATATTGATTGATTTGACTATTGCCTCACACCACCGCTGTGGACTCCTCTTCGCACCTCTGCTTCTTTAAATGCCATGTTGCCTTGAATTGATCTGATTTTGTCACAAAAGTGCGCAAGTGACTAATCATTATTTATTAATTAGTTTGTGAAAGTTTCTTTTGGTGCTTTGATTCATATGATTTTTTGTTTGAACGAAATTATTGAGTCATATTATTATGTCATGATTACAAATATCATAGTTGTGTTAATCTGGTCTATGCAGATGAGGTGTTTGAAGAAATTTCTCAAATAATAAATTATCAATTCAGTTAAGGCTTAGTAATTAGATCTATTATTTAATTCTGCATGGATCTAATTTCTATATCCAGTGAAATTATTTTATGGAATTATTGAACTAGTTTAATAGGATTCTTGCAATTGCTTTACAAGATTCTTGAACTAGATTTGTTGTAGCATTGATTTATATTTGTTACAGTATTTGGTTTTCATTTGTTACAGTTTAGTTTTCCCTATGTTATAGTATTAGTTTTCATATTTCATATTATTATTGAATTATTATGTTTCAGTATTGGTTTCTATTTGTTACAGTATTGGGTTTAGATTTGTTACAATATTGGTTTTATATTTGTTACAGTATTGGTTTGCATTTGTTATAGTTTAGTTTTACCTTTGTTCCAGTATTGGTTTCTATTTGTTTCAGTATTGGATTTTGATTTGTTGTAGTATTGGGTTTAGATTTGTTACAGGATTGGTTCGGATTTGTTACAGTTTTATTTTACCTTTGTTAGAGTATTGATATCCATTTGTTACAGTATTGGATTTAGATTTGTTTTAGTATTCGATTTAAATTTGTTATAGTATTGGTTTTCATTTGTTACAGTTTTGTTTTACCTTTGTTAGAGTATTGATATCCATTTGTTACAGTATTGGATTTAGATTTGTTTTAGAATTCGATTTAAATTTGTTACAGTATTGGTTTTCATTTGTTACAGTTTTGTTTTACCTTTGTTACAGTATTGGTTTCCATTAGTTCCAGTATTGAATTTAGATTTGTTGTAGTATTTGGTTTAGATTTCTTACAGTATCGGTTTGCATTTGTTACAGTTTTATTTTATCTTTGTTAGAGTATTAGTCTCCATTTATTACATTATTGGATTTAGATTTGTTCTAATATTGGGTTTTAATTTGTTACAGTATTGGTTTCAATTTGTTACAGGTTTGTTTTACCTTTGTTACAGTATTGTTTCTATTTGTTACAGTACTGGATTTAAATTTGTTGTAGTATTGATTGTCATTTGTTACAGTATTTGTTTGCATTTGTTATAGCATTGGTTTTTGCAGTATTATTTCTTTTTAATATTTGTAGTTTTAAATATAAGATTTGTCACATTTTGTATTGCAGAAAGATATATCAAAGGAGTATCTTATTCTAGCGATGAAACTTCTTACGCATTCGAACAATGAGCATCAAATAAGTTCAGTCTAAGGAATTTGTTTCAAAATTCGTGTTTGTTGTTTGCTGGATAAAGTTTGTTATTTAGACAAAGTTTGTAATGTTGTTTGTTAGAGAATATTTCTTGGACAAAATATTTTTTTTCTAGTTAGTTTATCATTGTGAATATGGCTGTGATTTGGACAAAGTTATGTTTGTTTATAATATTTGTTATAGTTTTGGTTGTCATTGTTACAGTTTTCATACTTCATTGTTACAGTATTCATTTTATATAATTTTTGTCGTTATTTTTGCAGTTTACGTAGCTATTTTTTATCGTATTCAATTTTGATAATTCGAAACTGTAATTTTTAGAGATTATTTTAAAAAATTAAAAAATGAGAAATTAAAACGAAAAAAATTAATATTGAGAACTTCTAGAACGATAGAAAAAACTTTAAAAAAATTAAAAACTTCTAGAAGGGGAAAGTACACAAGTTGTCAGTTTTTAAAGTACAATAAAGTACAATTAACTGTCATTAACTGTCAAAGTACAACAAGTTTGAAAGTACAAAGTACACCAAGATGTTGGAAGTTGGAAGTTGTTATTTGGGTAAAAAATTGATTCCATCTTTTACAGTATTCGATATTGTATGTTATAGTATTTATATTTTATTGTTACAGTATTTTCGCCAGTCAAATGACAGTTGGTTTGGGTAAAAAGTGGGTACAAATTCTTGGGTACAATTAGACGGATTCTTTAATTTAAATCTCCAAATTGTTGCTGCATATAGCACATATAACAGAGAAATTTATCCAATAATCCCACTGGGAGAAATTTAATTTGCAACAAGGCATCGTGCACATATTCTGGAAATCTGGAATTAGGATTTCAATCTTTAATTTCTGAATAAAAAAAAAACTGTGATTATTTTTTATTAAATAAAAATCCAATTTTTACCATAAATCAATCACACATGATTATATAAGGCCGTTAGTATAGTTTTACCCAGTGTTGTTAAATGCGGCCGCATGGACCGCATATGCGGCCGCATATGCGTTTGCAGTCGAAAACCGCATGAAAATTTTCATGCGGTCTCAAATATGCGGTTTTGCATATGCGGCCGCATATTGGACCGCATATTTCCGCATATTGGTCTGCATATGTGCGATTGAGCCGCATATGTCCGCATATTGGTCTGCATATGTGCGAATTTATTGTTTGAATAATTTTTAATGGGAATATATTGCATGTTTTGAGTGGAAATAAATTAATATATAGTTTAAAATCCGCATATATAAGTCCGCATGAAATTCCGCATATGCGGCCGCATACCGCATATGCGGTATGCGGTGGCCATCCGCATGCATGAACAAAACCGCATTTTACAACATTGGTTTTACCTTACAAATCTGATGTTGTAGTTCATTTTGTGAGGCATTATCTCCATTTTGCCCCTTTGCATTGGCTTATTTTGCTTTTGTTAATTTTTGAACCCAATTTTCCAAGTGTTTCCCACTCTTTCTACTTTTCTTTTTCTTGAAGCTAATTGAGTTTTGAGATGAGTTCTCTGTTAGACAACCTTCTTTTGGTCTCAAGTTTGGTTGTTGTAATAGAGGTTCCTTCTCAGCACCACCAGTTGAGGTAGTCAAAAGATTCCAAATTTTTTCTTCGACTTTCTTACCAAGTATATCATAAGCATTATCAACAAATTGCGCAACTTCTTCAAAATCAGCTGCCCTAGAAGCTAGCTTAAGAAGGTTTCAAGCAAGAACCCGATATCAGTTTGCGGAATCTAGCTTGAGGTTCTTTACAATGGTTTCACCATTAAAATCTTGAACAATATCACTTTGGGCTTCCTTGGTCCACCTTTTTAGAATATAATTTTTTGGTATTAACTTTACATTCATTGCATCAAGTACCTTCAAAGTGTGGCTGCATAAAACTCCTGTTCTCTTGAATTTGTTGCAGCTACAAATTACTGTTTGACTATCATGATTAACAACAACTTTAAAATATTTATCCAAGCAAGTATCTCTACCAAATGTACTAATCCCAATGTAATATTCAGTTGTTAACGACCCTACAATTTTTGACTTAACAAAAGCTGCCATAGACAACTCCCATTCATTTTGAAAGATTTCAATCACTTTCGGCATGTACAATGCACCGACTTGTTGAAGGATCTGGATATTTCCTTTCACTCTATTTCTTCTTTCTCATTTCGTACTCTGACTCTACTTCTTTTTCACGCATTTGTACAAAAACCCTATCAAAATGATTAAAGAATCGGGTTATATCTAGATTCCACTTTAAAAAGCTTTTCAAATCCTTATTGAAACTCTCACTGAGTTGTGTGCTTCGCATTCCCAATGTAACCACATCCTTCATGTAACATTCAGCCTATTTTTCATTTACCTTAAATATGAAATTCAACCAATTTTCTCTATTAATCTTCTTTTTACTACCTTTTCTCTTTTCATCAACCTTCTTCTTTTCATTAACAAAATTGTCTCCACTAAATTGTGGACTGCCTTTCTCCTCTTCATAAACCTTCTTATCTTTGTTGGCTTCCCCCTACATCAACATTGATCATCCTATCATCTTCACTACTCACACTCATTCCACGAACCATACTTATTAAGGAATTAAATACGTTTGTAAACTCTTTTTTCATAATCATAGTCATACATACAAGCTTTGAATGTCTTTAGAATTTCTTTCCCACTAATCGTCATGTCTCCTCCATTCTCCTTTTAACCCATTAAGTTTCTAATAACGTTTTGACTAACATGCCAAGTACATAAACCATGATACGTGTTTGGCATTATCTCTTTTAGTGCTGCAACCATAGCTGGGTCTTGATCGGTGAAGATAGTTTTTGGGTGCTTGTTGTTATGGGTGGCTAAGAAAATTTCAAAGAGCCACTTAAAAGAATCTATCATTTCATTATATAAAAGAGCAACTCCAAATACCGTAATCTCTCTAAAGTGATTAAAACCAACGAATACACCAACAGGCCTAAACTCCTTATTTGTGCTATCCGTTGTGTCAAACGTTATTACATCACCAAAATGAGCATAATTACTAAGTATTTTTGCATCAGCCCAAAATAAATTTGTAATTTGACCCTTATCATCTAAATCTTCGATATGCTGAAAGGAACCGTTGTTCAAAGTTTGGTTATAAAAGTACCTTAGCATACTTGCAGCTTCATCACAAGCCAAAATTTTCTTTCGATTATCTCACAAATGATTTGCAAGATCTCTTTTAATAAAAGGAAGGTTTGCCCGAACACCAACCTCTCATCCTTAGCTCGTACGCTTCTCTTGGTCTAATACCCGAATCATCGGCTAAATGAATAGTCACGCCATGAGATTCTGGAATCTTTCGTTGTGATGGTATTAAACCAACTGCTTTACAACGTTACAAAATATGATTATGCTCACCATGAAAGTCATAGACCTGGTACTTTTGTGTTTCCCGAATCAACTTGCAGAAAAAACAAACAATGCATCCAGTTTGGGGCCTTTTAACTTAACGATTTCGTCTGTCATTCGTGCGATATCCTCCATTAGAACAAACAAACCCTCTTGATGTGATTGGTCCATATTTTTCTGATTCTTGAAATCCTTCCGAGTATTAAAGCCTATCTTTCCTTCGTAGCTAACCTAAAAATTCCATGCTTTGTCCAATGTATCGAATTTCATACCAACACGAGGAATTGAATCAATACTATCAACAGATTGCATCTCATTGAAGACCTCCATTTTACAAAGAAAATGCTTAGATTGATTAAGAGAAAGAAGGCATGAGAAAATTTTAAATTAATGGAGTAGATGAGAGATGAAATCTGAAAGGTAGAGACAGAGAGATCAAAATAGTGAATTGGAGGGGAAAAAAAAGTAAGAGAAGGGTTCTCTCCCGCTTAATTAATGACTTTCAGTTGTGAGAGAAGAGTTCCATTTATTTTTGTCTGATTCTAGCTTGTCAATTTTTTTTTTATAATAGTGTGGGAATAAAGAATGGTAAGTCAAATGAATAATTATGATGGGCATGATGGGCAAGTCAAATGGAGTATTGATAAACAAATATTCTAAGAGGAGGATGTTTTTTTTAATCCAAGTTGTCCATAAAATTTGAACGATTGAGATAGAGGAAAAGGAGGCTCCTTTTCTTAGAGAAGAGGAGTAGATTTTGATTCAGGAGAAAGCATATCTAATGCATCATTCTTAAAAAGAAAAATAAAGAAATTTAAAAAAAATTGTAAGTCATGCCTTCGAATTTCATTGATCGTGACAATTGGAATGTTTTTTTGATGGTCAGCGAAGACGCCAACAATTTTATAATAATTAGAAAATGTTTCAATTACAGACCTAACATAGATAAAACACTCCCGCAACCACCTCATGATCTCTCCGTAAGCCTAACCAGCTAGACCAATTGGAGAACTCCAGAGGTAACGCCAGTACATTATATAAACAATTAAACTTTACAACCTAACAAATGGCTACTACATTATTAGGCATGATCCATCCATTGAGATATTTCCTTTACGGTGTTCCCCACCAAGTGGACCACTGTTTGTTGTTTGTTCGAGAAGAGTCGTCTATTTCGCTCCCTCCACAAAGCCCATACTCCTGCCGCCCAAAGTACGTCCCAATGGCCTCTGTATTCCCACCGCAGAGTGCGTCTGCGCCTAATCCACATGTCAATGATCGTGTTGGCCCTCCCGATGTTTCCAAAGTTGAATTGCCCGGTCAGAGCTAGCCAAAATCTCCTCGCGAATTGACAAGCCCATAGCATGTGATCCCTAGTCTCCTCCACATTGTTGAGGCACAAGTGGCATCCCGCCTGTACATTGCAGCCCCTCGTTGTGAGCACCTCTTGTGTCAGGACCTTGTTCTCCACAATTAACCATATAAAAATTATGACTTTGAAAGGAGTTCGGATTTTCCATATGGTTCTGTGGAACGGCCATATAACACCTCGCTGTTGAAGGGTGTTGTAAGCCGAAGATGTAGAAAATTGGCCTGACTCTGTCCACTGCCATCGAATTCTGTTGGTTGTATCTAAGGAGGCTCGGAAGAATGGCAGCAACGGAACAAGGTCGTCTATAAAAAACGAACGGTCATGAATATGTTGGAGCTGTGTGCTGTCCACCGTGTTATACAGTTCTCTAACCATGGTTGACCACAATCCTTCCTGATTGGAATGTTAAGAAATATTTTGTAAAAGAAAATAAAAGAAAAGGTAGTGAGAGAATGAAATGCCACATTGTTTTACTATTTATTTTTCTATTTATTACTAGACTTATCTATTACTATCTTTGAATAAAGAGTAGAGGGAAGAAAGAGAGATGAACAGAAAGGAATGGAAAAGAAGATTAACGTATTTAATCTCTTTTTATTTAAATGATTAATGAGAGATTTTTTTAACTTTCCTTCTTTTCTTATTTCTTGTTTAGTTAATTATAATTATAGTGTTAATCAAATATTTTAGTATATTAAATTTTTTGGGTCATCTTTCCATCCGTTATACCTCAAATCGAGAGAAAAATTAATTCTATTAACTAAATTCGTGCAAAATTAAATCTATCCCCTCCTGTACTACTCACATCTGTCATAATTTTGTCAACCAAATACGATTTGATATCTATTTTTCTTTCCATTCCATTACCTCCCTTTCATTAATCTCTATCCAAACAAGATGTTAGTTCACTAATCACTATTAATTGAATCTGGACAATTAATTAGGAGAGATTATTAAACATCAATTTGAGTGATAGTTAGTACGGAGGACTGAAAATGTTTACCCTTTAAAGCAGTTACGAGTAGGACTGCAAACAAATCGAACCGAATCGAATTTACCTTAGTTTGAATTTGGTTTGAATTAATTTCGAACTTAGTTTGGTTTGAATTAATTTCGAATCGAATTTTTTACAAACTCAATTTTGAATCTTTGACGAACTTTTTTACGATAAGAAAGAGTGATAGTAGTCTCCGAGAGCGAGAGATGAAAGTTGTTTAGGGTTTTAGAACTGAGAGCAAGGGTAACGACTTACGAGTTATGACCTATGACTGGGCAGTCTTATATTTTATCTTTTAAGTCATCAACGAACATAAGTTATTAGTGAAAATCAGCGCTTCACGTTACTTTGAGATTCGAACTAGAATAGTTTGCGAATCTATTTCGAACGAACCAGGTCCAGTTTAAGTTTGGCTTTAATTTCGAACTATTTCGAATCAAATTTTTTATGAACTTTTTCGAATCAAACTCAAATCGAATCACGAACTACGAATTTTTTATGCAGCCCTAGTTACGAACGACTATTTTGCTTGTTCGGGTTAATTTTACAAGGCGATTTGACTTTTGCATTAATTCTGCATAATTTCATGTCCCTAGTTCAAATGCAAAAAAGACACTCGTTTCCTAACCCCCACTAGAGATAGATAGGCATCTTCTTCGAATAACATGTTTGAATTTCTAAACTAGCTCCATACAAATACGCATATTGGCAACTCATCTCTCTAATGTCAAAGTTTCTCTCTCCATCTCTTAGAGAAAAATGGATGTTTAGTCATTTAAATTTCAATCTCCATAAATAATCTTTGTCTAGATTTCAAATTTGTAACATTCCATGCGGAAAATGTTGTTTTTCGTAACTAAGTCAGAATCTGTGTCAAAGTTGAGTAACTTATTAACTTGCTTTCCTTATATAAAATATATTATATTGTTGTGCTTTCCATAACCATTTCACTAATAAAGCTTGATGTATTAATTCGAAATACAATACACTAAATACCATTTTTATTTTTTACACCTCCAAACTATATGTTATATCGCTATAGCCCAATTAACAAGATGAAACTGCGAAATTTGTATTTAGTCTAGTGGCTAAAGACAGTGTCTCGGAGTGAGAGGTTGTAGATTCGAAATTCAGTTAAAAAATTATTTTTATATATTTAAAGATAATAAACTTTCGTTCCATCTTTATCTTTATCTAGAAAACTAATTGAGTGGCAATGTATAATTTTCATCTCAGAGATGAAGACTTGATTTTCATCTTTTCTAAAAAAAGACAGGTGAAATTTCATATCTCGAGAAAAGAGAGATAGCACTTTTTTTTTATAAAGTGGGTGAAGTAACACAGTTGGTTAGAAGAAAAAAAATTCTTGAACTATTAGTTACTCAAAAATTAAGAGTTCGATTTGTTCTCATGACTTTGCAATCTCTGAGAAGGTTTTCATCTCTCAAACCGATTTTTGTAGGAGCCGAAGTGAAAGAAAAATGCCACGGTTTATTCCTGTATCATCAGTAGTCAATAAGCATTTGAAGTAATTCATAATTTCACCAATTTTAATGGAATACTACAAAATGAATAATTTTACCATACATTTAATTTTTATGCATATCAATTTTATAACTTAAAATTTTAGACGTGTTCTTTATGTCTTATATACCATATGCATCAAATTTTGATTGATATGATAGACATTTAGTCTTTCATTAAATAATTTAATGTTTTTATCGGCATATTTATAATAACTTTTTGATACATAACTAATTAAATTTATAGTGAATGACGCCACGCCCTGTTTAAATTATTAAGGATTCATCTATTTCTAAATTTTAAAAATATTTATAAAGATATGGATGTACGAGTTCGATATATGTTAGAATTAACTAAAATGAGTAAACTTAGTAAAATATTTCCGGGCAACATTTTTATTTTTTCACAAATATACCGGGCTGCATTTAAAATTTGGTACTTTGTACTGAACATTAAAGAAACTACATTTTTTTCTTTGAAAATATGGACAGTTTGAATTGTATATATCACTATATATATAATTAGTTAATTTACATATCTGTTAAAATAACAACTTAAAAATCTTCGTAAAAGACATGCAGACTGATCAATTTTTTTACGTGAGTGTTCCAACATAAGCCAGTACGTAGAGTGGAAAAAACATTCCGTGCTGTGCCGTGACGTGACGTGACTAACACGCTATGACTTTGGTCTCATGCCATGACTAAGTGAACAGTCACACGTGCCGTGCCGTGACTAAAATGTTGAGGGGTGGTCGCAGCACGCGGACGGTCACGGCACGCGAATCACGCCGTGACTATTCGCGTGCCGTATCCAAACATACTGGTCACGTTTATCACATTTAACTATCTTTCATAATTTAAGTTAGTTTATTCAAGATTCACCATTTGATCAAGACTTAACGGTCCTAATTTCACGTGACTCGCGTGACCGCTTGCCGTGACCAGATCTTTAGCGTGACGTGTCATGCCGTGTCAAATTTTTAAAAGATGGTCACGCCACGCGAGTCACGGCATGGAATAGTGACACATGCCGTGTCGTTCCGTGCCATAACCATACCATTCCGTGACAGAGCCGGCTCCGCCGTACCACTCTAGGCAGTACAAACTAATCAAACCAGAACGTAGAGAATTTTTTTTTAAAGTAGAAATGTACAGATATAGCTTCCGGATTCCATAATAACGTAGAGAATTTAAACTATATTATAAATTTTTATCGACCTCAATCTTTGCAATTTATATCCTAGATGTCCACTTTCGAAATTTTGAACACCCCTTCCTTTTTTCACACTTTTAATAAGCTCAGGAAGCTGGTTGATTACATTACATTTTTTTTTCAGGGCTTAAATGTAATAAAGATCCAGAAGAATACTGGAAATTCTAATTAGGAGAAATGTACCGGGAATAATTAACAGGGGTAGGACCGCAATGCCTAGCCAGTAGCCAGTTGGTGCTCTAGTGCTTTAGAATTGCTATTTTCTACAGGAGGTACTGATTATTAAAAGCCAACTTTTTTTTTTTTTTCAGATCTCAGGAATCAAATTAAGTTTTTCTTGGAAGCAATGCAGTGGACTGTAGATATGGTAATAATTAGTTAATGTGCTTCATGTAAGAGTACATTTTTTTTTCAGGGCTTAAATGTAATAAAGATCCAGAAGAAAACTGGAACTATTAGAAATGTACCGGGAATAATTAATAGGTGTAGAACTGCAGTGCCTAGCCAGTAGCCAGTTGGTGCTCTGGTAGTCTGGTATACTGGTACTTTAGCATTACCATTTTCTACAGGAGCTACTGATTATTAAAAGCCAACTTTTTTGTTTCAGATCCCAGGAATTAAATTTTTTCTTGGAAGCAATGCAGTAGATATGGTAATAATTAGTTAGGGCCTGTTCGGCGGGCCACTAGAAATGAGAATGGGTACGGAAATTGAACTGCGAGTTACTGTTCATGCGGGAAAAAAAAAATTAACTGAATTTTTCTTTTCCCGCGTGAACAGTAACTTGCGGGAAGTCGGCCGAACAGGCCCTTAATGTGCTTCATGTAAGAGTACATTGTTTTTTTCCAGAACTTAAATTTATAGGTTTTAGGAGTCCGAATCATTTGCATTCCCTCATGGTGAGTTTAAATTCAGACATCCGATCAGAATTCAGATTAATCCGATCCTAACTTGTAATATACTACTACAAGTAATGTTGTAAAATACGGTTTTATTCATGCATACTGAAGGTCACTGCATACCGCATATGCGGTATGCGTCTGCACGTGCAGATTTTAATTCAGACTTATATATGTAGATTTTAAACAACATATTAATTTATTTCCACTCAAAACATGAAATATATTCTCATTAAAATAACTTGTGTTATATGTCAGAGCAAAGAATTACATCGAATTCCAGCATAATAAAATCATTCAGTAAATTGGGTCTGAGAAGGGGCATTAATCATAAAGTAACCCACTAAATTAACCAGATACAAATATTTTTTTTCTAAATCAGATGCAAACAATTAATTAATTGACACTCAGTGATAGAATCGCATGATGCCAGATGCAAATAATTGCATGATTAAAAATCAATATACCTCTTTAAACTGGAAATATGCAATTTTCATTCGAAACTGCATATATGAAACTGCATGAAGATTTTCATGTGGAATTGAACTGCATAAGCATATACGGCTGCTTATGCGGCCGCATGAACTGCATTTTACAACACTTATTACAAGACATGTCTTTAAGATTCGTTGGATGATTCATTATCGCACTAATTATCCATAACATTTTTTTTTAAAGTTAGTGACTCTAAATGTTTACTAATTATTTCATTGATAAAAAAAGTTATTTACACCACGTCAAATAAAACTCAATCCTAAATCTACTCCTCTATTCTTTTCAATTCCTCTAAAAATATTCTATGCTCCTATATATTCTTATATATCAACACTTATTCTCACTATTTTCGTCGTCATATTTCTTTATTTACTATCTCTCCACAACCGAATCTGCTCTCGTCTGACAGTCACCACTCTCCGACGATCGAATCTGTTTCCGTCATGCTCTAGTCAAGATAGAGTAGAGACTTCACACTTACATCTACTCTGCTCTCGTCTTTCTCTCTCATCCTCCTCTTCGCTCAAAGAAGTAGAAACAAAAGAGGCAGGAGAGAGACAGCTAGAATTTAAAATAGCCTTCATTTTCATTGGAAGCAAAAGAGCAAAAAAAATCTTCAAAATTGAATTATCCATAAAATTAAACAATTGTGAAACTATGGATAATTGCTTTTATCTTATTAATTTTTTTTTTTACTTTTAATCATTATTTTTTAATTAGCAATAAACTACGTATTAACAGTTAATAATTGTTACTTGTATTTTTTTTCTAAGAAAAAAATGGCAGAGCCATAAATTTGAATAAAATAAACCAGCATTCACAGTATATATCACAAAATCTAAACTAGAAAGTCCGAAAAAACTCCGATGGAATTTCTGATCTCGGCCTCTGATTTTTTTTTTTTTTTTTTTCTTCGATCACAATAATTTGTTTGCACTAGTCCCAACTCCCAACATCTGGCACAGATGGAAATAACAAAGAAAAACTGTCTTAGTTGAATCATGATACTAGCCATCATTTCAATTCAGGGTTCACACTCCATAAAAAGAACTTTTACACGGTTCACACTTTAGGCTGTGCTCCAATAGAGAGGAAAAGGCGTTCATAAAAGGAAAGAAAAGGAAGAGAAGGTGAAGACCGACCAGACTGTGATTGTCTGAATTTTGTCGCCTGCTCCAGAAGCGGAGAAGCGACGAGTGAGTGGAGGGGAATGAAAGAAAATTGACATTGTTCGGAAGTGAACGCGCTGTGTAATTTGCTGAATTTCGTTATTCTCAAATCGGGGTATAAGAAATACTGTTCAAAGGTGAACGATCGCTCATCACTTTCCTCTCCATTCCTTCCCCTTCCTCTCCGCATAGGTTTTCTGGAGCACACTCTAATCATATATTTGAATCTCTAGTGATTTTCTTTTATTATTATCCAATATTAAATAGAAATTACAAAAATATTGACATTTTTTTTCAGTAATTTTAAAAACGTCAAAACCGTGTCAAAACCGTCGAGAGTCTATTGTCGACGGTCCTATTCCTTTCATAACTGCTAGAAATTACGGTGGTTCTGAAAGGAATATGACTGCCATAATTTCTAGCAGTCCTTGGTATATATAATTTTTTTTATTTGACAAAATACAAAAAAAATGTAAAATTTATGATGTTATGATTTTTTTCTCTATTGAAACATTAAAAATATTTTTATATATTTTTTAAAATAGATGTAATACTGTAAAATTGAATTTACTTTAAAGGCTGTGACAAATAATCCGGATCATCATTTTTTAGTCAGGATTTTTTGCGGTTGTAAGAAAAATTAAAATATTTCTTTGTGTGTTACTTAATTTTTTTTTTTGGAATATGAGCTATTGGTTCCGGTTAAAAAGTCACTTCTGGATAAATAAATAAATTATTGTGGTTCTTTCTAGTACGTTCAAATTCTAAGGTATACCATCAAAAATATTAAAAATAAATTGGAGTACCTTAGAATTTGAATATACTAAAAGTACCACGATAATTTCTTTATTTATCCAGAAGTGACTTTTGAACCGGAATCGATAACTCATATACAAAACATTTTTTTCCAATAAATATTTTAATTTTTTTTTACAACCGAAAATCCTGACTGAAAAACAGTGATCTGAATTATTTGTCGCAATCTTTTTAGTAAATTCAAGTATATAGTATTCTATCTATTTTCAAAGAAATATAAAAATATTTCTAATATTTCAATAGAAAAAAATAAAAATTCATAACTTCTTCTATTAAATTAAAATTATAACATCATAAATCTTACATTTTCTTCGCATCTCGTCAAATCAAAATATCAATAAATAAAAAGTTATATATAACTAGGACCACTGGGATTCCTGACGGCCGTATTCCTTTCAGAAATGCCATAATTCTTGATGTTTCTGAAAAGAATAGGATTGTCGAGAATCTCGACGGTTTGAACATTTTTAAAAATACTAAAAAAATGTCACATTTTTGTAATTTTTTATTTAATGTTGGATATTAATAAAAAAAAAAAGGGAATCTTCTATACAAGTGTCGATACAGTAGAAATTCAAATTGAGAAATTATTTGTACTTTTTTTTATGAAAGAATGATTCATACTTAACTAAGAAAAATATTACATAGTTTAGGCGTAATTTAATTTGTTATTTGCGTGAGGCCATCCCACTACGCATTATGCAGTGAAAAAATATCTTTGTTTTCAGAGTTAAAATAGTTTCTGAATAATTTAATATGATTTTTTTTTATAAAAATATACTTGCAAATTAATTTTTTCTACTATTTTTTTAGATAAGCAGAAAATCACCATTTTGAATGATCTAGACAAAAATAGAAGAAATTCTAAAAAAACATAAAATATAATTTATAGATATTTTTATATGGAAATTATGTTGAATGGTTCAAATTAATTGTTCGAACTTCAAAAATAAAAATATTGATATAAACACATGTGCCTATGCATAGTACCGTACCTTTGTTAATTTGTATATGGTTCACACACTTGGTTGCTATGTACATCAAAATTCGCGCATGTGGATCATAAATCGTTCCAAAAAGCAGTTCTCAATTCATTTGTAGAAGGTAGTTGGTTCCTTTGTGCTAACAAGTTCAACCTGAGTTAGGTGAGCAAAGTATTAACCGACTGAGCTAAAAAAGCAAGGAAAAAATATTTCAGATTTTAAGCTTCTTCATTTCAAAATTTAGAAACATTTACAATCGCTAAATCTGTTTATCAAAGAAGAGAGTTATAAATTAGTAATAATTATGAAAATCAGTCTTTGGTATAATAATAAATTAAGGCAATATTATTCGTCTAGAAAGTTGTAAGTTTGAAATTCGAATTAAAAAATTAAAGTAGCTATTATTTAAGTCGGTCGCATGATCTTAAATTTTTAATAAAAATAAAATAAAATAAAATAGTATATCAACCCAAAAAATCCCTCCTCCCTCCGAGATAACCCAACAAAACATAATCAACTATACAAACAGATTAAAATGGTTATATATATATATATATATCCAGCTTACATAAGCAAAACATAAAAAGGCAGAAAGTCGAATTTCACGTTCTAATAATTATTTGGTCAATGCCAACATTAATTAAAACCATCTTGAACAGAAAGTGGTCCTCTTTCTCATCGGTCTCTTGGATGGAGCTATCAAGTAAATTTCCCTCTTCATCATTCTCTACAAACTCCT
Source organism: Carex arenaria (assembly GCA_964058825.1). Taxonomy (NCBI): domain Eukaryota; kingdom Viridiplantae; phylum Streptophyta; class Magnoliopsida; order Poales; family Cyperaceae; genus Carex; species Carex arenaria. The sequence continues at coordinate 156,348 of CAXKVW010000032.1, read as the reverse complement.
GTTGATTATATTTGATTGTGATTAAGAGGTAGAGTATAATTAAGCTCCTTTATATTTTAAGATATCAAATGAGAAACAAAATAGAAAGAGTATGATGTATATATTAAAATCTGAGTTAATTCGAAATAACTTATTCAAGCAGATTAATTTATTCTATACTTATTTTGTCTGCGGAGTTCATTATTATAGACAAAAATTCATTTACAAATATATCACTCCTCCAGATAACTTAGTTTAAAACAGAATTTAAGTTATTAAATGAGATGTAAAATATGAGAAAGAAGATAAAATAAATAATTTAATTCTCCTTAAATGTAGCAACAAAACATGACCGCTGGTCCTTACAAGAGCTAAGTCATACTGCATTTTCTGGAACCACTCAAAATGTATTACATATCAAAGATACAGTCCGGGCTTGTTTGGTTTTAAGAGGAATAATGTTAGAATTGTGGTATTTGTAATAATAATTAGATTGATGGTAGAATAGTGCTATCTGTTGCATAATTAGAATAGTGCTATCCTCTTTACTATTCAGTATTCATTGTTGTTTGATAGACTATTAAATTGGAAGGGATAACATAGATAGTAGTAATATTTGTACAAGGATTACAAATTGTACGATATATAAATAAATATAAATATTGGTATTCTAAATAGCTAGCTATAGCTTTTTCAGACCATAAAAGCTACGTTATGAGATAAAAGTACGTTATTTTAGATACAGATGCTATAGCTGTAATAGCTGACCGCTTTTACCGCTACGTGTTATTGCTACCGCTATGCTACATGGGTTTTTTTACAATTTACACGAGCTTCTGTATTTCTGTTTATATTTCTGATATTACATGGTCTGCTAAACCGAACTATATGCTTTTGTTCCTATTTGTGATTTAGTCTCTCATTCTATATCGGAAAACATATAAATATGAATTCTTCTTTTTGTTTTCTCTTCGTCTAGTATTCACCTGCAAAATTATCACCGTTCGTTTCATTGAAAGCTGATTTTGATTATTATAATATATAAAATATTCAAATAGGTATACTAACTTTATTTCACTTATAAAATTAATTGCTCTTCGTCTATTATAATCTGTAATACTATGAAGTATAAACCATTAAATAATGTTACAACATTATATATCTTTTTTTTCCATTCTTACTTGTATGATTGAAAAAAAATAGACTTAGATCAATTATCATTTAGTTATTACTCCAATTTTCTAATATTGATCATGTTGATAATTAGTAGGAATATAGACTATAACTTTTGAAAAAAAAATGCTATGTATGAAAACTTCCTCTATAGTTGTGCTATTCACTATAGTTTTTTTTTTGTCTCCCCGTTATACCACTATAATCGCTATTTAGTAAGATTGTACTGTCCTATTATTCTATTGGATATATACTTTTATTATAGTTAAGACTCTTTAATCTCTATAGAAAAAAAAATAGTCTTAAATTAGAATTAAAGAATCTATATTAAAGAAAAATTCATAGGATAATATAATTGAGTTTTAGAAACAAAGATAGTTTGTCAGCACATAAATATCTCTAGGTTAACCAAAATGGAAAATAACTTTTTGTTTATGTTCAAGCCAGACAATCCAGAAAGAGAGAAATAAAAATTTGTCATGGCATATTTGTTCAATCAAGCATATATATTTTTAACCTATTGTAACATGCTCAAGAAATCATATTGACGTGACCTCTTAAATGACCGAGTAAAGATTATACCAAACTCTAATGTCCTGATCATAAAAATTGCAACCCTTTTCATAAAAGTTAATGGCTTAATCACATTACATAAGTAAATTTAAAAATAATGTATAAATTTTACATGTGCTAGTGCAATTGAGTAGTATATTCGGTAAATGTCGCTTTTTGTATAGACCTCGTAAGTTTACGGGCTCTCAAAAAATGATGCTAGAAATATGAATGCCATGTTTATTGTTCGGTAAACTATATAAATAATAGCCAAGAAAAATACATCTTCATTAATTAGCATCAGTATTCTAAATAGCGCGCTATCGCTACGCAATAGTATTTCCGGACCTTAAACGCTAAGTTATAGAATAAAAGTGCGCTATTTCAACAACGACCGCTATAGCGGTAATAGTGATCCGCTATTTGCGCTACATGCTACGCGTTATAGCGCATGCTATGCTACATAGGCTTTTATTTAAATGTCAAAACTGAATTTTTTTAAGGATCAATTATTTTCAATGTTCGGATTGGTTTTGATTTTAAATAAAAAAATAAATAGTTTATGTCATGATGCTTAGATTTTATTCAATAGAAAAAGATATATAGTCTATGTCATGATACTTAGGTTGTTTTGAAGGTTATTTTGAATGGAAAAAGATGTATATTTTATTATATTATTAGAGATATTTTGAATAAAAATTTGGGCTTTGTATTAGTTCAATATGAATATTCTAATTCTTTAATTAATTTTGCACTACTTATCGACCTTAGATAATGTTGATAATTAGTAGAAACATATAACATAATTTTTTAAACAAAAAACGCTATGTAGGATAGCTTTAGCTATAACTACTCTATTTGTGAAAGCTTTTTATTTAGCCTTCATGCGATGACGCGATAATTGCTATTTAGAATCTTAATTAGCATATATAATTATGTTTCAGAAGTTTCACACAAATTAACATGACGAAATTATAATTTTGAAAGCAAATGTATGAGAAAAGATGGTGCCTGGAGGATATTTAACAATGCTGTTTATTAAAAGCATTGATAACCAAAGAAATGTGCTAATCCTGATAATTAATAAGGACTTTAATACAATAAGACCCTGTTTGGCTGCAGTGCTGATTTTACTGTTCACGTGGGAAAAAAAAAATTTACTCAGAACCTGTTCGGCGGTAAAAGAGGAATAGGAATGAATTTGGAAAGTCCAAATTTTTGAACTAAAATTTACTGTACATGTAGGGAAAAAAAAATTCAGTCCGAATAATATTTTTTTTTCCCATACGTACAGTAATGCACTGAACAGGACCAGTGAAATTTTTTTTTTCCACATAAACAGTAAAAATTAGTTTAAATTTTTTTTGAATCCGTGCACATTCCCTTCGTACCAATGTGCAGCCAAACAGGACCTAAGTATAAACACTGAACTATACGCTTGCTTGCCAAAAGTCGCTTTCTGCTGCTCCGATGCACCCACAACCACAAAAGTAATCAGTCAATATTTTAGTTAGACCAGAAATGCGCGTTGATACACTGAACCGTAACGGAAAGTACGTCCAGGTCCCACTTTCAGGGGAAGAAACTGAGACACTATTGTGTGCGCTTTCTTTAGGTAATGTTTCACAAAAAAGTTGTCTCCATCATGAAAATACCACTGGAAGCGCGACAGCAACCAGCATATAATCCTCTCCGAATTCAAATTAATAATGAACAGATAACCAGAAAAAAAATAAAAATCATAACCTTACCCCCAGTCCCCCACTCCAATCTATATATTAAAAAACACCTCGCCCTTGCAACGAACCTTACATTACAGTTGTTCTATTCTCTCCACAACACGTCTCAAATCACTCCTCCAAAGATCCGATTTTTATCTTCCATGGATCTCTAAATAATCTGTACTAGCAGTCAAGCCCTCGTAACTGCCACCATGAGGGCGCGAGACATGCACCCACTTTGTTGCATCACCTCCGACTGCCCTGGATTCGGCCTAGGTGGCCGATCCCCGTGCGATTCCGACGAGGCTCCGGCGGCTGCGCCGCCCCACCCTGACGGAGATCGTCCTCAGACAACCTCAGTTGCTGGGATCCTGTACAAATGGACGAACTTTGGGAAAGGGTGGAGGCCAAGGTGGTTCGTGCTCAGAGATGGCGTGTTGACCTATTGCAAGATCCGGCAACCAGATGTGGTGGCGCCGCCAATGGAAAGCGAAGGCATGCGATTGATCGGCATCTCCGGCAGGTCCCGCTCCGCCGGAGAGGGACTGAAGATTATCGGTGCGGTGCATCTAAAGGTACGACTGGTTTAGGATCGAGGGATTGCCATTGCTAATTTGGGGATGATATCTCGAGATCCGTGTTGAGAATACGGAGATCTTGACTTTTTACTATATATGGAATTTTCTGTCTGCCTCCTTTCGTTTTCTCTCCTTTTTCATTTTTCTCCACTTAAAAAGTACAAGTATATACACAGGATGGTCGAATACTTTCGCTCTCCATGTCTTGTACTTTTTCTCTGTGTTCATAAGCTTCAGAAATGCTACAAAAATATCTCCTCTTAGTCCTCTTCCTATTTATTATTTTCGGTTAATATTTACTATGTACATTATTACAGCTGGAAAATCTAGTAGTAACTAGTAAGTAGGTCACATCAGCGGAGGTGAGGAGTCCAACATGGATAGGCTGGAAGTGGGGATTAACTTGAGACACGTCACATCACTCGTGCGTGTCCTATACTCCTATTTACCCATGATATAAACTCTGGGGCCAAAATGGTTAGGAGGGTAGCGCGCATCTTAATTCGATTTCTGATGGTTTTGATGGTGATGGGTACTAGCCTACTAGGTGGACGATAATAATTTCTGGGAGGATGTGTGGGCCGGGCTTTACTGGGCCTGAGGGTTTTGGTGTCTCTAATAACTCGTGTGGGTTGAGTTTCTGTTCTCTGGATTTCGCCTGGGGACAGCTGGCTGGGTCATAGGGACCTCGGCGGTAGGTCGGCTTTGATCTCACTTCTTTTCGGGGATTCCGTTGCGAGTGGTAGCGAAACTGTTACCTTTTTGGAAAGGTTTGAAGTATAGCTCCTTTATTAATGACTAACAGACCTACGTGACATAGTAACACAATTCGTGTGTTTTATTCTTGTTTAATTTTTTTTTTTTTTTTATGAATACCGAATAAATTGTGTATAATAAGTTTTATTTGCGATCAAAACAAACGCAAATTACGAATTATTCGCAAAAAAAACTCTATTTTTTTTTTGAATTTTTTTAAGTCTTTTTGGTTTATTTTTTATTTCCTTGTGATGTCTAATTATTTTTGAATTATAACCGAATTATTTTCAAATTACTAATTTTTTCTGTACAAAACAGAACCTCAATTATTCATTTGTCACTTGCAATTTATAGTTTCACGTGAAATGAAAAGGGCAATTCTGCCTTTTTCTTTGTGTGTGTGTGTGTGTGTGTGCCGATTATGACTAGTAGTTCAACCTGTACAGGGGCGGATCCAATGTAGACCGGGGGGGGGCAGCTGCTCTCCCTTGAATTTTTGAGTTTTAGTGAAAATTTATCGGTTCCGACTGGTTTTGCCTCTCCTGAAATTATAGTTGGATTTTTTTTTTTTCTTTTTCCGTAAGTTCTGGATCAGCTCAAGTTAGTAAACCACATGTAATGGAGTTGTCTCTTATTTGAATTGATATAGTTGATAATTACTTTGGTTTGTGCTTTCTATCTGTTTTCCCCAAAAATAATTCATCTTGTTTTGTTGGTTTATTCCTTTAACTTGTTTGATTTGTCCTTTTATTTCATGCTCATAATAATTGCATTTGTTTTGGATAATTGCTCTGTAGCAGTAAGCCTGCTTCTTGTTCATACTAGTGGAATTTGGTGTTTAGGTTACAGAAGTGGTACCATTTAATCTCTTTGTAGTACCACGGCAGCTGAAAATTATCAGCTTATTTTACAAGAAATTAATAATACCTATGTGGACATAGGGCTGGAGGGTCAGCTATCTAGGCTTATGTAAAAACTTTTTTCTTATTTACAAATGTTGGAGCAAAGCCTCCAACCTTAAAAAAAAAAACAAATTAATAATACCTGTCTCTTTTATGTTTCTTGATCTTTGTTGTTCAATTGCTATGTGAGCACCATGGTGTGATTTTAGAGCCTTAGTTTACAAACCTTCTTTCTGCACTCTCACAGATTTCCCTGGTTAATTAGCTTCATTTTTTAACATTGTTAGATCTCATCTTTTCGGGAAAGCAAGTCTGATGACAAGCGGTTCTACATTATCACCCCAAGAAAGACACTTCAGCTGAGGACAGACTCAGCCAAGGCCCGTGTGGCCTGGATCGAGGCCCTCGTGGCGGCACGCAGTGAGTCGTTTCTCAATGAAAGTTGTGGCATCAATCCCAATGACATGTTCTTCTCAACTGAACGTCTCCGGAGTCGAATGCGTGATGAGGGGTTGGGTGAAGCTTTCATTGGAGATTGTGAGAAGATCATCCAAGCAGAGTTCTCTCAGCATTTTGCACAGATGAGGGCTAGATATGAGGATTACTTGAGCTTTCTTGGGACTTATCCTCAGCAGATGGAGGTACAGTGGCTGTCATCTGATTTATGGGTGTGATCTGGGATTGCTTCTTTTTTTTTTTTGGTCATGCAACCAGTGCTCATTGCAAGTGTAAATTATTACCAGAATGAGGTGATGGCAAATATGGGCTATATTTTGTGCTTATTAAGCCAATATCCGGATGATATAGCACTGATCATAATTATATGGACCGGAAAGACTAAATTTTGGCTATAGAGAAAACAATTAACAGAACAAGTCATCTAGGAATAAATCAATATTGAAGATTGTATTTTTCACCAAATTTTAAATTTAAATGGCAGAGCTTCAATCTGGAAGGAAGAACAACGAGAATTGATAAAGATCGTTTGCTACTAAGAAAGCATGAATTTTCTAGCTCAGGCCATGGCAAATATAGTGGTACTTGAAATCTCAATTCAATTTCTGCTTTTTTACTACCTGATGGTTAAATTTACTCAGGGCCACGTATGCTTCTCTGGTGAAGGTTAGTTAATAAACTTGATTAAATATCATTTCTCTGAACCAAGGATATCTATTGTGGTTCTTACGAAGTACCAAAGTTTACAATATGGGATTTTGGATGAATTGACTATTCTTTTCTTTCCATGTTTTGTGTTCTATTTACCTTTTAAGAAATACCTGATAATATTTCTTATTCCATCAGAGTATAGCAACACAGAATCGTCAGAAGACATCGACCAAAAGCAAGAGGTTGACGAGTTATCAGAAGAAGACGATTTATGTTATTTTGACTCACGTCAGAGTTTCAGTGATTGTGCCGTCGGATCCCAAAACGTAAGAAATGCCAACAGAGGAGAACTTTTGCCTTCCCTGCAGACTAAACGACGAACAAAACTGCCAGATCCGATAGAGAAGGAGAAAGGCATCAGCTTGTGGTCGATAATAAAGGATAATGTGGGCAAGGATCTCACACGGGTCTGTCTACCTGTATACTTCAATGAACCGCTATCGTCACTTCAGAAATGCTTCGAAGATTTGGAGTACTCCTATTTACTTGATCGGGCTTATGAATATGGCAAGATGGTATGCTTCAGATTATCTAGGTCCTTTTTTTTTGTTTTTGCTAAGGTCAGCGGACAGGTTGTCTGCTATCAATTATTTAGGTCTTTTTATTGTATATTGTTGATGTTATTATTACCTTGGATCGGGAATAAGGTAAGTAATTTCTCATTAAATCTCTGTGGTAACATAAGCATTAAATCCATTGCTCGGAGAAGACAAAATCACCCAGGAGTCTGGCTGCATTGAATGATTTTGAGAATATTTAGGAGAGACTATGGATAGAGACTCATTTGAGTTGAACTTGCAAAAATGGCAAAAAGAAGAACTATTTACATTGTAGAATTTATCTGATAAACTGTTTGTTACATTTTCTTCATTTTATTCGTGCTAGGGAAACAGTCTCATGAGGATTCTGAATGTTGCTGCATTTGCTGTGTCTGCATACGCTTCATCTGATGGCCGCCTTTGTAAACCTTTTAACCCCTTGTTAGGGGAAACTTATGAAGCTGAGTTCCCGGAAAAAGGATTACGTTTCTTCTCTGAAAAAGTAAAATTTATTATCTTTTAGTGTAATAAGTAAACTTTCTTATCTTGTCAACAATACTAGCATACTAAGTTGAATAATTTTATTGAATGTAACTGTAATATTTCTTCGTATGTGATAGGTTAGCCATCATCCAATGGTAATGGCATGCCATTGTGAAGGCAGAGGTTGGAAATTTTGGGGCGATAGTGAACTTAGAAACAAATTTTGGGGTCAATCCATACAGCTTGATCCTGTCGGTAAATTAACACTGGAATTTGATGATGGTGAGACCTTTGAATGGAGTAAGGTAAAAGTTCTCTCGAGACTTTTGTGGATCCCGTAAGTTTCTTTTAGGCACCTATATACTATATTGTAACACAAGTCTTTCTTTTTAACTGGTATTAGGTAACAACAACAATTCATAATCTTATAATTGGAAAAGTCTTTTGCAATCACCATGGGATAATGAGCATTAGTGGTAATAAGCAATACTCGTGTACACTCAAATTCAAGGAGCACTCTTTTCTCGACCGGAACCCCCGCCAGGTACCAAAAATACTCAAAAAGCAATATTTAAAAAAAATGTGCTTAGTGGTGAGAGATTCATTTGCCGTTAGTGATAAAATGGTCGTAGACCATAATACCACTAATGTCATAAATCAACTTTGTCTTGTTTTAAGTGCTATCAATCATGAATGTAATTTTTTGACCAACAATAGTAAATGTCCTACTGTTGTTAATTCTCATATTAACAACATTGTTTGAAATTCTCAACATAGTGTAACTTTGTAGCAAGTGCCCGAAATATATTAATTTTTCTTCTCTCTTTCTCAAAGAAGGAACCTTCAGTATCTTTTTTTTCTCGTCTTTTTTCAAGCGCTACTTACACTTGCAGTCTCTTGTAAGGTTGAAGGTTTTGTGAAGGACAAAACCTCAGGAGCCAAGGCAGCTACTCTGACGGGAAGATGGGATGATAGCATATATTGTGCAGTAAATAACGATGCCTCAATAAGTAACAGCTGTGCATTGGCTCAACAAAATACTGCCTTGTTATGGAAGAAAAGTGAGCCTCCAGAAAACCCTACAAGATACAACCTAACATCATTTGCAATAACCCTAAACGAGATAACACCGGACCTTAAGGTAGATTTTTTTTTTTTTCATATCCCTGTCTGTTCCTTGTTATTTTTTGCTGTTCTTTTTAGGATTTAATTGTGCAGTTCAGGTTGATGAAAGAATCATTCGGTTCGATTAAAGTCAGATAAATAATTATTTTATAAACAAAAGTTGGATTAGATTGAGTTTTAACTGAACAGTTAAGGATCAACATAGGCATACTCGAGTCTTGGGTTTATCTCTACTCTTATTAATAAGCTATTTGATATCATTCTCTCAAAGGTTTAAATAATGGTTTGTGGTCTTTAGTGGGTAGGGTACTAGAGTATCATTTGATTTAGCAGCAATTTTATTATAATAATAAGAGTAAGTCTATGATATGAGCAAGTCCATGATCCTATGCACAATCAACTGGATTACTGCTCTAGGTCTTAACTTTTCACATTCAAACGGTCGATCTGAGCCCTAAAGTAGTGATAACAATTGTAAAGAATGTTAAATTTGATTTGCTACAAGATTTTGATGTGCTTATCGAATTGGGTGCTTTACCACTAGTGGATTGGTATTATGCATATCATCGTAAATTAATCTAATCATTCTGTTTGTTCTCTATAATATAATATTTCAAGCTTGATAAATTTAAAATGATTGATAGCACATATGTAAAAATGTATATAATAGAGGAGCTATCTAATACCCATGTTCGGGTGTGCTGCCATGACCACAATTACTATAAAAAAATTCAAAATTCAAATGCCAAACAGAAAATGGGGACCATTGGCCTTATTGGAGTTCTATTTTTGCAATATCAAGATGCCATAAAATCAACAGTCTATTGTTATTAGTTTGACCTATTGATTTTTACACTGTTTGATTCGTACAAAACAAATTAAAAATGTACCATATTTGACGTGCATTAATTTAAAAATTAAATAAGATCAACCATTCCCATTTATCCTATAAAATTTGAATTATAAATAAAAAATGAAGTCTTATCATCATGGAGTATGAAAAACATGAGTGTTGGACTCCTTGTAACATAATATTATATTTTAACATTATTTCTTCACCTCTACTGCATTGAGGAAACCTCCTGCAAAAACTCACAAGTATTTCTCAATTTTTATTTCAATATCTTGCTTTTTTATTTTAGAAAACTTAAATCAAATGCACTGCATTCTATAATTAATATTGACATTTATGTTCTTCAAATAAATGCTTTAATATAAGATGAGTTTTCGTGTTAATTCTCATAGTGTTTCCCGTTAAGGCCGCATAAAATCATAAGCCATTTTATCGTAGTTATATTGACATAATTTAGAAGTATGCATTTATGTTGTCATATCATTATTGTTTTGACGAGCTCTAATTTGTGAAGGAGAAGCTTCCACCAACTGATTCAAGATTAAGACCGGATCAAAGATATCTAGAGAACGGGGAGTACGAGAAAGCCAATGGCGAGAAATTACGACTCGAGAGAAGGCAAAGAATGGTATTCATCTCTGTTGTCAGTTTCTGCATTCCTTGGATATTGAATTGGAAAAGAGGATCTCTCTGCCCTTGTTATTGACTCTTATATTTGATTCTTGGTGCTGTGTGTCTCCGTCAATTGAGACTACCATCTCATTTTTAACCTCTCTCCTTCCATTTAACAATTAGACAAGTTTAACCAGGCAATGAAACTTCAGCTAATAGCATTAAATTGTCTAGTTAAATCTTCATTTCTCAAATGTATATGCAATAAGCCTTGAGGGAAAATTGTTAACATGTGCCTAAATTTAGGTCAGTTCACCCTCATTGATGAAATTGCACACAATTACACATGATATCATGATATAAAAAAGGCAACAGAATGACCAAGATGTGGATGGAAATGCATGTAGTAGCATTAAACATCACGAAAGCTGAAGTCTTTTTTGTTATTCTATTGGATCACGATTTAGAATCTAACCATGGTAATTTTATACAGTCGAGGAAGTGGCAGGAGAATGGATGGGAGCCTAGATGGTTCCGGAAAACAAGCGAGGCAGCGACTTTTGGATATGTGGGGGGTTATTGGGAGGCCAGAGCACAGAGGAAATGGGACTGTTGTCCTGATATCTTTGGTGATTTTTCAGATGACTCTAATAATACCTCATCTGAAAACAATTCAAAATCATAGTTAAATTATTTTTGCTCAAGAATGTCGAGGCAATTTATAGCTCGGTTAAAAATTAGAGTTAGGCCCTTTTTTTTTATTCTTTGTTTTTTTTTTTTTTTTTAAACTTTTAAAATATTGTAGTAAAAAAGCAGAGCCAAGCTACATGGGCCTGATTGTGCCTTCAATTAACATTCTTCAAAGGAAAAAAAAAATGTGAATCAATAATTGATCATTTTGTCTATCTTTTGTTCGTCTCCACCTGAGAGGAAGGTTGATCTGGTATCTAGATGGCATTAATAATTAATTTCGACCGTTGCTTCGTTCCTATTTGAATTAGTAGAAAAAGTGAAAGCTATTAACTCCTCTTACAGGGGACGCTGGTTTGCGTCAACTAACATTTTAATCAGGATGCGAAATTCTCTACATGGTATGGCCGTCGGATAAAGGGTTTGTCTTCGTTTACAGGGGCGGGAGAGGCACTGGGAAAGAAGGCCAGAAAAGATAATTGGGCCTAATTAGGTCTTAAACTTACCCTGAAATTAAATTAAACGGACCTCTGTTGGGTGGGCCTAATTAGCCCAGACTCGTGATTTGTCATTCCCGAGTCGAGATGGCTTGTTACCAGAGATATCTATTCAGTAATTGACAGTTGGGGCTTTAGTTTTTCTAATCAAAACAATTCACGTTTTAATAAAATCAAGTACAGTCTTCCATATCATTCAGGAGTTTCATAAAATGTAGATTAAAAGATTACAGCTCTAGATGGGAATAAATTAAAGCAACTGTTCTAAACCTTGATTTAACCCAATTTCATTTAAATTAACCTTTATCTCTGCAATATACCTCCATTTGGGTTCAAATCAACCTATACTCCCATATTGTCTTCAAATTGCCCTAAGCACGATTCAGACTACATGTAAGACATCAAACCTGCATCAAAATCCAGTCCTGTTAATCTCTGCATCAAATAACTAAAATCCATGCCATTCCAATTTAAGAAAAGAAATTAAAGAGTTTGATTTCCGATTTTTTTTAAAATAATATAAAAAAATAATAACTTTTACATTTTACACCCGTTTCAACAAAATTCTAAATCAACACAATATGTTGCGAAAATGGAAAATGTTTTTCCGCAAAATTATTCTGTGAAAATTATCTATACCAACTAACGTGATTCGTCTCGATACGATGGTCCAAGAATAATCCCGGAGCGGAGATTGATAAAAAAAATGGAAGGAGACAACACGAGTGCATACCGATGGAAGTTGACCGAATGCAAGGTGGGAAACTAGGACATCAGGCTAATCGTGAGACCATTAATAGAAATGAAGTAGGTATAATGAATGATTTAATTATTTACATATACTAATTTTATTTATTTGTTGAACAATTTATCATTTTTAATGGCCGCTTTAATTGTAATGTAAAGGAAGCAACAATACAACCAGAAACAAAAACATCATCCTCAAGTGTAGCAGCAAGAGGATCTTCGTCTGTTAGACGCCAACGTTGATATTTTTAATCTTTATGTTGTTCTAATTTTAATTTGTAGTGATAATTAAATTTTATGCTTAGGAATTTGTCGTGACAATTAATCTTCATGTTGTTCTAATTTTAATTTGTGGTGATAATTAAATTTTTGTGTTGTTGTTCCAATTTTAATTTATGATATCTACCATTAGTGGTTTAATTAATGTATTATTTGCTGGAAAAATTTGATCATGATTTGAAATTTGATCTTGAATATTGTCTTACTTCCCTTTTTACAAACATATTAAAATATTCAAACAATTAATAAATAAAACTTCAAAAAACTAATCGAACAATTAAAACATCTTAAAAAGAAAATCTACATAAAATCCTATTTCTACATAATAATTGTGCATAAATGGAATTTTTGCTGAATAAATTTGCGGAAAGACATTTTCCATTTCCGCAGAATTATTTTGCTGAAATTCAACGAATTTCTGCAAAATAATTCTTCGGATTGTGTAAATTTAGAATCTTGTTGAAAATGAATGTAGATTGTGAAATTTTCCAATTTTTTTTATATATTATTAAAAATTTCGGGTTTAATTTGGTGTTGTAAGCATGTAATCTAACTATTTTTCTCCGGCACTTCTTGCTAGAAAAAAGAAAAATGCAAAAAGAGAAAAAGAGAGTAATAGTAAGTATTAGATAGATAAGCAAGCACTTTTTGCTTAAATTTGTTTAGTGACGGTGACACGTGACTTGATATTAGAGAGTGAGTTTTTGACTTTGACTATCTGAGACTGTGGAGTACGAGGAGGTGCCACACTAGAGGAGAAGAGACGTCTCTGTCTTTGACCAACGTAGTCACTTAGAAGGAGGGGGTCAGGGGGATGGGGATTGAGGTGGAGAAGTATCCTCTCTGGTATTGGATAATGCGGTCCACAACTTTACAGTCTAGATTATCTCAATTTGGTGTCTTTTAACTGTAGGAGGTCCCCTTTAAAATTCATAAAATGTTAAATGAATGATCCAGATCTACTAATTCTAAAAAAATCTCTTCACTATTTTAGTCCCCTAAACCTAATTCCTGAAATCCTTTTTTTTTTTTTTTTGACAAAAAGACAACAAGACCCGTTTCATATATAAAATATAAAAGTTAAGTTATATACTACTAGAGTCATTAGTCACTAGGCCTCAAGCAAACACAAGTCCACCACAAAACAAAACACATAAGCGTGATGTTTAATGAATCACCAAAAAACTATAACAGAGAAACTACCTAAGTCATCTCTAAAACTGAGATTCCTAATGTCGTGAAAGAATGTTATAGATTTGATTGAAGTATGGAATCACATATGTACAATAGCTCGTTAATAGGCTGAGATAAGTCCTGAACTTGTAAAAAATGAACCATGAACTACGGACTTTTTTACCGGCCCTACTCGCAAAACACAAGCTGCATGCATGAGCTAATAGGTGGGCCCGCTAGTCAATGCTGAGTTAGACCTAAGCTGCAAATGCTGATTGGTGGACCCGCAATTGTCAATGCGGAGTTAGACCTAAGCTGCAGATGCTGATCAGTGGACCCGCAATTGTCAGTGTAGAGTTAAGATCGACAGACAACTGCACATAAAACTGCAACTCTCTGAACCATTTTTAGTTGCAAGTTGTGAGGCCGAGAATTGACCGAAATATACAGAGGACTGGACGTCGCGCAAAATGAAGAAGAAAGAGAGCAATTTCAAACGGAGTCGGACGCATTTTTTTATTACCATTTACTTTCACTTTTAATCCAGCTTAATTTCAATTTGTAATTCCCCAGTAATTTCATGGATACTTAAAATTGCGTGTTTCTACTACTAAAATTCATAACATTATATTTATCCCTTTAAATTTAAAATGCTCACATATATACTCAATTTATTATCTTTTTTATTAAATTTTATTTTAAATTTATAAAGTATCCATTATGGTCTGTATTAAAATACAATGTAGTCTGATGAAAAAAATGTTTAGTATTCTATTTGGTGTGTCGTGAGGACAAAAATGTTCACTTTTTTACTTGTGACGTACACACAAGCGTTTGTCTAAATGTCACTGGACATGCATCACAAGTACAACAATAAATTGTTTTCTATCGGAAATTAGACTGAATATTTTAAAACTTTATAAATTGGATGAGAAAAGGAGAATTTTATAAATTTAGAATGAATTTTAATAAAAAAAAAATGACAATAAAATGAATACATTTATGAGTTTTTGAAATTTAGAAGGATAAATATAACATTATGAATTTAGAAGGAACAAATATGTAATTAAAATTTTTTTTATACATGATATTCCCGTATTATATAAACTGATAAACAAGATGGATAACGAGAAGGACGCCAGATGGATTCTTCCTCCACCCCATTTACCATTTGAAAGACCAATTAGAAATTCCATCAAAATTCACAAACATAATAACTACTCTATACTTATTAGTTTTCTTTACAATGGAGATACATCAACAATTAAGAATAATTAAGAATACACCTCTTACGAGGCTTTTTAAAAAGGAAAACGAAGCAAAAATAACCCAAAAATTGTAAAAGCACAAGCAAACAATACAAATAGCGGATGATCATTTACTATTAGTGCATACAAACCTCTTCCTCCAGCTCCAACCCCTCTGCTGCCATTCTCTTCTCCTTGTACACATATCCTTTGGCCAAAAGCAAGAAAACCACTACGTTGACAACACTAAGCGCAGCGAGAAGCCAGTAGAAATTATACAATTTCCCTTCATTCAAGTTATCGGCCAACCATGCACCTTTCCCGCTCGAGCCGGTAACTTTATGTACTATGGTAACCAGCACTGAGCTAAGGAAAAAACCGAGGGAGAGAGTGCTAAGGAATAATCCAGTACTCATAGTCTTCATTCCTTTTGGACACTCCCTTAAAAAGAAGTCTAATTGGCCGATGTATGTGAAAGCCTCGCCTGAGCCAACGAGCAAGAATTGGGGTATGATCCAGAATACACTTAGTGTCACCCCGTTATGAGCTGCATGAAGGCGTTTACGTTCCGAGAGAGCGGCCGCAACCATGGCAAAAATGGAGAGGAACAGCCCAACAGTGATGCGCTGGAGCGGGGACATCCCGTGTGGGTTTCCGGTGAAGCGACGGGCTAGTGGCACAATTAAGCGGTCATATATAGGGACTGTTAATAGAATGGACCCGACAAAAAATACAGTTAATGAACCAGCTGGGATTTCGAAGTGGTGCCCGATATGCCGGTCCATGGTGGTGGCTTGAGAGACAGAGAACGTGGTCATCTGTGCATAAACGGTCCAGAACAAAATGGTGGTGGCCCACGTTGGCAACATGCGAATTACCTGCTTTACTTCCTCGACGTCAGTCAGAGTTGATAAGCTCCACTTGGTCTGAGGCGCCGTTGTGCTGGGATCGATGATCGCTGCCCGGTCAAGGAACCTGACATAATGTTATGTAAAAGGTTACCGTTAGATACTTATTTAAAATTTTCAGCAAAATTTTGCTGTTAAACTTATTTGTACTAAAGCATGTCCATTTTTCAAGGTTAAAGGACAGTTCTCTGTTACAATTAAAAATTTCATACTCTGAATTTTGTGTGATCCGCTGTATTTTGGATTTATGAGCAAATAGAAATTATTGTCTCAACAGGTAGATCTGAAAACACTTTTGAGTTAAAATGCATAATTGAACTAATTTTGAAGCAGGACCATCTTCTAGCCAAAGCCAATCCCTACTCCCTAGCATTTGGTATGTTCTGAAATTGACTCCGGGAAAAAAAACAAAAACTAACAGTGTGAGACATTTATTTACTTGAATTGTACGGTCACAATCAAAAGAAGGCAAAGTTTGTACTATTTGCATGTGAGTGAGAAGAAAGTACAAAATAATGTACAGTGTTACTTACATGACAATTTACACCAGCATAACCATCACGGCAATGGAGATGCACACTAAAATGCACCTCCAAATCAGAACGAGAAGATATGTAGGGACAGAATTTGAGGTCCACAGTAAATTAAAAAAAAAAAATAGTTGTAACTGTAACCTTATGATTTATGAACTTGGACAAATTAAGTGAATATGCATATCAAATGGAGGTTAAAATTAATAGTTCTTAGGTAAACTTACTGTTTTATGTATTTTTTTAGTTTTGTGATCTAATTGTTATATTTTTGTATTGGAAAGCTTTCTAATTTTCTTAACTTGCACAGCCAATTAAGACCATGTAATTAAAGTCATACTATACGTCATAGTTTTCTTCAGATATTTTACACAAAGTATTAAAATACAAATCAACCTCTTAGAAGCTTAATTTGCTTTATTGCATTTGCTAAGTGTAACATGTTTAATGACACTTCCACGAATTAACCAATTAAACCACCTAACTCAGATATTTTCCAGAAAAATAATAATATACAGATCAACCTAACAATAACTTTTGACTAAAAATTGGACTATGGTTATTGAAGACGCTACGTATAATGATAGTGATACTGTTTCATATAGTAAAAAAAAATAGAAGATTGTATTTTGAGCAAGTGGATGCCTACCGGTTAGCTTGTACTCCAAAAAAAAAAAAATTGAGGCTCATATTAAATTACTTGTCCTAGAATCTTTCTTATTTCTAGAAAAGATAGTGAAATTTGCTAAGTCTCCATTCTGGAAGCACTTGTTTGGACAAAAATAGTAAAACTTTTATCTTTTTTTGAAAAAGAAATGTAGGGGTCACGCCCCCAGATAAAACTTTTATCTTTAAAAGGGGAAAGCAGATAGAAGTCCACCTAGTATAATTTATCCCAAACAAGTCATTAGAATTTTGCAGTCCTTTCTTGAATAAATGTGCGTTTGAAATTATTTTTAGATGGAACCTATAGCAAGCAATCAAAGATAGGTTACATTTGCTGTACTATAATATGGCGATAATATAGAGAGTTTGTTATATTAATTTTAGGCAAAGGCTGAGTAGAAAGAACAGAGAAGAAGACATGGAATAGACTATAGAGTGTCTCCCGTGAAAACTCATCCAGGTTATATTGTGTTATATTAGTGTTCATTCATAAAGTTAAAATATTTAATTTAAGCATTAACTATATATATATATATAGAGTTGGGCTATGGTACTCTATAGAGTACCATGGCTCGGTGCTCTACGGCACTATATCTCCATTTTAAAAATTCAAACACCCGATCCGAACCGTTGAACATATTCTTCATACTGAAATGTGCTTGGAGACCAAATTTTACATTTTTTGGAATTTTTTTGCTATTTATTAAGCCACTTTGAAAATCGCAGATCCGATGGTCCAGAAATTTTTACTGTTTTTTTACTGTTCACAGCGGATCTGAGATTTTCAAAGTGGCTTAATAAATAGCAAAAAAATTCTAAAAAATGTAAAATTTAGTCTCCAAGCACATTTCAATATGAAGAACATGTTCAACGGTTCGGATCGAGTGTTTTGATTTTTAAAATGGAGATATAGCGTAGAGTACCGAGGCGTTTTACTCCATAGAGTACCATAGTCCATCTATATATATATATATATATAGTGGCTTGACTCATTGGACAGAAACCTGTACAATTTTAACCCCTCCTGCCAATAGTTGCAGAGACAGACAATGTGTCTGTTGTCTTGTCTCCAATATATGCAAGTTTTCAGAACAGACGAGAGATTATATTGAAAAATTATCTTTTACTGTATTAGAGGGCTGCAAACGAACCGAACTAAATTGAACTTATCTCAGTTTAAGTTTGGTTTAAATTAATTTCGAATCGAAATTTTTACGAAGAGTGATCGTAGTTGCCGAGAGCGAGATGTGAAAGTCGTATAGGGTTTCAGAATTGAGAGCAAGAGTTACGACTTATGAGTTATAACTTATGGCTGGGCGACCTTATGTTTTAACTTTGAAGTCATCAGTGGAAATTAACGGTTCACGTTATTTTTAGATTCGAACTAGAATAGTTTGCGAACCTATTTCAAACGAAACAGGTCCAATTTGAGTTTGGTTTGAATTAATTTCAAACTATTTTGAATCAATTTTTTTATGATTTTTTTCGAATCAAACTCAAATCGAATCACGAACTACGAATTTTTTGTGCAACCCTATATTAGACACATGATTTTGAACTACCTGAAGGATACATTGATTTTTGTAATTAGGCTATTTATTAAATCCTTATTGTTAATTAAACAAAATCAGATAAGAATGCCAGCAAAGCATTTAATTCCTGACCCAATTTTTACCCTAGTTTATTTAATTTAATTTAGTTGCCTAGCTAGTGGCAAAAAACTTCCAACAATTATTACATGTGGAGAGACGCAAACAAATTGTACCATCACATGAGAAGGAAGGACAATGAACTTGGAAGAAATAAACAGATCTTACCAGTTCAGACGTTTCACATTGACAACAAAAAAGGACCTACAAGTGTATAACTGGCTAATCTTATTCTTTTCACTAGGTCCACTGATAGGCCAATTTTTAGAGCCACGTACATCATTATATCTGTACCATATGCCTAGTTGGCCTTCACGCCTCAATTATTTAATGGGTCCCTGATTGTAAGTTTACTGTATATATCTTGGGTCCTTAATATATTTCTTAACTAAACTCTCTATTCCATGGAATGTCCATTGATGGATTCTAGTATATATAGTTTTATTAATCACAACTTATGCTTAATTAATATTATGGGATTAAAAAAGGGGGTCCCAATGTCCCCTTAAGTATATATCATGTTGAACATTGCTAGAATTATATTCCTCATTTTATCATCTCTTACCTCTTGAACAGTGAATATTATGGTTTAAAAATTCCTGGAGAAAGATATTTTTAAATGAACTATTTATTCCACGGAATGCTAATTGACGAATACCAGTATAACAGGTGCTGATTCATGAACACTATAGATTGAATAAGTTAACAAGCAAGATCCAAAGGTCCATATAACTAGGATATGGTGACTGTATTATTGTGTGAGTTGGAATGGAATATCAATATTTTGAATTGAATTTCCTTAAAGTGGACAAAAAGCATATTTTTCTTTAAATTAATTTTTATACTTTACAAAATCTATTTAATGTATAAAACAAGAGACAGCTAGAAATTCATTTTAAGGTTGGCATTTTAACAACTAGCATAGTATGAATTAATCCTAAATTGTTAAGGCATTGTTAAACCAAGCTGCATGTGTGGATCAATGATAAGCTATGCTACATAATTTAAAGAAATACATATACAAAAATGAAGACTAACATGAAGAAAAAATATGCATACCGGTAATCTGTTGTGTGAGGTATGCTCTGCTTTGTGCTCTTTTTTAAACCTGTCTCCGCATCTGCATCACCATAATAAAGCATCGAAGGATCTGAAGGCAGCTCTGATTTTCTTTTTCGCCATGCCGCCACCACTACTGCAGCAATCTGTGTTAGTGGACTCCCTACCAACTTCTTAAATCGGTACCTTTTCGTACCAGCCAAAAATACACTCAATCCTACCACTATAGCCAATGCGCATATGCCGTAACCCCACTTCCGCCCAAGGTTATCTTGTACATAAACCAAAACCGTCACAGCAAGTAAGGCACCAAGATTGATGAAGAAAAAGAACCAGCTAAAAAACCGCATCATTTGCTTCTTTTCTGATTTGTCGGCATCGTCAAACTGGTCTGAGCCAAAACCCGACACACTTGACTTGAGACCACCTGTGCCTAAGGCAGTGAGATAGAGTGCCGAGTACAGAACACCAAGTTGGCCGGCAGTTGCTTTTACGCAGCTGCCTGATGCGGGGTTGGCACATGGAGGTGGCTTTAGACCAGGTGCAGCGGTTGAAATTGTTAGGATGGTCACACCCTGGAGTAATGACAAAGTTTAAATTGTTAGTTTCTCAGAATTAGAAAATTGCTTTTGGCCAAACATTTGTCCTCGTGCACCCCTCTGGCAAATGGGTCACCGCTGGAAGAATAAAGCTGAGTGAATTTGTAGTTTGGTAATCTTTTTGTAAAGTATAAGCCCTCAAGAACATAGCTCCTAAGCAAAAAAAAATTAATTCAATTTCAACCAAAATTTGATCCCTACAAATGTCACTATGTTTACTCTGTGACCATTTATCTTCTATACAGAATTTACTTGTATTGTATACCAATAATAACTTTGCGGTCAAGGTTGAATAAATAAATGAAAGCAATATATATGCTTATTGAAATCGTACTATTCAAATTGTATCATAACCTACGGTGAGTTTACACTATAATTGAATTTCCCAAGAAAACTGACAGCAAATTATTGTCAAGATGGGACCCACATATTAAGAAGCATCAGATTCATTTTTGGGAATCAATCAGACAGAAATAATTAGCTGACAGATAAAGATGCAAAATATTTAATTAATTAAGTACTTTATTCTACTTACACTTGCTTGTACCGCAGCAAATATCCCAATTGTGAGATACCTATGTTTTCAGAAAGATAAAAGGGAAATCAAAACGATTTGAAATCCACAAGATACTACTCAATCAAGGGAATTAATGACTGAACAAAATTAAACACACCTGCCAAGGAAGGTGTCTGCAATGAAACCACCAAACAAACACAGCATGAAAGAAGTACCCAAAAAGTTTGTGACCGTGTTGGCCGACACCGCATTGCCGAGATGCATAGTGCCAGTGAGGTAAGTTACCAAGTTGACTGCTATGCCGAGCGTCGTGAGTCTCTCCCAGAGCTCCACACCTTCACACACAGCACTTCAGTCTCCAACACATAATATGTAAAGATAATGTGATTTATGAATCCGGTATAAAAAATAAAAAGAACCTAAAATCATGGCTGCGGAAGCCCAGCCGCCGGTAAGAGATCGGACGGCGGGACGGCCTTTGAAGTCCCAGGCATCAGACAGGGTTTTAGAGTCAGATTTATTGTCTGGTAAAGAGGCCATTTTTTTTTTGGTTTATGTTATACTGTAATTGGGGCTGTTTGATTTTGGTTGATTGGAAGAAATGAATAAAATGAGAACTGGGAAATGGGGAGCAGGGATGAGAGAGTGAAGGCGGTTGGTTGAGGAGAGTTAATGCAAGAGAGCATTATTTATAGAGGGGGTGTGGTACCTGTAGATGAGGAAAATTGGCAAGCGGTTACAGGTGTTGTTTATTTATTTTATTTTTTTAAGAGAAAGACACAAGTGACACCTCCAATTTTTATTTGTAAAAGATATCATGAGTTTTACATATAAAAAAAAAGAGAAGAAAAAATTAAAAGAAAATTGAAAACAAGAAAGCCAAATTATACCTTATCTTTTGGTTACAGGTGTTGTTTATAAGTTGACTAGTTGTATTATATTTGGACAGGATAATGCCCGAAATTTTTATTAATATACAAAACAAATAATAAATTTAACAATCTATACAATTTTTTTTATGAAATTCACATCGGTTTAAGCCAAGCACGATTTTTGATGCTTTATGCACACTTTTTGAAACAACGAACGACTCCGATTAAAACACTGTTTGTAATAATTACAGAGTTGCCCAAACTTTCATCCAAATTAGATATTTTTAATTTAAAATAATTTTTCATTTTTTTTATTTATTTATTTAGAAAATGTTATAATTTATTTATTTATTTATTAAAATATTAGAAATATTTTTATATTTTTTTTAAAATTAGATAGAATACCATATAATTTGATTTATTAGAAAGACTTAAACAAATAACCCGGATCAATATTTTTTAGATTGGATTTTTCATGGCTGTAAGAAAAATTAAAATATTTCTTTGTGTTATTAGAAAAAAAATAAAAATACTTTGAATCTAAATTATTGATCCTAGTTCAAAAGTCACTTCTAGGTAAATACAGAAAGTATTATGGTCTTTCTATTTTTGAAAAAATAAAAATTTAACAAAAATATCTAATGAAAATATCTAATTCGGATGAAACTTTGCGCAACTCTGTAATCATTACAAACAGTGTTTTAATCTGAGCCATTCGTTGTTTTAATCTGAGTCGTTTGTTGTTTCAAAAAGTGTGCAGAAAGCATCAAAAATCGTGCTTGGCTTAAATCGATGACAGTGTCATCGGTTCTAGCTTTCTGAAACCGATGACATTGTCATCGGTTTTAGCTTCTGAAATCTATGACTTTGTCATCAGTTTGGAACTTTGGATAGATTGTGAATTTCATAAAAAAAATTGTATAGTTTGTTAAATTTATTATTTGTTTTGTATATTAATAAAAATTTCGGGGATAATGCTCTACTACTATCCTTGCTATAAAATAATTTATTTTTACGCTAGTTAGAATTACAAATAGTATTTTTTTATCTTTCATTATGTTTTTGACAAACTTATGGCAGTATGACGAATTTCGCATGCTCTAATAAATCGAGTGGGGGTACTTGGTTGAATTTATGACCGTGGTTATTGACATTAGTGGATATATATATATATATATTTTTACCTTTTTGATGGAGAAAAAAATTTAAGGTATCACGTATATATGGAGACGAAAAGAAAAAAAAAATTAATAATTTCAAAAAAGTGTTTATACGATAGTTTATATTTTAATTACTAATAAAATTGTAAAAAAATGATAAGTAATTTAACACTATTCAAATGTAAAACAATCTTCTTCTTTTTTTCAAATTTAAAATAAACATGGAGAGTATTTATATTCTTTTAAAGTAGAGAGTTCGTCATACTTTATTCATATCATCCATAAAAGATTTATTTTAAAGCTATACTTTTCTATAAGATTAAACGGTTTTAATATATATATATATATTTTTGAGAAACAATAAGGGTCAAGCCCTCATTTTCATTAACCGTGATCGGTTACAAAAGTTGAGTTTCTGAGTAGAACCCATGTAAGAAAAACAAAATGTAAAATAAAGGAAAAAGAAGTTCAGTAAAGAGAAGAAGAAAGTAGAATAAAATTTACAGTGATATGTTTCAGTGATGAATATGACGAGTCAGAGAGATTGTATAATAATTGTTTGATTAAAACTTCATGCAGAAAAAGGGACAGTGGGCGCATGATGATCATTTTCACTAATCGAAAAATTTATTCAGTTTGGTTCTTAAAAAGATCATGTTTTAGTCATGTTTTGGACCCGGGTTTTAGTCCGGTTTGGCTCTTTAAAAAGATCAACTGGTCAAGATCGGTTTAACTCATCGTTTTTCTTTAAAACCGTGGACCGTGCATTGTTAATCGCTTAATCCATTTGATCATGTTTGATTGTGGAGGAAAATTAATAAGAATTAAATTACTTGCTCCATGTTACTCCTCATATTTTACATATTGTTTGGTAGTTAAAGTTACAACTTAAATATTTGTATAAAATTTATTTATACCATATTAAAAAAAGAATAAATAACCACTGTTTTGGCATAATTCAATTTCTCCCACATCCGCCAAATGAAATGACGGACATACTTTTTTTTAAACATAATTCTTCTATTAAAAAAAAAGATATTTCCGTCATTTCATTTGACAAATGAATTCTGTAAAAAAAAAGTATGTCCATCATTTCATTTGGCGGATCCGCCCTTTTTTGTCCACCAATTTAATTGGCGGACGTGGTAGAAATTGAATTATGTGAAAACAGTGGTTATTTGGTTTATTTTTTTTTAATATGGTATAAATAAATTTTTCTGTAAATATCTATTTGGAGGAGTAAGATATTGGAAAATATGTCTTTGCTTATGACAATGGGCTATATAAAGAGGAGCAAGTTAATCTATCTAAAAAAATAGAGTAAGTTACTTCAGATTAACTCTTTTCTCACTCCATCTTTCCCATTATATTTTACTTCTCATTTGACTACTTAAGTGTTGAGTAAAATATTTACTCCACCTCTTACTCTACAATCAAACATGACCTTTGTGTATATGAATTAATTAAGAAGGTAAGAAGTGTCACCATTAATCATTTTGATAGATATTATTAAAAATTAGGAAGATAATGGAATTATATCTAATGATATTGTGATCGATATTTTATAAGGATTGTGATAAACTAGAAAAATTGCCAAACTAATCTAATCCTTTGATGTCGTCAAAATTTATAATTTGAAATTGTGTATTTCAACTACTCAACTTAGTGATTTTCTTAAATACAAACCCTTCTCCAGAGATGCAAATTGAGGTTAGATTAGATTGGAGAATTATTGCATCCAATTAAACGATCAAAAGATTTATTTTTGTTTAGATTGGTCCAGATTTGGCATGGTTTTTAACAAAACAATCATTGCTTCCACCACTGTTATTGAAATTATAAAAAAAAAAAAAATTAAACGAGGGGATCATCCAAGCAATCAATCACGATAAACATTTCAAGTTTGAATTTTACGCAGTTGGGACAGATGCCAGTTTCCCCGAGGCGCTCAACAGATTAGTCGGGATTTCTTTTTATAAAAGATTACCTTCTGAAAATATCAAATGAAAGTGAAACTTCAAGATAATCTCATTTTTGGAATGGTATTAATAGCTTTCATCAAATTTTCGATATTAATAGACAGGTCCAGGATGAGAAAGGGATAGTCTTTTGGCTTGATAGATGGCAAGACGAATGTGTCTTGTACTGTCTTTATTCTAACCTCGTTAAAATTGTTGTTTCACCTACAATCACTGTTTCAGATACCAGACTCTCTTGATCTTATCACCTGGTGTTGGAGCCCTTATGGAAAATTTACATTACACTTCCTTTACCAGTGGTTAGAAAATGGAAGGTTCCCAAATACTGAATTCACTTCTATATGGAAATCTCTTATACCCCTTAAGATTAAGGTTTTCCTTTGGCTACTTCGTAATAATTGTATACTTACTAAATCGAATTTGGCTAAACGAGGTTGGCAAGGTGATTTAAATTGTCAATTTTGTGATGCATTTGAAACTGTCGATCATCTCTTCGTAACTTGCCCCTTTATTTTAGTCATTTGGTCCTGGATAGCCCAGCATAATGGTTTCCAGTTTGATTGTACTACTTTAGATGATTTATGGTATTTAGACTCTTATATTCCTCTAAAAGACACTCTTTTAGTAGAATTAGTAAGAGTAGCCACTCTGTGGGTAGTTTGGTTGGCATGAAATAAACTTTGTTTTAATACTGTTACTAGACCATCCCTATCTAGCATTGGTACTGCTATTATCTCACTTACATCTTACTGGTGCAAGGTACGCTAGGATGATACATTTTTTAAATTAACCTTGATTTTGCCTATGGACGTTTCTTTTTTTACTCAGGAAGACAGTCTAATCGAACTGTTCGATTACGATACCCTAGGCGAGGGATGGTCCCAGGATTCAGGGGACGAACTTGGGTTAGAGGAGTCAGGCCTCTCAGCATTTCTGAGAAACAGAGTTGAGCTGGAGCCTCCAATGGCCAGTTTACTACCCTCTGACTCATCTCCATCTTCGCTAGGATCTTCTTCTCCTTCTGATGCTTCGTTTGTTAGCTGTGACAGTGCTAGTCACTAGCTTTATTGTAGCTAGTTTCTTGCTTATTAGCCTTAGTTTTTAACATTTCAGAATCTTTTGCTATAGCCCTTTTGTCATATTGTGGCTCTATTATGAACCTAGTGTTATGCTTATTTGGTTTCACTTTTTGGACAATGAGATTCTGTCCCGTTGATTATTGTATGAACTGTTTCGTTTCTATATGAAACCGGTGGGAGTTCCCCACTTTTGTCAAAAAAAAAAAATCAAATGAAAGTGAATAAAAATTAAATTGAAAAATTAAATTATAAATATTAGAACTGAATAATTAAAATTTTCTATTTTTTTTTTATAATTACGTTGTTTTTGCAATCTTTTCTTCCTCAAAAAGTTTGCAAAAACGTAATTATAAAAAAAAAATGCAAACATATCTCTTGTAGTCATGGTGCATAGAGAAAAGAAAAAAGTAAATAATTACGTAAATGTGGACTTAAATGCGGAAGAAAAAAAAAATGTAAACACATCCCTTGTGGTTGTGGTCATGGTGCATATTTTGGATGAATATTTTGTACATCGCATTAAATATCACCTAATCGGGAATGCCAACTTATTTTTTTATGGGCGAGGATTTTGAATTTGTGGTGTTACCCATGGCGAATAAGTATCATATCAAATATATGAGAGAATGAGGTTGTTCAAGATCGAGCTATTTAATTAGTTATTTGAAGAATAAAGGAACATATTTTTTTTGAGAAAGGAATAAAAGTCTTAATTAGCCTCTCATATATTGATTGAAAGGTTTGTTACATCGATTTTTGTTGAAAAAACTAATTAATGAAATATGACTCATAAGATTCAAGTCACTATACAAGAAAGTGAGAAGAAGAAACAAATGAAAATTGGTAAATTTAAAAATACAATGGAGAACAACATTCCTTGTTGAGGTAGTCCTACGCTGAATTGGCATATTAACAAGTACTTCCAATTTATGAGACATATTAATAACAGGTATATAATTTTAAGATTCATGTAAAACTATATACATATTAATTTGATTTATAAAACTAATTCGCCCCAATTTTTAGCTGTTTCAAATTCGCGTTAGTTTCCCATCATTTACCTTTTCCTTTTTATGATTTCAACTTCTATCTTTCTCATTTTAATCGAAGTTTCTATATATCAATTTATTTAGAGGAGGAATCTAATACTCCTATCATGGTTTTACTTTATAATATTCCAACTAACTTTTTGATGTGAATAATTTTTTGTATTTAGTCTCTGTGTTTTCTTGTTCAATTTATATGTATTAGTTTCATTTTGTGTGTATATAGAATAATATAGTATATAATATTGTTTTGTTTTAAAGCTTCAACAAAGTTCGTCAAAATCTCGTTTGAGATTCATCGAAAGTTCTCAAAATAATCTCAATCATCTATCAAATTATATTAAATTTCTCACATTAACAATTAATGGTATTCTCTTTTTCATTTTTACATGAGACACCTCAACTTTCTTTTTCCCATTCTTTTAGAGAAAAATTAAGGTGTTGCGTACATAAGCGAAAAGAAAAAAAAAAAAAAATAGTTAACCATTTCATAAGATGCCAGCATCTATTTATTTCATGGCTGTGGCGCCGGTTGCACTGAGAACACCTCAGATTTTGTCTACTGTTCCTCCTCCTGCCTCGGACGTCAGTGAATTGGGGATTCCAATAAACCGCCAAATCACTCTTTCGAAATTACTTTCTTTCAAATTATAAGATCTTTTCCATTGTTGATGCTGGGTGCTGATTGTATCTTTCCATGAGGTGATTTCACCATTTACAAGCCTAATATTTCCTATTCCAATCAATGCTATAGCAGCTAATTTTGCCCACGACTGATAGTTGTCGCCATTCAACAGTGTTTTCAGCGAGGAGCGAGCATTGACGTGTAAATGTGTTGTCTTATTGCTTCCTCTAATGTGAATTTCATCCCTTCTGATCGAAGTAGAGGTGTTTGTCATTTTAGAGAATTTTGGAATTTCTGAAATTTTTGTCCCAAAACTGTTCTGGCACCAGATGAGAAATGCTCTAATACCATATTAATTTTGGCGAATTAAATATAAGTTTTTGATCAGCAAATCATATCATATCTTATACATACATCTTTACTTGTATATACATGAGACTTTACTAGCCGTTGACATGATACTAAAATTAGAAAGTAACCTAACGGCTCTTTAGCCAAATAAGAAAAAATCATTAAAGAAGGAAATAACACAGCAAAGAGAAACAGGAATTTCTCCCGCTATATTATCTCCAACAGATACAATTCTGAATCAATTATACGGAATTCCTGTTGTTCTCATTCTTTCTGACAAGTGGAAAGATATTGTTGCTCTTTTACCAGTTGACGGATTGTATATCCAATCTTTGCTTTGTGTAGCTTGTGGGGTAATTTAGAATTGCAGGATCAATAAACCAATTTTTCAAGGTGTTACTGGACCTTCCAATCAATTCATTCATCCTAATATTTTTTTCCTCGCTTGATTGGACTGGTACAACCGTACAAAGTGTGATACTGAACGGAATCACATCGTCTGCGGAGCTCCGCACCTGCAGTTCTTTTAATCTAGTCCGTTCGTTTTGATCGGACGGACCAAATAAGATTTTGGCACGAATCTCAAAGCAAAATTACTACTGCCCCCTCCATCATTCCGAACACTCACTGGCTGAGAGTAAATCTGAGCCGTCCGATCAGCTCCGCACCGCAAAACTCCGCAGAGGATAGTCGCTCGATACTGAACATCTGTCCGCTCTGATACAGTGGTGATTGATCAAGATGACTGATGTTATCTTCTTAGCCTGCGTTATTCTGTATTTTCACTATTTTTTTACGCTTTGTAAAGATACAAGGTTGGTTTATATTTTCTATGCTAAGTTAGGTTGATTTGTACGAACATGAGTTTTGAAAAAGCAACGGAGGCTAGCTTATATATATCGTTGGATACAGGAATATGTTATTTATAGAAAATATTATAAATAATAGAGGGGGAGCTGAAAGAGTACCATGAAATTTCAAACCATAGATAGGAAATTTTTTTCCTGATCCAAAGTTTTTTTTTTTTTTTTTTTTTTTTTGCCACACGTTCACAGGATGGAGGCCACATACGAATATACGATTCTATTTTCATGCAATTTAGAGATCAATTTTTATGCAATTTATAAAGTAATTGGATTGAAAACGGGATCTTTTGTGGCTTCCATTTTGTGAAGCTGTGATAATAAAAAAAGAATAAAACCCTTTGGATCGAGAAAAATATTTTCGATCCAAAGTTTGGATAAGAAATATTTTTTCCGATCCATCTATGGTTCAAAATTCTATTGTACTCTTTTATTTTTTCTCTATTATTTTATAATATTTTCTATAAATAAAAAACATCAATAGTTGATGAATACTTGTTGCATAGCTGGTGATATTAATTATACTGTATGGTAACGGCGTGTGGAAAACTTAAATCGTTTGATTCCTGCAATTTGTGTTGAACAAAACACAAGAATCAATTGTTAGGAGTTATATTTTCAAAGATTTATTTCTTCTTGTATTCGAATTGTGGACCGATTATGTTATAAAAATTCTAGGAGTTGCAAGTTTGAAAATTCACACTCATTTCAATACTTTTAAATTAAATTTAACTTAAATAAAAAAATAGATAGATGATGAAACATTTCGCGCTCATAATTTTGCAATAGTTGAGCCATAAATTGATGTTTTGGCATACAAATCCATGAGCACAAAAAGAAAGAAATGTTGAGGTTTTAACATATACTTTTTAGAGGAGGGTTCAAATACACTATTATTTTGTATTCCAATATGCTCCATATCATTTATCTTTGTTTTTAAAGTTTGAATAGTTGATCTGAATCGCTCAACATGATTTTCATAATAAAATATGCTTGAAGACCAAATTTTATATTTTTTATATATTTTTTACTATTTTTTACTATTTTTTTCATAAATACAATATTTAAAAAAAATAGTGATTTTGTACATATCTAAAAAAATAGTAAAAAAATTCTAAAATTTATAAAATTATGTCTCCAAGTATATTTTATTATGATTATCATGTTGGGCGGTTCATATTGATTGTTCAGACTTTGAAAATAAAGATAAATGATGTAGAGAATATTGGAGCATAAAAAAGATGGTGCATTTGAATCCTCCTCTACTTTTCATGGATATTAGGGAATGAATTCATCCTCTGAGATATCTCAAACTTTTGAGTGTTTTGTTTTTGGGAAATCTAAACCGTTCAAATACGTTTTGCATGAATCTCAAAGCACAAACAATACTGCTCTCTTGCGCTATCCTTGAATAGACATCGTACATGTCGGTCACGCAAAAGTTGAGATATCTCAGAGGATACACACTCATTAGAAAATTGCATATATCCCCATTCTAACATGATCACACATTCCACATTATATAGTTAGATACTGATAAGGAATTATTGGCATTTTTCCAAAGTAAAACATGGATCATGCAAAGTCAAGATTTCTAGCAGTGACTTCCTATTTCATTTTGGCCAATTTATATTTTTTGGGAACTTTTTTATTATTATTGTTATTCTGTTGAAGCCTTCTGGGGTGCAATTTGGAGCTTTCAAAGATGTCAATTCAAACTTTTACTTCTGGCGCCAAATTTGTATATTTGTAGTTTTTGATTGATTCGGAAAAACCAATGCAAACAAATTTGAGTTGTCGATTTCATAACAACCGATAGCTATAGCTTTGACATGACCCATGCCTTCGAAGGGGTGCTTGATCAAGAATCCATATCCTCTCGTATATATGAAGAGGTAGAATATTCTCAGATCTCAGTCAAGCTAAAATCAATTCAGTATCTAAAATATAAAGAAGGAATTCGGATCCCAGCAGGTAACTCAAGTGCAATTAATAAATTTGGACCATTTTTTAACCTTGCAGGCTGACACGAATCTCAAAACAGACTCCTATAGTATCCCTAGACACATGATTGAATTTAGTCTGATTGAAATTAATCTAAATCGTCCGTTTATAATATATTGTACCTCAGATATCTGGGAGATACAGACTCATAAAGAAGGGGATCAACGATTAAACGAATGACTCAGATCAATCTTCCTCTCTCCTCCCAACCTTACGCCAACAAATTTTAACCAAAATTTTGAATCTAATCTCTACCAAAAATAAGAAAGAGTTTCACAATTTTGTATATATAAAGAAAGAGAGATACAAATTTTTCATTTTTGTAACATACAATATTATAACTTTACTATATTGTGTTTATATTTTTTAAATTTAAATTTCAAACACCGAGTTCAAACAATCGATTTTTATTATGATGTATTAACATAAAAAAAAATTATGATTTAAGGTTAAGATGTCAAAAATAAACCTATTAAAATTATATAATCTATTTTTTTTATAATTAGTGGTTAAAATTACTACTAACAAATATATTGATAAAAACAAGTTACAAAATCCCAAGTTCTATCACCTCATATAACATAAAAATAAATATTTACATTTACACTCAATTTTAGAATTTAGTTTCAATTTCGCTTCACGACCAGATCTGCTTCTTCGATCGCCGCCGCGCTTCGACAAAGATCGTATCTAGTCACCGACGCGCTCCAATCGAGATGAAAACTCTACACTCCGAGCTCCGACATTACTGCATTCTCGGCTCCAATCGGCTCTGCTCGGCACTAATTACTTCACTTTCGATCCACGATCGGATCCGCTTCTTCGATCGCCGCCGTGCTCCGACGACAACCGGATCTACTCACCACCGCACTCCGACCGAGATGGAACTCTACACTCTAAGCTCTGACGATACTACATTTTCAACTCTGGTTCCTTCCTTCTCTCTCATTCTCCTATTTGTTTGAGGAGGTACCGAGAGAGAAGGAAGGTGTTGTGTTGAGAATGAAATCTACAAAAAGTAAAAAAGAAAAATTTGAATGAAAGAAAGTGGAGAGATGGAAATGGGAGAGAGGGTGGACGAAGGCGGCTGACCTAATCACCCAAATCTTTTTTTTTTTTTTCTCTTTCTATCGCTCGCACCCAGAATTGTGAAATTTCATTCCATAAAATAATCAAAATTATATAATCCATTAAAGTTAACAAGATTCGTTCATTAAGAATTAAAACGTCAATTTTCTAAACAAATAATGGTCGGCATCAATGGAGATATATATGTATATGCTTGGTCATTATTTTTGTTAAATCAATTATCTTCTAAACAGAGGTGATCTAAAGCCTAATTAGGTATGACTAAAATACTCCTATGAATAAGAAAATCACAGTTTTATTCTTTATATATATATATATATTGTATTATTTTAATTTATAAATAAGCGGGCAACGATACAACCATATTCTTATTCTTTTTAAGGAGGGATCCACTTACACTATTTTTTGGTGACACAAAATTACACCCCACATTTTTAAATTTCAAACAGTTGATTCAAACCGTTCAACATGTTGGATATATAAAAATGTGCTTGCAGATCAAATTTTATATTTTTTGAATTTTTTTACTATTAATTAAGATGGATACAAAAATTCAATGGTCTGAAATAAAGATTTTATAAAATACTTAATAAATAGTAAAAAAATTCAAAAAATATATAAAATTTGGTCTCTAAGCACATTTTAATATGGAGATCATGTTGAACAGTTTGGATAGACTGTTTGAACTTTGAAAACTTTAAAAATAAATGATGTAATTTTGTGTCAACAAAAAATGGTGTAAGTGGATCCCTCCTCATTCTTTTTTTTACGGATATGAATACGGTTCGGATATTTATTAAAATATATAAAATTATTATTAAAAATAGTAAAGTTCATAATATTTATCTAATTATAATGTTGAATAACACAATTTTTTTCATAATATATATTAAACTATATGGAATATATCTATTTTTTGATACAGATAATTAAAATATAAAATTATAAATGTATCCATATCAATACAGATATTCGGATATTGACCCCGTATCATTTTCACCGTATCATTTTCACCCCTAGCTAGCTCCGCTTGTAAAGTTCAAAAATTACACACATGAACCCCATGTATGATTCCTCAACTAGCACTATACGTTTTAGTTGATAGAAGAATGACAATTGATAGCACATCGATCGCAATCAACAAAGGTGAGACATTCACGAAATATTTTTCATCAGACAACTGCTACTTCCAAAATTGCAAAAAGGTTTGTTCTTGGTGGTGGAAATTTCCCTAGTTTTGTTCTTTCATGTTTGGAAGTATCACTAATTTCTAAACAAAAAATAATAGAAGTGAAAAGATTTCTTGTCTCTTATGAACAAAGGTATCCGACCACCTAAGTCGTGAAAAGATTAATATGATTTGTTTTTCTTTCTTTGTTTTTTTTCCTGATTCATTAGATCTAGTGATTTCGAGCCTTGTTATTTCCTTATGATTTTTTTTTATGATGTTGCCAACTATTATAGATGTTATTTTTCATATCTAAAATATGAAGAATTGATCTTATAAAAGTTACTATATAATGAGCAAAACTAGAATGTGATGTGCTTACCAAGAGGAGTTGGTGGACATACTTTCAAAAAATTATTGAATTAAGTTCGAACAATAAATTCAAAGAGTTGAAATTTATGTACTTCGTGAGTGATACATGTACATGCAAAAATTTTAAAATTTTGAGTTCATTTAGTACATGATTAAGCGGTCAAAAAATTATGAAAAATAAATACATAAAACAATTAAAAGATTAACTTATAAAATGTTCATTGTTTTGACCGCTTGATCATGTGCTAAATGAATTCAAAACTTTAAAATTTTTGTATGTTCATGCATCACTCACAAAGTACATAGATTTCAACTATTTGGATTTGTAGTTTGAAGTCAATCCAATAGTTTTTTGGAGATGTGCTCACAAACTTCCCTTGGTGAGCACATCACGTCCTAGTTTTACTCCTATATAATTTTGGTACTATATTATCAATTTATGATGTTCTCAACTATTAGTATTGTTTTATTTTAAGGATTATTTGGTGTTAATTTGTGTACTATGTACGTTGTATGTGCATTTTTACTGTACTTGAGATATGAAATATTTTAATATAATATTACTTTGTGGTAATTTTGATGAATAGTCCTGCATCTCTCTTTTTTCCCTATATTTTTTCATGTTTCTCCCTCTTTTTAGTTTATATATAGAAATTAATGGGCATTAAATCGGTATTAACTGTTGCGAATCTATTTTTTTTTATCCAACTCATTTTTCAAATTTTAATTATGAAAAATCATAATCTATAATGATGGAGAACATACAAAATATATATCATAACATGAGTCATTTTTTAAATATCATAATGTCAATTAAAAATTAGCTACTTCTTTTTAAGTCGGAGTAGGACAAGTATTTTGCTATCATGTAGTTTTACTTTTTATTTTTTCATAAGTTAGTAAATTTAAATGCCTACTAACGATTCTATCAATAAAAAAATGTATTTACAATGAGTCAAATGATCTTAATTCTTATATGAGACCCATTACTTCATATCCCAATATATCTCAACATCTTTATCTTCAATCTCAAAGTCCAAACAAAAAATCTAAACTGCTCAACATGATATTCACGTTAAAATTTGCTTAGAAAGTATTATATAAGTGAGATTAGAAAATTAGAGCAGTTTTTAGTTTTTTTAGAAAATTTTGTGAGGATAAAAGAGTAATTATAGGAAGAGGGCTCAAATGCCCTACTGCTTCATACATCAATCGTACTCTATGTTGCATGGATACGGGTACGGGTATCGTATCGGATACGATACGGATACGGCGATACGGCAATTTTCAAAAATCCTAGATACGATACGGCTACTATATATAATATTTTAATTATATTATTAATTTAACATTTGTATTATATAAATTAAATATCAAAAACTAATTTTGGTATCTGTTAAATATAGTCAAAAGTTGTTTGTAACATGAAATGGGAAGTGCCGAAGTGGTGAATTCCTATGGCTGTTATGCCAGACAACCCAAGTTCGACTCTTGGTTGGCGCAAAAAGGACGCATTTTGCCAGTGGTCCGTGCGCGGTGCACAAGACCAGGTCCACACTGGTGTCTCGCGCGTATCGCGACGTTTCAGTGCCGTTTCAGAGCCGTATCGCAACGTTTCAGTGCCGTATCGGGCCATTTAGGAGGCGTATCGCGACCGTATCATTGGACTAAGGATACGCCACGTACTCCGATACGCCAGCTGACGCGTATCGGGTCCGTATCGGGTGCGTATCCGTGTCCGATACGCACCCGATACGGGTACGGCCCCCCAGTTGGCGTATCGGGGTAACATAGATCGTACTCCAACATCTTTATTTTCGATTTTAAAGTAAAAAAAATAGATATGAACTGCTCAACATGATATCCACGTTAAAATGTGCTGAGAGATCAAATTCTCTCTCAACAACTTTATCCCATCCCTCTTCACGACTGATTCCGCTCTTTTTCGACAGCCGCCGCTCTCCGATGATCAGATATGCTCACCGCTACTGCACTTTGATTGAGATGGGAGTAGAGACTATATTTCGAGCTTCGACAATATTACGCCTCTCGCCTCTGGTCTCTCCTCTCTTTCTCTATCATTCTCTTCTCCGCTCGAGAAGATACGAGTCGAAAGAGAGCGAGGAGATGTTGTGTCAGAGTAGAAACTTAAAAGAAGTGAGAGGAGCGGATTGAAGGAGAAAGGGAGGATGAATGAACAGCTGCTAGGATTTTAAAATCACCAAAAAAAAATCGCTCAAAATGAAGCTGAACCTACTTTCGAATCGACTGACAGAGGCTCCGTTCTTTTTATCATTGCGGAGTGTTTTCTGACTTTACTTTGCATTTTGTATATTATTTTTAGATCTACGTACGTGATGCTATCTTGATCTTGAAAATAATACAATTTTAAATTTCATTTAATGTTTATAAAGAATCTCATAAGAATTTAGATTTTATGATCACACAGAAAATATTGTCATTTAGTGACTGGTTTTCGACATTATCTTTATCTTGATTATTTTAAGATTTTTCCTAAACACCACAATGATTGAATGACACTAATGACTGCGTCGAGGATCCAGTACCAACTCAAAAGAAAAATAAAAAATTATCTTAAACTGGAGGGATCTTGTGTAATATAATTTTAGCTAAAATACAAAGAACAAGCTTTTCAACTATCTGTGTTTCGGAACCAAATTTGCTTCTTTTTTTTGAGAAAAAGAACATTTTTTTTTTCATCTGGATTGTTTAAAACTCATTACACGGCTTCAATTAAATCTGAATCATTTCAATAAATCAAATTAATAAAAAAAAAAGAATTGAAACGGTGTGATAAATTTTGAATAATTCAAATAGATGAAAAAAAAATGCTCTTTTTCTCGTAAAAAGGTGCAGATTTGGATCCCCGTATTTCAAGATTTCTAATCGGAATTTCTAGATCCGTGTAGTGTCTCAGTTTTTATTTCATGCATCTCCTCTCACACCTGTGGAGCTCAGGTCTGCATCCGAGTATTTAGAGTCATCCGTGCAGCGAGTGTAAGGGATGGTGCATACTGCATACTGCATAGCACGTTTGGGGCTTAATCATATCACTTCACTCATTGCCACATGGACCGGTGCTGCTTTAGTCACTGCTCCATCCAACTCCGCGTCTATTCCATGATTCCATCCATCTACGGGTCTCGCTATCAATCAATGCAGAATCAATCTTTTGCGGAAATAAATCTGCTGCGATTCTTTTGGAATCGCAGGTTCCTGATTTTTCAGATCAAACCATTCATTTTTTGAAGTACACGAATCTCAACGCAATTGATTTTTATGTACGAATCTCAAAACAAATGAATGGTTTGATTTGAACAAACAGGACCCTGCGATTTCAAAGAATCGCAGCAGATTTGTTTCCATCTTTTGCCAAGATCCTCCGGAGATGCTCAAAGAGACAAAGATCCATTAAAGAAAATCTTTCCAGCAATTTTTCTGCACAGAATCCGGGTCACTTGCATTAACACAGCTTTGATTCTAGAGGTACCGATTCTTGGGTTTGAAGTTCAAGGTGGTGATGAATAAAGAATAGGTGTTTCTAAAATATTCATTATTAGTTTTTTTTTTTAAGTTTGGAACGGTTGTTATTTAACTGTTGAAAATTTAGTTTGGTAGCGTACAGTGGTGTTGTCAGAATTTCATTCAAAAAAAAAAAAAAAAAAAACTACAAATTTCATTCAAAATTTCTATATCCTTAGTCACTTAAAAAAAGAAAAAATAAAATTACCAAAAAAAATAAAATATAGAAGGAAAATGAATGAAAATAGGAAAAAAAATAAAAAAACTAATTCAAACACAAATCATAAATGGAGATAAAACGAGAAAAAGATTATTAATTAAAGAAATGAGAGTCAATAAATAGAAATTGAGGCATTCTATGTATATATATAATGGAGTGAAGAAGTGAAAGAACCGGTTTCATCTCAATAAACCGGACATGTTGCTCTCTTGTAATTGATATTTTTATTATATAGAGATAATTCGCATAATCCCATCACAAACTCTTTTGTGGCTAATGTGAACTAAGTTGAAACAAATGAAGGGATCATCTTCCCCAGAAAATATTTGAAAATCAAAGGAGGGAAACTCGGATCTGAAAATTCGAGATACAGTTTTTTTTTTTCAAGATGATTCCTTGTAGTTTAAAAAATAGATAGTTGAGAAGAATACATTTGTACTGCAGGAATAGGCAAAATTTATAATTTAGGATAGACAAAAATTGAAATTTATATTGGCTCAAGTTTGATTATCAAAATCCAGGAGTAGAAAATTGCCCACCCCTGTACTACTGTAGCTCCGCCTTTGGTAGCATTTGGAATTTTTAATTTTGTTTAAACAAATTTGGGTCAATAGATTCTCCATCTGGATTTCAAACTAGTAATTTTTGGCACAGAGAATATTGTTTTGTTCACTAGATCAAAAGTTGATTTATAGAATTTTTAATTTGTTGATTTGTAAATTAATTTGAACAATACAAAAAGAACCATCATTTCATCTAGTAGTAAAGAGTAACATTTTTTGTATGGGAGGTCGTAAGTTTGAAACTAAGATGGGGTTCATGATGGACAATAAAAATAATGAAATTTTGAGACTAAACTTCCATTTATCTCAAAAATTTAAACAACACAGGACCGGTACGGAGTACTTGATACTAAATTTTGTAAAATCGAGTAAAACTAGGGTGTTCTTAAGCTTACCAAGTTATTTGGTGAGCTTAACTCCAAAATCTATCGAATTAACTTCAAATGACGAATCCAAAACTGTTAAAACTGATCTATTTATGGGGTGATAATTGTTGGACTATGCAATATATTTGTTAAATTTTATAGTTTCTTGTCTTGGTATATTATGCAAGTTCATGATGATATAAAGTCTCAATAAACATCAAGGATGCATAATCAAATGCTACACATATCAAGGATGAACTATAATGAACCAATGACTGGACTGAGAAGACTAAACTCAAGATTAGTGTATTAATTAGAAATCAATGAAATTGGTAAAATATGCTTGAGATTGAGGTAATTGACATAACCCGTTACAACGGCAAATCAAACGTCACAACAGAATAGTATCCGATTTATTTCGTGACAACAACCAATCTAACATTGTAACATAACAAATTATTTCGGACCCCAAAATTTACAAAGAGTTTCGTTGTGATAGTCGTTATGACAGTTAATGGGCGTTAGGGCATAAACCAGCTAAATGAGACCAACCATTATAATGGCTAATCAATTGTTATAATGGTGATGCTAGTTAGGGTTTTTAACATGTTAAAACCTGCTAAATGGGTCGACCAACCGTTACAACGGCTAATTGCCCGTCATAATGGTTGATGCCATTTATCTTATTTTGTTTCTCTCTGTAAATAGAAGCAAAATCTAGATTTTGAGTAACAATCTAGCCGCCTCAAATTGCAATATTTCGTATTCAAAACATATATAAAATTATCCATTGTTGTTTGTGCATCAAACTTCAATAACCTTACAACAATCT
Source organism: Carex arenaria (assembly GCA_964058825.1). Lineage (NCBI taxonomy): Eukaryota > Viridiplantae > Streptophyta > Magnoliopsida > Poales > Cyperaceae > Carex > Carex arenaria. The sequence goes on along the minus strand of CAXKVW010000032.1, from coordinate 117,216 downwards.
CAAGCATACTCTGCCATACTCAATATTGTGCAAGAATTAGAGTAGATCTCTTGTTTGTTCAAACACTTCAGTCTTTAGTGCTCAAGAGCCAATTCTGTGCACGCCATCAAGAAGGTCGTGATGTTCTAGAGACAAAGACGTTAGTGTCGAACTCCATAAATATATCACGTGTCAAGTGTATCTTTATTCTTCTATTTACTTTATATACACTTAGTTTAAGTTTTCTCATTTCCGCCAATAACAACTTACATACACGTTATATATATATATATTTGAAGTGAATATCAAACCAATTAGGATTAAAAATTTTAAATGCCCCATATCCCCCCCCCCACCCCCCCCCCCCCCCCCCCTCTAGGTGCCGTTAGGGACAACAATAACATGTAACATTTACAAATTCTTGAATTTATTTAATATAAAGTCAAGTGGTAAAAAAATAATAAAAATGAATATACTAAAATTAATTTATAAATATTCTTTTGTTGACAGTTTAATTTTAAACATAATTAATTTTAAAATCATTGAAAATCAGAAAAAAAAAATACAAAATAAGTAAATAATGTTACAAAGTTTTTTTTTTTAGGAAATGCCGTTTGTATCTGACATTATTTTAAAAATTAAAATTATAAATATTTATTAGACTAAACTAGAGAATATAAAAACCGATACTACATGAGTACCACTATACAAGTATCACTGACTTACACTAAAAGAGAAACCTGTATATTCTATGCGTACCAAAAATTAACTATAAAAAGTTGGATACTTTGTGTAGTAAAAAAGCTAGATATTATATGTTTCATATCGTGGCGTGTAATTTTCACACGAATGCGATGATGTCATGCAAATAGTCACGTTACGTGATCGACACACATAACATGATGTGACATAATTAACGTTCTGTAACATGACTGATCACGGCGTGACTAATTTCTTTCTCTAACTCTATACAAAATCTATACGTACGGTTTAAATAAATCCAGTGGGAGGACCCTACTATTTTGAAAAAATAAATAAATTTACTAAGAGCAATCCCCATGTTTGGTTGTGGACTAAAGCTAAGGTGGCCTAAGTTGGTTATTTCAACTTAGGCCAGTCAAAATAATTTATATTTGGTTGTGCCTGAAATTATATTATGATTTAAGCTATTCAATGAAAGTGGGGCCCAGTGACATAAAATTGAAGAAAAATTTAAGACACCTCAGGAGGTGGGTTAATTTAGGTCCATTTAAGCCGTACTAAATTTAAAAGTATTTCATATTAGACTAGCCAATTTAAATCATATTTGGTAAAATAACAGTAGTCTAAAGTTTTTATTCTATCTTTAGTCCACAATCAATCATTAATTTAATAAGTTCCTCGACAAGAGGTTACCTCTTTTGCTGAAAAGTTGAGTACGACCGTTGTTTAGATTCAAATGTAAAGCTTTTAGATGAACTTATTTTCCCACGAAAGAGATTTTATGGATTCAAAAATATTCAACGGAGCAGTTGTTGCCGCAAGAGGATTCTGCATATTCCAATCTAATTCTGCTGTAGAAAGCAAACAAATGAATGGATCCTGAAATTTCTCAACATATTTAGTCTTACATTAACTGTGCTTTGAAAGTGAGGCATGCCCATTTTTCTTTGGTTCGGTCAAATTAGAGAAATCAAGTAAAGCGATGCCTCACCATCAGAGAAAAACCCATCTTATTTATAGTCCGTGCATAGTCAAAAAGAAAACATGACGTGATGCAACTAAGACTTGTGATTTGATCTTATATCATTAAATATTTTAACATAATATGACATGATGTAACTAAAATGATATAGGATAGTTACATGTGATCATACAAAAGGTCATACCCTGACTATATGTGACATGATTAAATATAACGTAACTGATCAAGTTTGATTATTTTCTTTAAGTTTTAAGCTAATTCACATAAAATAATAAGAAAATATTGCAAAATAAATTTAAATATGAAAATGTTGAAAAAATTAAGAATTCAGAGTAGGTCCGACGCCCATTGGACCTACTTTGGTTCGATGGGAGAAATGACCATTCGATTGCATCAAGATCCATGCTAAGTACATTAAAATACGTGCACATTGTTTCAATTTCCTTGTGCACTAATTTTGGTACTAATCGTACGGTGTTAGAGCTAATTGAACCTAAAAGTAAGTCCGATACCCATCGAACCTACTCCTATCTCAAAAATTAATCATGTGTCAGGACACATTAAAAAGTTATCATACACATTTTCAGTGTCGTTAACATTTTCATCTATGGGTCTTGTTTTTTTTATACACGGGGGCTCAAGTGTCATCTTATCGTTCGATTGGTCCGTCCAAAAGGTCTCAAATCTTTTGCTAAAAAATTGGTTAGGAACGCTGTTTGATTAAAAATGTAAAGATTTTAGATCAAACCATTCTCACGCGAAAGAGATTGTATGGATTTAATAGCATTCGATTAAGCAGTTGTTACAATAATTTTGATTCAGTAGTTGTACCATAAGGGTCTGAATCTGCCCAATTCGTCAGGTGAACAGTCAAATCTGGATTTAGTATGTTTGGCTTATGGGAAGCAAACAATAAATAGATCCATCAACTTATCAACATATTAAATTTACACGTAAATGTGTTTTGAAAATGAAGCAGGCCTCATTTTTTTTTTATGGTTCGGTCAAGTTAGAGAAATCCAGTAAGTTAATATCTCACCATCGAAAATAAGGACCTTAATGATATTTTTTTTATTATTATTTGTTCTCTCCGTATCGTGGTACCAATAATTTATTTTGATAATTTAGGGTACGTTTGGATGAACTCTAGAATAGCTAGAATAGCTACTGTTTAAGAACAGTGCTATTCAGAACAGTGAAAAAGTTGTTTGGATTGCATATTTGGAATAGAGTTTGAAGAGAATAGCTACTGTTTAATAATTTATGTGTAAGATTAAATATAATACAATATAATATTAATTCAAATATTAAATATAATATAATATTATTTTAAATATTAGATTAGTATTAAATAAAATATTATATTAAATATAATATAATATTAGTTTAAATATTAAATGTAATATAATATTATTTTAAAAATTAGATTAGTATTAAATAAAATATTAGACTAAATATAATATAATATTATTTTAAATATTATATTAGTTTAAATATAATACAATGTAATATTAATTTAATTATTAAATATAATATAATATTATTTTAAATATTAGATTAGTATTAAATAAAATATTAGATTAAATATAATATAATATAATATAATGTTAATTTAAATATTAAAATATAATATAATATTATTTTAAATATAATATTAGTATTAAATAAAATATTAGTTTAAATATAATACAATATAATATTAATTCAAATATTAAATGTAATATAATATTATTTTAAATATTAGATTAGTTTTAAATAAAATATTATATTAAATATAATATAATATTAGTTTAAATATTAAATATAATATAATATTAGTTTAAATATTATATATAATATAATATTATTTTAAAAATTAAATTAGTATTAAATGAAATATTAGATTAAATATAATATAATATAATATTAATTTAACTATTAAAATGTAATATAATATTATTTTAAATATTATATTAGTATTAAATAAAATATTAGTTTAAATATAATACAATGTAATATTAATTTAATTATTAAATGTAATATAATATTATTTTAAATATTAAATTAGTATTAAATAAAATGTTAGATTAAATATAATATAATGTAATATTAATTTAAATATTAAAATGTAATATAATATTATTTTAAATATTATATTAGTATTAAATACAATATTAGATTAAATATAATACAATATAATATTAATTTAAATATTAAATGTAATATAATATTAGTTTAATTATTAGATTAGTATTAATATTGAAAGCAACAAATGCTATTCCATGTTTTTATAGGAATAGCGAATAGCAATGCTATTCTGAAAACAGTAGCTATTCCGAATAGCTCCATTTCTCGTTTGGATGCACCTTGTTCCGAATAGCAATGCTTTCTAAAAACAGTAGCTATTCTTGTGCATCCAAACGTAATAAGAATAGGCAAGCAAAAAACTTCATTAGATTATTGGATAAAGATAAATGTAATAAATATTCCGTATCTATGATTCGATAGGATAATTGATAAATATAAAATTATATATATATTAATGTTTTATCCGTACCTATTAATAACTATATAATTTTATTATTATGTTTATATTGATTTATACAATATGTTATATAATTTATTTATTTAATTATTTATGAAAATAGATTTATACAATATTTTATATTATTTTATTTTATTAAAACTTGTTGAAAGATTGAGACAAGATGAAAAGAGTGAGTCTATGGTACTATGCATATCACGGGTTGATCAGTAATACGGGTCAATATTTCTATTTTTAAAATCTTAATGGTCGATCCAAAATGTTTAATATGATCCCATATGAATATCTACTTGCAGACTGAATTTTATATTTTTTTTAGGATTTTTTACTATTTTTTAAAATAGGTAGAAATCCACTTGATCTGAAAATTTTGGACCACCCAAAAACAGTGATTTTCTATCTATCTTAAAAAATAGTAAAAAAAATCTAAAAAATATAAAATTTGGTCTGCAAGTACATATTCATACGAAAATAATTTTGAATAATTTGGATTGAGAGTTAGGATTTTGAAAACGAAAATATTGATCTGTATTACTGACTAAATTGTGATATAGTACCATAAACTCACTCAGATGAAATACCAAAAGAAAAGTATTTAATTTAAATACTCCTCGATCTTATTACATAAATTAAGGAGTCAATGACAATTTGTTACTTAATATGTAAATAAATGGATTATCCTTGTCTTAATTATTGATCATTTTAAGCTGTTTCAAATTCGCGTTAATTTCTCATCATTTACTTTTTCCTTTTATGATTTCAGCTTCTGTCTTTCTCGTTTTAGCCAAAGTTTATATTTGTTAATTTATATAGAGGAGGGAGGGATGTAATACTCATATTATGTCTTTTCTTTATCATAATATTTTTTAGATATTAATTTTTCAAGTCTAATTACTCATCCGAACAAAATTGAAATGTTGTAATTGATAATGCAAATGCCAATCTCCAAGTTTCATTTTTTTTATTATGATTTCAAAAATTTGTTATCAAGGATTTGAAAACTAAATACACGGTAAAGAAAAATAAAATAAAATAAAAATAAACAATATTGTAATTAAATCTTTATGCTTACCTTAATTGAGCTTTGGTGGCTCTATTATGTTTGGCTCTGAACTTTTTCTTTTTAAAGTATGTTTTATTAATATTTTATTGTACATAGAATTCTCAGAGTCAACAGTATATTCGCTATCAATAATATTTATGAACACCCAATCACACAATAATTTTGTCCATTCTAATAATATGTGAAACTATATATTCCCATAAAAATAAAATGAAGCATATAAAACCAGAAATTAATAACTAAAGTAGAAAACATATCTTGATTACATATTTCATAAAAGATTTGACTTGGTCACATTAGCTTACCTTGAGATAAAATGAAGAAGAGGTGAGAAGAGTAGAGAGGAGAAGGGAGGGAGCAGTTTTCACAGCTTCTCTATTTTTCTTTGGTAACCGGTTCTGCTGTTTATTTTTTTGGACAAACAAGAACTTATTTTTCCTCATTTTATGGTTGATCTTCATCGAGATTTGTGCATGAAAAAATTGAACAGTTTTGCATGAGAAAAAAACAGGAGCATACTTTTACAAAAGAAAAACTGCTGATTCGTACTAAATTTTTTGTGGTCATGACACAGTGTGCAATTTCTTATATATGTTGGAACCTAATTATTGATTCGGTTTCAAAATAATTTCTCACGGTCCTAATAGACATCTATTAGATCGAAAAGAAATAAATCATTTTTATTTGAGACTGATTTTTTTTAAATTTTAGAATAAAAATATTATAAGGACATTTATTTGGCTTCATGTTGGATAATAAGATCCTTACACAGGAGGTTCTAACATACATGGGTTGTCAAGTTGCCACGGGGTGTCACCTATGTGCGGTGGACATTCTGGAGACCAGGGACCACATTATGTGGGAATGCAGCTATTCCGGGCAATTCTGGAGGGGTCTAAGAGCACATTACAATATAACGGCACCGGGTGGTGTAGACATCCTCTTTGAATGGACGTGTGCACTGTCACAAATGTCCAAGTTAAGCCGGAAGCAATGGAATGTCATCTGGGCGGCGGACAATGGCGAGGCCACATTGTTATAGGGGTAGGCATATGCCTATGCCTACCCCTGAATTTTTTTTTTTATTAGAATCGGGTATTTTTTTAGCTTTGCCTACTCCTAAAATATGGACTTGCCTACTCCAGAGTCCAAATTGAAGCACATGAAAATAAAAAAAAATTAAAACTTTGAACCATAGAATCGTGAGTTCGTGACTGAAGACCGTACGCGAGTGAGAGGATTACGCACGACGCTAGAGGCAGAGCCGCAGAGGGGATTATGCGCTGACGCCACTTGCCACCAGACGCGATTCCGCCACAAGATGCGACGACGCCAGAGGCCAGCAGGGAGACGCTAGTTACCACCCAGCAGTGTTGTAAAATGCGGTTCATGCGGCTGCATATGTGGTCGTATATGCTTATGCAGTTCGATTCCGCATGAAAATCTTCATGCAATCTCATATATGCGGTTTCGCATGAAAATCGCATATTTTCAGTTTAAAGAGGCATGTTAATTTTTAATCATGTAATTATTTGCATCTAGGATCATGCGATTCAATCACTGAGTGTCAAAAAATTGTTTGCATCTAGTTAATTTAGTGAGTTACTTTAGGATCAATGTCCCTGCTTAGACCCAATTCTGATATGCTCAGACTCAATTCACTAAATAATTTTAATATGCTGGGATATGACACAAATGCGAGATGGGGTTAGGAGAAATACAGTGAGGGGAAGACCTGTAATGTACAGGGGAGAGGGGGCTGCCCCGGGGTCTTGTAATTTTTTTTCAAATTCTGTAAATAACCTTATTTTTCTTATTAATATATTTGTTGATGGCTAAGCCGACAACCATAAAAAAAAAGAGAATAAAAATATTGTAATTCTCACCTCATTGATTAAACGTTCTCTATTATTGGTGATTCGGTGAAAACTACGTATTCCATCTTCCCAATAAGACAGGGTTCCATCAATTGAAAGTCCTAGATTAGACAAGATGTCAAAGAAGAAAACAAAATTGAACTAAAAATTAATAATAAAAAAAGAAATCATATTGTAAAACAGTCCTCCAATGCTATTTATTTGTATTTGTTCATTATAATTTTCTGATTTAAATAAACATATTATACAAATAGTCTTATAGTATCATTTTGGTCCTTAATGTTTCAAAAGTACTATTTTGCTTCTTAAAAGTTTTTAAGTCATAATAAATTAATCCTACCTATATTACCAATAAAAAAACAGGGAAAATTTCCATTGTGCTCATTCAAACTTTCTAAATAGCCAATTTCTCTATAAATGCATTATAATATTCAATATTCTTATATAAACTTAACTTTATTTCTTCTATTTACCTTCATTTATTTTATCTTTTATTTAATTATTTCAAAAATTGTATTGACTGAAAATACTCTTTTATTAAAATAGAGGTGTCCATTAAAATTCTAAATGTGATTGAATCAGAGCTAAAACAAGAAATGCTTTATCATCCTTCCTCACTTAACCTTCAAACTTTCGCGCCTATCTTCTCCTCTCCTCTCTTCTCATGGACTTAATAAAATCATACCTATCATCAGTACTGTATTCCTAATTGCTTGAGGAATCAGAAATAGTTTTCTTGAGGAGACGAGAAACCCCAAAGAAAGAAGGTGAAGCAAGGAAGATGAATCTTTTACTGTTTTAGCTCTATTCAGTTACTGTTAGAAACTTAATGGATACCTTCATTTTATATAAAAAGACATATTGGTCACTATAATTTTTAAAATAATTAAAAATATATATATAAGAGATAAAAGAAATAAAATTAAGTTTATATGGGGATATTGAATATTTTGATATATTTGTGGTGAAATTAGCTATTTTGAAATTTTGGATAGGCATATAAAAAAATTTCCCTAAAAAATATATAGATGAATATCACGTTTATTCTACGTTATTATTTTTTTTATAAAGTTATGATGGCAATGCTAAAAGAAACTAATGTGTTTATATTAGTTTCAGCATTATTTTATGTTTGTGTGGCTCATTCCGTCATTCGTTGCAAAGGCTAAAAGATGATGCCACCGTAGATGAAAGCATTATTTTTTCAATGGATTTTGAACATAGGAACAATTTTGTACAAATTAAAATTTCTTAAGGAGCATATATTAAATGAGTGATACTTTAACAAAAAAAAAAACATTCTAATAATTTACCACGTAATTTACTTCTCACGCTTATATCTTCGGAAATTTTTAACTGTAATATTATTGCCGAGATAAAAAGAAGCCACAAGATGACATGTTAGTAAATAAAACAACCTAGTTTGAAATAAAGATAAAAAAAAATAACTTTATTTCAAGGACAATTTTGAATGATTCCCTCAAATAATTAGTGTCCTAGTACCAGAGTCCGCATCTGCTGCGATTCTTCGCTCATGAACAGTGACCTGCGATTCCTGTTTTTCCAAATCCAACTGTTGAATTGTTTCGAGATTCGTGCAAGAAAAAATCAGCTGCTTTGAGATACGTGTACGAAATTATTGGACGGTCAGATTTGAAAAAACAGGAATTTTAGAGTTACTGTTGACCCTTTTAGAATCGCAGCAGATGTGATTTCCTAGTACCATAGCTATCCTATATCCTATGGACATTGACTGAAGATCTCTGCGGCCTCAATTTTCTTATTTCGGCCTTTGAAAGGCCCAGGAGCCAGGGGCCTCAATTTCCAAATAAAGTATTTAGACTATAGAAAGAGAAATCCTTTGACTTGCCAGTGCTTTCTGATGATAGTCTGTACAATATCTGGACAACAATACAAGCGCACGTGAAAATGATGAGTCATCTCCTCTCCAGTTTAAAATCTTAAGACTTGAGTTCTATTGATAGCATAAAGTTATTCCTATTATGGTTTAAAAAATCTATCAAATATTTTAATTTAAGTAGCCAGTAAATTGGTTATATAATAAACTTGTAGAATACTAACTTTTAGTTTTTTTTATGATTTATGAAAAATGACAACAAATGACTTAAAAATAAAAGAAAATTGCTAATATTTTAAGCTATTTTTGCCATCTTTCATAAATTATAAAAAATAGTAAATTTTTTTCTAAAAATAGTAAAAATTAGCATTCTACGAGTTCATTATATAACCAATTTACTGAGCTACTTAAATGGAAGTTTGAAGTTTATACAATATGTTTTTTAGACTGTAGCACAAATGACCTTATGCTATCCATAATACCCAAGCCTTACTCTAAAATCTCACATTCTCTGCCTTCCAATTATAGTTAAAAAAAAAACAGACCGACTCTATGATTGTTCGTGATGTAGAAGGAGCTCTTCTTAAAACCAAGCTAGACCTATGTTCACTATCACTAGTAGATTTTCTCAGATGATATTGAGGATCCCCTTAGATAGATTAAAATAAAATTTATCAAAGAAATATGTTATACGAGAGAAAATAGAGACAGAGAGAATCGAGTATCTGATATATGCTAGCTAATTGCGTATATTTATAAGATCAAGCTTTTACTGTTGCTTTAAGGAAAAAAAAAAAAAAAGATGCTAGTCCTTTGGCAGAAAGAGTTTTACTCAGGTCTCTGAACTCTCAAGAGAGTAATAAGGAGAGAGGGAGGGAAATGACCACCTAGGCACATCTATACAATTAAATTCAAATGGGACAATTCGGAGAGAAACAGTGACTGTTCCCAATCCACTTTTATAGGGCCCAGACTAGTCAACCAGTCTCAGCCCAGAGACCTAGTATCATGCCATGTCATTTTCTTATCAGTCTTTGGACCGAATAATTTCTCTGAAAACCAAACTGAGTTGTCAATTTTACTATTCACTATATCATACATCCACATAAAAAATTAGATATACAGATAGATGTAATTCTATGATGCGATAAGATTGTTTAGTTCTTAATATGAGTATAATAAGCTAAATATATGGATAAATAACGGTGATTTTTACCTTTAAATTATGGTTTCAGAAGAAAAATATGGCTAGAATAACATTAAAGATATCTTATAAAATTTATCAAAGAGTTACAAAATATGTCATTTTTTATGCAATAAGATTGATTACTTCATAATATTTAACATGAATATTGTTATATATATATATATATATATGACATATAATTCGGACTTTAATGCATCTGAAAATAGTTTTTTTTTCTTGATAATTTTTATATATGGATTTTATACTAACCCCTGTAGCAGCGGAGGGATGTTCAAGGTATGGAGATCAATTGACTCTATTTAATTTCAAAAAAATTATACTTGTACCCATTTTTCAACATAGATTTGAGTAAAATGTGGTAAATATGTATATTTAATTCCTATTCATTATATACAAATTTTATATGATTGATCTCCATTTATATTTAATTCTCATAATTTGAAAGGCTGATAATTCCCATCAAAGAACGTTTGACATTTACTGATTCTAATGCATAATTGTGTCTCCTGTCTGTGTAATCCGAGTAAGACTGGAGAGGATTAGCAGGTCAAGTAGTCCAGATGTTGTCTGACTTCATCTTATTAAAAATGCAACATAATTGGAGAGAGAGAGTGAGAGACTATAATACTATATACATATCAATTGCCGTCTATCATTCCATAAAGAAGTTGTAAACGAACCTACTTGCTAATTGCGTTGATGCATGCATTTCCATTTATTAGTTGTTCCTAAATTCCAAAAAATAGTAAAAAATCATAAAAAAATAGTAAAAAAAAAAAATTCAAAAATGATAAAAATTAGCATTCTATGAGTTCATTATATAACAAATTTACCGAGCTACTTAAATTGAAGTTTGAAGTTTATATAATAGATTTTGGGGAGTGCTATTCTACACGCAAGAATTGTAATATCTAGCGCTGAGAGAATTCTTTTTCTCTTAATACCTATTTTGCCCTTCTAATACCTTCTCTCTTCGATGGACTCAATTAATGCAGATTTTCTCTCTCTTAGATTATCTCAATTAAAGGAAGTAACGTAGACTCTCTCCTCCAAATCTGATGTTTGATTCTTCATTTATGAGAATGGAAATAAATCTTTCCTCAAAAAAGAAGATGGAAATAAATCAGTCCAGCAGGTATGCTGATAGCAAACTATGGGCGAGCAAAATTTATGTTGGTACATGGTGTACCGGTAGAGACCGTACCATACGAAAAATGTAAATTGACTGTAATTGTTGATGCTTCTTGTAGCCATTGAAGCATAATGGATGTATTAATAAGCGAGCCCTGATTCATTCTCCAGAGTATAATATGGATTGGAGAATTCATAGTAGGTCTGATGCCCATCAGATCTGGTTCGATGGGTGTAATGACCATTCGATCTGCTACAAGATTCGTGCAAACTACATTAAAATCCGTGCAGGTCTACATTAAAATATGTGCAGATCTATCAAACAAAAGATGGTGTGATCCTTTCGACCTTTCCTATCCCAACATCATTTTCAGGTTAAAACTGTACTTTAAAAAAATACAAAAGTAAATTCCAACTTTTTTCTCAATTTTTGTAACACAGGAGACTAGCACAATTTAAATACATCAAGAGAAACAAGCATTTAAAAAATTTATGCACAATTGAGCATCAATTGATAATAGGTACCGGTTTATAAGGGAAGAAAAAAGTACAAACTGACATGTAAGCACAATAAGTCTCTGTCCTCCTCCCTCTCTATGATGAAATCTTGTTGTGTTTCATTTTGTAACTTATTTCATTCAACTATAGCTTTCTTCATTCTGTTAAGCATGGCTGTCTTAACGCAACCTCATATTCAAGGCTCTATCAATTTTTTTTTGAAGTGATTTCTAATGTTGGCCTTTGTACTAATACTTCTGGTTCAATAAAACAGCCAATCATGTTTTTTCTTGGTTCTTTTTTTTTTGTCTGACCAACCGAATGGATTGATTTATTTCCATTCTCGTCGAATAGAGGAAAAGTTTGCATTACTTCCTTTAATTGAGTTATTCTAAAAGAGAGAAAATTAACAATTAATTGAGTCAATGGAAGAAAGAGAGTATTGGAAGGGTAAAACAGGTATTTAGGAAAAAAATATTCTCTCAGCACTAGATATTACAATTCTTGCATGTAGAATAGCACTCTCCTAGATTTTTTAGACTGTAGCACGAATGACCTTATGCTATCCATGGCACACAAACCTTACTCTAAAATCTCACATTCTCTGCCTTTCAATTATAGTTAAAAAAAAAAACCAGACCGACTCTATCATTGCCCGTGATGTAGAAGGAGCTTTTCTTAAAACCAAGTCAGACCTATGTTCACTATCACTAGGAGATTTTCTCATATGATATTGAGGATCCCCTCAGATAGATTAAAATAAAATTTGTCAAAGAAATATGTAATACTCGAGAAAATAGAGACAAAGAGAATTGAGTATCCGATCTATGCTAGATAATTGCGTATATTTATTAGATCAAGCTTTTATTGTTGCTTTAAAAAAAAAGGATGCTGGCCCTTTGGCAGAAAGATATGGAGGTTAATTGACTCTATTTAATTTAAAAAAAAAAATACTTGTACACATTCTTCAACATAGATTTGAGTAAAATATGGTAAATATGTAAATTTAATTCCTATTCATTGTATACAAATTTTATATGATTGATCTCCATTTATATTTAACTCTCATAATTTGAAAGACTGATAATTCCCATCAAAGAACGTTTGACATTTACTGATTCTAATGCATAATTGCGTCTCCTGTCTGTGTAGTCCGAGTACAGACTGGAGAGGATTAGCAGATCAAGTAGTCCAGATGTTGTCTGCCTAGATATAGCTGACTTCATCTTATTAAAAATGCAACATAATTGGAGAGAGAGAGAGTGAGAGACTATAATACTATATACATATATCAATTGCCGTCTATCATTCCATAAAGAAGTTGTATACGAACCTACTTGCTAATTGCGTTGACGCATGCATTTCCGTTTATTAGTTGTTCCTTAATTATTTAGACAGAGCAATGTATGAACTTATCCAGTTCCATTATTGGCTGGGTTATGTATATTCTGATGGGTTATGATAGCAATCTCCAGAATTTATTAGCCAGCTTTACCACAACAGCTTATCAAGATATAATGTAATAATATATCCATTTTTACAAAACTAATTCTAACATAACATACATCCTTTTTTTCATAGTACATTCATTTGTATTTTTTTTTTAATATTATATAAAAAAAGGGTGAATATACATTCCACTAATTAGAAAGAACATTTGTCAAATTTGAATATCCATCAAAGATTTTCAAATTTCAACGATTTTGTTTTAGCAACTTTTTATATTTGTGCACATAAAATTTCAACAATAAAAACGAATGTATGCAAGAGTTACATTATATCTTAATCTATTCAAAATTATATTCATATTAAAATCCATTTAGTGATCAAATTTTATATTGTTTAAAAGAATTCACAACTTTTTAGATAGGTAGAAAATCACTGGATCTAAAATTTTTGGACCACCTGAAATTAGTAATTTTCTACCTATCCAATAAAATAGAAAAAATCATTAAAAATATGTAAGTATATATGTTTTCATATGTAGATTATATTAAGCAGTTTGAATCATCTGCTTGAATTTTAAAAACAAAAATATAAAAACAAAGTACCGTGTACATGTCTTTATTTTCAATGGATGTACTGTACGTGTAGCATTATGCTCTAGATTGTAGTTGCTGTACGTAGTTGGATGACGAGTGAAATTGGGTTTAATTTGATTGGCCGGTCGAAGAAAAACATCCCCTAAACGAAAAAAGACATTGTACTCAATCAACGATGAGTCACTCTCCAATTTCTTGCGTGGCACAATTGATTAGCAAATATCAATCAATCTTTAATTATACAGTGATAACTAAACATATCTAATTTCGTATACGTTATATCATTGAAATAATTGAGGCCGTCGAAGCACCGGTGGCCGCATATGGAATTTCTCTTTTGTATAGTGATAGAAATTAATATACATATATATTTTTTTTGTGGTTTTCCAAATTTTGGCCACTTGGACGAGCACATTTTTTATTTGGCAATTTGAATGTTCAACATAAGTGGAATGGACTACGAATTAAAATGGAAGTTCTTTTAGAATTAAAAAAAAATCAGGAATATTGTGTGTGTGAATCATTATTTTTGTTTGTAATGTTTGTGAATCCATTTTATATAATCAGTGTAGTTAGATTTTCCGAAATTATGTGAAAGTTTTATAAAGATTACACAATGGTGAGAACTTCTATTTCCTAAAATTTGCACTTTTATTTATTTATTTTCTCACTTTGTGGTGTTTCATCCCAAAAAAAAACAAAATTGTTGGACGAGTTCATAATTTTTCATATGCTACGATATAACGGCTGATAAAACTTGGTCAATATCCGAGACTTTGAAACAAAATTCATGAGATGAATGAGCAAATATGATTTGCTTGCTAAATGATCAGAGCATGTGAAACCTTCTTTCAAATACACGACATGTCATTGGCCCAAAATTTCTTTGTAGCCACCGTGGCCCAAAATCCTTTGGCCCAATGGTTGAATTGCATTGAGCCATTGAAGAAAAAAAAAAGAAACAGCTAAGCCGTCTAGGGTATCTGGTACAAACAATGTCTTTTAGTCTCCGATTAGAGAAGTCACCGTGACGTGACGTGACGTGACGTGACGTGACAAACACGCTGTGATTTGGTCACGTGACGTGATTAACTTTTTTTTTCACGTGACGTGACGTGACCAAAATGGTGGAGGATGGTCACGTCACGCGTAGTCACGCCGTGACCATACGTGACGTGATCACACGTGACGTGACGTAAATTAGTCATGTCAATTTTTTTTATATTTTAATTTAAATTGTTGAAAATTTAGAAAAAAATATGAAAAATTCTAAACTAAGTAAATAATGCTATAAAGATTTTTTTTTTTTAGAAAATGTTGCATCTGACATTACTTTAAAAATTTAAATTACAAATATTCATTAGACTAAACTAAAGAAAATAAAAATCAGTACTACATCAATACCAGTATCACTGAACTTATACTAAAATAAAAATCTGAATACTCTATATATACAAAAAAGTTGGATATTCTATGTTTTATGCCGTGACGTGACGTGACTAGTCACGCCGTGATAAATTTCCTTCTCTATCTCCGATTGCCAAATTAGAAAGAAAACATTTCTCAGGAGCTTATAAAAGCAACACTGGAGTTCCTTGAGTGAAATGCAAAAACCACTTAACTAGACTTAGATAATGAGTTTGAATATTTTCAGATTCAGACTCAGATAATGAGTTTGGAATAGGGTTATAAATGGTCGAATATAGATTGGATAGTGATCAAATTGTGTTCTCATTTGCTATTTTTTTTGGATATCTATATTAATACAGACAGTCTTAGATACGGATACGGATACGGATACGGATTGGATATTAAATGGATACGAATACGGATTGGATATCGGATGGATATGAATACAAATATGAATATAATTTGTATAATTAAAAATAAATTACTAATATACATTCTAGTAAAGAATAATTTCTAAATATAATATTTTTCATAATAAGTTTGTTGGTTACAAAACATATATCATATTAACAAAATAATAGTCACTAATTATGTTATCATGTTATATTGCTCACCATAGTATATATGTATATGCAATTTAATAATCATTGGTATGTATATGCAACTTAATGAATCAAGTTAAGAACAAAGAGTATCTTTGTTGGGGTTTAGGGGTGTAAATAGTCGGATATGAATAGTTACAGTGTAACTTACAAATAGTTAAAAATTAAATCGTATCCTTATTCGTTATAATTTTTGAATACAGATATGGATACGGATAGTCTCAGATACAGATACAGATCGGATAATTTAAGTAGTTTTTCGGATTCTGATCCGAACAAATTTGGATAATATCTGATCAGTTTACACCCCTAGTTTGGACTTAGATGGGTTTAATTTAAAATTGTTCAGATCTAAATTCAGATATTTTTTTTAATAAATAAAATATTTTAAGTGGGCTTTATTTGATTTTGGTTAATAATGAGACATATAGTCAAAATTTTATGTGATCAAAGACGGTAAACTCATATGTGACCGTATAGATTGTATTTTAAAACACTACATGCAACACGGTTCGATACCGCTGGTGATTATTAAAAGAGAGTGGTAAATTCACATCATAGATCTAATTATTTATGTCCGAAATTTACTATATACAAAACATATTTTTATTAAAATTATATTATCTTCCAAATTCAACTTTTTTTTTAATCGATATTTTTTTGTAGATCTGAGAAATAATTTCGTTGACGGCGGTGCGGATATTGGTCTATTATGGACCTTCTCCCTTTTTATTGGGTCGAGTGTTGGATCGGATTTGGTATGCGGATCATAAACCCATGTACCTCTGACCCTGTTGGATTTCTCGAATACAGTCATAAGTTATGTCGTGAGTTCCCGGGCCGTGACTAGGCCGAAAACGTGCGCCCCGAATCCGAAAACTGTACCTTGCACGCTCGACATATGGTTGGGTTGGGTTTACAGCTTGTAACAGACATAAAAGAGTATTTTAATTGGACATGGACTGATTGTTGACCAATGGAATTGATCTACTGAAACATCCTTTATTCATTTTTTTTTAATCTTTTATTTCTCTTGGTGAGATACCTGCATTCCATTTTATTTTGGGAGATACCGTGGTTCATGCGGTCGTATATGTGTATGGAGTCCGATTCCGCATAAAATTTTTCATGCAGTCTCAAATATGCGGTTTCGCATATGTAGCCGCATATTGAGCTGCATATGTCCGCATATTGGTCTGCATATGTGCGAATTTATTATTTGAATGATTTTAATGGGAATATATTGCATGTTTTGAGTGAAAATAAATTAATATATAGTTTAAAATCCGCATATATAAGTCCATATGAAATTTCGCATATGCGGTATGCAGTGGCCTTCCGCATGCATGAACAAAATCGCATTTTACAACATTGGGAGATACAATTTCGACTCACACATCCAATTTTGCCTAAGAAATAAGACTCAGTATTAACCTCCCCCTCCACTAACAGTAACTGTATGTCTATGTGGGAGAAAGGGGAGGTAGCACAGTTGATTAGAAAAAAGTCATAGAATTGTTGTACCCAAATGTCGAGAGTTTGATTTCCCCTCACAACTTCGCAGCCTCCGCGAAAGTTAAAAATAAAACAGTATGTCTGTGTGAGATATCTGCATCGTAAATTATTTACATAACAAGACAAAATTAGTTGAAAATTTAGAGCATGTTCGTTTGTCACGGAATTACACGGGATAAAATTTGACTGGGTGGAAACCCACTATTGAAAAAGTGGAAACCCATGGATATAGGTATACGCGAGTTTGATTATGGGAATATACAAAAATGAGTGTTTAGTTGTGAAATTAGTTGTGGAAATCTTAATTTGAGAAATATATTAGTGAGAAACTATACTTTTTTTTTCTGGAATAATTATCAACACTAATTTTAATGAATAAAAGCTAATAATTAACCTACAATAAAATTTATGGGGAAAATAATTGAAAATAAAATTCAGCATGTTATCATTGCCATGGCTTAATATTGTCTAATGAAGAGAGAGAGAGAACAGTAACCTTTGGTAAAGAAAAAATGTTATCATTGCCATGGCTTAATATTGTCTAATGAAAAGAGAGAACAATAACCTTTGGGAAAGAAAAAAAAAATGCAATTTGATGAAAAAATTTTGTTCCCACCAAATAATAAAGAGTTAGATTTTAAAATGGAAATATAACTCAATCCCATCTTTGCAGAAAAATGCAACCGAACTGTGCAGTGGAAATTATTTCTACCGAATTCATAATCCTTCAAATTCCTGTGTTTAGAGGCCTCCAAACGGTTCCCTTAAAGTATGTCATATCAAAGTTAGCACTAGTACCAAAATCATATATAGCGTCCTGTAAATGTATTTTAAATATATTCATAAAACATGATACATATATTTATATAAACAAATATATTTGTAATATGAATATAATATTTGGAGAAAGGAGAGAATGGATACGAGTCTCGTTGTAGAAAATAGCACCCCTTGATTAAGCCCAAAAGCTCTGTTTATGAGCTTCCTCTTATTCGGATTCCCCAGCTTCTTAGTGGGTAAAAAGCCCAGTACATATAAAAGGCCTATTTGGTCCATGCATCTGTGTAGTTGTGTTGATATGTCATATAAAGGAAATCACCTAGTTACTGGGACCAACCATATCTGCAGGGGTCTACTTTAAAATTTGCGTCAGATTAAAAAAAGACGATGCAGATCTTATTTTACAATGTATGGTACCGCACTGAATCTAAACTCTCCAGCCTAATCAACTAGTTGTACCCCATACATTATGAACTATTGGAAAAAAAAAAGTAGATCCTTACATTTTTGTTTAGGAAATTGAGGTTAAAGATATATATTTTTTTTCTAAGATAAATGTTTGTGTATAGTTATCATTTTCTTAAAATAAAATTGTGGGCAACTTCACCTTTAAATAATAAAAAAAATATTTATTCGGATTTCAAATCTGCAACTTATCAAGTAAAGAATATTATATTTTAGCCACTAAAAAAAACTATTTTTCAATCTTTACGTTTTTGCTAAGAACTAGTCTTTCGTTTAGTGACAAAGACAATGTTCTCTGTATAAAAGGTCGCAGGTTTGAAATCCATAAGAGAAACCTTTGTGATATTAAATAGTTGGATGGCTTCATCTCCAACTTTTATTAAAAAATAATGTTTATATTTGTTGTTTCAAGCAATTCTATTGTTCGTCTATTTGATTAATTTGCAAAATATACAATTAATTGAATTTTACTATTTTCTCTATTTTAGAATTCATGCAGGTTCAAGATATTTGGAATTGCAATATGCATATGTTGAACCGAAGAAAACATCAAGAGATTTATCAAGGAATTAAAATATAAAATTATAAACTTGGTAAAGTAGTTTTTGATATTGTTTCACAAGGACAAACATTGGTAACTTTTGTCAGAATGTTATAACGATTTAGACTTATGAGAATACGCTGATAAATTAACTTATCAAATAGCTGAAAACATAGAAAACGTTATAACGTTTTAATTCTTTTCAACAACTCAAAATAGCTATTTTGATCGGTTGATTTTCAGAGGACCATCGTTGGTAACGATTGACAAAACATTGTAACGTTTGTGAAGAAAGCTGCCCAGAATAGAATAACCAAATTCAAAAATCGATGAAAATGTTATGAACGTTTTATGCTAAAAAGCTCTTTCTGAAGCTATTTCTATAACTCTATAAATAGAACTTTGGGCTTCTTTTAAAAGCAACTTTTAGCCGCCCCTAACTTTCAAAACCTGATTTCTTGTGAGCTTGAGCTCTACCATTGTTGTGAGAGTTTATAACTTCAAATCTCTCAAATAACCTTAAATACACTTCACTAATCTTGAGTTAGATTAGATTAGAGTGAGGTTTAAGTGTTTCTCTTGCAAATATTTTCTCGAAGACTTCGTTCTTCTCTTGAGTTGGCCGTGTGACTTCCTGTTGGTTGTAAGGGCTCACCGGTTCACAAGTTGTAATAATTTCTCTTTGGATAATTGAAAGACACACCTAGAAGAGGTTGCGACACCCCAGAGACGTAGGCCTTGTTTTGCCGAACTCTGTTAACACTCCGCATGTTAATTTTCTCTAAACTCATCTATTTACTTTTTAAGTTGCAATTATTTTTTAAATAAGAGTTTAAGTGTGCATTTAGTATAATAATATTTATGTTTGAATGTTTGATTAATAACTCTTTTTCACAGTATTTATCCAATCTTAGAGATGGAGTACAACCCTTTTCTACAACTACACGATATATATTATTGTGGAATACATTTTCCTTGGTTACTGGCAAGAAACCAACTATATAGAAAATAACCATATTATGGATTTTTGTTTTGCCGAAATAAATAATCTATATATATATATGAGGAGGAATCCACTTACAATATTTACAATATTTGAAAGTTACAACATTTGATTTTACAATTTTTAAAGTTCAAATAGTCGATCCAAGTTGTTCGACATGATCTCTATATTAAAATGTGCTTTGAGACAAAATTTTATATTTTTCTGAATTTTTTTACTATTTATTAAGGTTGTGTTTGGATGGTGCAATAATAGAGCTATTTTTTTATTAGCTCAATTATTCTTATTCTTGAGTCATCCAAACACAAATTGGAAAATTGGATTAGCTCAAGAATAGCTCTATTCTACTAATCCAAAGAAATGGTGGAATAGTAAGAATAGAGCTAGTAGGATTAGTGATATTAATAAAAAAATAATTTTCATTCCTCTCAATTAGAATTAGTTTAAATATTAAAATAATATTAAATAAAATATTTGATTAGTATTAAATAAATAAATATAATATTATATTAGTATTAAATAAATATTGGTTTAAATATTAAATGTAATATAATATTAATTTAAATAATATATTAGTATCGAATAAATATAATATAAAATATTAATATTAAATACATTTTTAGATTAAATATAATATAATATTAAATTAAATATTAAATGTAATATAATATTAATTTAAATGTTAGATTAGTATCAAATAAATATAATATTATATTAGATTAGTATTAAATAAAATATTATATTAAATACAATATAATATTATTTTAAATGTTAAATGCAATAAAATATTAGTTTAAATATTGATTAGTATTATATCTAATATTAGATTAGATTAGTATTAAAAAAATATAATATTTACTTAAAATTTCAATGTAATATAATATTAGTTTAAATATTACATTAGTATTAAATAAATATATCAAATTATATTAGTATTAAATATAATATACTATCAGTTTAACTATTAAATGTAATATAATATTAGTTTAAATGTTAAATGTAATATAATATTAGTTTAAATATTCGATTAATATTAAATAAATATAATATCAGATTAGATTAGTATTAAATAAAATATTATATTAGTTTAAAAAATTTCAGCTTTAATGTAATATAATATTAGTTTAAATATTAAATGCAATATATGATTAGTTTAAATGTTAGATTAGTTTAATCATTATTTTATTCATTTCCTTCATCGCTATTTCAAATATACAATTCAAATGACATTTTTACTAATCCGAATAGTTCAAAATTAGTACTATTCTCAAACCACTCGGATTAGCACTATTCTCAGCCACTAATTCAAAAATTGCTATTCTTGCACTAATCCTTGCACAATCCAAACGCACCCTAAGTATTTTAGAAAATTGTTGTTTTTAGACAATTTTAGACCACTGGAAAACAACAGTTTTGTAAAATACTTACTAAGTAGTAAAAAAATTCGAAAAAAAATGTAAAATTTGATCTCAAAGTACATTTTAATGTAGAGATCATGTTGAACAGGTTGGATCCACTATTTGGACTTTGAAAATTATAAAATTGAATGTTGTAACATGTTGTAAGATCTAAAATGTTGTAAGTGGATCTCTCCTCTATATATATATGAATGAGTTGGGCTATGGTAAGTTGCGAAGTAAGAACCTTGTTTAACTTTATGTTCATATTTTCTATTTTTCAAAGTTCAAAACGCCGATCTGAACCTCTCAACATGATCTACATATTGAAATGTGCTAGGAGACCAAATTTTACATTTTTTGAAAATTTATTACTATATGTTTATAATTTTTTAAATCATTGTTTTTTTAGGTCCATAATTCATCCAAAAACAACGATTTTCTACCCATCTAAAAAAATAGTAAAAAAATCCTAAAAAAAATATAAAATTTGATCTCCAAGCACATGTCAATATGGAGATCATGTTGAGTGGTTTGAATTGGCTGTTTAGACTTTGAAAACAGAGATATAAGCGTGAAGTAAAACAATAATATTACTTCACAACTCACCATAGTCAGTCTCATATATATATGAGGAGGGTTCAAATGCACCATAGTTTTGTGCTCCAATTATGCTCCACGTCTTTATCTCTGTTTTTAAAATCCGAATAGTCGATCCGAACCGCTCAAAATAATTATTACAATAAAATATGCTTGGAGACCAAATTATATATTTTTTAGAATTTGTTTACTATTTTTTTTGGTAGGTACAAAATCTCAGTTTTCAGGAGATCCTGGACCATCCAAAAAATCAATATTGTACCTGCAAAAAAAATTAGTAAACAAATTCTAAAAAAATGTTAAATTTGGTCACCAAGCATATTTTATTGTAATAATTATTTTGAGCGGTTCGGATCGACTGTTCGGATTTTGAAAACGGAGATAAAGATGTGGATCATAATTGGAGTACAAAATCATGGTGCATTTGAACCCTCCTCTCTCACGCTATATATATATATAACACCCTACATTTTTAAAGTTCAAACAATCGATCCAAACCGTTCAACATGTTGGATATATTAAAATGTGCTTGCAGATCAAATTTTACATTCTTTTGAATTGTTTACTATTTATTAAGATAGGTGCAAAAATTCAATGGTCTGAAAACACCGATTTTGTAAAATACTTAATAAATAGTAAACAAATTAAAAAAAATGTAAAATATGGTCTCTAGGCACATTTTAATATGGAGGTCATGTTGAACGGTTTGGATCGACTGTTTGGACTTTAAAAACTTAAAAAATGGATGGTATAATTTTGTGTCACCAAAAAATGATGTAAGTGGATCCCTCCTCATATATATATATATATATAGTGGCTAAGTTCAAATCGTTTGTTCCTAGTCTTCGGAACAAATGATTCTGTTTTCCTATTCTCAAAGTCCAAACGGTCGATCCAAACTGACAGGTGTTCAATCTATATTAAAATGTGCTTGGAGATCAAATTTTATATTTTTTGGATTTTTTTTACTATTTATTAAGATGGTTTGAAAGTCGCTATTTTTCAATGATGCAAAATTTTAATAAAAATAGCGATTTTCAAACCATCTTAATAAATAGTAAAAAAATAAAAAAATGTAAAATTTGGTCTCCAAGCATATTTTAATATATATTAAACACCTGTCGGTTTGGATTGACCGTTTGGACTTTGAAAATAGAGAAACCGAATCGTTTGTTCCGGAGGCTAGAAAAAACGATTTGAGCTTAGCCAAACTGTCTCTCTCTCTCTCTCTCTATCTATATATATATATATAGAGTGGCTAATATCAAAACGTTAGCACCACGCTTTCTGTGCAACTAAGTAGTTTTTTAATTTTCAAAGTCCAAACAGTCGATCTAAACCGTTAGATGTGTTATCTATATTAAAATGTGCTTGGAGATCAAATTTTATATTTGTTGAAACTTTTTTACTATTTATTAAGTCACTTTGAAAATTACTGATCCAGCGGTGACTTCTGGTTTTACTGTTTGGTTACAAAAGTTGGAACTGCTCCCTGTAACGGAGATCCCCGATTATATTATATATCAGGAAGTAATAGGATTTTGAAGCTTAATTGTGTGTTTCATGCTTGCATGCAGCTTTTCGTCAAAAAAACAAAATATTATTTAAATAAATACACTAGGAATACGCAAACCAAGGGGCCATGTGAAGTACTAGTCACGGGTCATGGATCGACTTATGGGATGCTTGTCTTGGATATTTTATTGCTTTCTTATTATTTTTCTGGCCAATTGACAATGATCGATCATCATCAATTCATCATCCCATTAGGAAAAAAAAGAAACACATTGTTAAGCCCTGATCCAGATTGACAGCTTTCGTCCACTCGTTCACCAAAGCATTAAAAGAGAGTATAGAGAGCAATGACCAGGACACAATTATAAAAAGAAATTAGAAAAAAAATAGGGGACAAATTTGTAATTTCATGTTTATATATCTAGTTTTTTTCTCTTTTTTTTTTGTAAAAGAAGAAATCTGTTTAAGCCATAATCGTTGTAGAAGTTCACAATAAGATCTACATATATTATATTTAGTTGTATTCGGTCTTATTATGAATTTATGATAATTTTTCCAGAGGCAAATAAAGCTCACATGCCAAAAGAAAATTCCAAACAAAATTAAGAAAACAATAGCATATATATATATATATGTGGTCAAGTAACATGAGAAACGTAATTTTTGGCAATTCATTAGTAAGCATCAACAGTAGCAATTTAACGACGAAACAAAACTGATATCCTTATTCAAAAATTATGCTTCTGAATTTACCGTTTGTTGATTATTTAGTTCAATAATGAATGACGTAAGTCTTTCAAGACATCAGCAAAGCCTAATTAATTATTTTCAGGTAACTGTCTCATCATTTTATTGGCAAAAAGGGCTTTTCATGATATTTTTGCCTAATTATAGTCGCAAAATTCTCTTGTACTAGACCAAACCAAATTCAGTATACAGTGTACGCAGACATTCTTGGTACGCATGATTAATTGAACCTAAATCTCTCTATTTGGACAACTTCGACAGTCAGGCAAAGTTTCATTTAATACTCCATTGCTTACACAAACAATAATTTGGAGTTGTGCCTAACACCTAGCTACTGCCTACATCGAAATTTTATTGTAAAATATAATTGGTCATTTTTTTTTTTGAGAGACTTGGTAGTGGCTAACTGGCTACCATATAATTGGTAATTTAGGAGAGCACTGACCTTGCTCTTGTTTCAGCATGTTTACCAGAAACTATTTTGTAAAATAGCTGCCGAATTAGAGAACATTACAACTTCAACATGAGAGTTTATGATAATCTTGATCGGATACATGATTAGTGACCTTAGTAAGCAATATTCCTCAATTGGTGGCACCGTTCGCAAATCTTGTTTTTCTCAGCATACATATTCGAAATTACTCAGTGCTCGCACTGAGGATAAGTTGATACACTTTGACTCTTCATCTTCATCCCATTTTGAAAAATAGTTCAATTGTTAGTAACTTTATTAATTAAATTTTGCTAATTTACTAAATATTTTTTGAAATTGTGATGTGTTTTCTTGAATCAAAATAAAGAAAAAAAAATACAGCAGGAACAAAGGAAAAATGCAAAACTGAAGGGATCAAACGTCACTGTTTGTTCAAATCCGCATAATTTTTACACTTAACAAATATAATTAATGCCCTGATATGGATTTAGTTGAAGCATTGCAATTGTTTATTAGCATTAATCTGGAGTAAAAGATAATATCATAATAGAAGCTGATTTGATTACTCTCTCTGACCTTTAAAAATGAATATGTTTTTTTTGGAAGGTCTGCAGAAGCTGACAATTTTCATTATAAAGAAAGTTATTTACAAGTTCCTACTTATTTACACACAGAGCTATTATAATAGAACCTAATGTCCTTAATCCTTATTACACATAAAACACCCCCACACCGGCTCTACCATACAGGATCCGGTACCAGTTTGTTGACTTATTGCCTCCTCATAAACCCGCTCCACTAGGTCCTGAATATGCCTATTCTGCCCTCGGATCAATAGACTGCTGCGTTAGAATGAATATGTTTCTGATAAATACAACAACCAGGTCTTACGTATCTCATACCTGGAAGTTCTTTTGTAAAATTATGTTATAATCTAACTTTCTGATTTCCAACCAAAGGACTACGGAAATCTTTGCTCGTGAATAATCTTCTTTTAAAATTGGTAGGCCAGAATGTCAGATGTGTACCAGCGGTCAATTCATAAAATAAAATTTAACGTTTTGTTTTTCAGCAGAGAAATTCATTTTGTAATATATGTACAGTCATTAAGACCCTTCACCATTTATTTTTCTAAATTTTTGGAAAACAAATTAATATGAAAAGGTAAGTTCTAGTACGAAGCAGCTTTATTTCACAGATGATGATATGATTGAATGAGAAGTGGAATTAGTGTGGTTAGTGCCCTAACGCAAACATGTAGTCACCCATCCGACACAAAACATGATTAGATTTACTTGAATCTCAGAGAAAGAAAGGCGCCTGTTCCATTTTTCAATTGGATTCTATGCGAATGAGATCTGATATGACATTCAAAAGGTGTAGACATTTATTCGCTTACAGTGACACATTTAGAAAGAAAGAAAGAAAAAGAGAAGTTCATATGAAAACAATATCTGATCCAAACTTTGGTACAGTACGTGACACAGTAACATGCAAACGCCCAGAGATTCTCCTGCCTCATCAGAAAATAATATCTATTACAATTGGTCATGAATAATTTTAAACTAAGATATATGGTTAATTAAAATGGTACCTCAAATAATTAGGGATTATCATTTGGCAAACCTCCAAAACAGCCCCAGATGGGCAATCCCTGATTTGCCAGCTAGGTTGGAGCATGCCCCTTGTAATATGAGCTGCTTCACAGATCCACCTAGCCAGTCACACTTTTTTGTCTTCATCACAAAATAATTTATCTTAAAATATATAATATTTACTATTTACACTGTGCAGTCCACCATTTAAGCCGTGAGCTTTGATTTTATTATAAAGGATCGAGATTTTTTATTTTTTCTTGTTTGTGTGGAGGAGGTGATAATTGATAAACTAATAGACAATACATGTAGCTAAAAGCAAAAATATAACTTAAAACCTTATTTGATCGATGCACATTAGACTACAATTCCTACTCAATATTTCGTTTTGATAACAAATAAATAAGCTTTTCGATTCCAAATGACAATTATATCAACTTTTTAATTTGAAATTATAATGATTATTAATAAGTTAATTGACTCTACATATAATTTTATAATCTTTTTTTTTTATTGTTATAGTTTTATAATCTTATATATATAATTTTGTTAGAATACATATACTTTCTCGATCACAAAAAGTATTTGAAATGAAATAAATGCGAGAATTAACGGAACTAGTCCTAATTAAGTACGTAGGTCCATAATTTTTTCCTAGACCGGATCCACTTAACATCACCAGAACTTTTGGTTATAAATACTCATTAACTTTACAGTTTCACTTAACCTCACGGCCTCACCTCACCAATAGTACAACAATTACTGCAGTAAAAACTTGCCTCCTTAGAGAACCATGGCAATGGAAACTACTGCACCAATCTCTCTTTTCCTTGCCTTGAACATTCTCTTCTTCTCCCTCTCCAGTGCATGCAGCTACTGCCCTGGTCCGGTTACCCCCAGCCCAAAACCGTACATACCGACCCCAGTTACACCAGTAATCCCACCTTCCAGTTCTTCCAGTAAATGCCCAGTTGATGCACTAAAATTGGGTGTTTGTGCAAATGTGCTAAACCTGATTAAAGGTGTGAAGGTTGGATTGCCTCCCAAAGAACCCTGCTGTCCGTTGCTCGACGGACTGATCGATTTAGAGGCAGCTGTCTGCCTCTGCACTGCCATTAAAGCGAACATTCTCGGAATTAACCTTAATATACCTATTAACCTCAGTCTTGTGCTTAATTTTTGTGGCAAGGGTACCCCTGAGGGCTTCAAGTGTGCTTGATTAAACACAAACTGTTATTTTTTGTACTCGACGCAATCAAGTTCTTACAAGTGCAAATGCATCTGTCTGTGTCTGTACTGTCTGTCCCTTTTGTTTTTTTCCTTTTTATTTAGCCTTTAAGTTGTTATTTTATGTTTGCTGTTAGAGGGTTTAGCAAGAGGAAAAATTAAGGTATTATATGTGAGAATCTTCACAAGGTCATTGAATTGGATAATGGCTTATTGTCCCGTATATTGTACCTTCATCTATGCATGAAGAATTTTCAAATAATGACCCTCCTGTGTTATAATAAAATTGTCTATGTTTTTGTACTTTCCCTTTGTACGTAATACTACAATGCCAACAATTAGAAATCAATTAAGATACAAGCATTTTATAACAAACATTTGTAGGCCACTGGCATTATATTAAGGATTAATTATATAATAACAACATGTTTATTTAACAATCATGGTAGCTGATGTAATAATAACTAAAATAAAAAAAATTCAAAATGAGTTCCCGATAATTAAAAAATAGTTCACGTACGTATACGTATCACACTTAGGGGCAGTTAATTAATGGGACAAATTAAAATAATCAGGGGAAGTTGAAAACTTATAATTTGTCAATGTATCAGACTATCAGGCTATCTTGGAAATTTAACGTCTTAATATCAGTTGATATGTGACCCAAACCTTAAAACTACATTAATTAATCTGATGCACATTCAGGGGAAGTTGAAAACTTATAATTAGTCAATGTATCAGGCTAACTTGGAATTTTAACGTCTTAATATCATATCACTTGATATGTGACCCAAACCTTAAAACTATATTAATTTAATGCACATTCTATTTAATAAACACTACATATGTGATTTTATTTTTGGACCCAATGAATTTTAATGTCCATTATGAGGGTTAAAAATAATTAATTGCTTATGTATATTGATCTCTTTATTAATTAATTTACCAATTACGGTTGGAATATGCAATAATCTACTTAGTCTGTTTGACTAAATTAGCAAAACACATATTTGTTGAATTTTAGAGATATTATGCAAGTTCATAATGATATAAAATCTCAATAAACATCAAGGATGCATCATCAAATGCTACACATATTAAGGATTTACTATAATGAACAAGGACTGGGCTAAGAAGACTAAACTCAAGATTAGTGTATTAATTAGAAAGCTGTAAAATTGGTAAAATATTATTGAGATTGAGATAATTAACCTAACCCGTTACAATGGAATAAGTATCCGATTTATTTCATGACAACGACCAATCAGACGTTGTAACGGAAAAAATAATTTTTTATCCCAAAATTTACAATGAGTTATGTTGTGACAACCATTATAACGGGGAATTTTATAAAATGACCTATCTTCAAAAATAGTCGGACAAATTATCCTCTCTTCAATTTTTTTTTGTCAAAATGCCCCTGTGGGACCTACCAAAGTAAAATCATTTCCTCCCCTCAATTTACTCTCAGTCTTTCCCCAGTCTCTTGCTTTCTTCATAATAATGTTAATATTTGTACGTTGAAGCACCTCTTCGTCTACTGACTCACCTCCCGTCACTCTCCGTCCCTCTAGTTCGACTTTGTCCCTCTACGCTCTTCACCCCTTGGTTTGACTCCGCCTCTCTATGCTCTCCGCCCCTCGTTCGATTCTTTTAGCACTTATCCTTGTAGATTTATTTTTTGATTATTTTACTGAGTTAAGAAGGCCGTAAATTATACAAGGCTTTGAAACATTTGGTTTAATATAACTAATTATTATTTTCTATAACATTTTCTACAACATGTTTGTCTGTTTTAAAAAAAAGTAGCTGGACCAATTTATACAAAGGGAACCTTAACCTAAACTTAACCCTCTAAGACAAAACACAGAAGCCCCCAAATGGGTGTAAGGCCTCACCAATTTAATTATCTCATCAGCCTCTCTCTAATTTACTGTCAACATACAGTTTGTACTAGCCTAGCGTACTGGTACAATATTGGTTAGCTAACAGCAAGGAAAAAGGTTTATGAATTTTGTTCCCGACCATCAGTGGCTGCCCATGCATCAACATATCTCCAAAAAATTTATATAAGACTGGTACCATATGCTGTACCAGTTCAGATAACACCCATATGCTTAATTATCCTTAATCTAACGTGAGGTTTCTTGATCGTTTAGAGTTTATTAATTACTACTTAATTATTATATTTTACATGTATATTTTTATTGCAGGGATTTATAAAGTTTGATACAAGCATAGACGGTTACGAAAATAGTTTTCATTTATGATTTATATTTTGTAGCGTTTTTTTTTTTTTTTGTACTCTTTTTGTTTTGTTGCCATTTTATGGTACCGGGTACTGGTATGGCCACTGACAGGCATCAACCAAATCCACTGGTATGCTTAACGACAGGCAGCAACCTGATGTGATAATACCAATTACGGGTATGATAGCTGAAAGTAATTTCTACTGCTTTGTGGTTGGCTCATGGTCGATAATGGGTGAAGCGGGTATAGGCATGTACCTGGTAAAAGGGGAGGAGATAATAGAATTGGCATCCAGAAACGTCAATACTACGAATGCTAGTCAAGCTGCAGCGAAGGCCTTTGTGGAGAGATGTGCTCTGATATGTAAGCATGCATGTGGGGTAGGAGAAGTGGTATTGGATTCTAAGGAAACTATTGGAACCTAAGAGGAGTGCATTACAACAGAGGGCATGAGGGGATAAAAATTGCACATATGCCTGCAAATAAGGGTAGGCTACAATAAGGGAATAGATATGGGTTTACACAACCGAGAATAATTTGAAGGATGATTTTGTAAAAGGGGGACATGTAAGGAACCAAAAAGGAAAACAAATATTGTCAAAGAAATGGATAGAAATGTCAAAGAATGTCAGCAATAACAAGCTTGTGAATGTTTTTGCGATATAATCATTTTAGTAGGTTTTTAATCTGTAGTGCTCAAAGTTACATTTTTTGTGGATTTTTGTAATGAAGCGTGTTTAGTGCTAATGAAATTTTACTGTTAAAATATTCTTTTTATGTTACTCCAGTATATGAAATACGAACCAGCTAGCTGGTATATCTTTATTTGGCATGCTAGTATTATTAACATGTTAGAAAAAATAACGTCAAATTTGATAGAATTTTCAAAGAAATAAAAGGGTCAAAAAATTAAATGAAAAACCTAACAACAAATAACGTGAGAATAGCGTCAAAGAAATAAAAAAAGTAAATATTTGTACTTAATAATTGCCATTAATAGAGAAAGAGTAACCTAAGATAGAGAGAGGGAAGGAGATGGAAAGAGAATATTGGATCCACAAGGATATTTTGTCAAAAAATTTGAAGGGAGGGTATTTTATCGTAACTTTTTTTAAAGTAGGTCATTTTGTAAAATTTCTCCATTATAACGACCAATGAGCATTGGGGCATAAAACCAGCTAAATGGAACCAACCGTTACAACAGCTAATCAATCGTTATTATTCTTAATGCTAGTTAGGATTTTCAATACGTTAAAACCTCCTAAATGGGACCAACCGTTATAACAGCTAACTGTCCGTTATAACGGTTGATGCTAGTTACCTTCTTTTGTTTCTCTCTCTATAAATAGAAGTAAAATCTATATTTTGTAAAACAATCTAGTCGTCTCAAATTACAATATTTTGTATTCTAAACAGATATATAATTCTCCATTGTTGGTTGTGCATCAAACTTTAGTATCTTTACAAGAATCTCAATCATATTTCACCATACTCAATCTTGTGTAAGAATTATAGTGATTTGTGTGAGATCTCTTGTTAATTTGTTCAAACACTTGAGCCTTTAGTGTTTAAGAGCCAATTATGTGCTCAGGCCGTGTGACTTCTAAAAGTTTGTAAGGGTTTATCGGTTCCACCTTTACTCCTTTCTCATTGGTAAAGAAAAACGCGCCATCAAGAAGGTCGCAAAGCCTGGGGACATAGGCATTAGTGCCGAACTTCGTAAACACATCTCGTGTTAAGTGTCTCCTTGCTCTTCTATTTACTTTACATACACTTAGTTTAAGTTTTCTTATTTCCGCCAAAAAAAACTTACGTACACATTAGATATATATTTGTAGTGAATATCAAACCATTTAGAATTAAAATAAAAAAAAACCTTATATTTACCTCTTTTTAAGTGCCGTTATAGACAACAATTACAACTTCACAAGTTCAAATTAATCATATATATATTATATGGATTATTTACTCCTATCCTGAGATCCTCTGTATTTGCTAGTAAATTTTAATTATATGTGAAATAATATATCTTGTCTATTTCAAACTGACTATTTTAATTAATGGCCATATATAAGTTTTGCATTTGTACGTATATTTCTTTTCTTGTTTGGCTTTTTGAAGGTAGGAAATTCTACATTGCTGTAATATGAGTGAAGCTAATTAAGTATGTACTTTACCGAATCAAGGCAATTGGTGAATTTAACTCAAAATTAATTTATTAAATTGGCTTAAAAAATGAATTCAAACTGTTGAAATCGATTCATTTGATGAGTGATGTGTTTATATATATATACTACATTTGTTAATTTTAATTTTATTTAGTGTAAAGTCAAGTTGTAAAAAATAGTAAAAAAATGAATACATTAGAAAAACTTATTTAATTACTTTTGTTTCTAACAATTTGTTTTGTACTGATAAATAAATTCAAATTTTATAAATTTAAAAATTAAATATATTTCTCATGAAATAAATCGATTCCAACAATTCAAACTAATCATTTAAAGGCTGTCTAATAAATTTTAGATTAAATTCACCAACTATTCGACAAATTTTTAAGTACATTCTATCAAGAGGAGGGTTCCAATGCACCCAAAATTTCATGCTCCCATTTGCACCCATTTTTTTTATTTCCTTTATCTTCATTTTGAAAGTCCGAATTGTCGATCCGAACCGTTCAATTGTTTTATCATAATAAAATATGCTTGGAGATCAAATTTTATATTTTTTGGAATTTTTTTACTATTTTTTAAGATAGGTACAAAATCATTGTTTTAAGGAGATTCTAGACCATCCGATAAAGTGATTTTGTACATATCTTAAAAAATAGTAAAAAAATTCCAAAAAATATAAAATTTGGTCTCCAAGTATATTTTATTATGATGATCATGTTGAACGGTTCGGATCGACTATTCAGACTTTGAATATGAAGATAAAAGAGATAAAAAAATGGATGCAAATGGGAGCATAAAATTTTAGGTGCATTGGAACCCTCCTCTTCTATCAATGTTGGTCTCAATAATTTGCCATGGCCGGCAAGTTATGTCAGTATTGGCAATTTGATGCATACTGGTAAATGGGAGAACTGGAATTTGGAATGATACAAGATTGCGTGGATAATAATTTTTTCGAAGAGCAATTGTACATACATGCAATCAGAGTCCATCACAACATCTTCCAGGTTATCATTTGTACGTACGCAACTACAAAGCAGGCGAAACATCAAAATCATGCAATTAATAAAGTTCGTCTCGTACATCAGTTCTTTTGTTGCATGCATGGTGTTGTCCCGAAGCCAACAATTTATTCTTTTTTTTTTAAACCTTCGCAGAGACTGCGAAATTGTGAGGGGGAATCGAACTCTCGACCTTTATATACAATAATCCTAGGACTTTTTCCTAGCCAACTGTGCTACCTCTCCTTTCTCAACCAACAATTTATTCTTGAATGTAATGAGTGCTTGCGTTTTGAGTTCCTCAGTAAAAAGAAAAGAGAAGGGCATGTTCGGCGGCCTATTGGGAAAGAACATGGGCACGGAAATTGAACTAAAAATTACTGATCACGTGGGAAAAAAAATTTCAATTGAACTGATTTTTTTTTCCCGCGGGAACAGTGGAGCGGCCGAACACGCCCGAAGTATGTCTTAATTTGTATAGACATTCAACATGATATGAATATTTTTAGTGGCATTGTTACAATTTATTTTGCCCATAGTGTCAATAATTAAGGGAAATTATTTCCCCATTTTAAAAAAATAATATTTGGAAATTATTTAACATAAAATTCAAATTTTACATAATTACAAAGTCAGCTGTCTAAATTAAGTAAAAATAATTGGATTTTTTTTATAAACCATAAATAGAAAAACGGATTAGAGAACTAACTTGATTGGTTAGTTTTTAAAAAACAAAAGACCATAAGTACCGAATAGGCTATTTGGTACTAATCATTTATTTTTTTTCTAGAGTCGAATAGCCTATTCAGCATCGAAAAGTTTCACAAAATTTCTACATAAACTACAACACAAAATGTGAATAACAATATTTCGGTGCCTAATAAGCTATGCGGTACCAGAAAATAAATAAATGGTTGGTACCGAATAGCCTATTCGATCGGTACTTATGGTTTTTGTAATAAAACAACCAATCAAGTTGGTTCTCTAAAATTCTGTTTTTTTATTTATGGTTTATAAAAAAAAAATTCAAAAGAATTGACCCAATTAAGATTAATACGGTTCTACTTCGCTTATTGATACATATTACATTACATTTAAAAACTAAACTAGTTTTCGTAAGAACATTCAATAAAAACCATTGAATAACGTATATCGATTTATGTTCAAAGTTTCAGAACTACATAAGAAGAAATTAACAAAAATGTGTATGTAAGTGTTATATCATTGAGTAAAAAAATATAAGCTTGAGCACCTATCTCAAAATAAATAATAACAGAGAAATGCAATATTATAACATGACTAAAAATATTAATAATATTGTCAGGTCTAATTAGAACAAATATGATCACTATCCTTCTTACGTTATACATATATTTTTTTTGACAATTAATTTATTCTCTACAAATGTCTTCTCACTTTTAGGCATGTTAATTAAGATTCCAATTTTTTTTTCACAGTTTCAACTGAAAAATGCATTACATTATGTGTGTGTTAAAGTTCATGAAACTTTTATTTGTCTTATAATTGTTTTGAAATAATAAGGACTCGTATGTTGGCTTTGTGCTATTTGATGCAAAAAGAAATTGAATTTGTTTACTCTTTATTGACGAAGTCATCGCTAAATTTCTTATTTTTATTTCAATGAATGCAAGTCACATTTATCCTTTGGAATATTTTCTGGACAATTTTCAAATTACACTATCTTTAATTTTTTTCCGTACTCTTTTTTATTTATTTATAACATTATTAAATTACTTATATATTAAAATCAAAATCAACAATCATTAGAGTTAAAATGTCCATACATTTACACAAATTGTTTTCACTTATATTTTATACAAAAATTTACATCTTTTCTTTTAGCCTTTAACAAGCACATTTTGAAGAAATAATACCTATACAAAATCTATAATTTTAGAATTCCCATTTTACAGGGGAAGAACAAATTAATAAAATCTTTCCTTGTTTGCCACATAAAATCCTTTTGCAGAATATTGCATCCCGTGACCCTAATTACTGTACTTGCAGTGCAATTGTCATCCTCTATCTGACATTTTCCGTCTCATTCCTTTGGTACCTATAATTCCACGCTTATAATTGGAGTCGATATTTCCGTATAATATGTGGTGTATACAACTTCCTGTAGCGGGTCGTTGCAACAGAAATGAGGCACTCAATTGACAACTGTACACAACAATTCTCAAATCGAAATTGCCACTGGAGATCCGGATTCAATTGACTTGCAATTGTTAGAAGAACCAAAACATTACAGCTGGCCTTTGCAAAAAGATTTGGACATTCTTTGTAAATTAAGTTTTACACTCGAATTTTCCAGGAATCCACAGAATGATGATGTGTAATTAATTGCATGCATAATAACTTCTTAAAGAAATAATACGAATAATAAATAATTTAACGTTATGTCTAATTCTATGGCTTGAAACATCCATAGGAATGCACGAACAGAAAAAAAGTATATAGTTTAATGTTCTTTCAATACTAAAGCAGCACTGTAATGTTGAAAACTATACAAATACATTTCTCAAAAAAAAAAAAAAAAATACAAATCCAATTATTTGAATTTTTTTATTCTACATTAGTTTAATTGGAGTTGTTTACAGATTTATGAATAATTATTTGAATCTCCGCACTACAATACTCCTAAAATCCCCGCAACAAACATTACTTTAATGATGTACTATGGTTCCTTTCTCCGTCCCTTGCATCAACCTTCATAGATATAAATACTTGAAAGCTAAGATATTAATACTTGAAAAATAAGATATTAATATTTTGATGCGTAACTTATTATGATTATGTCTTTTTTAGTTCTCCAATTGTCCCCGCATCAATCTTCCTCTAATGAAGTAGTAGGGACCCCGTATCCCCGCATTAATTAATCTTCCCTAATCGTCTCCGCGTCAACCTTTCTCTAACAAAATAGTTGACCTCATAGCTAGATATAAATACTTCAGTGCATAGATACAAATACATTCAATACTTTATATTAATATTTTCAGATATTATCCAGTGTCATATGTAAAAAATACTTGCCTAACTTTGCAGATTTATTGCCTAGCTTTTCCCAAGAAGAGAATAAAGTAATAGTTACAAAAGTGTTTATCTACGTTTTCTATATACATCTTAAATGTGTTTAGTTTTTTTTTTCTAAAAATATATCTATACTTAATTATAAAATTATTTACATCTTACGTTATTAGAAACAAAAGCTTCTAGATTTTTTATTTTTATTTGTCTTCTAAAGTTATACTTTAATTTTTATATATAAAAAAATAACAAGTATCGTGTTAGTGCGTTGCAACAGGGACATACAATAAGAGAAAAAAAAATTCTCTTACAAAATTACATATTTTCATAAAAAAAATGGACCAATAAAAAGAATAATTACCCAACAATAAAAAATAGATTAATATATTCTTATAAAAATATAAAGCTTGTTCTTTAACGACATATGTATGAGCTTTCTTTTTACTGATACATAACATTTTTTTTGTTATGTTGCTTAACGGAGAAACAAAGAGGAAAAAAACAATCAAAATAAGTTGTATTATTTGTTGTTGTCATATATTGACACCTTTTGTTAATTGCCATATCATGACATCTTATGTTGTCATATTATTACTCTTGTTATTGTTATTAAATGAGAGATCTTATGATATAAAAAGATAAGAAATGAAGATATGATCAATCAATTCGAAAGTTTCTTAAATCACACTTAAAGAAATGGAAAAAAAAATCATGATCAGAAGAAGACAAACTAAATAAATTTGTGACGAGTATGTGTGGCAAGTACGTATCTAAAGAAACTTAAACTTGTACATTTAAAAAGCATAAAAAAATACATAGAATTAAGAGAAGACAAACTATTTAATTAAAAGAGCTAATATTTAATCTAAAATTTCATCTTCAATTTAATTAAAGTTGTTAACGAATCAGATTCTTAATATAAGAAAGAGACAGAGATATCCGAAATCACTAAACCTAAACAAATTATATGGCGGTATAAAAAAGAGAATTAATATTATCTTTCTAGAAACATCATCTACCCTTCTGCAGTTGAAAACCGTTTTCTTTTATTTGATTGTCCATGCATGTGAGCATTGCGGGCCCACATGTCCATGTGTCAAATGGGAGCTATTAGTCTAAAAAATCATTGACTGGCTAAAAGACATGCCCATTCTCAATTTTACCTTTCTTTTTTCTTTTCATTTTTCTCTTTCATCCTTTTGCTATATATTTATTTAATATGTTGACCAACTGTATGGTTTCAGTCACCTTTTTTTCTCCTTATTTTTTTTCTACAATAAGAGTAGCGAGATTCCCAAAATCTGTATACCCGTTTTCATGGATAAATTAAATAGTTATAGGAAAATCAGTGTTCTAAATAGCTAGCTATAGCGGTTTTGGACCCCATAAGCTAAGCTACGGAGTAAAACTGCGCTATTCGAGCTACGGCCGCTATAGCGGTAATAGCGGTCCGCTATAGCGCGTAGCGGATAGCGGAATAGCAGTCCGCTATGCTACATGGGTTTATTTTTCTATTTTTTTTTCAATTTAAATGGGCTTTGTGTCTCAGTCTGACTAATTTAAAGAATGGTTGATTTGAATATGTAGTAAAATGATATTTAATATATGATAATATGATATTTTGAATAGAAAACGTATCGATAGTTTATGAATTATAGAATTAGAGATATTTTGAATGACAATTTGGACTTTGTATTGGTTCAATATGAATATTATAACTTCTTAATCAATTTGGTGTTTTTGTTACTCTATAAGATTTTATAGATAATGTTCATTATTAGTAGAAATATAAAATATAATTTTTAAAAAGATAAAAAACGCTATGTAGGAAATCTTTCGCTATAGCTCCGCTATTCGCTATAGCTTTTTTTTTCGTCTCCCCGCTACGCCGCTATAATCGCTATTTAGAACCTTGAGGAAAATAGTTCAGTATGATTCGTATGATTTGAACAGTGTAATTAAGTCTTTACGAAGATATATATATATGACACATGATTCATACATTGTACAAGTAAATAAATTAAATAGTTATAGCAAATAGATGGTCACTGCATCTTTACGAAGATATATGACACATGATTCATACATTGTACAATTAATTTTCAAATAACGAATTAACTCACGAAGTTGATAAGTAATTGGCCAGAGCGCAATACATGCAAAACCTTATTTTCAATCTCTTTTTCTAAATGCTTGGTAGTGACTTAATTTCAATCTCAATAGTGGTTTCTACATAACCTATACGTACGTATTCACTACTGCAGAAAATACTTCACCGATGATAAATGAGTGATAGTAAATGTGTTTTTTGTAGTAGTGACCACAAGAAAATCAAATAGTAACCCCTTATTAGTTCGCAAAAAAATTACAAATTAATAGTACATGCATGCACGATAAAGATTGGGGCACACCTTGTCATTAACCACCTAAGCAATTAAGCCAATCTGGCACATGACTTGTATTCGTCTTGACCTAATTAACCCTGCAAGACTCTCTATAAAACCCACACATTGCACACCCTCGTACCATCGCACCAAAGTAAACAAGTCTTATTCAAGCAAACACAACACCTTTCCTTGTTGTAACGAATTCAAGAAACCATGGCATCAAAATCTGCTCTCTTCCTTATTGCCAACCTCATTTGCTTTGTCATTGCTCAAGGGGCTTGCCCAACACCGCCACCACCACCTTCACGACGTCGTCCACCACCTCCACCACCGCCTTCACGACGTCGTCCACCACCTCCACCACCTCCACCAAAGAGCAGCTGCCCGACACCACCTGCACCGAGTCCTACTACCACATGCCCCAAGGACGCACTGAAGTTTGGTGTGTGCGCTGACGTGCTAGGTTTGATCAAGGGGGTCAAGATTGGAAACCCACCTACCAGTTCTTGCTGTTCTCTGCTCGGTGGTTTGGTCGATCTCGAGGCAGCCGTGTGCCTCTGCACAGCTCTTAAAGCAAACATTTTGGGCATCAGCCTTAACATTCCAATCGACCTTAGCCTTATTCTCAACTACTGTGGCAAGGGTACCCCTTCTGGTTACACATGCTCTTAATGCATGCCTTCGTTAGTATAAAGAAGGCTTATCTTGTGTGCGTGTTAATTTGATGCATGTTTAGTTTTTTTTTAATTTTGTTAATTTGTATTCTTTGTTTGGTATTTGCATCAAGTGTTCCTATTGAATTTGCTGTTGTTTAAACGTACCACCATGCATGACTTGTGCTGGGTACGTGGCTTCATGTCCAAGTTGTAAACATGAATATGTCTGCTTATAATAAATTTGTGTCAAAAATTCGTTGTCTCAATTTTATTCAAAAGCTTTTAATTTTTTTTTTCTCATAGTTCGTGTATGTCATTGCTCTGTTTTTCATAAACTGCATTAGTATAGACCAGTAACAATTTTGATTCACAAAATTACACTCGAAGGAAATGGCCTAGTATGATGGTCCCAATATATATATACACACTCGTTACTGACATCCGGCTGTTCCTTTCGGATCTGTTATCAATAGATAAGATAGTGAAACTACATATTTTTTTACGATCAGTTATTTAATAAAAGAAACTACTTATTTTCATATATATATTAGATTTGATAACATCTTTATCGTTAATATTTATATATTATCACTTAATAATATACTTAATAGATAAGATAGTGAACAATTAGATAGCTAGACAGTAGAAGTGGCCGTATAAATTAAAATTTCTCGTTGGCCAAACCACGCATGCACAGTATTTGTTACCACGCTTTATATACAAGTAGCTAAGATATAGTTATATGTCTCGTTTCTTATCTCATTAGTGCCTGTAAAGGGTTTTTGAATTTATATATATATATATATATATATGCAGCGTGTGCATGTGCATGTGCATCATTAATAAATGCTGCCTCATACGTAATTATGAAAGTAACTTAATTGCTATTTGCAGAATGAATGATGCAATCATGCCAGGAATTGTATAATTATAGAGTTCTGTACCATCTTGTAAGTTGAAAAACTTGAGTTAATTTTGTATTCCTCTTTTTGGCATCTACTTAATTTGTCTCTGTGCACGTATAGTTCTTATTTCCTTTTTTTTTTACCTACTATATATGCATATAAATTCATAATCTTTTTCA
Organism: Carex arenaria; assembly: GCA_964058825.1. Taxonomy (NCBI): domain Eukaryota; kingdom Viridiplantae; phylum Streptophyta; class Magnoliopsida; order Poales; family Cyperaceae; genus Carex; species Carex arenaria. Next base: position 76,926 of record CAXKVW010000032.1, on the reverse strand, counting down.
GTTGTTCCTTTTATGTATTTAAGCAATGCGGTTTGATTGCATTAACTAATATTTTAATATATATTAATAAAATTTATGTAGCAAAAGAACATTATATATGTATGAGATTCAATTTTAAATATTTATATATGAGAACATAATTTCCATCTAATTGAAGTATGAAAAAATGGAAAAAGAAAAAGAAAAAAGAAGTGCAAAATAAAGCAGATTCGTAAATTGCACAAAGAACTGTATGGTATATATCTTATACACCACATGCCACACAAAACCCGGACAGATGCAATAATGCAGCCCGTGATCACTAGCTAAGAGGCTCATCCAATTATTAGTTGCTAAATTATAGTCTTTTCTTTTATTCTATAATATTATTTGTAACTCATCTTACAGAACCTTTATTTGTGTTGTTTTTGTCAATTTTCTATGTCAGCAATGTGTGATTTTTTTTCAAAGAAAGATGGAGTTCTTTGTTTTCTAAATTTCTAACTTTATAAAGAATTTTCTGCATCTTGTTTTGAAACTTAATTATGACCTCCCACACACGGAAGGCGTTGTCTTTTACCACTAAATAAAAAGCCAATTGTTCCGATGTGTGATCTTATATAGCGGGTTTTTCAAACTAGAAGAACAGGCGGCTTCTTCTGACTAGAAGATCGATCGATCAGGCCGCCGTATATATGGTAAAAGATCACAACTGGGCATTGTCTTTTACCACTATATATATATATATATATAGCGGGTTTCTTCCGATGTGCACCACACAGATGAAGTATTTATAAATAAATGAAACTAATTAAACACCCTGGGTACACGATAACAATAAAACCTCTCAGCCTGAATGATTAAATACAAACTGATTATTCACCGTTCCAGTAGGAAGTGATTAAAATGTAATCAGATCACTATTGGGGACGCTATAGACAAAAATCCCTACATGCTTTGCCAGCTGATGACCTTTCATTCTAACCCTTTTTCACATGCCAAGTTCTTGTCATGGCTCATTCCCAATTCTCTATAAAGCAGCACATGTATCATACCTTCATCCTCACCCAATAGCAAACCCTAATCACCCAAACAACATTCTTGTTTAAATATTAACAATGGCATCCAAAGCCGCACTCTTCCTTGCAGTTAACCTTCTTTTCTTTGTCATTGCCAATGCAAAATGCGCTCCACCGCCACCCCCACCTCCACCAAAGAGCAATTGCCCAACGCCACCGCCGCCACCATCCGGTGGCGGTTCATCATCTAGCAAGTGTCCAGTTGATGCACTAAAGCTAGGTGCTTGTGCCAATGTGCTAGGTCTGATCAAGGGCGTAAAAATCGGCAGCGTGCCAACAAGCTCTTGCTGCTCCCTGCTCGGGGGCTTGGTTGATCTCGAAGCAGCTGTCTGCCTGTGCACTGCTCTTAAAGCAAATATTTTGGGCATCAAGTTAAACCTGCCTATAAGCCTTAGCCTTGTGCTCAACTACTGTGGCAAGGGTGTTCCCTCTGGCTACCAATGCTCTTAAATGTTAGCGGGTTTTGATCGCGTTTGCATGGATATATAACGCTTGCTACGTTTTGTGTTTGTTTGGGTGCATTTATTAAGTGGGTTTGCTACTAAGTGCTTTTCTGTTATACCTTTAAGTCTTTTAAAGTGATCTGCATGCACTACTTGTGCTAGCTTGGTTTGGGTGAAAATTTGTATGATTATTTGGTTGATAGCTATGTATCGTGAGATTTTTATTTGATTTTATTCAATCAAAAATAATAAATTGTTTTTTTTTTTCTTTTCTCTCTCTATGTTATTGGATGCTGTGTCGGTGTTACCTAAGCCTAGAATCTTCTTTGTCTGGTTATTGGACGGTCCGATCCAACTATAATCGCAATTTATATATTTACATTATTTTTTTGTAAATTTGTATAAATTATTATGTGCATGGCTGCATATATTCGAGGAGTAATTGCGGCTCAAGATTTATATATAGCTCAGTGAGTGTTAGTTTGTAGTAACCGAAACCATTTAACTCTTCAAGACATATAATTAATTCTAAAAAGGAATTTGTTTCGTTTAAATTGACTAAATTTATCATTGTTTCTGTTATATTTCCGCAAGAACCAGTATGCACAATTAAAATGTTTGAAATTAGCTATTTCAAAAAACAAAATGTTTGAAATTATAGTGTGTGTTAATAAGTTAATTTATACCTTGCGGCTGGTGAAAGAAAAACACAGAAATTGACAATTTATTCAATTGTAAAGAGGATCAAACTTCAAGCTAATATATATCATTTTCCTAAAAAAAAACTATTATATATCATGTATAATAAGCCCCATCCATCCCAAGCGAGAGTTAAAAGTACTTCCATGTTAAAGCAAATAAAAATGACAAGAATCTGTGAGCATCCACGAGGGTAACAATGACTACTGTCGAGAATAAGCCGACATAAATTGCTATTTCTGAAAGTATATATTGCTATTACTGACAGATGCTGTTAAGCACTTGTACCCTTACGAATACTCACTTATTTTCTTGTAGAATTAATTAATTTGTATTGCCTAAAGCTCCAATGAAATACTCATAAGTTACAACATGGCTATATCATGTTTTTATCCTAAAAAAATATATATATTCATCATGTTTCAATAGAGGTATTGCTTATTAAAGTTAGGTATTGGAATTCACTCTGGAATAAAGAATATATTTATTGAAGAAAAAACTGAATTTTAAATTGATAATTAAACTATATAAAAATCATTCATAAAATAAATTTTGGACACAAATAAGTGTGATATCTTTAAAGCACGTAAGACATTGCATGCATGTACAATGAAAAATAATAGAACAACCGCCTGGAAAACTTTGCATGTAATTAATGGAACAGAAGAGATGGATTTAAGAGTTTAATCGCAGCTAATTCTCAAACATATATTCTCTCCTAAATAAGGAGATCATAGTATGACAAAACATGAATATTTTAATCAGAATACATAAAAAGAAAGAAGCATATGTCCAAATGGATGAGGAATTTGAGACCTAAATCTTTAATTATTTCTTGACTAAATCAAATAAAGATATTAATGATCATTGTTTTCAGTACTAAATAATTGAACTTAAAACTAATACAAGTACAAAAATACAATCATCAGTACTTAAAATTCAGTACTTAATTAAAAGTAATATTTTGCATGAGTATTGTAGGAACTTATCATAAATAATCTGAGTAAAACCACAATAAACTAATAAAAATCGTAAACACTGTACAATTACAACCATATTTACATTACAAAATAATTAAACAAATTACAAACCAGTCTACTCGTTAATTAAGAAATCAAAAGGATAGACAAGTGTTCATGTACATATGGTCCACAAGTAGTCCTACATTTCTAATGTGACAAGAGTCACATGTCAAGAAAGACAATATAATAAACAGACGATAAGCAATAAAGTTAGTAGAAGAATCAAAGATCAAAGTGCAACTTTGTGCAAGTGGATTTGTAGCCTGCCTTCGCCAGTTTGCAATTGGCCTGTTTTGGGTCCTCCTGGTTTTATTCTATATACTTCCAGCACATTGTTTTGAAACGATCTGAATTTAATTCTGACATGCAGTTCTTAAAGTTTTTATTTTTTTTTCCTGTTACATAAATATATAGTTTTATGACCTAAAATTTTATTAATATTAAAAAAAAATTCAAAACTTTGAAATCTGCATCCAAATTCAACTTCTTTCCAGATCTGGCCTAATCGGAAAATTATTTTTTGGATCTGGGGTTTTCTGGGTTTTTTTTGGGGGGCTTTAAATGTTTTTTTAGGTGTTTTAATTGTTTTTTTTTTAGATGTTTTAAATGTTTGTATTTTAGATTTTTTAATTGTTATTGTTTTTTAGATGTTTTAATTGTTTTTTTAGATGTTTTAATTGTTTGATTAGTTATCCTTCCTTTTATTTGGCAATTGTTTTTTTAAATGGGAATAAGACGTACGATATTGAAAATCAATTTTTTTTTTTAGATGTTGAACAATATAGTAATTAAACTTCTACTAGTATATATCATAAATTGAAAATTGAAAAACAACATAAAGGAAAAAATAAAAACCGGAGTTGTCACTACAAATTAAAATTGCTGTTACATAAAAATTAAGAAACATCAACATTAATTGGTGTCTGTTTGAAGAAGATCCTATTACTGCTCTTCTTGAGGAAGATATATATATGGTCATGTTTCTGCTTGTCTTGCTGCTTCCTCTATGCTTTCTCTATATTACAAGTAAAGCATATATAAGTTAATGCGAATTTGTTTAAGAGATAATAAAATTAATATATGTATATAATTAAATCATGCATTTTACCTGCTACATTCCTATCAATGGTCTCACGACGGCTTCTCCATTCCTAAAAGTAATATTATTTTTACATTTATGTTGTTTTTTCAATTTAATTTAATTATGACATCGACTATTAGTAGTATAATTAATATATTTTTCGACAACTGAAAAAAAAAAAATTCAATATTGTACGTCTTACATCTCATTTGACAACATATTCGTATAAAAAAACAATTGCCAAATAAAATGAAGAATTACTAATCAAACAATTAAAACATCTAAAAGAACAATTAAAATATCTAAAAAACAAACAATTAAAACATCTAGAAAACAAACAATTAAAAACATCTAAAAAAAAAAACAATAAAACCCCAGATCCGGAAAATAATTTTCCGGATCTAGGGGCTAGATCTGGAAAATAATTCTCCAGATCTATGGGCTAGATCCGGAAAATAATTCTCTAGTTTGGATAGACCTAGAAATAAGTTGAATTTGGATGTAGATTTTGAAATTTTGAAATGTTTTTGGATATTAATAAAAATTTCGGGCTCTATGAGTTTTGGATACATACATCCACCAAATTCATATATAACTCCAATTTTGAGTTTATAGATCCGGACCGTCCGATCGATATGTTTTGGCACGAATAAGAACAACACTTGCTTTCTCTCTTTAATTTTTTACTGTTAAGAAAATTTAAAATAAGTAATTATCCGGTATACTATAAAAACATTGAACAGCCTGCAATAATTTGATTGAGTGCCGAAAATTAATTAAAAAATTGTCCGTTGAAGGCAACTGAGCTAGGATAGAAGAGTATTTTAATTATTTATGTTGTACATTTGTCAAGATTCAAAAATAAAAAAATAACAGAGCATATCAAGGATTGGCTAGCTCACGCTTGATATCGTATATCTATAGCGAAAAAAGAAAGAAATTATATAAAACTTAAAAGCAAAACTAACTTAATTAAAAGGAAATAGTTTTATCAGTATACACCCTGGCCTGCCCAAAAGCAAACCAAGGCCTATTTTTATATATTTATTTCTTCTTTTGATCAAATTTCATTTGCCTTTTCAGTAAACGAGCTAGGATTAGAATGATCATTCTTTTATGCTTATAAAAAAAGAAAAAGAAAAAAAGAACATTGCTTTCTTCTCAAGTGGATGACATATTTATATTTATGATGACATTCTGTATAATTCCATTTTTGTCCCTTTCAGTAAACTAGAATTGCTCATATATTTATCACAAATATTGGTACTAGTTAGTTAATAATTAGTGAAAAGTAAGAGGCCGTCCGAATAAATAATAATCTTCAAGACAGTTTTTTTTATTTGCCTAAGGTATTACAAGAATTAACCATCTCTGTTTATTATTTTAATATTTGAGTTTGCTTATGGAATGACTAGATCAGAAGTGGGAATTGAGAGAGAAACAGAGACGGAATTAAAATATAATGTACTAAAAAAAAGGATCAAACATAATGTCTTGATTTTGAACTATTTGTTTTTTTTTTTTTTTGATAAAAGGCATCATTGCCCATTTCATTTTCATGAAATCAAAGTTAACTTACAAAAGGCAACAATCAACCAAACTCTAACACAAGCATCTAGCCTTAACGATCAAAGCTGAACAAAAACATAGGCCCTATGTTTAACAATTTGAACTATTTGTTACAAAAAAAAAAATAAGACAACTGGCAAAATCTTCTTTCCCCCATAATTCCTTTCCTTAATTAATCAGATGGTCCAGACTGTTTCAGTATTTTTTTCAACTAAAAAATAGTGTATTGCAGCGATCCTCTATAATTAAAAGTTGGTTTCATAGAAAGTCAAAAACTCAAATTTTAACAATGTAAACCTTCAATAATTTGTGTACATTTTTAAAACTTCTTTCTTTTCAATAATATCGACAAAGTCAAAATGCCTTTTTAACTTGATTTCATTGGCGGTATCTTCTTCTTTTTTGTATACACTCCAAATTATAAGTGGGCAAATATCCTCAACCAAGTGCCTCATGCGGTAGTTATGCCAGGCGCACAAAAAGCTAGTAGGTGGTCTCCCCTAAGCAGCTACACAATAAGACAATTATTCATGATAAAAAAATCAACAGTTAATTATATTTACATTCAGCAATGCATGTAATTTCTCTGGTAGGATCCTTTGATTTTGTCAATCAGAGCTAGAGTTCAGCAATTGGTCATTTTGAGTGCCACTAAAATATTTGATTCTTCAATTTATCAGATTCTTCTGTTACTGTTTCAGATTCGACCGAACTAATTTACATTGTACTTGCTCACGTTAATTATCCTGAATTATTTGTTTCAAGTACATACCTAAATGCCATTGGATCATAATATAATCCTGATACATATGTAGTTGACCAAATTAATAAGAAAATTAAAACTAAACTAGTGCCCTCTTAAATCCTAATCAAGGAATAAGATTTGGTCCAAATGGCTTTGGACCGGACACCGTCCAAAGCATCTAAAAATCATCTGATTAAAATCCGAACAATTGATCCGAACCGCTCAACATGATTTCCATATTAAAATGTGCTCAGAGATCAAATTTTATATTTTTTGAAAATTATTTACTATTTTTTTAGATACGTACAACATCATTGTTTCTGAACGGCCCAAAAACAGTGATTTTGTACGTATCTAAAAAATAGTAAAAAAAATTTCAAAACATATAAATTTGGTCTCTGAGCACATTTTAATATGAAAATCATGTTGAGCGGTTTGGATCGACTGTTCGGACTTTAATCGTACGATTTTTAGAGACTTTGGACGGTGTCCAGTCCAAAACCATTTGGACCAAACCTCATCCCCTTAATCAATATTGTGATATTCAACTATATTATGGAATAAATGGTAATTATTTTTTTAGAGTTGAATGAGAAGTTGCATATTTGAAACTCAAATAAAAAAAATACCTCATGAATATTTGGAAATTCGACTACTTGATCTTATTTTTTTATCTAAACATTTTTTGTAAGGTTTGTCTATTCATCAATTCTTATAGTAACTTTATTTCTTATGTGTTCAATTCTAGGTGTGAAGTCGCATATTCGAAATCGAAATGAAAAATCTGCTGCATTTGAATATTAAAAGTTAAAAACTTAACTCGAATTGTATTTAAAATAATCTTAAGACTAACTTAATTCAATTCTTAAAACCTTTCGCTGTCTCCTTCCACATGCCCAGAGCCTAGCTAGTGCAAACATTTTTTTTCTCATAATTCAAAGATATGGGTGAAGTATGGGTCCCACTTCCATTTTGATCGAAAAATGGAAAGTAAGTTTATAGGATTTATTTAAACTCAAACGGTGATTTAATGCAGAGGATATGGATCCCCCCTCCCCTCAAAATTCATATTTCCCAAGACACCTCAAATGTTGAGTTTGAAACCAGTGTCTGTCCATTAGCACGAATCTTAAAGAGGACTACTGATCGATCTTCATAATAAAATATGCTTGGAGACTATCCGATAAAGTAATATTGTACCTATGTAAAAAAAATAGTAAAAATATTCTAAAAAATATAAAATTTGGTTTCCAAATAAATTTTATTATGAAGATCATGTTTAGCGGTTCGAATCAACTGCTCGGACTTTGAAAATGGAGGTAAAGGATGTAGAGCATATTGGAGCACAAAATGATGGTGTATTTGAACCATCCTCATGTATAAATTGTAATTTTTATGTATAATATAATATAAAATAATATTCAATATTTGCATACAACATTATATGAGCATTTTACTAAATAAGGTTCAGTATTTAACTATGTACGTAATTATTATAAACATTGAATTATTATTTTTATTTTTTTTAAAACAAGACATCTAGTACCCATTTCATATATGAAACAGAGAAGTTAAGTTACATACTACTAGAGTTATACTACCATCAATCTATAAGCAATCACCAAAGCTAACATCTTGCAAAACACATAAGCTCTACGTTTGAACAACCACCAAAAAACAGTAATAGAAAAATTAACAAAAAACAGTTGTAGTCATATAATCACTGGGCTGGATCACCAGCAGCTCCTCGTATAAACATTGAATTGTTTCACTATATATAATTAAGGTGTGCTGTGCATGGACTAGACATTAGGCCCAAAAGAGCTACAAAATGAAGAGGGTAGATTAAAATTTGCCAGGAGGAGTGAATGTGCTTGAACATGCAAAAAGAAAAAAAAATAAGGATATTGTTGGGTAACAAACAACTGAAACGATAAGATTTTTTTTTTCTGAAGATACACCTTTTATTTCTCAGGATAACCTTCGTCCATTAATTCTTACTACTCTAACAACTCTCCAAATACAAAAAGGTTTATAGATCTAGGCTTTAGCCTCCAGTTATGCTAAAACCGGAGAACACCATTCATACACAAGACTACATGCCAAACACAATCATCCAATTAATCAATCAAGAAATTCAGATATTGGTACTTGTTCAGGTTGTTTTGATCTGAGATAGCTCAGCTTGAACCATTGATCAGGTGGAGTAAGTCAAACACACTAACAAACTTAGCTTCATTGCTCTGCTAATGGACAGATTACATTACAGTACCATGCACCACTCCTGATCCAGTCCTTGTGCTATAAATACCTCCTACTCACCCCCAACTGAGACCACAGCAAACACGCTCAAATCTCAACAACACAAGCTAGAATCAAAACGCTAGTTTTTAAGCAATGGCATTAAAGTTCAATGCTACCATTGCACTCTTCCTAATTCTAACCCAGGTCCTCTGCCTCACATTTGCAAATGCCTGTAGCTACTGTCCTAGCCCTAAACCAACAACACCACCACCAGCCCCAAAACCTAAGCCACCAAGCCCTTATACACCATCTGGTGCCACCTGCCCAGTTGACGCGCTCAAGCTAGGAGCGTGCGCCAACGTGCTTGACTTGATCAAGGCCAAAGTAGGAAAGCCACCTGTCGTCCCATGCTGCTCTCTGCTTGAAGGATTGGTTGACCTTGAAGCAGCGGTCTGTCTCTGCACTGCGATCAAGGCTAACATCCTTGGGATTAATCTCAATGTGCCTGTTGATCTTAGCCTTGTGCTTAATTACTGTAACAAGTCTTGCCCCTCTGGTTTCACCTGCCCCTAAGCATGCATCAGGATCGACTCAATCTTATTGATTGTTTGTTAGTTTGGTGTGTCCTTGGTATGTTGTTTGCTGGTACTAGTACTGCTGTTTTTCTCATTTCTTTTCCCATTTATTATTGAAAACTTGTGTGTTTGGAATGTATGATTTGGACCAATATCAGCAATAAGAAAAACTTAAATTTTATTATGTTGGAACTATATACAGGGAGTGTTTGTTTAAAGATCTGCCTCATTCAATAAGATCAAAATAATGTTTTCTTTTTCTCCCTTTTTCCTTCTATGATCACATGTTTTTCTAAGGATAGAAGCATGTATACAAAGGCGAAATAGACATTATTATGTAGATTATAATTAAGATTCATCGTGACAGAAAAGCAAACGAAGAACTAAAAAAAATACTGTTTAATCTAAAAACAGAACAAACAATTAATTAATATTATTTTTTGATAAACCAGTAATGGGCAAAATTATTCTACACACACATATATATAGGTGCAGTACATGTTTCAGTACTGAATGCACCTGATTAATTAGAACAATCTACCAAGCCACCGTTGATTTTTAAAGCACACACCATATTCCAATTGACGAGACAGTTTATACCCCGACAAATATCATTTCCTCTCCAAAGGAAATTTCTCCTTATTTTATCCAAATGTTTGATTACCCAGGTATTGCTACTAGTTAGTTAATAAGTGAAAAGTAAGAGGTCGTGCGAATAAATAATAATCTTCAAGTCAGTTATTTTGATTTTTAATCTTTGAGTGCAATTATGGATAAAATTGTGTGGCCCAAAATTAAGATTTGAGTACAATGATCTGGTAAACGGAATGACTAGAGAAGTGGGAATCGAGAGAATCAGAGACGGAATTAAAATAGATTTGAAACTCAATTTCTATATGAGCATATTCGAAATCGAAAATGAAAAATCTGTGTGAATATTAAAAGTTCAAAAACTTTTTTTTTCAGTAAAAAAAACTCAACTTCAATTTTATTTAAAAACAAATCTTAACATTAAATTGAATTCAAATCTTAACATTAGTTTTCTTTGGTTTTTTTACACGTTTAAGCCTTGGATTGACACGCAGCTTTGGGTGTGTTAGCTGCATGAAAGAATAATCATGCATGGTGCAATGTAATATGCTTTCTATCTGTATGTCTGTACCAGTATCTGCTGGAATCTGTATTATTTTTAGTGGCCTTTGTTTTGGATGACTGAGTAGTGAGTAGTGATTAGTGTGGGACTCGCTCTTAATTAGATGGAGTTTTGTCAAGTATAGCACTGGAGCTGTAGAGCATACAGCTACGTCATACCTACCAGTAAAAACATTTATATAGAATTTACTATTTATTTATTTATAAGAGTTCACTTTTTAAATATATAAGATTTATCTTTTCTTCGTACGTCGAAGTCATACCAACATATTAGTCGAGACCTAAATAATTTATTCCGGATAATAAAACTATTTTGTTGATTCCGAATATTCTCATGTATTTTCAATATTATGTAATGAATCCAATAAGCTGTCGTCTGCATTTTATGCACCTCCACACAATGCTCGATGCAGATGAATTGGGGGCCGGTTTGGAGGGAGGGGGTTGAATCTATGTGCTAAAATGCATGTTAATATAAGTTCAAAATATTTGTTCGCCAAAATATTATCAAAAACAAAACAGAATAAAATATAAGATAAATCAAAAAATAATTTTATTCTTTTATGACATAAATAATATAGCAATTTTTATATAATTTGAATATGAAACAGGTATTAATATTCATAAAGTCCGGAAATAATTTGTGGTACAATTAATTAACACCGATAATATAATGTATTCTTTATAAAATCCACAAACACCTGCTTAACGCGCTCATCAATTAAGGTATACTTAAAAAAGAATAATATTATGAATATTTATTCAATCATTTAGTATAAATAAAATGAGTATGTAATTTAATCACGATACCGTAGTGGAAAATTATCCTTAATTGTGTGTCTACTTTCTCAGTTCTTAATTAAGCGCACCAGGATCCTCTAATGGACAGCACCATATATGCACTCCTCATCTACATCTAAAATTCATTGGTGAATTTTGATTACTATAATCAAAATTACGTATTTTACAAAATCCAGGATTCCTGGTTTCCTACCTTAAGCATGTATTGTGGGTTTTAGCCAAGCACAATCTCTAGACTTTGATGTCAATGCACTTTAATTAATTAGTGCTCCGTTCCTATTTGACACAATCATTTCAATGTTAATCCAAATCCCTTCAAGAATAATATAATTCAGATAACTCTAAAATTATCCCACCACATATATATCTCAGAACCATAATTCAACATTTACTAAATGTGAACATAATTTGTTTGTCATGTTGTCTGGCATGGGGCAAAATTAAGTGGACCAAGTCAAATATCACCACCTCCCTGCTCAATTATAAATAGCTCGCCCTTAAACATGTAATAATGCACAAATCCATTTCATATTCTCAACAAAAACAATACTGCCAGCTGGTGCATACATCACAACCTAACAGAAACATGGCACCAAAAGTTTCTTCTACCATTGCTCTCTTCCTAGCTCTTAACCTCCTTTTCTTCACATTAGCAACATCCTGCAATACCTGCCCTACACCCAAGTCACCGCCGCCGCCAGCGCCGTGCCCACCACCGCCGGCACCTAAGGCACCAAGCCCTCCCTCTTCTGGCGGTGGCACAACCTGCCCGATTAACACACTCAAACTAGGAGTATGTGCTGATGTACTTGGCTTGATTAAGGCCAAGGTTGGCAAGCCACCTGTGGTGCCATGCTGCTCTCTGATCGAAGGGTTAGTAGACCTCGAGGCAGCGCTCTGTCTCTGCACTGCAATTAAGGCTAATGTTTTGGGCATTAAGCTAAATGTACCAGTTGATATTAGCCTCATCCTTAATTACTGTAACAAGAGTTGCCCATCTGGTTTCACCTGCCCTTGAGCTTCGAGAGTTAGGGTTTGTGTCTACTTAATTGTATCTGCATGTTTTATGTACTATAAGTCTATAATATTGTGCTTGTTTGCATTTTAATTGTCAGTAATGTTGGGTACGAACGTAGTACTCCAAAGGAATTAAAATTGTAAATTGTGATGCAAATGTTATGTGTCACAATTGTATTGTTAGTGTGATTTGCGTGTATCAAGTTTCATGGATATATATATATATGACAGATTTATAATATTTGTTCTATCAATTAGACGCAGCCTCCACATAAACAACTACATTTATATGCAGTTATGTATATACTTTGTGTTTGGAGGATGAAATGTGGGTTCGTGCTGTTGGAGATCGATGCTTCTCCTTTGTTGCTTATGTTTCTAATTCTGCCCTACCATGTCTTTTTTATTGTCTTGAGCAGTGGCCAATCATTGCATGATAATTTTAAAGCACAACAACCATATATTGTAGTATCGATTTTAAAAATAGAAATTTTTTTTTTAAAAAAAAGGGACGCTAAGAACCACGAAAATAAAGCAACTAATATCCACTATATTAAATAGAATTTTTATGCGTACCCTTACAAAAAAATTAACCACATATAGCTTGAATGCGACATGTGTAATGTTGCTTTATCAGTCACTAGTTCATACATGCACGTACGTGGTTTTTTTACCCGCGCGTGTACTTATCTCAAATCATTAATTAAAGATTAGATAAAAAAAATGAATAATTAACTTGCATGATCTTAAGCGGAATAAGATTTGGTCCAAATGCCTTTGGACCGGACACCATCCAAAGCCTCTAAAAATCGTATAATTAAAGTCCGAACCGCTCAACATGATTTTCATATTAAAATATGCTCAGAGATCAAATTATATATTTTTTAAAAATTATTTACTATTTTTTTAGATACGTACAACATCATTGTTTTTGAACAGTCTAAAAACAATAATTTTGTATGTATTAAAAATAGTAAAAAATCAAAAAAAATATAAAATTTTAGAAGGGATATATATCAACATTTTTTTAAATATAGATTTCTTTCAGGCAAATTCTAATTGTAGAATTTATGAACAACAAATTAAAAAAAAAATCGTGTATATATAATTGAAGAGTGAAAGGGAGTACAAGGTATATAGACTTTGAGTGGGAGCAGTTGTTATCGAAGTTTAGCAAAACTTGAAAAGTGGAAGTGGTCGTTAAACCAGTAAAAAATTGGAAGTTAGCACGAGTTCTTCTATAGATATCATATTTTGATAGCGACAATATATGAAAAATGTCAGATTTCAGAGCTTGCACTTAATAATGGCAGATTTCTAAAAATTTGCACACTATGAACATGGCCTACTAGCAAAAATCATGTTCAATTGGATGAATACTAACAGATCATCTTGAATGGCCATAGTTCCAATCCAAGATCGTTGCTTTAGACCATGGGAATGTGACACAGCAACAGCTTTTTGGAAGAATCTGAGACCTATACAAAGTTTTCTTCTGTTCTCGGTTACTTTCCAAATACACCAAGGAGCACAGGTATCCTTTTGGAAAGACCCATGGCTGGAGGAGCCACTGTGTAACAGGTACCACATTCTCCACTAGCAAACGCCAGACAAGAAGATCACAGTTAATTGGGCATTGAGAGATAACAACTGGATGACATCTATTGCACAACTACTTCTACAAGAAATTAATCAAAGGGGGAGGGATGATGTGCAGCAGGATATACTCTACTGGAAATGGCACAAGGATGGCAAATTCACGGTTAAATCTTTTTACCTCACAATGGAGCAAAGCCCTTACATCGTACAGGACATTGCTAGAGTTTGGAAGATCAAGGCACCACCCAGAGTAACATTATTCATTTAGTTAATGCTAAAAAACAAGATACTGACTGTGGATAACCTAATGAAGAGAGGCTGGAATCTGCCCAATAGGTGCATATTGCGTAAACAGGCACAAGAAACTGTGAAGCACCTCTTTGGACAGTGTAATTACACGTCAAGACTGATTCTAGTCATCCTCACATACTACTAGGGGTGTAAACGGTCGGATACGGACATCACTATAATTCGGATAATTAAAAATAAATACTAATGTACATTTTAGCAAAAAAATAACATCTAAATATAACTTTTTCATTCATAAATTAGATCTAATATTTTCATAAGTTGTTGGTTACAAAATATATATCATGTTAACAAAATAATAGATACTAATCATGTCATATTGTTCATCAATATATACCAACTTAAGCTTGATAATAGTCTTTTTAACCATAGGTACTAATTATGTCCTTAATCAATCCTTTGTCCATTTATTAGTTATATCATTAATCGCTGCTATTGTCAGATACACGTCAGGAAAAAAAAAATTGAATATATTATTTGTAGAATCAATATCCGAAAGTTTGTAACATCTAACAAAATCACCAACTTTCTTGTCCAGAAGGAACCTCAATCCAATTACCACCTACTATATTAAAAAATATATCATGAAACGGAGTGCAAAAAATTTATCCGGATATTTGTAGAATCAATATCCCAGTTGACCAATATCTAACAAAATCCTGATATCCGAGATAAAAAAAAAATGTCAGATACTATTCGTATCTGGATCCGTATCCGATTTCACAATCAAAACTGTATCCGTATCCGTATCCATTAAAAAATTATCCGAATTCATATGCGAATATCCGAAATCACTATTTTCCGGATTCGGATCCGGATAAATCCGGATAATATCTGATCCGTTTACACCTCTACATACTACCCGCAAATGCAGCAATACTGGCAGTTTAGGAGCAGATTCTTCAGATACTGCATACTGTACAATACCAGTAAACAATTGGTTAAATTATAGCAAACTATCTGCTTTGTAATATGGCGCGAGAGATTTAGAAGAATTTTAGGGAAGAGTATAAACCACCGGAAATCTTGGCCATAGAGATAGTGGGTGAAATGCAGGGATGGTTTCAGGAAGATGCACAATCACAGGCAACAGCACAACAACAAGGATAACTAATAGGAGATCGGAAATTTAATTTTTGCTTTTCTAAATTCTTACACTTTCATGTTTTTTTCTGGTAATTTCTTTTTCTTTCTTTCTACGCAAAAACTCTGTTAAATGACACTTCTGGTGTCCTGATTAATGAAATCTGAAAGCGTGACTCTCACCTTTCTTGTCAAAAAAAAAAAAATAATGGCAGATTTCTGGTGTACACGTCTCATTCTTTTGGTATGTCTTTGATCTCAGCCTTCATAATTTATTAGCTTGCTATTAATTTAATTTTATAAATTTTGAAGTCTTCATTATTTTAAATTTAATTCAAACTTTAATTCTTAACAAGTGACGCTTTCAAAATAGTGGTCTAAGTTACCTATATAAGTTCGGCCTTCAATTTGTTTGGTCGAAAACTTTCTTTGATCATATTAATTAAAGTAATGCTATTTTTTAAAGGAAAAATGAGGGTCATGCCCAAAGTAATAATGCTAATTATAAAAATGATTAGTTGCTTGAGATATTACATTATTGATGAAATATAAAAACTATATCTAATCAGTTTTGTGCGGCCAAACAGAAAAAAGAAAAGTACCACAGAAAAGTAAAAATTGAGGAGGGCAAACAAGCAGATAACTTGAATTATTTTAACTAAGCCGGAAGTTAAAACAGTAAAAGCAATTTGGAAACAAAAAAATCCTAGCAAACTCATATATGGGATGAACAAAATCTATGGCCTGGATACAATCAAAATTTAAGCAACTTCCAAAAGTGAAAACTCGGTGCACCCCATCTTAATTAAGCATTTTCCTTTTTCTTAGTGTTTAATTAACGTTATGAATTTCTTTTTGGCGTACCTAGTATGCATAGCCGGCCCTGGGGCTGGGCAGCTAAGGCGACTACCCCGGACGTCAAGATTCAAGGGGCCCCTAAAAAAATAGTTTATATATATATAAAAAATTCTGTATATATTAAAAATAAATAAAATATTAAAGCTCGAATTTTTTATATATAAAGAGTTCAAATTTTTCTGTAAATCTGATCTATTGACATATATATCAATAAAAAATGAGACCAACTAATAGGTTTCCATAAGTACTTGAATACTATATACTTATAAGTCGTTTTTGTATTTTAAAAGTTCAAATAGTCGATCAAAATCGTTCAACATGATATCCATAATAAAACGTGCTTGGAGACCAAATTTATATATTTTTTAAGGAATAAGATTTGGTCCAAATGGCTTTGGACCGGACACCGTCCAAAGTCTCTAAAAATTGTACAATTAAAGTCCGAATAGTCAATCCGAACCACTCAACATGATTTCCATATTAAAATGTGCTCAGAGACCAAATTTTATATTTTTTGGAAATTGTTTACTATTTTTTTTAGATACGTACAACATCACTATTTCTGAACGGTCTAAAAACAATGATTTTGTACGTATCTAAAAAAATAGTAAAAAATTTCAAAAAAATATAAAATTTGGTCTCTAAGCACATTTTAATATGAAAATTATGTTGAGCGGTTCGTATCGATTGTTCGGACTTTAATCGTACGATTTTTAGAGGCTTTGGACGGTTTCGGGTCCAAAGCCATTTGGACCAAATCTTATCCCATTTTTTTTAATTTTTTAACTATTTTTTTAGATAGGCAGAAAATTATTGTTTTTTATGGTCCAAAATCTTCTAAATCAATGGATTTTCTATCTATCTTAAAAAATAGTAAAAAAATTCTAAAAATTGTAAAATATAGTCTCCAAGTACATTTTAATATGAATATAATATTGAACAGTTCAGATCTATTGTTTGAACTTTGAAAATACAAAAAAGACTTATAAACATATAATGTTGAAGTACTTATAGAAGCTTATTAGCTGATCTCATGAAAAAATTGTATATATAAAAGACTCAAGTTTTTCTCCCGCCCCGGGCCCCAAAATCTTCAGGACCGCCCCTGCTAGTATGTTCTATTTAATGAAGCTACATGACAAAAATAGATATTGCATTATATCTATTGTAATGTGATTATGTGAATGTAGCCATTGATACCACTGAAAGAGATATACACAAATTTTTATTCAAAATTAAAATTAAAAGATGGAAAGAATGCAGTAAATGCTAAATGTTGGCAACATGATTTTTATGGTGAAAATTAACATTTCGACCTTTGTCTCTCCGTCACAATTAAACTTATCATAATTTGACTAATTAAATTGGATAATTAGAAGGTTTTAGACAGAAAAAAGAAAACAACCAGATAAATTTTTGCTCAATGTCTAACTCAAAGCTTAATACAAATATTATTACAATCGAACTTTTCTTATTAATTCATCTAAAATTTTAAACTGAATTAAACAGTAAAATGCAAATTTAATTAGTTAATTAAAATAAGATAAGATCAACTTTTCTCTCCCACCGCAACAAGTGCCAAATTAATGAACTATTTTTTTTTTATTCACAACCCATAGGTGTGCCAAATGAACTCTGATGTATTCCATAAATCATAACTTATTTTCCGTTCTTCTCCAATCCATGAAGCTACTTGTCTGTCCATTAATTCTTGACAAAAACGAACCACTTTTGGGCTCTTCTACGGTTTCTCATCTCATTCAAACTGACAACATATATAGACCCGTCTTGACGTCTTTAAAGCGGTACATCCGAATAAAAGGGCAGGTCCAAATGCCACTCAAATTTGAATTACATAGGCAATGCTTCTGTCAATCCGCTGCAAGATACGTGTACACTTAATTCACACAAATATTGAAGCGGACTCACAGGAATATTGAAACGATGTGCATGCATCTTAAAGCAGATCGAACAAAAACATGTCCATCGAACTCAAATATATTGGATCTGATAGGTGTTGGACCTACTATGTTCCCCTTCATTTCCAATTTATGTAGCGCACACCCTTCCTCCTGACAAACTTGGTTGTTATGCAGCGTCTCATAAGTTGTATTCTATAAAAAAGAGATGTACGTAGAAAATGCATGCGTACTCATAATTAAGTTGTATTCTACAAAAAGGAGATATAGAAAATGCGTACGCATCTTAAAGGGTGCGTGTGAATTTTGATATGGCGGATCGGATATAGCGGTGTCAATGAAAACCGTTTACTCATTTACTCTACCCGTATCGTATTCGATAAGATGGGTATGGGTAAGATTTTTTTTCCGTTAGCTTATTGGGTATGGGTATGGGTAAGGATTTTTTTTCGTTTGCTAAACGGGTATGGGTATGGATAAAAGCTATTTCGTACCCATTGGGTAACGGATAATTATATAAAATAAATTATATATAGATATATAAAATTATGTTTATCATATCATTGTATCAACATTAATTCATGAGAAAATGTATGCATTTTGTTGTAAGATGAATATTATATTAAACATATTACCTTTTTCATTTGAACATTTTATTATTTAATTAACAAATTAAATTTTGAATTTGTTAGAAGAGATATTTTTATTTTTTATTTTTTTCTTTATAAAAAAATTATTAGTTCGAATTTATTGCATATTTGTATTTTAATTTTTATATTAGTAATTGTGATATTACATATGTATCAATGTATGACATGATGAGTTTTGATGATATATTTGTATAAATAATCAAAACAATTATACTAGTATTATTCGTTATTCACCCGCTACCGTTTCATTACCCACTAATTATAACGGGTACGAGTAGGGTAGGGTAAGACAAATTCTTAATGGGTAAGAGTAGGGTATGGGTAAGATCAATTCTTAGTGGGTATGAGTATGAAAATGCTTCCACGCTACCCGTATCGTACCCATTGACACCCCTAATCGGATAGTTCTTTCTTGTTATGGGATTAAATTACTAAATTAGATTCAATACCCGTCGAACTGCCCCGACAAACCCATCTCGGCACGAAAGTGTGAAACCTTGTATTTTTCATATATAAACCCTCCGTTTAGGAAGTAATAAGTTCAAATAATATTTCAGGAATTCAACTCATCTCATGCTGAAAAATAAAACATCAATATATAACACCTCTCACCAAACATTATCAGAAACAATATCACATTATTAGAAAATTAACAGATGTTTAATAATTAATCATATATATATCCATGTGCCCATCAAACACAATGTCTTAGAAACCGTTAATTAATTTGCAGAGTGTTGGGGCCAATGGTAATTTGACTTCAACCCGAGTAAATCTAGGGTGTGATGTGCTCACCAAGAGAGTTTGGTGAGCACAAACTCCAAATATACATCGGATTGACTTCAAATGATGAATCCAAGCCGTTGAAATCCATGTACTTTGTGAGTGATGCATGTACATGCAAAATTTTGAAAGTTTCGAATTCATTTGCTACAAGGTCAAGCGGTCAAAGTAATGAATATTTTAATAAGTTATTTTATAAGTCGTTTTATATATTCATTTTTTAACATTTCTTTGACCGCTTGATTTCATAGCAAAAGAATTCGAAACTTTCAAAATTTTGCATTTACATGCATCACTCACGAAGTACATGGATTTCAACGGTTTGGATTCGTCATTTGAAGCCGATTAGATATATTTTTGGAGTTGTGCTCGCCAAACCCTCTTGGTGAGTACGTCACATCCTAGATTTACTCCTTCAACCCAACCTCAAATGATATTATTTATAGTTTACTTGGTTGTCACGAGTATTTTCAACATATAACTGCGATGGAAGAGGGGGGTGTCCGATGCCCATCGGACCAAAACAGTGTTCGATGGGTAGTTTGGACCGTCCAATCTACTTCAAGATCTGTGTGCATGGATATTGAGACAAACAGCACGGATATTAAAGTGATGCGCACAGATCTTGAAATGAATCGGACGGTCCAAACCCGAATCGGACACTGTTTTGGTCCGATGGGCATCGGACACCCCCCTCTCTCAACTGCGATTACTTTTTTATCTTACCGGGATAATAAAAGATATGAATATCTCGGGAAAGACAGCATGCAAGTTGTATACCGGCAATTAAAAAACAGTTGATATAAATATCTTGGGATAACTACTACTAAATTATTGTTT
The DNA here is from genome assembly GCA_964058825.1 of Carex arenaria. Classification (NCBI taxonomy): domain Eukaryota; kingdom Viridiplantae; phylum Streptophyta; class Magnoliopsida; order Poales; family Cyperaceae; genus Carex; species Carex arenaria. Next base: position 56,479 of record CAXKVW010000032.1, on the reverse strand, counting down.
ATCTTATATCATAGTCGATGATATTCATATCATCTCTTCATGACACTTTCTGAACAACGCAGACAGGAGATTAAAAAAACAGGTGGCCCAGCACATGGACTTCAATCCTAAGATATAAATTATATTATCATCCGAGTAATTTGACAGGTGGTAGTATAAGATGTTCTGGACTATTGTTTTGAAAATTTATCGGATTGACTTCAAACGGTTAATCCAATTCGTAATTTTTTTTAATTTATTTAGTATAAAGTTAAGTAGTCAACACATGATGAATTTTAAGTCCATTTTAATACATTCATTTTTCATTATTTTTTACCGTTTGACTTTAGACTAAATGAACTAAAAAAATTATAAATTTACTTGTAAATGCATCAATAACGAAATACATCGGTTTTAATGGATTTGATTCATCTTTTGAAGTCAGTCTGTTAGGTTTTCGAGACAATAGCATAGAACGTCTTATGTATGTTTGGATGCACTCTATAATAGCTAGAATAGCTACTGTTTAGAATAGTAGATAAGAATAGTGAAAAAATAGTGATTTTCATAATAGTGTGAACATGGTGCTATTCGGAATAGTAAAAATATTGTTTGGATTGTACATTTGGAATAATGAATAGCTGTAACTGATAAATAATAGTATTAATAAGGTACTTATTAAGAAAAAAGATAGGCAAGTGGGATCTCAAATGAATTGTCACGACGTAGAGATAAAATAAGTGGTGTCAATTTTATCATTTCGGAACTGTGTTGACGGTAATAAACATTTTTTTTTCTCTATTCACACTTTTGAATAGTAGCTATTCGAACATTTCCAAATAATAGAGAATAGCAGCTATTCTCGCTATTCTGAATAGCAAAAATGTTGTTTGGATGCACATTGCTATTCCAAATAGCAGCTATTCTGATATTCTTGAATAGCTTACTATTCTAGCTATTCTTACATCATCCTTAGCCAAACTAAAAATCATAAACTTGTGGATAATATTTAATTGCGGAGCGAGTGGAGTAAAATGTGAGTATGACAATGTAAATGCAGAATACGTTAAATTATTTCTTAGGATGAATTAATTTATTTCACACTTACTCTTCCTGAAAGGCTCGATATTCATTTTTCAAATATCTTATTTCTCCAGACAGATTAATTTACTTCACACCTAAACTGCCAAATGGAATATAAAATTATAAAAAGAGTAACATGGAGTAAGAAATTTAATCCTTATTAAATTTAAGTAGCGAGAACAAGCTAGCCTTTGGTCTATAGTGGCAAAGGCACATGACTGTCATGTGGGAGGTTAGGGTTCGAAATCCAAAAGGTGAAAAAATCTTCTGTAATACAAACAGGAGTTCAAAAGAAGCTGGTAGGCTAGACCTCCATCTTTCATTTAAAAAAAAATTAAGTAGCAATCAAACATGACCATAAAATCAAGATTATAGACGCCTTCATCACGTTGCTAACGAATACCCTAATGCAATTGATTACTTAAATTAAAGAGAATCATCATTACTTGAAGATAGGGCTGCAAACGAATCGAATCGAATTGAACTTACCTCAGTTTGAGTTTAGTTTGAATCAATTTCGAACTAAGTTTGATTTGAATTAATTTCGAATCGAATTTTTTACGAACCCAATTTCGAATCTTTTACGAACTTTTTTACGACAAAAAAGAGTTATCGTAGTCACCGAGAGCGAGAGGTGAAAGTCGTCTAGAGTTTCATAACAGAGAACAAGGTTTACGACTTACGAGTTATGACTTATGGCTGGGGGGCCTTATGTTTTAATTTTTAAGCCATCAGGGAACTTAAGTCATGAACAAAAATTAACGGTTCACGTTACTTTGAGATTCGAACTAGAATAGTTTACGAACCTATTTCGAACGAATCAGATTCAGTTTGAGTTTGGCTTAAATTAATTTCGAACTATTTCGAATCAAACTTTTTACGAACTTTTTCGAATCAAACTCGAATCGAATCACGAACTACGAATTTTTTGTGCAGCCCTACTTGAAGATATATAAATACCATATATTCCTCTGTACAAATTTATATTTATTAGCCTGGTTGAAAACTATTTTGCTTTTGAATTAAGCTGCGTGTTCTAATTAATATTTTTTTCACGGCACATTTAAATAGCTTCCACTTGATTAAAAGAATAATTCGTTACAACCCCTACCATTCAAATTTGCCTTTTAATTAATACGCAAAAAATAAAACTGCCGACATGGATGTACCTATCGTTGGTACCAATATATCTCCAGATTTGGTAGACAGAACAGGGCATCGATACAAGGGATGTGACAACTTTAGGAACCAGACGCCATCAAGTCCATGCAAATTATCAAGGTTGTCAAAAATAATAGACCAAACTGGCCTTCCCTTGAAAACGATCAATTGAATAAATTAAGTTATTAGCACCTCATTTGCTGTGCAAATTCATCTCCGGTCTTTCCTTTATCTTAGGATGCGCTAGTTCAAATCTGCACTCAAGGATTAGAATTGGAAGCAATATTATTACATAATTCTTCAATGATTTTTTTCTCAAAATTTTGGCATATATGTAACAACTAAAACATTTTGGTAAATCTATTTCAATGATTTTTTTCTTAAATTTATTATGAAACAGTTTTATCAAATATATATATATAGAGAGAGAGTAGAACTAGGGTGTTCCTAAGTTCACCAAGTCCCTTTGTGAACTCAACTCTAAAACCTATCGGATTAAATTCAAACGATGAATCCAAGCCATTGAAATCCTTCTACCTTATGAGTGATGCATCTACATGTGAAAATTTTAAAGTTTTGAATTAATTTAGTATAAAGTCAAGTGGTCAAAATTAGAAGGTTTACAAATTAATTTTAATGCATTTATTTTTTGGAAGCCTTTTGACCACTTGACTGTATACAAATTTAATTTCAAAATTTAAAATTTTCACATGTAAACGCATCACTCGTAAGGTAAAAGGATTTCAACGGTTTGGATTCATAATCTGAAGTCAATCAGATAGGTTTTAGAGTTGAGTTCACAAAGAAGCTTGGTGAACTTGGGAGCACCCTAGTTCTACTCATATATATATATATATATATAGGAGGAATCCACTTACACTATTTTTTGGTGACATCAAATTACACCCTATATTTTTTAAATTCAAACAGTCGATCCAAACTGTTCAACATTTTGGATATATTAAAATGTGCTTGCAGACCAAATTTTACATTTTTTTTTTATTTTTTTACTATTTATTAAGATGGGTACAAAAATTCAATAGTCTGAAACAATAATTTTGTAAAATACTTAATAAATAGTAAAAAAAATTCAAAAAATGTAAAATTTGGTCTCTAAGCACATTTTAATATGGAGATCATGTTGAATAATTTGGATCGACTATTTGGACTTTGAAAACTTTCAAAATGGATGGTGTAATTTGGTGTCACTAAAAAATGATGTAAGTGGATCCCTCCTCATATATATAATATAATTTAAACTGATTGGTACTTTAATTTATTGGATGCTTAGAATACATATGCCTCTCTTTGAATCTTTAATTATACTTTTTTCTTTTTCTAAATGTAACTTGTTTTATAAGTATATGATCGATTTAGAGCCCCAAATCATGAGAAATATAATTTGATAAATACGTACAATTGTGACAGCATATGCTTAACAAGGTCAACAAAAAAAAATTATTGATATATTCTCTGAATACCGTTACTCTATCTTCAACTTAGAATTACCATCGACTACAACATAATATTTTTTTTTATTGCATATGTTTCAATTTTCTAAATTGAGTATATTATAAAACTGAGTGTGGCTATGGTAATAGACAAATTACACAGCGGCCTGTTCAATAGATTTATATTTCTATTTTTTTATAGTTGTCGGCAATGTTGACAATAGATATATTGATAAAAAAAATTAAAAGGTTCATTTACATTAGAAACTTGAAATGCAAAATGTTGTTCTTCCTTGCTATTCGATTATGTACATACTATATTACAAACTAAAACCTGCGAATTTGTTAGGGGGAACCTATCACGTCTCTCTCCTAGCCATTATCTAGCCACCTCTCAATTTTCAAACTTGTATCGTTGATTAGACGCGACATCAATTGCACTTATTAGAGAAAAGTCTTTTGTTTCTCTCTCTTCATAGTGCCTAGGTACCTGCTGCGTAGATTACATTCCAACACACCCTTTGTCGTTGAGACATAGGTAGTATCCAAGCCTCCCTTATATTTATGTTCCCTCACAACCTTATATTGTAGTGTGCTCGTAGTGCCTACCAGAACATAGAGGCGTACCTACAATTCCACAACATATGATCTCTTGTCTTCGTATCCGAGCTTGAGCATAAGTGGCAACCCAACTGCACTCAGCAGCCTCTCGATAGCATGACTTATTGTGTTAGGATTTTATTATTCATCATTAACTAAATGAAAATTCAGACCTTTATAATAATCTGGAAAAAAAATTCCACAAGATCTTATGAGTTGATGAGATAGTTTTGTCATGGTGCATTACTTTGTACGCCAAGGCACACAAGAATGACCCTGATGTCGTCCATTTCCATTTCTTTACCCCTCCATCCAGTTCCACTGAAATAGAGCAAAAAGACAATAACTTACTCAGGTCTTTAACGAAATAAGAGGCATGAAGCCCCGGTTGGGCCAGCTGTGCCGCCAAACGAAAGCCCTGTAACATTCTCAACGTTGTCGGCCACAATCATCCTCTACCGCTCTTCACTGCCCAAATTCATTTGCTCAGTAGTGCCTTATTTTTACATCTGAGGTAAATTATTCCCAGCCTCCCGTTTATTTCAAGTGCACAGACCATGTCCTAGCTAGTTCACTGAACAATTGATACTTTTACATGTATCGTTCCCTTTCCAGAGGAAACTCATCCTCATTTTGTCAATATGTTTAATGACTCCAACCGGAATTATAAATATCTGGATATAATGCAGCAGCATTGCAGATAAGACCGCCTTTATCAAGGTTATTCTTACTCCATATGATATCTCTATTCTTAAAAGTTCAAACAATCGATATGAACCATTCAACATAATATTCATATAAAAAATACTTGCATACCAAATTTTACATATTTTTATATTATACTTAATATTCTTTAGATTGGCAGAAAATTACTTTATTTGAAAATTTTGGACCATCCAAAATAGTGATTTTCTATCTATATAAAAAAATAGTAGAATAATTTAAAAAATGAAAAATTTGATCTGCATATACAATTTCATATAAAGATCATGTTTTTAACAGCTTGTATCGACAGTTTGAACTTTGAAAATAAAAATAAAAATTCATAGCATGAGTTCATCCGTAATATGCATATTACCATGTCATAACCTCACTCTACAAAACTAATGGACATAACCATTTAAGATTTAACTGGAGAGAAACAAAACCCCATGGTGTGAATCGAAGAATATCCTACAGAAACGAACAAAGTTGACACTGCAATAAGGCCAGATACAGTTCCTATTGCACATCGATTTTAAACCCACTTGCTAGTTTCTCCCGTGACACCTCTTTGTCAGGTAATGTGGTGCAAACCGATTATGTTAACAATTAAAATGATACAAGATGAGATCAAGGGAGATCTGGCCGAGTAACATGGGCCTCTAGAAGTTGCTATTTTGTAACCAGTAGGGTCACACGGTGCAAATGCGTGGCTTGCATTGCAAGGTGAAGCAACTTTAATTAGTAGGTCCAAATGATACAAAGTTGCGTTGGCTTCATTAGAGGTACTGATTTGACCCAAGAATTAATATGTACCATAATAAAGCATACGTAACTTCACTTGACTTATTAGAGGTGTCATTTGACCTTAGTATTAACATCACATGTACCATAAAAAAACCATAAGGAAGAGGGTGTGTAATTTCATTTGACCAAGGGCTGATTATATGAACGGATACAAATCTTGTACCAATAATTTACAAACATCTTATTATACTAGCGACACGCATTTCCGGCCGGGTTTGACTTGTATGTATTGCATTACATATTATACCGAAACAGTATCATGAGAAATAACTAATGAACATATAATGTCCAATCCCCACAAAACTCCCCCCAACACACACACACACAAAAACCGACGGTAATTACATTGGATTTAAACCTGTTCATTTAATTTATTTCTCAATCCATCCACATTTTTATATCTAAAACAATAACACTCACTATTACAGACACTTTGCAATTTTTGCAATATATAATATATGGTTCAAAAAGTCTGTGACCAAGTAAATTTATTTTGAAGCACAATGAGAGAGAATATTAGCAAAACCCTAATTTAGTGAGAAATCTTATTAAGGAAACAATAATAAAACAAGCAGACACATAACCGACATTTTAATAAAAGGTTTAAATTTACCTATTGATGAAGTACAATACTTCAATTTTCCTTTTAAAACATTTTTTTATCGCACTTATGCCAAATTTATTATAAGAAAAAAAATCTTCTACTTTAAAATTTCGACAAAAACAATATATCTAATAACTTTTAACGCATTTATTCTACAATTTTTGACTGACCGTATGATTTCCTAGTATGGGAAACAAATTATGATTATTAGATGAATCAATATGCTCAGAATTGCTGAATGTATGGGTTCAGAAACTATACATAATCTTGTCAGATTCTAAAGTTTTTAATTGAATTTGTTTGTTAAAGTTTTTATATATAGTTCAAATTTCTCATAAAATGCAAAATATAAACTTGTAACATAATGGTTAGAATTTCACTTTATAACAGTAGAGACTTAAGTTTAAATTTCAGTAAACACATATTATGCATTTTATGTTTCAGTCTCTACTATAACCTATATCTGCTTTCAAACACTAGGTCTTTGGTCATATGGCCGTTAAGTTAACACAAACCAGTAATGGGCCAAACAGAACCTGCTATTATCACACCGCATAACCTTAACTACTGTGGGATAGATAATTAAAGGCCCAACTCAATTGGATTCTAATTGGGCACCAACTCTCTCTTTTTTTTTTTTTTGGGGCCCATTTTTAGGTATCTTAGCTCTTCTATATGATCCCCTCTGAAGCAATTCTTGCTCTTTGCTACAGAGAATATTTTTAGATTAAATTAGATGACAAAAGTTGCATCAAAATAGTGTTTAGATGTTAAAATTTTCTTCAATATGAGTCTATTATAAACGGTGGAGCGCGGAGCGCTGTGTAACAGAGATAGTTGTCTACGTACTTCTGAATTTTACAAAATATGAACTTAGGCCTGAATCTTTTGAACCCTCCATAACTAATTTGTCTATTTCTAGACTGGGTCTTTGGTCTTTGACCTGATTTGTAAAATCCATGAATAATTAATGAAAATTACAGTTTGGCTCCACTTCTCACTAATTAAATTAAGTAACATGCATTATGTTCCGGTAATTTTCAGCATGAGAGATTATCAAAAGCCACCCGGGCCTTGAACAATAAATATTTACAAAGAAATTAACACGAGAAACTTTTTTTAGTAAAGATTAGAGGACATATCCAACTATTTAGTATCTAAAAAAATATATTGTGATTTTGAACCTACAACCTCTTACACTTAAAATATTGTCTTTGTCACTAGACAAAATTAAAATGATTCTCACTTAAAACTTTCAAAAAAAAAAACGAGAGCAACTCAACTAAAATTGGACCAAAAAACCACTGCACAAACACAATGATATAGTAAGGTGAAAGTGGATGTATTCCATCAATAAAGAATCCTTAATGATAAGGGTAAGACAATTACTTAAGAAAGATAGAGACATAACAATTGTAGCAATTCTAATGCACTCTGAAATTTGTTAAACATATTGTTTTCTTATCAGGTTAAAAAAAAAAAGATGAGAACCAGTCTTTGGTGGTGGTAAATTCAAATGGAAGAATTTCTCGTAGATACTAAATAGTTTGGTTGCTTGACCTTAAACCTTTTTTGCTTAAAAACATTTTCATTATATGACTTTCTTCGTGCTCAGCAACTCGACTGGCAAAAAAAAATTGGAAAAAAGATTGTTTGACTACTAGGCTATATTAATAATTAGTTTGTACAAGTAATTTTATGACTGAAAATTAGTCTTTGGTGGCAAAAAGAACGTCTTTGATGGAGATTTCTTAATAATATCTTCTTCTTCTTTTTAAAAAATCAGAAGACCCATTCTATTACTGAAATAAAATAATTACAAGAGAACCAGTTTAGTCAGGACAAACCCTAGACTAGACTATAAGTCTGTGCACTCTGCACTCATGTTATATCCAGCCAAATACATACATAAATCATAAAAATTGGAGGAAAAAATACAAGAAAATAATATCACATCTATCCAAAGTTTGCATTCCCGAGTTTGCTCCCACCGATTGCCGAACAGAATAGTTGTTTTGTGGAACTAATGAAAAGAAATATAGATATTTTCAATGATACCTATTCAAAACATAAGCATTAACGAAACCGTCCTTAAATATAATAATCTATGAATCTAATGTAAGGAAAAAAAATCAAATCAAACCTCACAACTTCAAATATTTATAATAAATTTAATTTGATTTCGAATTTGCCTCACACAGAGTATATTAATTGTCTTAATCGGTATGTATATTGTTTTCGTCAATAAATTACACATATTTTCTTCCAAATCTAATAGAAGAGGTTAGTATGAAGGCATTGAAATGATATTTGCTTTACTAGCATTACTCCAAATCTTATACTATCTTTAATTCAATAGTACTGGTCAGTAAACATCAAGGAAGAAGTGGTGCAAGAGCTGATGACTTGAACCTCTGATGAGGTTGAAACAATTCCGCTAAGAGGAGAAAGGGGAGGTAGCACAGTTGGCTATAAAAAAGTTCTAGAACTGTTGTATTCAAAAGTCGAAAGTTTAATTTTCCCTCGCAACTTCACAGCTGCTGTGAAGATTTTCAAAAAAAATTCCGCTAAGAGAATGGACTAGAGCATCCGAGATTGCAATACTTGATGAGGACACTCCTACCGCTGAGATTGCTTAGTCGCTATTTTATGCGTCAAGTTGTGTTTTGTAATAAATGATATTCTAGCAATCTGATATGATGTGAACTTTAATGTGTTTTAGTTTAGGGGAACTTGGGGTAAGATCTGACCAAATGAGGCACTATGCTGAGGTCTGGTTTGAGAAATCACATCTGCTGTGATTCTAAAAGGGTCAACAGTAACTCTAAAATTCCTGCTTTTCCAAATCTGACCGTCCAATAATTTCGTACACGTATCTCAAAGCAGCTGATTTTTCCTTGCACGAATCTCAAAACAATTCAACAGTTGGATTTGGAAAAGCAGGAATCGCAGGTCACTGTTCATGAGCGAAGAATCGCAGCAGATGCGGACTCCTGGTTTGAAGGGTATTTCGGGATGGTTTTTTTTTTTTTTTTTTTTTTCTGTTGGATGTGTAATTAAGACTCTTTTGCTAATGCAAATGGGCATATGCCTCTCTTTTTTTTAAAGTATAAAGTTGAAACTTTTTTTTCACACATTTCATTTTCATCAGCATAATGGAGGAAAGGAATAGCAAACGATAAAATTCTATGTTTTAAAATCATGCTTTACAAATAAATAGAGTATATTGACTTAAGCATTCATTTTGCCTGGTGTTTAAACAGTTCGGTGTAAATGGATCGGTTCGGTTTAGACTTTTTAAAACCAATTAAACCGAACCGATCAAACTATAATGGTTCAAGTATATATGATTCATATTTTCTTTGGTTCAATTATCATTTTCTTCCTTTCATTTTAGTCTGGATATTTTATAACATCTACATATTTTGTATGAATTGAACAATGTGTGTAATGTTATCTTTGATATTTATTTCTATGATATTACTAATATGTTGTTATATGTATTGAGTTTTGACTTTTTAAAATTTAATCTCTTATTCGGTTCAACTGAATAAACTGAAATTCAATTTGGTTTAAACGGTTTGGTTGTTATTCAGTTTTTTTAATTTTGTTGGTTTGGTCTGATTTTTAAGTAGCGTAAAAAAAATAATTTGTTTATTTTATTTCGGTTTCAACTAAACCGACCATTTGAACACCTCTACCCTGGCTACCTATCGCACACAGATGGCATATTTTCACGTTTCAACCGTAGTTCCGATTGCAACATCTAGAAAAGTTTTATTTATTTTTTATAGTTTATTTATCCAAATTAATTAGCCGTATGTCAACAATTAAAGTTTTTTTTTTTTAACCTTGGCAGGGGCTGCAAAACTATATACTAGTTTTTTTAACATATATTGGCTTACAATTACAATAACCTATAGTAAATTGATTAATTCTATCTATATTTATTTGTGATTGTTGCAGTGTAGCAAAACTATGTATACTTACAATTGACATTCACCCTTGAATGTAATTATTCAGAAGATTTTTTGTATTTTTCTCACTATCTACTTGTGCTTTCTGATTTTCCTCTCTGCTATTCCAACTCAACACTTCTTGGGAGTAGTGGATTTAGATAACAGTCTACAGCTAGACAAATCCATGCATCTCTGCACCTCATTATCCTAAAAAACGAAACCCTAGATAGAGGTCAGCTTTTTCTCTTCCTATATGTACCCATCTCTACGGCTCTACTATCATTTCCCTTCACACACATCCTAAAACCCTAATTTTACACACTGGCTTCCAAGACAACAATATCATTTGTTCTCTATCTTTTCCTAACCCTGAATCTCCTTTTCTCCACCCCAACAGATGCATGTGGATGCAAATGTGGAGCATGTCCTAATCCACCCCCAAAATGTAGAGAAGGATGTCGACCTAGCCCTCCATACGTACCCACCCCATACGTACCGAGTCCTAAAACTGGAGGGAAGTGCCCAATAGATGCACTCAAGCTAGGTGTGTGCGCAAATGTCCTCAATGGATTAATCAACATTACTCTTGGAAAACCACCTAAGGAACCATGCTGCCCTCTTATTCAAGGTTTATTGGATCTAGAGGCGGCCGTATGTTTGTGCACTGCACTCAAAGGAAATATACTAGGAATCAATCTTAACATACCCATTGATCTGAGTTTGCTGATCAACTACTGTGGAAAGAATGTTCCTGCTGGGTTCCAGTGCCCTTAATTGCTTAATTAGTTTATATTGATGTAATAGTTATCTACGTGCTCGTTTTTTATGTATGGTAAAAGTTGTCTAGGTATTTAATTTGCATGCAGTTGTGTGTTTTTCTGGGAGTTGTTACTAGTTCAGATTTGATGGCCAACAGTAAGGTAAAACAAACATGGAGTATTGGGCTTGTAGGTTTGGTTTATATATACATGGCTTACAGGCTATGGGTTTTATGTATTTCTATGTCAACGGTTTATGTGCTTAATTTGTATTGCTTTCTGGTGATGTCTAGGGTTATTACCGTGATATGACACGTGAAATGAATGTGTTAAGTACTTAATTATGTGCGTACTAATACACTTGTGGTTATATCTCGTAACTTATATACTAGACAGATTCATAAAATGGTCGCTTGATTATTCCCTTCGAAGTAGTATACCTAAAGTCTAAACCGTTGTATGAAAAAAAAAATACTCATTTCAACAAAGAAAATATTAATCGAGTTAACAGGTCAAATGATATTTTAATTAAAACAAAATGGTGTCCGAATTCAACAATGTAAGGGTGTTTTGTACTTGCTGGGCTTGGATCTATTAATTATGGCCCATACTGGATTGAGATATATAACAGCAACTGTTTGAATCAAGAGGAAAACAAATTATGGTCCTTTGTTGAGCTTTAAATTTCTAATGATGGTCCTGTTATAAAATAAAGATTAACAAACATAAACAAGAAGAGAGAAAGTAAAAGATGACAATCTCTTTATTCATATATTTCTCATGTATTACATCTCTATCAAATACAATATTACAAAGCCTCTATTTATAGGCTACAAAATGTAAATCAAAAGCCATACAAAATAATAAATGGAGAAATGAATTCCAATAGTAGTGGGATATGAATTCCAATAGTAGTGGGGTAGTGGATAATTGAATGAGGATTAATATTGGGAGTTACAAAATGAATGGCATCCACATATTATAATATATTCATAACACTCCCCCTTGGATGTCCATTTCATAAGAATATGCCTCATTAAAATCTTACTAGGAAAAACCCTATGGGATAAAAACCTAGTGAAGGAAAAAGAGTACAATATTCTTCTAAATACGCAACTACAACCTTACCCGGAAAACCCAGTGGGAAAAAACCATGGTTAAGGAAAACATAGTGCATATTAACTCCCCCTCATTACAGCATCAATCAAGACCTTTAAGTTGGCAAACTCCAATATTACGAACTAACTTTTCAAATATTGCCGTAAGGAGCGCCTTAGTGAATAAATCTGCCAGATTCTCACTTGAACGGATTTGTTGAACATTAATAACATTATCATGATTTTATTTGAGTAATACATGCAATATTATCTCCATATATGATCGTCAGGATCATTTCTCCATAAGACAAGCCATATGTCTGATGAATGTGTTGAATCACAGATCTTAACCAAACACATTCTCAGTTTCGTGTGTTGCTAGAATAATATATATATCAGGTATTGTATGTTCAACAAAAATATAAGTACTCATATTGCACTAAGATATGGTTCTTCAGGACCAAGTAATTTTTCTTTCAATACACATGTAATATACTTTTCTTGATGTATAAAAATATTACTTCTCAAATGTTCAATTTACAATCCAAGGCTAAAAATTTATTCTCCCAAAATCTTTCATCTCAAATTCTTTCTTTAAATAAATTATTTATTTTAGAAGCTCTTCAGGAGTTTTATCTTTCAACATAGATTGCAATCATAACAAAATTATTTTCATACATTTTCACAAAAATACAAAATATATCATTTTTATATCCATATTGCTTTAATCAAAATAAAAATGTATTCAATTTAATTGAATAATGTTCTCGAGAACCTAAATTACATGCTTCAGGTATCTTAAATCCTTCAAAGATTTTCATATAAATATCATTCACAAGAGAGCTATATAAATATGATATAACAATATCCATTAGATGCAAATCATGTCCTTCATGGACTGCCATACTATTTATATATCGAAAAGTTGTTGCATCCACCACATGTGACTATGTTTGTTTATAATCAATTCCAGGTGTTTACGAAAAATCTTGGGCTACAAGCCGCTCTTTATATCATATAATTTTACACCTTTAGGTATTGAAACTCCAGGTCCAAACACTTTTCGTTTTTCAAGAGAGTTTAACTCTGCTTCAATTGCACCTTTCTATTTTGGCCAATCATTTCTTTGTCGACATTTTTTAATAGACTGCGGGTCATGATCCTCACTATTTATTATATTTAGCGCTATATTATATGCAAAAATATCATTGATATCAATTTTATCTCGGTTCCATCTTATTCCATTCATGATATAATTTATTGAGATCTCTTTATTTTCATGAATTTCAGATATTTGAGTTTCTGCTGGAACTCCAACATTACTTATAATTTGATTCTCTTCTGGAGTTTTATCTGAAATTATTTTATCCTCGACTTGACCATTTTCATTCTTTGCTCCTTTTCTTTTTCGAGGATTTTTATCTTTGGAACCGATTGGTCTTCCATGCTTCATGCGTGCTATAATTTCATTAGTCTGTCCTACAAGGACATCGACTTTAATTGGAGCATTAGCAGCTGGTATATGTGATCTGGTCACTTTCTTTCAATCAATAAATGTGTCTGGCAATTGATTAGTAAATATTTAATTCACATTCTTTAGCATGAGGATCAAAATGAGACACTAATAATTCATACTAATATATTTTTCCAGCTGATTTTGTTTTTCTCCCTCCAAGGTTGGAAATATTGACTCATCAAAATGACAATCGGCAAACATAGCCGTCAATAAATATCTTGTCGTTAGTTCTATATACTTTATAGAGATTCAAATCCAACATAAATTTCCAACCTTCTTTGAGTTCCCATTTTAGTGCGTTGTGGTGGAGCAATTAGAACATATATCGCACATTCAAAAATTATTATATGGGAAATATTAGATATGTGACCAAAAGCTAATATCAAAGGGGAGGTTTTATTATAGATAGTTGGCCTGATGCGAATTAGTTTTGCTGCATGCAAAATAACATGTTCTCATTTTGTGTATGAACATAAGCTACAGGATGTTCAACATCAATTCTAATATACATACATTATATGAGAAACAAATTCACCAGCATTGTCTAGACATATATTATTAATTGAATAATTATAAAATTATGCTCTTAATCAAATAAATTGAGCGAATAATCTTGCAAACGCCAGGTTGCGAATTGATAATAAACATACATGTGACAATCTAGTTGATGCATCAATTATAACCATAAAATATCTAAATGGTCCACAAATGTCACCATGTATATGTTCTAAAAATGTAAGAGATTTATTTCGTATTTTCGCTGGTGATGGTTGAATAATCAACTTTCCTTGAGAACATGCTGCACATGACAATTCATTAGATTTGAATAATCTTCTGGTTCTTTAATGAATGTCCTTATGAATTCTCTATTATTATTATTTTTTCGCATCATTATTGATCCGGAATGGTCCAACCGGTCATGCCAAACTATAAACATATTCTTATATGTAAACTTCTGGTTTACAATAACATGTACTTCAATTGTACTAATATATGCGTAGTAAAAGCTGGAGGAAATATAGGCAATTTCTCTAATATGCATTTTTAATTAGTTGTCTCAACATGATACCCATTTCGGCGGATATCCTTAAAACTTAACAAATTCTTCTGAGACTTAGAAAAATATATGCATCATCAATATAAATTTATATTCCTCCATATAACAACAATGTAGCTCTTCCGGAGCTTTCAATATATTATTTTTATTAATAACAATTGCAATTAACAAAAAGTAAGAAATAAAAAATACCACCATGAAATCATAATTGCAATATTATGGTAATGTATCAATTAATATGAATATTGTGCGGTACAGGTTTGTACAACGGCTACTTTTTTTTTTTTTATAACCAAGCAAATCCAAGACAGGAGACCAGTTGCACTTATATGAGTTTATGTTAGGACTAGTTTTTTTTTTTTTATTTGGCTGGTTTGTTATCATATTAGTTTTGCCAAATGGTCGATAAAGCATAATTTCACCTGATTAGCTAAATAAATTTGATCTTTATCGACACTCTAACTGTACAATTTGACCTCAAACTAAATCTAAGACTATATCAATCAAAACCAATAGACTAACAAAACTTAAAATAAATACGACTTCAACAATTGCAATTTTTTTTTAAAAAAATCAATAAAATCTAAATGAATAACTTCAATTTGAAAGATAAAAATCACATTCACAAACAAAAACTTTCTCGATATTTTGTCTCCTTATTATGAGTAAGTCAATAAAATATTACGGCGTACGACAGGTACGTGGTCAATAACATTTATCACCACAATGATAACATAAATTCTCTTATTTGCTATTATGTCAAAAAAAATTTCTCATTATTTCTCCATTTCCGGTGGAAAGATGTCTTTTCTTCATTATCATATTCACATCTAAGAATTTGTGGACAAATTATTATCATATTATTTTCACTTCTAGTGAAACTATTATATTGTTCAACCATAAGAAGAGAAGAAATTTACTCAAACTATTTCTAGAAATCTTCTTCAGGAAGATTAATAATTAAACATAAATTTTTGCACTATTTAATTTTCTTCAAGAAAATTTCTTAAGATCTTCTTAATATTTTCCGAAATCTTCTTCGGAAAGATCAAATTATATAAATTTTCTTAAAATCTTCTTCCGGAAGATTGAATTTTTTGAGAAAAAAAAATTAACATGAATATGTTAAAATTGAATACTATGACATAATATTTTCTTTTTAATAATTTAGTACTATGGCTTCGGGCCAATTGAATAGATATCCGTGAATGTCAATACTATGGCTTCAGGCCAATTTCATTTCACAATACAACTTCAATTTCTCAATCACGTCATAACAAGAGGCCTTTTTACAGCTTAATTAAAAATATAAAATTAACACGATATATGATACAAAATTTTATGATCCTATTGAAAAAAAAATACAAGTCAGATCTAAAATTAATATTGAATATGTCTATATTTAAGAAAATTTCGTTAGATCTAAAATTGCACGTTATGAAGAAAAATAAATTTCACATTATAAATTTTATGTTTAACATATGGCTTTGAGCCATTTGACATTAACATAATATAACATGAACTTTGATATACATTATTCATATGGCTTCAGGCCATTTCATCAACATAATTTATATTCATATGGCTTTAGGCCATTTCATCAACATAATTTATATTCATATGGCTTCAGGCCATTTGATTAATATAATGTAAATGTAACACATAAATAGTCTTAAAATTTTATTGAAATCTTCTTCAGGAAGATTCTTCTTAATATTTCTTGAAATTAATCTTCTTCAGAAAGATTATAATATTTCTTAAAATCTTCGTCAAGAAGATTAAATCATTGTAAAAAAAAATTACACATCATATAAACCTTGTTGAAATCTTCTTCAAGGAGATTTATTGAAATACTCTCAATATAAAATTTGTATATCATGTAAATCTTCTTCAGGAAGATATCTTCAAATCTTCTTATATTAATTTTGTACATCATAAAAATCTTCTTCAGAAAAATTTCTTTAAATCTTCTCATATTAAATTTTTTTTTATATCATATGAATCTTCTTCAAGAAGATTTCTTGAAATATTTTAAATTTTTCTTAGAATCTTCTTCAGGAAGATTAAATTATTGAAAAAAATTGTACATCATAAAAAATATGAACCATATTGCACATCTTAAAATAAATATACATAAATTGATAACTGATTCCATTTAACAATTACTTATTATAAGAATTATTTATTTAAATGGAATTGAAATAAGAGATATCAAAGTTACCTCGAATCTTCAACTAGTAGAGCTCTCGTGCTGATAACTTGTTATAAAATAAATATTAACAAACATAAACAAGAAGAGAGAAAGTAAAAGATGACAATCTCTTTATTCATATATTTCTCATATATTACATCTCTATCAAATACAATATTACAAAGCCTCTATTTATAGGCTACAAAATGTAAATCAAAAGCCATACAAAATAATAAATGCAGAAATGAATTCCAATAGTAGTGGGATATGAATTCCAATAGTAGTGGGGTAGTGGATAATTGAATGAGGATTAATATTGGGAGTTACAAAATGAATGGCATCCACATATTATAATATATTCATAACAGGTCCCTTTTTTTTTTTTTTTTTGAGAAAACTGATAGTAGCTATCAGCTAGAAAGAATAAATAATGTTAAACATGAACCACGCAACCTCATGCTACCCATGCTTGTGAACTCACTCAAATAAACTGATGAGTTGACGTCCGTTGTCCCTTGCAAAACCTGATCCACAAGTCTCCCTCTTCCTTGATCCTTGTACATAGAAGCTCCACCAAAAGATCACTCTCTCTGAAAATTTTCTCATTTCTCTGACGCCATAACATCCATATCGTGCAAAGAAAGCACGACATCCACTCTTTTTTAGCCTTGCCTTTGAGATAGTTGACCCCCTTCATCGAGTTGTCCCATATCTGTTGCATGGACTCCCCTGTTCGCATTAGTCGAAAGCCAAGCAAAGCACTCATCGTTCTCCAAACCCTTTGCGCATATGAACAGGTAAAGAGCAAGTGTATGGCATCCTCCCGTTCGCATTAATGATGGTCCCTTGGTATATCAAACTTTAGACATCGATTCTACCCGACTAATTAAATTAATCCAAATACGACCTTCGATCTAGGACTACAATGACAAAAAAATATATATATAAACTTCAACGTGTGCGTAACAGCGTAATTTACTAATTTAATTTATTTATAGAAAACTAAAATTGTACCAAATTCATAAGCAATGGCTGTACGGTTGTGCATCGTTGTTACAAACATGCTAAGGAATTGTTGTATCACTATTTAGTAGCCGTTGGATAATATCAATTACCAGGTGCTTAAAAATAGGCCACAAATCTGCTGTGATTCTTAGGGATCGCAGGATCCTGCTTTTCCATATCCAACTTTAAAGTTTTCGGAATGCACAAATCTCTAAAGAAGCTGATTTTTATGCACGAATCTCAAAAATATTTGAAGGTTGGATATGGAAAAACAGGCTCCTGCGATCTCTTCAAGAATCGCAGCAGATTTAATTTCTTAAAAATAATATGGCAATTTTTGGTGTATCTCGCAACCCTGCATGGATAGCCCGGTATAAATGCAGTTCATCAATATGCTTAAGGGGCGTGCTATATTAAGCGCACCAATTGAGTTTTTGAGAGCTGAGTTTTTTTAATTCCAATTATGTCCTTACTCATTCTTTTCGACTTAATTAAGAATAAAGTAGCACCAGTTATTTCCAAACCTCTTAATTCTCTTAATTGACCAGAATAAGAAACAGTGAAATACGGATCTCCTGTTCGTACACTCTTAAGTAAATAAATAAATAATTAAATTAAATTATATACTCCTCTCAATTCAAGTCAATTTCCAACATCTCCTCCACCCCTTTTGTCATTTTTTTAGGGTGAGTTGATCACTTTCATCTCACATTTTTTATTGATCAGGAAAGTTATTTGCATGATGGTTGCTTCTAGAATATTTACAAACAACGCTATAATATTTACATTGTAATAATTAAGCATAACTAACTCAGCCTGAATCTCAATATGCCTGGCTTAGCACTGAAATTTTTATTAATATACAAATTAATAAATTAATTTAACAATCTATACAATTTTTATAAAGAATTTGAAAAGTATACAAACCGATGACAGTGTAACCGGTTTCAGAAGATCAAACCAATCACAAACTCGTCGGTCACAGGAAATTAAAACCGTTGACAATGTCACCCGTCCCAGAATCGATGACAAAATCATCGGTTTCAGAAGCTAGAACTGATGACATTGTAATCGGTTTTCATCAAAATTTAATTTAAAATAATTTTTCATTTAATTATTTTATTTAATTAGAAAAAATAATAATTTTTTATTTATTAAAATATTAGAAATATTTTTATTTTTTTAAAATTAGATAGAATACCATATAATTTGATTTATTAGAAAGACTTAAACAAATAACCCGAATTAATATTTTTCAGATCGGATTTTTCGTGGCTGTAAGAAACATTAAAATATTTTTTGTGTGTTATTGGAAAAAAATAAAAATGCTTTGAATCTGAATTATTGATCCGGTTCAAAAGTCACTTCTAGGTAAATACAGAAAATATTATGGTCTTTCTATTTTTGAAAAAAAATAAAAATTTACGAAAACTTTTCAAAAGCATGTAATCATTACTTTTTTTCCAGGTGAAATCTAAGTCGTTTGTTGTTTTAATTTGATATAATTCTCGCATAAAAAAGTGTGCATTCTGCATCAAAAATCATGCTTGGCTGAAAAACAAAAAATTTAAGAAAAGTTTTCCACAACTTTGTAATCATTACCAAACGGTGTTTTAATCTGAGTCGTTCGTTGTTTTAATCTGATATAATTTCCGCATCAAAAAGTGTGCATTATGCATCAAAAATCGTGCTTGGCTGAAAAAAATAAAAATTTAAGAAAAAATTTCGCAACTTTGTAATCATAACCAAACAGTGTTTTAATCTGAGTCGTTCGTTGTTTTAATCTGGTATAATTCTCGCATCAAAAAGTGTGCATTCTGCATCACAAATCGTGCTTGGCTGAAACCGATGACAATGTTATCGGTTTCGATAGATTTTGAATTTCATCAAAATATTGTATAGATTGTTAAATTTATTATTTCTTTTGTATGTTAATAAAAATTTTGGCACTCTTCCTGCCACAACTAAAAAGCAGCAAATGAATTGAAGTTCTTTTTTTAGTGCTGAGAATTGGGTAAAATTTTAATTTAGTTTTTAATATTTTGTGGAAAAATCGAACTTTTAATATTTTAATTTATCTACAAGTATTTGTTGTCAATTTCTATACAAATTATGAAAGTGAATATTACTTAATAGTTAATACGAAGGTAGAGAGAGTAAAGGCAGTAAGTATTTGTTGTCAATTTTTTATTAACTTTTATTCTTAATTAAGTTGGAGAGAGAGTAAAGGCTCATTCATTTCTTAATTAAGTCTTTCTTAATTTAGCTAAGGGTAAAGCTGGAATTAATGGGGAAAATTTTCTCTCAGCACTCAAAAACTCAATTGATGCTCTTAGAATAGCATTCCCCTATGCTTAAATCTGTTGTGTTATTCTTAAATTAACTTGTGGTTTAATGTGCATTTATTTTTTAAACATGGTTAATGAATCACAACACGCTATATATAGTTAAATTTTAGTAAATTTTGACAAATTAATTATATCAATGAGGTTGACGGTTGGGTACTATTCCTTTGTTGCAATACCAGTATGAATATATATAAATCCAACTGCAATTAAGTTAATTTGATATGTTATAATTTAACGAACCATGGTGATATTTAACTTATTTTCAATGAATTAAATCAATTTATTGTGAATTCCAATAAAATTCATTAATACTCCATTTTTTATTAAATCCACTGCTAGAATTTCAACTTTTTCCAAGGAGAGCATACTCTATTTCTAAGGGGAGGAAGGGCCCTTGGAAAAAAAATCGGGTTTGCTGACACATTTACCTATTTCCAACGGCAGTCTCATGGAAATAACAGCGCATGGAAATACCCGACGTCTGCCCTTGGAAATGGTTCTTATCCGCCCTTGGAAATGCTTTTGCAGACCGAATACTATATTTTATTGAGATCTCATGGAAATAGCTAACACCCAGCCCTTGGAAATAATATGGAAGAAGTGTGACATATTATTTCCATGAGACTACCGTTGGAAATGTTTTGTTAAGTACGTTTATATTTTTTTATTGTGAGACTCATAGAAATAGTGGAGCACATTGCCCTTGAAAATATTTTGGTATGTCTGTTTACATTATTTTATAAGAAGGCTCATGGAAATGCTGGAATAAAATGCTCTTGGAAATGTTTAATTGATTCAGTTATATTATATTATATTTAGACATATTTTTTCCATGAAACTACCGTTGAAAAAGTTTAGTTTCTAGAAACAAAACTGTTTCTGTTTATTTGAGATGCCCCTTTAAATGTTCAATAAAAAAAATCACAGCATCCAGCAAGCTGTTCCTTAATTCATGAGATATTTAAAATGAAGCATAAAGTTGAAAACATAAAATTTACGTCTTTGCCAATAATAAGTCATAGTTCTATTTAATTTAGATACAAAATTAAGGTGACAAATGCTAGCAATACATAATCTCTCCTTTTGAAAGCAAGCATACAAAATTAAGTTGACCCCTGTTACAAAAAAAAAGTGGGAACAAGGTTAATTATAAAATTAAGACATTTGACCAAAATAAAGCAAGCTGGATTAGTAAAATGTATAGTAAATTGAAATGAAAAAACTAATGCCTATGTATGATGATTTACCAAATAATTAATACTCTTCATCGGGATTATCGGATTGTAAGCCATTTTCTTCATCATATTTCTTCATCATATTTTCTTCATCGGGATCATCGGGATCATCTCTCGTCAAACTCGGTGGTTCATTTGATGTTGATGTTGATGGAAGGTTCGTCGTATAGATCACTAGCTCAAGCTCGGCAGAAGGTTCATTTGATGTTTGACCCGAATGATACTAATCATAGTAGATTTCTTCTTTGTTGACATACAGGTGCAAGGAATCCAAAGTTAATAAAAAGAGAATATATCTAGTAATCACATAGAGAGGTCTATCTGTTGGTGTACACACATCCCTTTCAAAATTATGTACAAAGTAAACATAATTTGAAAACCATTCCCATAAAAAAGTTAACAACCCGGTTACAACCTTGTCCTTTTGTTCATCCATATGTACAAAGTAAACATACCTGCAATTGTAACTTTGCTGCAACACGACTACTCATCTGGCTCGCAAGGTGCTCCTATAAATCTGTTGCTGCAAGGATCTCCTCTTCGTCCCTTATCGATCAGAGTCGAGTCAGATTTGCCTAAGGTCAGTCATACCAGATTCTTTCATTTCGCTATCAGCAGATGGGCCCAATGGTCCTCAACCCCCAGACTAGCAACAAAAAAAATAAAATCTTAATACTAAGAAATAATTTAAAATAAGTACCTATTGGTTGGATCAGTCTCCGGTTGGGACTTAATGTTCCACTACAACTTGAATGGTTTTGGTTTCTAGTCTGTGACATAACAAATATAATTGGGAGGAAGCCAAATTACACTTACTTTAGGTCTGGAGGATACAAGCAAGTAATATTTGCAGGACAATTCGCAAATAGTATTTACGGGACGATACAAGCAACATACAAGCAACATAACCTTTTGATAATACAAACATGTGGATAAAAGCATTTTAGATGGCTTGGTGCTCTTTAAATTTCAGTTCATTATTTTTCATTACGAACAAGCACTTGTAAGGAAAGTTTGAAGCTCTGGCTTGAGTTGGTACTGGAGACGACCAAACTTTAGGATCAAAGGTAAAGTTCCTCTTTAAATTTACATTAAGGAGTAATAAAAGAACATATCTACCTAGGCTTTTCTTATTTTGACTGCAAATTTCGAAAATTTATATGCATCTGACTGCTAAAATGACCACATGACTTTGTTAATATTTTCAAGAACAATCAATTTCTATTATGCAAACTAAAAAATTGTTGCATACCTTTTTGTCTCTCTTCTCGTTGAATCCTTTCATGGAGATCTGATACCAAATTTTTTGTTTTCTTTCAGCTCTCTTCTCGTCTAATCACTTCAAAGAAAAATGAAAGGACTAATTTTTCAATCCAGGAAACCCTGCAATTATAGAGGGTATAAAATGGAATAAGACTCAAAAGGGAGGCGCAGGCACCGGTCATATATTATAATTGTTGATTCATCTTATGCTTTTTATTTAATTAGATTGCATTTCTTAAAACTCCTAACTATTGCATAAATTAAAACAGAAAATATTTATTCAAAGATCAAGGTTTAAGCATGGAATTCCAGAAAATTTACCCAAGATGTTGGTATTGGTTGGGTCTGCTATTGATAAATATATAGTCAAGGGTCTCTAGTTTAGCTCCAGTCTCGTGTCACAAATAACCTCAAATATGCAATTTATCCACAAATTTATTGGTTCATAACCTAAGTTGTGCATGGCATTTCAACAAACACCTTGTATGCGAGGCAAGATAAAACTATCAACTATCTAATAGATTGACTTCAAATTTAGCATTCTAGCAGCAACTAACCAAATGAAACAACAAAAATGTGGGGAAAAATCACCTTGTCAGGAATTTGCTGTGCTAGAAGTCCTTCCGATTTTGAGGAAATAACTTGGATTTTGGCGATGCTTCAAAGGAGAAGGGGGGACGGGACACGACAAGGACGATAGCCTAGAAGTCCTTACTTTTGATTGAGGCGCGGTACTAGGCCGAAAAGGGGAGAAGGGGGAGGGCGGTAAGAAAGAAAAAAAAAATAGGTTAGGCAGCTGTGGAGAGAGACTTAGCGTTTTACGGTAATAGAGGGAATCAAAATTTAGGAGGGAAAGGGAAAATTTCAGGAGGGAAATGAAGTTGGTGAAATTTTCAGTGTTTTGATATAATCTTGAGAGTGGAGACTGGAGAGATTATTCTTCAAAGATCTTTCAAGTGAGATTTTAGAAAAAAAAATGCTGAAGTCCAGGAAAGATTGAAGAGAGATATTTACCCACGATTTCATTTACTTTGATAGTCTGAGGTAACATAATATTTGTGTTTAGATTGGGACCGTCTGATCATCATTTTGCACGAATATTAAAGGATTCAGTGCATTACCTAGAGTCAGATCTAAACATAAATATTATGTTACCTTAGAGATTAGGGACTCCCTTCCCATAGCCTCTTAAATGAAGATATCATGACCATTCATTGTTTATCGGACGGTTTGGAGCTTCATATTTACTAATTATGTAATGCATGTGCAGTAAATAATATGAAAAAAATTCAAAAAAATATTTTAAAAAATATTTACATCTTCGATAACCAGATCATACTTATAATTGTCAATTTTATAGACATTCATCATTATTTGCCTCTTCAAATTTAGTAAATATTTGCTAACCGTTCATTTTCACATGAGCAATTGACGGTCGATCTGTAATGAAGTGATTCCAAATTTATTTAGAAATGATCAACAAAAAATATTAAACATAATCAAACTAAAAATGCTGAAGTTTTATTGTGTTTGAGCTTCGATCCAACGTGTAGTGTTTATAGCCATTCGATGTTTCAATATTCCGTTAACTTGATGGATAGGTAAATAAAAAAAAATTCATCAAACTTTTCTATGATAAAATAAATTCAATGCTCTTTCATTTCAACGGTTCCGATCAACCAACGGACGATACACTCCCGTGCGTCTTCATTAGCTCACAAAGCAAGAGTTCATGTTTAATGAAACATGAACTCTTGCTTTGTGAGCTAATGAAGACGCACGGGAGTGTATCGTCCGTTGATCGATCAGAACCGTTGATTATGTTCAATGTTTTCCTTGATCATTTCATAATAAATTTGGAATCATTTCATTTCAGATCGACCGTCGATCGCCCATGTGAAAATAAACGGTCCACAAATATTGGCACATATTGAATGGGGCAAATAGTGGTGAAATTCTATAACATTGATAATAATAAGTATAATTTGGCCATAAAACCGTAAAATGTTTTAAAATATATTTTTTAGAATTTTTTTGCATGTTATTTGTTATGTCTAATTCTGTTTTGTTTTATTTTCATAATATATTTATCAAAATTCTGTCACTACAATTGCAATTAAATAAAAAAAAAAACATAATTATTAAAGATATTACAAAATTCACATAATGTAGAAAATTTTATCCTAATAAAATACTTTTAAATGAACAAGTGCAATTAATTTTACTTTCTTCTCAATTTTTCCTCACAGAACTTTGAAATTTGGAGCAGTTTTGTTAACAGAGCACTTTTGATTTTATACAACGCACAGTCTTTATAATTTAAAGAGCATCCAATATATTTAATACACTACTTGAAGCTAAAACTACATTGTTAATATATGTACTTCAGAAATTTGTTGTTCCCATCCAGAGATAACTTAGAGAGCCGCCACTGTCCTGTAATCATTTTGCCCTAGATATTTTCACTTCCCTCCTCTCAAGCCAATATTTTCATTTCCCTCCATCTCTCCCTCTCCCTCCGAGGGTTTTCAAAATCGATCTCTTTGCCGCTCAACGCAAATTCGGCTCCCCTCTCTATCCGCCACTTAGCAACTTCAGCCCCTCTCTTCCTCCGCTATTACCTTTGCCGTTCAACGCACCGCCGACGTCCTCTCTCTAGGTCAGTGCCGATTTTTCTCTGTCGGATATCTTTTAGATTATCTTCATCTATACAATAGTTTGAATCACCACGATTGTGTTCCTCTTGAGCAGTAGGTCAGATCTACCATCAACCAACTAACACGCCGTAGAAGTTCAATTGCACGACCGAAAACTCTCTCTCTCCCACCTTTCCCAAATTCAGGTCGGATTTCTGAACTTACTGATCGGACTTAACTTAGGGCTTTCTTGCCCTCTACTTCTTTCTCTGGGTGATGGTTTGCTTTGGTCTTGGTTGTCCCTGGTGCTTGTTTCGTTTGTGTCCACTAAGTGTTTGAAAAAATTCCTTCAAAAGCAGTTTTGAAATGTCTAAAAGAGTATAATTTGAGTTCAATGCATCTTTTCTCTGCTGTACCAGAAATAAGGAGAGCGGGATTGTACATCAAAAATCAGGTTGTGCTAACATAATGGGGATGGTCAAATTAAATAAATTGCATTGACTGGCCATCTTTTGTTGTCTTATAGATTCCTGTCAAGTGAAGGCAGGTAAAATATATCATAATAAACATTCCCATCAATCACAGGACTTCCATAATATTTAGTTGTCAAGCAACTCTAGACAAATATATTGAAAATTTGGGCTCCGTAGACCAAATTGTATTAGCTTTTCACTTGGTCAAAGTTCTTGTGCTTCTATCATTTCCTGGTAATTTCCCTTTTGATGAGCAACTGAGGAGTTAGTGCTTTAAAATGAGATGGAAAGCATCCGATGGTTCTATTAAAATTATAAGAATACTAAAAAGTAGGCTCTGGAATGCCTTAAGTGAAATTTGAAAAAATGAGATGGAAAGCAGCTTATGGTTCTAGAATAGGAATACTAGAAGTAGGCTCTGGAATTGCTAAGGATCTGTTATAGGAATTCATATCACCTAAAGTAACTCAAATTTGAGTTTAGATTTGGACCGTCAAACATGAGCTCATAGCTGTTGGGTTTAATCCCGAAACAAAAAAGGCAGCATGCTTTTGTTGAATATTGATTCAATAGTGGAGTTAGTGGATTCCAAAATTAGTATATCTATAGTTAGTAATCTATAATTTGCATTTTCAGAATACTGCATAGCAGGGGTATTTTAGGAAATATATATGTTATATTTAGATTAAATTGTATTTTTGGAGAGTAGTGGGTGGTTATTTTTAGTATAGAGTAGTCCTTTAAATATGTTTGAATTTATGTAATTTGATGAACTGAGAAAATACAATTTAGCAGTTTTTAGAAATATGTTTAAGTTTACCAGCAGTTTTTCTATTTTCAGCATTTCTCTGTACCAGAAAAGTCCGTGGATACTGCCCCATTTCCAACAGCTTTGCTAGGATTCAAAATAAACTACAGAGTGCTAATCTTCAAGGTTATATTTCTCCTCATTTATCCTTTTTTTCCCCTCTTTTTTCATTCTTCGTTGTTACTTTTAACAAGCACCAAAAGGAGATTTTCTTTCACAGTGCACCAAATCTTTGAGTGCTTGATGAAAGCAATCAATAACAATGCCCTTTACATTTACAAGTAATATGAATCAGAGTTGCAAGCTGAATATGGCTTATTTGTGCCTGTGGTGGATGTATACTAACATTAAACCTTGTGAATTGTTGAGCTTAGGCACAAGCTAACAATTCTGGAACTGAGCAAGGTGCTTGGGATTTTGCCTACTATTCACGTACCACTATTAACATATGTTCTCATTTTTCATTTCAGCACTTATCATATGGATTACTTGATACGGTTGTGCTTGTCTCACAAGCTTTGGTAATAAAGGTATACTAACATTAGACACTGTGCAATGTTAAACTTAAGCTCAACTAAACAATTCTGGAGCTGAGCAAGGTGTAACTAGGAATTTGCCTAATTTTCAGGTAAAAATTGTGATTCCAATACTTAAATTGCACAAGTTCTTGAATTTTGAGGGTGTATATGCAAAAAAACTCATAAATATAACATGTTATCTCTATATATGTGGTGTACATAGAGTCTTCCTTTTCTTATGCAACCGAATCATAGAGGGTATTTCCAAGCACTCTTGAATCAAGCTCCACTTGGAAATGATGCAATTGCAAGGGGGATGAATGGTGGGGCAATCTGCCTCCAAACTGAACCATACATTCTGGTGTCAGAAAGTGCCCTTTTTGGTTAATTTATAAGTCCTAACACATCATCAAACTAGGTGAATGGGTTTTGGGTATATTTTGGGTAACTTATTATGTATATTTTTCTTAACTTATAGCATGTGGGTACATTTTGGGTATATTAGCAGTGTGTAAACATTGCTATGTTGTAAAAGGTTTTACACATTTTTGTAATATAATGTGCTGATTATGTTATGTTAATGATTTATGGTTATTAAATGCTTTGCAATCTCTATTCTCAATGTGTTGTGTGTTTGTATCAATTTGTAAGCTGTGTTGTCAGCTATAATGGGAATTTGAGATTATGAAGTACTGGGTTGGTACTGGGAGGATTGTCAAATGAAAGCATTCTGGTACCCAAAAAAAAAAGAGCTAGTTTTTCCATGGGTATATCCACGGAGGAAATGCACGCTATCATTCCAATAATAGCGCCAATATCTGACAGGTGGGGTCCACTTTTGCTGGCCGGGGTGGGTCCCACGTAAACTGCCCTTGGAAATACTCTAGTGGGTCCCTCGTTTGATACACTTGGAAATACTCAGGTGGGTCCCAGGGGCCTTACCCTTGGAAATGTTATGGTGGGTCCCACATCCCCTCTTCTTGGAAAAACTCTGGTGGGTCCCTCTTGTGATCCCCTTGGAAATAATAGAGTGGGCCCCACGATGCTCCCCTTGGAAATACTTCAGACAAGAGCCAAGTTTGAAAGTATTTCCATGCGCCCTTTTTCCAAGGGCAGTCTCATGGAAAAAGTCAGAAAAGGGTATTTCCAACGGCGCCGTTGGAAATACTCACTATTTCCAACGAAGGTATTAGCAACGGGAGCTTTTCCAAGGGTAGCTCTTGGAAATAGCCATTTTAGGGCTTTTTCCAAGAGTACGCCCTTGGAAATAGCTATTTTCTGGCTCATGGAAAAAGTCCGAATTCTAGTAGTGATCAGTCAATAGCCTAACAGATAGAAATCAGTCAATAGCCTAAAATTCATTAATACTCCATTTTTTAGTGAACAATAAGAGGGACCAAATTTTAGTGCATGCATTTAATGATATTTGATGCAATTATGAATTTTGTTAGACATATATTAAGCCAGCAACTGATTAAAATGTGCTATTGCAATAGACACCCAGTTGTTTTTTTTGAGTGGTTAGCAGAGACTGCTAACCTTTGAAATTTTATTATATCGACATGTAAAATATTTACAAAAGTTCATCGTAAGGCATGATAGCATGCCTCAAATGAGCAATCTACCATCCTATACCCACCCACAAACCAAAATTCGTTGGAAACTTTCCGTTATCAATCACAACAGTACATAGAAAACGATTTAAACAACGCCTCTCAACATAATGTTTTCCAAAGCCACCCCATGTGTATCACTCGATCCGCAATGACCTCAGGCGATACCAACGTACCTCTAAAGATGAGGTTGTTGCGCTGCAACCAGATCTGCCAGCAGGTGGCCATGAGCCAGAGCTTACCGATGCTGTAGATATGACCACCCTTAGTTTTGAGGAGTTCCAGCGACTGCCTCCATATTGTTGTTACCTCCTCTGCCAGTACCAGCAACCTGATGCCTGTTACAGCTGCAATGCGGGTCCAGACTCTCCTTGCATACTGACAGTCGAAGAATAGGTGGACGGCAGTCTCCAAGGGGCAGTTAGGGCATAGTGGGCATTTGGCCGGGCAAAAGATATTTTTGCGCAGTAGCACCTCCCTTGTCAGAACCCTGTTTTGGAGGAACAGGTACAGAAAAATCTTCACCGTGGGTGGCACCTTGGCCGACCACACCTCAGGAAACTCCCATTTGGTCCTACCACCTGTCTTGATGATCAAGTATAATGATTTGGCTGAGTATTGGCCATCTGCCTGCCACCTCCATCTGAGATTCATACCTTCTCTGATACAACACCATTGGAACAGCGGTAAGAGTCTGATTAAACCCTTCCAGAAAAATGAACTCTCAGAATTCCAGCGGTGTCTGCCTTCACGGTAGGATACCCTGATCCTAATTATAATGGTCGTCCATAGTACCCCCCGTTGAGTGTTAGGCCGCCACCACCAACGGAGCAGGAGGGAAATGTTCTGCAATCGTATGTCAGAGAGGCCCAAGCCACCCCAGTCCCTTGGTGTGCATACCAGATTCCAGTTGATAAGTGACAAACCCCTCGCTTCCGCCGTGTACTTGCCCCAAATAAATCCTCTCCTTATCTTGTCTATCCGTTGCACCACCCATGTTGGCAGTTTGAAACTAGCCATGTAGTAAATGGGTGGGGCCGAGAGGACTGATCGTGCCAACTGTACTCTGCCCCCTCTGGACAGTAATTTGGATTTCCAACTTTGTAGTCTCTTGTCGAATTTTTCTATAAGTGGAAGGAAGTCTCTGCGTTTGGGTGCTGTGATGGATAGGGGCATGCCCAGGTAGGTAATAGGCAGCTTCTCTTGCTTGCAACCCAGAATGATTCCTGCCTCTATAATTTGCTCTGAGTTAAGGTTGATTGGGACCATGACACTCTTGGAAAAATTGATATTCAAGCCAGATATGCTTGAAAACATTCTAAGCATGATCTTGAAATAAATGAGGGTTTGGGGCTCCGCATTGCATAAGAATACAATGTCATCTGCATACTGCAGGGCCAAGAGGGATCCGTTCAATTTGGCAGTGATCGGGGCTGACAGGATCCCATTTAGTTTAGCAACCATCCGCTAAAGGACATCGACCGCGAGGATAAATAACATTGGTGAAATTGGGTCCCCTTGCCGCAACCCACGGGCATGAGGAAAGAATTGTGATGATTCACCATTAGTGATCACCCTCGTGGAGGAGGATGACAGAAGGTCAGAGATCCACCGAATCCAAATTGGTGGGAATCTCCGTGCTAACATCACCTGCTTTAGAAATCCCCATTCTAATGAATCAAACGCTTTACTGAAATCAATTTTAGCAAAAATCGCCCTTCGACCTGTGCCAGCCACGCGATGGAGGATTTCCCTGGTTGCGATGAAGTTCTCTGATATATAATGGCCCTGGATAAACGCTGTTTGTTCAATGGAGATTAGGTCGGGGAGGTACCCACTGAGCCGATTTGCTAGAACCTTTGCTATGACCTTCGGAAGGAGGCTGATTATACTAATTGGACAGAAGTCCTGTACTGATCTTGCCTCATCCTTTTTGGGGAGGAAGATGACATTCGCCCTGTTGTGCTGAGTCAGGTTCAAGTTCCCCTCAAAAAAATTCGACATCATCAGCATTATGTCCCCCTTGACCTCATTCCAATATTTTTTAATAAATTCATTGCTAATGCCATCTGGCCCAGATGCCTTGTTGGAGGCCAACCCTTGGACTGCGGCCCGCACCTATTCTTCTGTAAAGTGCGAACCAAGGCCCGTCAGGTCCGGTCCATCCGTGTTTAGGCTGGCAGGGCTGAAGCCC
Source organism: Carex arenaria (assembly GCA_964058825.1). NCBI lineage: Eukaryota > Viridiplantae > Streptophyta > Magnoliopsida > Poales > Cyperaceae > Carex > Carex arenaria. Next base: position 25,421 of record CAXKVW010000032.1, on the reverse strand, counting down.
ACCGTTCAGCTGGACGTGCCCAAAAGGCCCATCAGGTGTGAGAAGAAGGCCCTGTTGATGTCTCCCGCCTCCGTAAATGTTTGTCCCTCATGCGTGATTGTTGTGATGGTATTCTTGCGGGCCCTGTTGGAAGCCATCATATGAAAATAACGGGTGTTACCGTCTCCCAAATTTACTACCAAATTTAATCTCTCTTATTTTTGTTTAACCAAACAGACTCAAATTTACTCGATATTAATTGAAGTACTTCAGTTTTTTATATTTTGGTTTAATCTCTATTATTTTAGTTCAACTAATATATCTTGATATTTATTTCTAACATTATTGAATGCATTTATGTATTGAGTTTTTGACCTTCTGAAATTTTATCTCTAACTTCGGTTCAACTACAAATCAAAATTTATTTCGGTTTTTTTGGTTCGATTGTTATTCGATTGATAAGTATAATTCATTTGATTCGATTAAATTTTTTAAAACCAAATAAAAATTTAGTTTGATTATTTTAATTCAGTTTAATAAAAACTACTACCATTTGAACACCTCTAGTGATGACCATCTAAATAATTTAGACTGAATATATTGATGTCATATGTTTCAATCTTATCTCAAATTAAGAAAAAAAAAAATACCCAAGAACTTTGAAGTTCAACATGCTCGAATGTATGTATTCCAGTATTAAAAATATCAGACCAAAAAAAAATTAACTCAGCATGTATATTATGTTATAGGAGATTCGATGCTGGGATTAAACACTGAACAGGTTGCAAATTTGTTTTCACAATAAAAGAGCAACAGTTATGTACTTTTTGGTCACCATACAAACCAAATTATTCTTCTAAACAAAAGAAAAAAGAAAAAAGAACATTGAGCAAAACATGCATAATTGAAAAGCTAGCTTGATCTGTTGAAGCACTTCCTATGCCTTTTCACCGAGCTCAGCACGCAAATTGTCATACGGATAAACTTTTGGTGCCTGAAATGTGGCAAAAAGAAACCATAATCGTTGTTAACAAACAAAAATTAATAGAAAGCGGCATTATAGCTTGTACAACCCTTAATACATCCAAGAATATATTAAGTTCCTCCACATCCTAAACATTACCCAACTCATTAATTATCATAAACTCCTGTATACATATAAGCATCAGAAGAAAAAAAGATATATGTTGCGTGGCAATTATCATTTTATACAGGATAATAATATAATGAGCCTGCAGCATTACACATGAACTACTCCAACTTCATAAGGTTTGCAAAGAAGCGTAGATATTACAATTTACACCTACAGAACTCTACCAAAGTACTCTTGATTTCTTTGGATACCCCTGCGAGCTTTGGAATCTCGCTTTTCAAGTTCTTTGGAACCCTAAACAGCAACTCTGATGCAGTGGATAACATCAAGTTTCCAAGTTCCAACATTGATACTATATCAGGACTTCAACATATTGGTCAGCTTCAGCAAATGTAGCAATCGTTTTAAAAGAGATTGTAGTTTCACTAAACAAACTAATGACCGAAGTTGATGTCATGAGAATAGACTAGTTTACATGATAGAACTGCCACGTATGGTACCGACTTTGCGCAATAGCAGTTTCTGAAATTTGCAAGCCCTACCTAGGACACAATAAGCCCTGATTTCTTTTTCTTCTTCTTCTTTTTGAAATAGCAACCGGATTATATTTTGATTATTATAAGCCCTAATCTAATCAGAACTTCCATTAATTGTCCTTCATTTGACCTATCATTCATCATTTCAAGACTGAACTCAGCCTCAATTAACTTAATAGTTGTTCATGTTTTTTGGTATAACTGCCAAAATCTACAACCATTTCTAAATACAAAATCATATTTAGCCAAATCTAAATATAGGGAAGTTAGCAATTGCTATTGTCTCAACATATAAATAGTATTATAATTAGTAGTTGGGACTTAAAATACATGCATGTTCTTAGGCAAAAAATGTTTACTGGTACAAGAAACAGATTCCAAATTAACAATTGCCAGTTTTGTTTCAACATATAAAGATTATTTTTTACTAGTAGTTGGTACTTGACACATGCATGCTCTAAATCAAATATGTTTACTGGTACAAATAGATTCCAAATTACACCCGTTTGCACACAACCAGCATGTGTTATTTAACAACTAACAGAAGTAATTATCAGCATGTTCTGGACTCCTTTCTAGATATCACGAGCAGAAAAGCCCCACATGCCATTAAAAACAACGATGCATTACAAAAAAAAATGAGTAACAATTTAAAGAATAGCCATAGATATATTCTAATAATATCAAAAATTACTAAGTACTTCTAATGTCATCAGTGCAAACAGGTAGGTCAATTTCAGTATGGCTGCTCAACATCAGAAGAATATGGGTGTGATCATATTATATTTGACATTGTGATCTATCTTCTTGTGAGAAAACTTAAGTACTTCTAAACAGGAACCGACAGTCATGGAACAATAGGTTTATATGCTGTAACTATTAACACTTTGCTAATTTCCAACTTGATTTAGTTCAACTAAGAAATATGTTACTTCACTGAATGATTGAATTACATTAATTTTCAATAATTAAAATATCAGAAAACCAGAGATTCATTCAACTGTCAAGCGTACCTGATTGATACAGTAATGTTTTCTTAGTATGACTGGCATATACAAGTATCGCTATATCCATACCATGTTAAAGTAATGTTTTTCTCAATATAACTGGCTTACATAAAGTATTATAGCATGTGACTAAGACCTAAATTAGTCCTCAATTGACTCGGAATATCAAACGAACATAGTTTACCACAAACACAGTTGAAATCACAAAATAAGTCTTCAGATTTGTTTACACACATCTTATTCCATACGCATAATTGTACACTCAATAGATATTAGACATTGATGGTAGTATGTTGATGGAAATCGAAGAATATTTCCCCTTAATTGATCAAATTAGCACAGAGATTTATGCAGAACAACCACAGACATAATCGGTAACAAGAAACTTGTAGGGATCTTGATACAATAATTGGGCTTATTCCAAACTAAAACACAAATAAATCCTAGTCCCTACAGCAATATAACAACTGAACTAAGAGGGAAAACATAAAAACTAATCAACAATTATTAACTACAATTTGCTGAGGTGACCAGCAGTTCAATGACCTCATAAACAATGCATAAACAGTTCTAATCTAATGATCAACCAGTGACAAACAAACCAAAGATATGAATCAGCATACTTACAAAGGGAATTTTAGAAGCCTTATCATTCCAAACAGCCAAGAGCCCCAGAGCAGTGAAGCAACCTAACCCTCCACACAGCCACGCCAAAGCCTCATACTATGACAAATCAAAACTCCATCAAGCTAAAATATACCTTCATATTCCAAACCCCCAAGTTCAAATCAACCAATCTCACCTTCCCAATGTGGGGAGCAAGGCGATCAATGCACGGCTCAATGAAAGGTGTGCCATTGTCCCAGAGTAGCTCGTCATGCTTCACAAGCTGCATTTAGGCAGAGGAAGAAGAAAAAACAGCGATAAGAAAGGCTTTTCAGGCCAGTTGCATTGCAAGTTTGCAAACATTAAACAAAGTTTTACAAGCCCTAAGTTGTAAGTAAAGAACGACATAAAACTACCTATTAATAACTTATCCTCAAGAGTAATAAAACCCCTGGAAAAGGTCTCAGCACTCACACCACAGCTTCCTTGATAAAACAGGCAACACAATAACTCTACTGTACCAGTAAACCAGTACAAGTGGAACAAGTTACCTGTCCCAGTATCAGCATTTTTACCCATTTTGTATCATGAACCAATTCCATCAAAACTAAACCCTAAATACAAATTGAAAAGGGAAAATTTTGATTAGGATATGGAAAAGGCCGGTCCAGATGCGTACAGGTTCGTTAGGGACGATGTGTTTCCCGACAGGGAGGCCCATCCCAGATCGGGCGCGTAAAGAAGCGGCGGCGGATCGGGCGGCGACACCATTTCCCCCAAGGATCCGAGACCCGGCACTGCTTAGTCTACCGGCCATTTCTTCAGCTTTTGATGCTTGTTTCTTCTCTCCTTTTTCCTCTTTGATCGATTGCTGCGCTGAGATTAGACTCGCTTTTTCGAGCTCCAATATTATGCCTAGTCCGGATCCTCTGAGGCAACTCAAATTTTGAGTTTGTATAATACCCGTACGATCATAATCTGGGCCAATCCGACCCTGCACGGTCACCCATTAGGGCCATAACAGATCTGACGGTCTGGATGTAAACCTAAAATTTGAGTTACTTTAGGTGATTTGAATTCTACATTCTTTCGACAGATTTCAGATTTCTACTCAAATGGGCTGAATTGGTTACCAAAAGAAACGGCCTCTCCTGGAAAAACAAATAAAACATGGGCCTCCATTTTGCCCGAGAATTTAAGGTGAAAATTTATAGTACAAATAAGGGAGTAAAAATAGGGTGTTCTTAAGTTCACCGAGTTCATTTGTGAACTCAACTTCAAAATTTATCGGATTGACTTCAAACGACGAATCTAAACGTTGAAATCCATCTACCTTACGAGTGATGCGTCTATATGTAAAAATTTCAAACTTTTGAATTAGTTTAGTATAAATTCAAGTTACCAAAATTAGAATGTTTATAAATTAATTTTAATGCATTCATTTTTGAACGTCTTTTGACCACTTGACTCTATACAAAATTAATTTTTAATTTTTAATTTTAATTTTTTTGAATGCAGACACATCACTCGTAAATTAGAAAAAAAATTAACAATTTGGATTCATCGTTTGAATCTAATTTGATAAATTTTATAGTTGAGTTCACAAAAGAGGTCGATGAACTTAGGAACACCCAAGTTTTACTCCAAATAAGAGACTGATTTAACCCGTTGACAAAAAGGGAGGTCTCAAGTCTCAACTCGAAGCGAAAGAGGGATCACTTAATAATTTTATTCTAACAATATTTATAATATATTCTAAAAATATTAAATACATTGGAAGTTAAAAATTAGATTTATAGATATTTTATTAGACATATGTAACCAAATTTCATAAATTTTAGATATTATTCGGCCGTTGAAACTTTGAATCATTTGATGTATGGTGAAACATACACTAAATTTCATTATTTTCTATACACGTCATATGTGGACAGTATAGATGATATATAATGTTAATTTTCAAAAATTACTAAGATTGTCACAATAAAAAATTATCAATTACTCCTCCTTTTTAACTATTTTGTTGTTTGAATACATGTGTCTCGGCCTGCTAAGTTAATTATAGGCATGAAAGGCCCATTATTGCCTTCTTCCTCTGTCATCATTTGGGGACAGGGAGGTGTCCGATGCCCATCGAACCAGAGTCTTTTCGATGGGGTGTTTCTACCGTCCGATTCACTTCAAGATCTGTGCGTATCACTTTAATATCCGTGCTTTTTTTGCTTTAATATCCGTGTGCACAGAATTTTGAAATAGATCAGACGGTAGAAACTACTCATTTTTTGAGCTACAATGACAAATGGCGGCTCCAAAAAATAGAACTGCCAATTGTCCTTGCAGCCTGAATATTTTTCGAATTCCTTAGAAAAAGGAGTTTTTGTTTATTTTTTTAATGGGTATTAATAAAAACTTCGGCATTATGCATAACACAAGTTCCCTAAATTTTATGGATGATATTTATACTTCCAAATTGTTTGTAAATGTATAGATTTCAGAAAGTATAAATACTATTAAACCATATATATTATACAACAAATATAACCGCACTCTTTAAGTAATATAACATATTTCTTTAAATATGAATATCAGTTGAAAAAGTATAAATCATATTTATGCCAACATCGTACATGCACTATTATGATAAATGTATATGTTTTATATATAATTGAAAAACGTAAGCATATCGATTAATGAAAATGACAGCGCGACCCCAGTTTCTTGACATACATACATGCATACATACATTGATACATACGAACACACCTTGTTGTGCTACCACAAGCACCCATAAAAACGATAATATATATTTGTTATAGTATAAAAGCACCTCCCTTCTGTTAGTGTAATAATCTAGAAGTCAATCATAGAATAATTGTATCATATATATTTTGTTCATGAATTGGATGATTAATAAATATATCATTTTGTTCATTGAGATTTATCGAATTTATGAATTATTTCGAGTTCATGACTTGAAATTGTAGAACTCCATAATATAGATGATAAATATTGTTAATAGTATCTAAACATGGTAATTAACAAGGAACTCTAATTGACCGCAAAAAAGTTAGTATGTGGATTAAATGATGGTGAAGTTTTACAGACCATAGATAATGAGTTGTCATTTTAATCACATAGATACATGTTAGATAACATAGTATTAGACAAACCCAAAATATAACGTTAAATGGAATTGTGTTTGTGTCATTAATGTTTCATTCAGTGTTAAATTCTAAAGTATGAGGTAATCGTCTTTCCTATATGAGAAGAATGTATTCATGAGTGTTGTTCAACGCTATCTGTAAAAAGTAGTTATAACGATGACATTTCAATATACATGACTTGTACGGAGGAGAGATGTTTACCAAGTTTACTATTGTCCCTTGTATTATAATACGAGTGATAGTATCACTAGGCCTCTTAATGAAGTAGGGTTATCAGCGTGCGGTATGATTAAAGAGTTAATCATATTTGATAATCTACTTAAGATCGAGAAAAGATTAAGTTTGCAAGGATGACACACACCTATCTCGAAACTGATTTGATACTATGAGACGAAAGATTTAACACGAGTAAATTGTTTACTAAATCGTGATATTGTATTGTACAAGATCATCTGTGTAATTGGATGGTCATAATGCATTATGTCAGATGCCACTTATGATTTGTAGAAGTTAAAATGATTTTAATTATATTTACTAACATAACACAGATCCTACCGGGTCACACCAATGGAAAGTTAATCAGAGAAATTTATGATTAATTATAATTGTTATAATTAATATAAATATCATAAAGATGACAAGCTTAAACAGATTAAATTTATAAGCGTGTACGACACGTTGTATAAAGGTTATCGCAACAATAGTCACAATAAATATAATTGTTCAGAACAATTATATAGATATCAGTCAGATTAAAATATTAATTGTCAATTAATATTTTGTACCTAAAGTCCATTTGAATTGGGCCCAAATTAAATTTATAATTTAATTCAAAAGCTCAAATGAAAAGTCTAAAATTGAATTTTGGGTCTAAGAGCATTTTGGTAATTTGTGAACCGCCACAATTGCCTATAAATAGGCTTGAAAGGGTGAAGAAAAAAGATAATTCCGATAGTCTGATAATCTGATTGATCGATTCGGCTTTTCCTCTCAAATAGTGATTTGGTTAGAAAAGAAAGATACACGTAATCCACGTATATTATTGCAAGTTGTGAAAGTATTTTTGTGATTCCCACTGGTCAGTATTTCTAGCAAAAGAAATTCCAGATCTCTGGTTATTTTCCGATGGACACTGATAGTAGCATCAGACGTCTGGTGCTTCTGAAGCAAGTTAGACTTCAACTCTAATTCAAATTTAGAACAAGGTATAAATATTGATTTAATTTATTTAAATGTTTAATAAACATAGTACGGAAAAATGTTTATCCAATAAATGTGGAAATAGTGTTGATACAGTGCTATTCAAAAACAGTATAAAGTTTATTTGAACTATGTAACTTGAAATAATGCTAATCCAAAGATATTTAAGTTCGATATTATTTTCACTCTTTGATTGAATATTTAAATTGCAAGCAAAACAGAATAGTATTACTATCCATGAATAGAAATATTCTAACAATTCAAGCATACCCTTATTGAATAGACTTAACCCTAATGATAAACTAATATTTCATGTGAGTTAGACATATGCATGTGCCTGCTGCAAATGGAGAAACAAGAGGACAAAAAAGAAGCAATAAATAAGCTAATGCCATACCCTGGAATAGATTTAAAACTTGGCATGAACCCTGCAAAATAAAAAGGAAATGCATGCATAGACAAGATTAGTGACTAAAACTTTGTGCAGTTATAGACCAGTGTGTCTCTAATTGTCGACCTCTTGTTGCCTTTATATGAACCCTGCAAAATAAAAAGGAAATGCATGCATAGACAAGATTAGTGACTAAAACTTTGTGCAGTTAATAGACCAGTGTGTCTCTAATTATCGACCTCTTGTTGCCTTTATGCAGGAATACAATTATAGATCATCCACTCAGTCATTAGTGCATTTTTTTTTCTCATGGTTTAATAATCCATGTAAGAAGTGGCCAAGTATTACAAGTGAGTGGGAGGAATACAGCAACTAGGAACAAAATTAGAAATTTAAATTGGAAGCTGAAACATAAAATACATAATGTGTAATAATTAAGATTAAATATCAAGTATTTTCACAACGAACAAAGTAAACTTTTACGAGAAGATTTGAACTATGTATATAAATATATCAAAACTTAAAAAATATTATAAAAGTGGCGAAGTATCTCTAACTTGGTTGTAGATTCGTCCATATTAGAAACATTGTTGGCTATATGTAAATCAAAATGAAAGGAAAGTAAATTGTTCTTATGTTAATAATACAAATAAAGAATCAGTCTTTAGTCTAGACTCTAGAGGCAAAGCAGTGTTTTAATATTCGGTTCCTATGCGGTATGCGGAAGGCCACTGCATACCGCATATACGGTATGCGGCCGCATATTCGAATTTATATATGCGGATTTTAAATGAGAATTCATATATGTATAAACAAGTATTCAGTAATAAATTGTATAAATCACTGTTAATATACTCTAAACTTACATTTTTATCACTGTTAATATACTATAAACCGGTAATATGTTGTATACACTACTGTTAATATACTCTAAACCGGTATTTTTATCACTGTTAATATACTCTAAAAGTTAATATGCTCTAAACTGCATATTTGGACCGATTATAAATTTCATATCCGAATTGTAACTGAATAAGAATATTCGACTGAATATTACTATAGTGAGGCAAAGAGCAACACTCACTGTGGGACATTGAGTTCACATTCAGATAAAAAAAAAAATTATGAATATTAAATAAAAGTTAATAAGTTAGACCTAAACTGTTTCTGTATGAGAAAAAAAAATTGCAAAATTAAATCCTACGATATTACATCTTTGCAAGATCTTATTTGTCGTTTGTTGGGATTAGAAGAGAATTTTCAAATGAAAGTAATAAAAATTCAACCTGTTTTCTTATATTTTTAGAAGAACTAATAATTAAATAATCCATCGCTGTTTGCTTGCCATTCTTCCTTGTTAGTTCCTTGAATATTTTATACTAAATTCTCCTTGGACATTGCACAGGGACTCAAAGGTACACACCGACAAAAAATGTAAAATATAGTCGTCATTAACAAAACACCAGCATTAAAATAAAACCCAGTTAGCCAACTAACCAGTACATTACATAAGGATTCACATGGGCTAATCATGTTTTCTTCTTGATAATGGCTACATTAGCTGAAAGATATTATTGTTTGATATATTATTATACAACTTTGGAAAATTTACTTGCATGACCCTACATAGTCATAACGCTACACATTAGTCCAAAATTTGTTTATATATATGTAAGTTGCCCTTTTGAATTAAGAGCAAATTGACATGTTTATATATCAAACATATATATTTCAATTGTCTACTAGTTGTATTTTGCATGAAGTTAAATAACATTATTAATATTTTAACCCACAACATATGTTCACTTGATTAGTGCTTTGGTATATATTTTAGTTTTTTAACTTTAAAAAGTTTGGGTTCTTTAATGAAGGGAGAATAAATTTCTTTGAAAGAAAATTCCAATGTTTTGGGACTGTTTCGTACAATTTTTTAGAATATTTTTTGTAATGATTTTCCGGAACCCTTTAAATATGCCATAGAAAAATATTTTACTCCAATATTTTCAACTAATTTAGTTTTTATTTGTTTCTTTAGATAAAGATGGGTTCAACTTTCGACTTCAAATATTAAAAAAATAAATAAACGAATTTCAAACATACGATTATTTTAATCACCATATCAAATATCGGCTCTGAAAAATGATCTTGTTTTTCAAATTATATATACAAGATTGTTCAAATACACTCATGCAGAAAACTATTGACTTTAGGGGCGGATATATATGTGTGTCGGGGCTGCTAAGCTATCCAATAATTTTATTTTTTTAATAATATATATTAAAATTTAATTTAATTTTTTTTATTTTCATATACATCATTCTCCCTCATAAAATAACATATGTGTGCTTGTAGTCCAGTGGTAGAAAAAAAATCTGCTGCAATTATTTAGAATCACAGGACCCTGTTTTCTAAATCCAATTGTTCATATGTTTTGAGATTTGTGCATAAAATCAATTGTTTTTGAGATTCATAGATTCCAAAAAAAAAAATTAACTGTTGGATTTGAAAAACAGGTCCGCAATTTTAAAGAATCACAACAAATTTATTTCTCTAATGGTAAGAGTTCTATTTGGTGTTTGTGATGAGTTCAATTCCCACTAACTATACTTTTTTTTTTCACATATTATGCATTTTATAAATTAGCCCCCCTATTCATTTTTTTTAGTTCCGTCTCTAATTGACTCGGCGATCTATTGAAATGAGTCTTTTTCTTATAAAAAAAAAATCTCAAATGCACTTATTTACTATAGAATTTGCTTTATGCAGAGTATTTGTGTTTTAAAGACGGTGAATTTTCATGGGGAATTAATGGATGAACTTTGCTGCTGATGTGAATTGTCGGTATATAAATTATGGTTTCCTCCGTACTTTCCTTAATAGATCAAGTAAAGTGGATCTGATCAAAATAAAGCTTATGTAATCAAACAATTTGACTAAATTATGTTTAATTTCAAACAGAATTTTTTTAACTTTAGAAACTAAAGAAAAAAAATTGCAGGAAATATATTGGTTGGATTTTTTTTTCTTTGTATATCAAGAGTCAAACCATTGATTCGGTTCAGGATAGGATTGACTAAATCAATGGTTCGGTCCACCCTTACTCACACATGTACACCACTGACAACACATATTGCAAAAAAAGAGGAGTAACTGAACCACCACCACCACTTCTCACGACTGAATTTGAAAGAAGGAAGAAGAAAAGAGGGAGCCCGAATTTTGAAAATTTGGTCCAAGTGAGCGGCCGGATCAATTATCCGGTCACCTCCTTTTGAGAATTTCAGTATCGCCATTCGTATAAAAATATGATAAAGGGTGGACTGAATCATTGATTCGGTCTATAGAAGGTGACTGAACCATAACTTTGATTCTGGATCAAAATCTGCTCCTTTTCTTCCATCTGGATCGTTCAAAATCCATCGTACGGCTTCAATTAAATCTGAATCATTTTAATAAATTAAATTGATTTGAAAATACAAAGTAATTGAGACCGTGTGATGAATTTTGAATGATCCAGATTGAAGAAAATGAGGGTTCTCCTTTTCTCAAGAAAAGAAGCAGAGTCGGTTCCCTTTGATCCTTACCATTTTTGAAAAAAAAATTCATTGATTTATTTTCTGACAAATCGGGTTTTTTTCATATTCAAAAATACAAAAAGATTGTCAAACTGAAGCGTTAGCAAAACGGTCAACGGTTTCCTTCAAAGGCAATACCGATGGTTACTTGTTTGTGGGGACAAAGGAGATACTTTGGCCTATGTAGTAAGCAAAAAAGCCATTTAATTTCTTTATATAGAGATCTTAGATCTAATATGATATCTCCTTCGCATCTCCAAATCTTGATTAGGTACCCACCAACAGATCAGGTGTTGTTACATTAGCTTTTGGTTATGGCTGTTGTCTACACAAATTTGGTGATCTTTTAAAAAAGCATCATATGAAATGAAGAAATTTAACTTGTTGAGAATCATGAGATAACCGCATCATTATTCTCATCATGGCAAGAGCCTAAATGTTTTATGTTAATCAAAATTTATTTAGGAATCAATTTCTTCTCAGAAATATTACCATAAAATTATTAAAAAAAAAAAAAAAAAAAAAAACAATTTGCCAGCTCTTTACCAAGATGTGTAGATATATATATATGGAGTAGGAGATAAATTAATGCTTTCTGTTATTTAAATTTCTTAATTTTGAACTGTAATGAAAATCATGTATAAGTAAATAATTTTTAAAAATGAAAGGGCTAAATTATTATAATTTTGTTGTAAAATAATAATAACAACAACAATAATAATAGTAACTACTGTACCTTTTTCATGACGGTCTTCACATGGAGCGTAGCATTAAAATATTTTCATTATACATGATGACAATGTTTATATTTATATGAAACGGTTTCTTCTATGATCCAACAAAATAGTTAAATCTCATATGCCCACTGTAACTACCAGAACGGATCTCTGTGTGTTGATAAGGTAGCCATCCAATAATTTTAAATTTTAAATTATTATTTTTTTAATTTTTGTATAGTCCAATCTCTTCATAATATATTAAATATTTATTTATAATCTATTATCTCACCCATCACGTATTGCATTTTAAATTTTAGTCCCCCCACTCTCTGCGTACACACCTCAAGATTTTTCATTACGCGTTGCAAAAGCAACACTCATATACTCCTGACTCTTAGTATCTCTTAATGCTTTTATTCACTTTCAATTTTATGCATAGTGAAAAAGATAAAAGTGAAGAATCTAAACAAGAAAGTGCCTGATATTTCCTACATTTTGTCCTTGAAACAAATTTCTCGTTTTATAGGGTTCTAATTGATATTTTGACAGTACGCAGGTTCATATATAGGTTAATTTACTTGGCCCCTCAATAGAAAAATTAAAGAACCTCTGCATTGACCTAGTTAATTAGCACAACAAACAAACAAACACAAGACCGTGTAATCGCACTCCAACTAAAGCAAAAAGTGCAGCATGCATACATGCAATTCCTACCCTGTTTGGCACAGCCATGGAAATCTACTTTCAAAAACTAGTTACATAATTGATGGGTGTTTTTGAGAATTGAGAATAATTTTCTTGGTATTGGAACTATCGATAAATGTACAGATTCTAAAAATTTTCAAATTGTACCTGCATTGTTTCCGATTTATACTCAAATTAGAAATTTATGATTTTGTGTTTGCTTTCTAAAACTATCAGTTGTTTTCTACATAATGTGTGTCATAAAAAGTTGAAATATATATTTTCAAATTTATATTATGATCATGCAAGGAATTTTAGACCTTTACGAACTATTTCTTAATTTGGAATTTGTTACTACGATAATTAAAATTGCTTTTTGCTTAACCTCAGTTACAAAATTAAATATGAAATTTGAATCGTGAATATATAGCCAATAGATAAATCAAACGGTTAAGTATTTATCCCTATATCTACAGTCTACAGGTTGAAAAATAAATTATTTTTTATGTTCATCTTTCAACGATTTGCAACTTCTTCATTTTGCATGAAACCGCTCAAAAATCTGAACCTTGCAATTTCTTCATTATACAGCTATGTAGATCAAAATATTTAATTGATGCTCAATATGTTCAAAAGGTTTTAAAATATAATTCCCGAATTTTTAAGGAGATCAAATTTATATATATCTCAAAGCGTGTCTGGTGGTCTTTTGATAATGAAAAATTTGTCCATGAAAAAAAAATATGAGAATAATATCTGTATACAAATACATGGAAAAAAGAACACAATGTTGACCAAAATTTATAAAATGAATTGTTAAATACAGAATCTGTCAAATATTAAAGCGGCCAAATTAAATGCATTTCATCTCCAATTAAATTGGCCCGGATTCGGATTTTTTTTTTTTATATAAAATGTAATTAAAAAAAGAAGATTGAAAAACGGGTGATTGATCTTCAAATTACAAAAATCATAAAAACCAAATAAAATATCGGTTACCCCGTACCCCAACCAAAAATAATTTTTGGTTACCCCTTGACCACACCATTACACAAACGCTACATCCAATTACACCAATTCAATATGTAACCAATTTTTTTTTTTTTTGGTTATAAGCCGAACCGGATTAAAATTTTGTTTACCCCTAGTTTATATAGTTCTTTTTTTAGAAGTGTGTAAATGAAAAAAAAAAAAATCGGTTACACATGAGATGTATAAACTAGTTTGGCAAAATTGGCATGAAATATCAAATATCTCCAAATTTATAGACGGTTAACACAGTACCTATTACATAGCTTCTCGGATTTAATTGATAAGCACATGTAACTATTTACAAATAATTTCTTATTACCAAATGTACTAATATATTGCTTTGACAAAAGAAATATATTCATTGAAGAAAAAAATTAGAATTTTATAATGAGATTATAAATAAATTGTATTTAACAAATTTAGGAACAAATAGATGTATTTTTTAAACAATAAAGATGGGTAACTGACATGATTAATTTGCAATAATTAATGAGAAATAATATAAAAAGGTTCTATTTATGCAGAACTTAATTTGCATCTTAGATATATGAAAAAAAAAATGAAATAAGATAGGAATCAAGTTGGTTTTTAATCCTTTTTTTTTCTATCAATGAATATTTGCTCCAAAAAAAATAAGATAGCTTGGTTAGAAAGTGGTGTAAGTGAAATAAATTTTTGGTGCCCCCACCACCAAATTTGAAATTAATTAAAAGTTTTCAAAATTTGATGGGTAATCGAAATAAATTTTCTGTGTCCCACCAAAATTAATAAAAAAAAAAATCAAATTTGATTAAATATGGCACATTTGTGTGTGAAAAGTAGAGCAAGGGTAATTGAGAATTTTTTCGGTTAGGGCATGGGTAACCGAAATTTTTTCTCGGTTTTTTTTTTTTTAAATTTGAGACTAATTAATTCTTTTTTTATTTTCTTTTTTTCTAATTACGTTTTTTTTTTAAAATCACCATGTATTCTGATCAAATAGTCCTGATTTAAACAAATATATTTTGCTACCTCAGAGTAGGGCTACAAACGAATTGAACTGAATCGAACTTACTCCAGTTTGAGTTTGGTTTGAATTAATTTCGAACTAAGTTTGGTTCCAATTAATTTCGAATCAAATTTTTTACGAACTCAATTTCGAATTTTTTATGAACTTTTTTATGACAAAGAAGAGTGATCACAGTCGTCGAGAGCGAGAAGTGAAAGTCGTCTAGGATTTCAGAACTGAGAGCGAGGGTTACGACTTATACGAGTTATGACATATGCCTGAGCGACCTTATGTTTTAACTTTTAAGTCATCAGTGAATATAAGTCATCAGCGGAAATCAACGGTTCACGTTACTTTGAGATTCAAACTAGAATAGTTCGTGAACCTATTTTGAACGAACAGATGCAGCTTGAATTTGATCTGAATTAATTTTGAAATATTTTGAATCAATTTTTTTACGAACTTTTTCAAATCAAACTCGAATCGAATTATGAACAATGAATTTTTTGTGAAGCCCTACCTCAGAGGATATGCACTCACACTAATCTGGATAATATATAATCCAATTGACTGCAATTGAAATTTATTAACCGTCTTATACGTAAATAAATATTTTGGGATGTAAATTAAGAGTTTGTGCTGGAGATTTGGAGTAGAGATATCAGATATATAATTATAACATGTGATGACTCTATGGGGTGCAGTTGCTGTAGACGGAGAAAGAACCACTTACAAAAAGAAACCATCATTTCTCGGAGGAAAAATGAATTAGAAACTCCTGTTTATTGCATTTTGGATTTTTAGGTAGCTTTTTCGTCTCAGATCAATTATTGAGGAGATTGTCAGGGTACAATTTTATGTTTCCGTAAGTCTACTTTCCAGTATTTTTTTAATAGTGAAAAATAGTAATGGAATAATATTAATATTGAAACTAATTTCTAATAAGAGTGTACAAAATGTATTCCAGCGTGTCAAAAATTATGGAAATTTACCAAAATGAGTGTTCGGTTGTACTGTGGAATTAGTTGTATAAAATCTTGATTTATTTTCAAAATATGTATTTCTATTTAAATTCTCATCTATTTAAAATAAGAAAAATAATTAAACCACTACTTTATACACAAGTTATTTTGTTTCAATACATAGATATTTGTTTCTGAATGAACATAAGAAGGTTCAAACCAACAACATTAGTATAATTTTATCATCATTGGTACTTCTCAAAAAAAAAAAAAAACATGGATGACGTGTTTCATGAAGGACTGCATGTATCTCGTCTTAATATAATATAAATAGAAGAGATAATCAGACGACTACACTAAGAAAGAGTGACACCGAATGTGATAATAGAGTTCTAAGATGTAACACTGGTTCTTCTAAGTCCGTAGATGAAAGATAGTAAAGATATTGAGTGCGCAGTTTTGACTTAAGTGTCATTTCATTGTCATATTAACTCTATTATTTTTGCGTTGTGTAAAGCCAAAATAGCATTGCTAGTATTGGTATCCGAATTTTGGAGAGCAGGGGCCAGGGAGTAAAGTTCGATTGTTAGTTTTTGGGTTTGTAACAAATAGAGGGTTTGGATAGTAAAAATGGCAAAACTGTTTCAGGCTTTTAGCAGGAAGGATTCTCCGTACAGTAAGATCCGTAATGCTGCTATATCGACCTAGAAACCAGGACCTGATATTAAGTTTTGTCCGTTCGATTAAAAACGGAAGGATATAAGGTTATACAGGTGATCTCTTATGGGTTTCAGTCTTTCAGATCGCACGGCAGTAAACTAGAAAGCAGTTTTATTGTTCAAGTCGAGAATATCAGCGGAAACAAATCTACAGTACACTAGTCCTTTTTAATTTTTTAACATTATTACACAAGTCCAAGTTTTATGAAAAATTTCACTGTGGTACTAGAGATGGGACCCTAGCGGCAGAGAGTGATATATATAGAGTAAAAAGACGGAGAAAATTGGATAGTCAGTACAGTAAACCAAATCCGAACCGAATTCAGATCCAGCGAAGTAACTCAAAAGTTAGATTTTAGATCGGGACCGTCCGATTCGGATCCGAGACTATAGTGCACGTATTCTGAGACGATTCTGAGCGACGGATTCAAATCAGACGGCCCAATTCAAAACCCAAAAATTGTGTTACTTTAGTGAGATCCGGACCCGTAGGACCCGAAGCCTTGCATAGTGGTATTATGCAAAAAGATCCTCTGTGCTCACCAAGTGATAGAATGTTGTGGTTTTACTGTTGTATATTTATATATAATTAATGAGTGTGTCTTCTATGGACATAAGAACCTATTTGTAAAATAAACATATTTTTATTTTCAAAGTTTAAACAGTCGATCTGAACCGTCCATCTTGTTCTCAATATTAATATGTGCTTGGAGACCAAATTTTACATTTTTCTGAATTTTTTTACTATTTATTAAGATGGGTACAAAAAATATCAAATTCAGACCATTGAATTTTGTACCCATCTTAATAAATAGTCAAAAAATTCAGAAAAATGTAAAATTTGGTCTCTAAGCACATATTAATATGGAGAACAAGATGAACGGTTCGGATCGATTGTTTGAACTTTTAAAATAAAAATATGTTCATTTTACAAATAGGTCCTTATGTCCGTAGAAGTCTTTGCCATAAGAGTTATATATTGGGCAATTAAATCAAATTAGCTGGTGATATAATCAGAGATACAGACATGACCTACTGTGCACGCCACATGGAGTCGAGGAAATGAGAGTAAACTAAAAAGAAATGCAGGAAATAAAAGGCAATTTCTAGAGAGAGAAACAACAGAAAGAGATAGAGAGATCAGAAGAGGAGAGAGGAGCGGGAAGGGGCCGCTTTATTACCTTTTTTATGTTGCACGCATCATACAGGTAACAGGTGAGAGAGAGAGAAATTGCTGAAAGAGAAAAAAAGAGAGCGAAGAGTACTGGATACTACTAATCTTCCCCATCCCATCTCCCCCACCTTTCTTACTTCCCACCCCAAGAGAAAAAAAGAATTCACATAATAATATCAAGCACAGACAGCTCACAAGCTGAGAGAGAAGATTGGAGAGCAAAACAAAAGCAAGCTCAAATTCTTCACAAATCCCCTTGTATGAGGAGGTAATTAGGGAAATAGATGATAGGGATGCCCTACCCTGCACCGCCGCACAGAGGGGGGTTAGAGCTACAAGCAGCAGCTGCGTCATTAGTGGAAGAAGAAGAACCCACCTTTGCAAAGCGCCAGAAATTTGCTTGTGTCAGAGAAGGGTTTCAAGGGATCGAACCCAGGTCGGTACTGGATCACCATACGAGTAGCCCCAGCCCCCCCACCTCTTCCTCCTCCCTCGGTGGCGGTGGTGTGGCGGCCGTCTCCGACCATACCCACGAATGGCCCGACTCGGCCCATACCACCAACACCGCTCGAGGGAAGGAGGAGTGGGCCCTCTCTGACCTCCATCCTCTCCCTCCCGGAGCTGCTGAGCTGGGTCCTGAATGGGAGGCCATGCTCTCTGATTCAGCAGCCCCCACAGCCTACCCTGGAGGCCAGGAACAGAGCTTCCTGCGCTGGATCATGGGTGAAACTGAGGAGTCGACAGGAAAACCTCTGCCGCTTGGGTTCGAAGGGAACAGCAATACCACCAGCAACAGCAGTGGCAATGCTGGGATGGGTTTCGGTCTGGTGGATCCTGCTGGATTAGTTGTCGACCCGATCCAACTACAGCCTCAACTTCTGCGCCCGCCAGGGTTGTTCTTGCAGGAGCCAACAGAGGAAGAGAAGCCTATTCTTTTCTCGGCCCCGCAAAGCCTGCTCTTGAGCCAACAACAGCAGCCGCATGCTGGAGCGCATCCGTCATTCTTTCTTCCCATGCAGGCCGATCTCCAGTCACAGATGGCAAATCCATCGTTCTTCCTACCCCCGCAGCCGAAGAGGCCCCATCCTATGGCTGGGAATCCGTCATGCCACCTAAACCCTCACACTTCTGGCCCAGGCCCCGAGCTCTTTCTGAGGCGAAATCAAATGTTGCCCTCTCATCAAGCTCAAATGTTTGCACCTCCCCTGCAAATTCCTCAGCAGAGAACCATGTTGATGAAACCAAAAGCCGAGACAGAGAACCAGGTGCCGCCGCCGCTAGTGGAACAGCTGCTAGAGGCGGCAAAAATGGTAGAGACCGGTAATGCCTCCGGCGCGCGCGGGATATTGGCGCGGCTCAATCACCAGCTTCCGGTTCCGGCCGGTAAGCCCCTCCTACGTGCCTCCTTCTATTTTAAGGAGGCACTCAACCAGATCCTCTCTGGCTCGGCCTCGGCCCCATCCTCACCTGTGAAGTCCCTATACGATGTTGCAATGAAGTTTGGGGCCCACAAGGCATTCAACGAGCTTTCCCCAGTTCTCCACTTCACCAATTTCACCTCGGTGCAAGCATTGTTGGATGAGCTCGGTGGGGCCGATCGAATCCACATAATTGATTTCGACATTGGTATTGGAGGCCAGTGGTCGTCATTCATGCAAGAGATTGCTCAGAGGCGATGCACCACGACCAGTACAGGTAGCATAACAGTGCTTAAAATGACTGCCTTTGTCACTCCTTCATCTCACCATTTACTCGAGCTACATTTAATTCGAGACAATCTCTGTCAATTTGCAAACGACCTTAACATACCATTCGAATTCAATATCTTAAGCCTTGAGTCGTTTGACCCATCAGAGCTCCTTGCTATGGGAGGAAGCAGTGAGGCCATTGCCGTGAACCTCCCGGTGAGCTCAGTCTACGGACCGTCCTTCCCAACCCTTCTTCGGCTTGTTAAACAATTATGTCCCCGTATTTTGATCTCGATTGACCATGGTTGTGACCGAGGTGACCTCCCCTTCTCACCGCACTTCTATCATGCCTTCCAATCATATGTATCCCTACTTGACTCACTAGACTCAGTGGGACCCAACATGGAAACAGCCCACAAGATTGAGCGGTTTGTGCTCCTCCCAAGGATTGAGGGATCCGTGGTTGGTCGACACCGCATGGGGGACAAGATGCTGCCATGGAGAACTTTGTTCGCTTCGGCTGGGTACACGCCGGTGCCATTTAGCAATATGGCTGAGGCTCAAGCTGAGTGTCTTGCCAAGAGGGTGCAAGTGAAGGGATTTCATGTGGACAGGAGACAGGGTTCTCTCGTGTTGTATTGGCATCATGGCGAGATAGTCTCGATCACAGCTTGGAAGGGTTGCTGATTGCTGTTTATGTGCAACATGGAGCCACGTAAGTTAATTAATTGTTGGGTTTTAGGGATAATGAAAATTTCAAGTGTTTTGTTGTGGTACTAAATGTCATTTTACCTTTTCTTGGGGATCCTAATTGGAGTTATGTTGTATAATTGGAGCTCTACTCAAAAGGTACTTGTTTAGCAGAGAAACAAGACTTAAATTTGTTTTGAGTAGAGGAACTTGATAGTGTAGAATGTCTGAGAAGAGCTGTGTAACTTCTCTGTTTCTCTGTTTCTAATTTATCAGAGAAGCAATGGTAATGTTTTTTTTAATTCTGTTATATAATTCTCCTTATTTATTTTTTCTCAGAACAACTGCATTGCATCTTTTTTGGATTCATCATTTATTGTTTGAAATCAGAAAATTTGCAATTGGTTTTGACAATTTCAAGTGTCAAGTATTAACTATTAAGATATTTTTATGAAACAAGAATTTGAAAATTATATTGTTACTAGGAAGCTCAACGTCAAGATTGCTGTCAATGATACACGGAATTATTTTGGGTCAATATATACGGGGAAGTTAGTATTTCCTTGAAATTGTGCTTGAAATTTAAACCCAAAATGAAATGTTCATTACCAGAACTTCATCAATGGAAAAGGCTCCACATCAACTCCCAAATTGTTCCCCTGTCAAGCTCCTACTGAACAACTTTTTTTTTTTGATTTAATCCTACTGAACAACTGGTACTTCTCCAATGTCTAGCAAATTTCGGATTTGTGTCAGTATTAAGACTTAATTTCAAATGAGGTGTAGTAAATGGATGTAATGTTGAGTAAATGATCAAAGTTATTTATTAAGGTAGTTGGAGGTATGGAGGTTCAAAGTATAAAAAAATAAGTTTGTTGGTGCTTTGAATTTACCTTAAAAACATCTTCAAATACTCTTGTTTGACACCTTAAAACTACCTTTAAAACACCTACACTAGAGTTCTGTAACAATTGCCAAACTGAGTTCAGTTTTTTTTTTGGTAATTTTTCAAACTATTTTTTTTCATGCCTTCGTGGGCTTCTGTCACTGTGCAACAAAACACAAAGCTGCCCAACTCTAATAAGACAATATTCAATAAAGAGTGAGGTTATGGTGTTATGCATAGTGATAATGGGTCCGTATACTATGGATACCATCTGAACCATTTGACGTGATTTCTATATTAAAATATATTTTGAGATAAATTTATATTTTTAGAAGTTTTTACTATTTTTTTAGATAAAAAAATTACTACTTTTGAACGGTCCAAAATTTTTAGATCAAAGTTATTTTCTATCTGAAAAAATAGTAAAATAGCCAAAAAGAAAATATAGATTATAGTCTTCACCTACATTTTAAATATGAAAATCATATTAAATAATTTAGATTAATTATTTGATATATTAAAAAGAAAAAAATATTTTATAGAACTGACTAATTTATACGGTGCTATGCACCGTACCCTCACTTGGAAATCAACAGTGGGAAGCTGATCAAACGGTAAACGTCTAAGCTAGTAGATACAGTACAGAACAGAATCTGTCTTCTTCTTTTTTACATTTTTACGGCCGTAGGCAGAAGAAGAATCCAATTGAAACGGCGCCAGTAACTGGTAGCAAGTCTGAAAATGCAACCTTTTTGCTTTTAACAATTCAAACTTTTATTTTCAAATGCTTGGGATGATTGCATGGTTTTTATTTTGAAGAAACTAGTAGGAACTCGCAAAATTGCCTACCTAAACATATCCATAACTTCTATCGATCATAATGGATATATTAGCAAACGAGAACAAAAGAAATGTGAAAGAAAATGAATGGCATGGTACCGTGCCATATCATCAAAGCATAATAACTTTTCGTAGCGGAGAAATAGTTGCCCGTTGTCAAGTAGGAATGGCATCCTCTGCGGAGTTTTTCCTGCGGAGCTGTGCAGTTCTTTTAATCTGGACCGTTCGTTTTGATCGGACGGATAAAATAAGATCATAGCACGAATCTCAAAGAAAAATTAATACTGCCCCCTCCATCAAATCGCGCACTCACCGGCTGGAGATTAAATCTGGACCGTCCAATCAAAACGAACGGTCCAGATTAAAAGAACCGCACAGCTCCGCAGGTAAAAACTCCGCAGAGGATGCGAGTCCTTGTCAAGTAAACATTTAGACGAAGCAAACATATATGCTGGCCAGGAAATAAATTTTCCATAAATAAAAAGGTTGGTTAAGGTTATCAACATATATATGAGAAAAATGGATTATTAAATAAATCATGTGGCTAGTTGCTATGGAAATGGCCTTAGATACGGTAAATATAAATCCATATTATTGGTATTATATATAGTAGAGAAATGTGTATTGGAACCAATGATACTATTAAAAAGAGATAGTTCGTAGAGTGAGACTGGAAATATGCAAATTTTGAATGGTTCGTGCAATATTTCTATATTTTTGTTTTTAAAGTTTAAATTATCTTTTCAAACTATTAAACATTATCACCGTATAAAAATATCCTCGAAGACCAAATTTTCTTTATTTTTAGAAAAAAATTCACGATCTTTTTAGATAAATAGAAAATTGTTATTTTCGAATGGTCCAAATTTTTTAGATAAAATGATTTTTTTTATCTATTTTAAAAACTAGTAAAAATATTTTAAAATTTGATCTCTAAAGTACATTTTCATACAGAGATCATGTTTGACATATCGACTATTTAAACTTTGAATATAAATACATAGATGTATAGTCCAAGCACACAAATTACCATAGTCTCGCTCTACTTTGTGTATGGTAAAAAATAATTTTTATTCATGATTCAAGATATGATATAGACGATATAATTTTGATTGAACAGCTTTTGTACATATGACAAACCATCTGCCATCAAATTTGTAACAAAAAAATTGTTTAAACTTCAAGATATATAGACATCTCAAAAGGTGGGGTAGACGTTATATCATCCACTAGTACTGACCTTATTTAATTGCTACATAGTTTATATCAAACAAAAACATAATAGTACTTGTAAGATATGATATATGTCCATTGAAAAACATACTTAGAACTAGCTGTCTTGGACCAGCAAAATTATTCATCTACTTTCTTTATAATTTCGCACAAAGTTACCTTTAGTTTGTAAAAAAAGACTGGTTCATTGAACACAAAAAGATTATGATCACTTACACCTTTGTTTGGATGGAGAGCGGAGAAAGGGAGGAAAGAAAAGAAAATTTTCTCTCGAATTGTGTTTGATTGACAAAATTATATCGGATGTGAAGGACACATGAGAAAAATGTTTAATCTTACATAATTATAATTAACATAATCAATTTTTCTTTCGATTTAGGATGTAACGGATGGAAAAAAAAAATTATTGTAAATATTTAAAAAAAAAATGACACAAATGCCCAATCTTCTATCTTACCTATGTAATTTTTTTCTAAATTTCTTTGTCACAAATCTACAACAGCCACTAAATTTCTCATTAACTTTCTAAAATTTTAATTAACCGGACAAAAAATAAGACCTGAAGAAAAGTTAAATTAATTTTCCTCCATTAATCATCCAAAAACGAAGAAGTTAAATATGTTAATCTTTTTTTTATTCCATTCTATCTTTTGCCTCCACTCTCATTCTCTACTCACCATTCAAATAAGGCGTTAGGTTATATTTGATTAAGGAGTAAGAAATGAAGGTAATCCCTTACTTTATACAAGTATTTCTAAACAACATGGCACATGTCTTTACTTAAAAAACAATGACACATGTCTTTACTAAAAAAACAACATGACACATGTCTATTGAAAAAAATACCTATAGCCAGATGTTCTGTACTAGCGAAATAATTCATCTATTACTGATAGGAAAAAAAAAACATCTATTTTCTTTCTAATTTCGTACAATGTTGTCTTTAGTTCTTAAAAAAAAACAGTTTGATTGAATCCAAAATTATTAATTAGGTTATGTTTGATTGCAAAATAATAACAATAATAAAAAAAAGACAATCCCATTGAACCCCAAAGTTATTAATTAGGTTATGTTTGATTGCAAAATAATAAAATAAAATAAATTATATGTTTCACACTTAAGTTGTCAGACTAGTACAAAATAGAAGTAATATGGAGTAAACTCCTAATTAATTTAGAGTAAGTTGATTTATCATTTTAGACAAATTAACTTACTGCACAGTTCACACTTATTCTATTTGTAAGATTCATTGTCATAAATGAAAAGTTATTTTTCAACATCTTACATTTTTGGACGAATTAATTTAAGACATAATTTAAACTATCAAATGAAACATAAAATATAATGAATAAAATGAAATAAACAACCTAGTTCTTCTCAATTAGGAATAGTAACCAA
The DNA here is from genome assembly GCA_964058825.1 of Carex arenaria. Lineage (NCBI taxonomy): Eukaryota > Viridiplantae > Streptophyta > Magnoliopsida > Poales > Cyperaceae > Carex > Carex arenaria. Next base: position 857 of record CAXKVW010000032.1, on the reverse strand, counting down.
ACATCACTCAAAAATGCTGAAAATTCTTAATAGTTTGTGTTGCCTAAATTTTAAATCTCGAGCTGTGTTTCCCTTCTAAACGAAACAGAAAAGCATTGTCATAAATGAAAAGTTATTTTTCAACATCTTACACTTTTGAACGAATTAATTTAAGACATAATTTAAACTATCAAATGAAACATAAAATATAATGAATAAAATGAAATAAACAACCTAGTTCTTCTCAATTAGGAATAGTAACCAAACATCACTCAAAAATGCTGAAAATTCTTAATAGTTTGTGTTGCCTAAATTTTAAATCTCGAGCCTTGTTTCCCTTCTAAACGAAACAGAAAAAAGCATTGGCGAGTTGCAACGAAGACAAAGGTGATTAATGTGCCAAAGCTTTGTCTCTTTCACGCATTTCCAAACTGGCATTACCAAACAATTAGACCATCAAATACTTTCAATTCTCGGATTAACAATCCCTCTCTCTCTCTTTCTGCGCGCTAGGTGCCAAATCTTCCTAAAGTTATAGGTTGGAATTACTAAATAGGGGATGTGGGTCCCGTTCACCATTGTTTGATTTTTTTTTCTTCTTCTATGAATTCTCTCTGTCTGTCTCTCTCTTTTAAATCCTCTATCATTTCTCTATCTTCTCTCTGGCATAGAAATGTGTAGTTTTTCTCCGCTCCATTATTGCACCCCCAAATATGACTATCAGTTGTTTGCCGTAATTTTTATTAATAATATTAAAATCAATCAAATTAAAAAAAAATTATATCACTATTTGAAAAAAAAATCTAAATATGACATTATCACTTAATTATCCAGCAGAATTTATGGCCAATTCCACTTAATTATTCAGCGGAATTTCA